>CM060063.1:30142753-30742753 GCA_030533445.1 Cyprinodon diabolis
AGTCCTCTGACTTTAATTCCAACAGACTGAGATTTAGGATTCCAAATGGCTATGTCATATTATGTTGCTTGGGTCTGCATGTGTAAATTTGCATTTCTATTTTTTTAAACACAAACTTTAAGAGTTAGTTTCAAATGTGCTGGATCATTTAAATAAATTTTAAATCTGAGAGTGTATGAGTTAAGTTAAGTGGTCTATATTGCAAAAATTGATAAAGGAATTGCAATCCATGGAGCCTGCTGCTCTACACTGAATTTATTGATAATGTAAAAATAGTTAACATGACAGCACTAAAGAAAACACCCTTTTCCACCCTTTCCTACACATTTCTTTATTATTTTTAATTTCCCTTACCATTCATTGATCTCCATCCTTTTATTCTTTAGGAAACCTTACCTATTCCTCTCCTTTGTTTCAACCCACTCCCAAACACAAACACCACTACTCATCTTTATTTGCACTAAATTATTGCTGTCTCACTTCTCTCTGCCTTGCCTGTTAACATCACAACGGGTATGCTGAACCATGGCGGTACTTGTGGAGAGGGGTGTGGTGGTGATTTAATGAGCTCCTGTGGGGATCGTACTGAAGCCATCAAAGGCGAAGTTCTGCTATATACTGTAGCATGTTCAGTTAAGCAGAGGCACATTTCCTATAGTGCAGTGATTCGTTTTTACCAGCAACACTAGACAGATATATAAAGCAAGAAAGAGCATCTAGATGTTTTTTTTTTCTCTGCCTTAAAACTAATCTGAGCGATAGAGACAGGGGAATAGTGGACTGATACTTTATTTTAGGAGGATTTGTATGATGGGCATCAAGAGTAAGATTCTGAAATAATGAGACACCGATGTCAAGGTTATGGTAAACTGGAACAGGGAATATAAATTTCAGGTGCTTAGTAATAATGTCCTCAAGTTGTGGCTGCTCAACTGACCTTCAGCAGTGAAAAGTTTTTTTTTGTATGAATTATATGCTAATAAACCTATCTCAGATTATTGCAGTCCTGTCCAGAATATCATATGCTGATGGGACATAATGACTGTGATGCTATTTGCATCTAAGAGACTTGCACAGTCAAACGACGAGACACACAGACCTTCTCCAAGGATTCCCTCATTAAACATCTATCTATATCTATAGATAGATAGTCTATCTATCTATCTATCTATCTATCTATCTATCTATCTATCTATCTATCTATCTATCTATCTATCTATCTATCTATCTATCTATCTATCTATCTATCTATCTATCTATCTATCTATCTATCTATCTATCTATCTATCTATCTATCTATCTATCTATCTATCTTTCAAAAATGTAAATTCATAGTATGAGTGTAGATGTTATAGGTTGAGGTTTTACCTAATGGCATCTTAAAAGCTGCTTTTTAAAAGGAACTCAATCTGCACTTAAGTCAGTGTAATCCATTCTTATATGAGTCAAAATTCCAAATGAGGATTACTGTTTCCTACATCACAGAACAACAAGAATAAAAGCTGTACTTTTCAGGTCAATCTTCTTAGTCAGATGGAGCTCTAGACTTTGACTCGACTCTCATCTTTCCTTCATTAAGGGTCTTTTAGGTTTTTCTGGAGGGGACATCAATGCAACGAAATGAGTGAATTTGTGACTGACTATATAAACTGACTGACTATATAAACACTATATACTGACTATATAAACATCTGTGTGGATAACAACATCCCAACCAGAACAGTGAGATGTTTCCCCAATAACTAACCTTGATGATAATGTGATATAAAAGAACTAACATTAAACAGAAAACGAGTCTCTACGGAGGGAGAGAGGAAAATATTGAGGATACAGTAACATCTTAAAGATTAGAGAACGCAAGGAGGCATACAGGAAGAAGCTGGAGAGAATGCTACAGCAGAACAATTGTAGAGATTTGTGGTCAGGAACTGATTGCAGGGTTCAAACAGAAGGGAGATCAGACAGACAGAAATCTGGTCAGAGTCAATGAACTTAGCACATTCTTCAATAGGTTTAGTTCAGGAACAACTTCAACATCCTTCTCTCCTGCTCATAGTCATACAGACAAATCCCTCTCCTACGATCCAAAGTTTCCTTGTCACACCTAATTTTTCATCTTAGACGTATGCCATGGACTTTTTTTCTTGTGTCTCCCTTCCACTGATCTGTTTCCAGAAGTCAATTGGAGAGGCAAATGGAGAGACTAAATCACAAAAAGGCATTCAGCCCAGATGGTGTCCAGAAGCTAAAGTTGTAAAGGCCTGTGGAGAGCAGCTCTGTTGGATATAATAGCAAATCATCAACCTTAGCCTGACCAAGCAGATGGTTGCATTGATGTGGTAGATCTCCTGGCAAGACCTTAGTGGCATCGGATGAAGGAGTTTCCCTGCAACTGAAGGGTTGTTGGTTCAAGCCCTGGCTCCGGCGTTCATTGTTGTTGTGTCCTTGGGGAAAACACTTCACCTGAATTGCCTACTGATGGTGGTTGGAGGGACTGGTGGCGCCAGTTTTCGGAAGCCTCACTTCTGTGAGTGGGCCCCAGGGGAGCTGTGGTTAAAATATAGTTTGCCACCATCAGTGTTTGTATGTGTGCCTGAGTGGTTGAATGACTAAATGTAGTTTAAAGACCTCAAGTCCTTTGACTACAACAAGGGCTATACAAGTACAGGAAATGTATCATTTACCATTTTGTTTCAGTACCAAAAAGAAATTCAGCCAACAGTCCTCAATGAGTATAGATTTGTTGCTCTGACATGCAATATCAAGAAGGTCCTAGAAAGACTCATGTTAGCCCACATAAAAAAACAAACAAACAACTATCAGACATCTTGAATTTTGCTTGTTGCCATTGAGTTGAAGATGCCATAAGACACCTGCTTCAACAAAACCACTGTCATTTACACAAGGCAGAGAGAAATTTGAGGATCCTGTTCTTCGAGTCTCCAATGCATTTAATATGATACAGCATGATTTTCTTTGTAAGAAGCTTCAGCAGACTGAGATGGAGGCCTCAACATTACCCTGGATCAAAGACTATCTGAAAATCATAGAGTTTGAGATAATGAAAGTTCAGGTATAAAATTAAAGAGTCACCAGGAATAGCACTCCTCCAACTTACAGTGCATGGCAGACTTCTGCCATTTGTAGAAATACTCACATGACCGTGGAAATTATCATTTGACCCTGAATTTGAATAAAACATGCAAGATGACTTCTATTTCATTAGAAATAGAAGCAAGCTGATTACTATTTCCACCATGGGAGAAGTGGAGGTAGTGAAGGAGTGAAAATAGCTTAGTGTTTATCCGATCGAAAGGACTTGACTGCAACTGTGAAACCATCTAGAAGTAGGAACAGAACAGACCACAAATTTTAAGGAATCTTGAGTCCTTCAGCACTACACAACAACTTTTTTTTACATTTGCGTTGCAAAATCCAATAAGGCACTAGTTTTGGCAGTGCCCTGCAGGGAAGAAGAAACTGAGACAAGCTTTTTTAATCCAGTAGTTCTCAATGCTTTTCCTCATGTACTGTACTACAGCCCTGTGTGTTTTAAGTGTCTGCTTGCAAGCAGTGACCTGGCTTAAATAAATAAGCAATCTGCAGCACCTGATGCCTGCTGAGGAGTCTATGTAATCATTTCATTCAGGTCTGCTGCAACAGAGGCTAAGTTCAGACATTTTTTTTGCATATATGCGACTTGTATTTGATCTTTTCATGACAGTCTGAACAACCCAGATCCAATTTTTTCCAATGCAACCCAGGCCACATTGCTATGTGGTCCTGAATTTGATATGTATCTAATCTTTTCAAATGCGACCTGTTTGTGAATGGCCAGGTCGCATTCATCCATCCTGTATGCCATTAATACTCGAGAAAGGTCACTGTTCTGTGTCTTGCTATGCATAAGCGGCAACAAAAACAACAACCATGGTTGACAATAATGTGGAGAGCAGAACTTTCAACCATCTTGAAAAGATTGTGTTGTGTTGGCTAAGGTTGGAAAAGATTGATGTGCTCCAGCAGTACCATCCATGTTTACCTCCGTAAAGACAGAGCATGCCTGCTTGTGACGTCATTGCGTCCTCCACTGTGCATGGTGGACACAAGTTTTATGAATGCAGTTCACACAGGAGATCACATACAAGTCCAAATATTTGGAAAAGTGAACAACCACGCAAAAGAATCAGATTTCACGAAATTGAACGGACTTGAGCATTAATGCCGGCAATGTGAACGTAGCCGGAGAGACATCTAAAACATGCAGGAGGATCAGGGTTGAGAAACACTTTTTAAATCAAAATGAAAGAGAGAGAAATTAATATTAACAAAGGATCAAGTAGGTCTTCTTTAGAGGTTTGATGTTGGCTTTTAAAAAAGCTGTTTTACTGTTATAAAAGAGTCATAGAAGAGCTTTTTCAATGCCTTACCTCTTGCGGAGACTCTCCCCCACTATTCTCTGATCTACCGCTGTCCTCCTTTCATCTCCTGCGGTAAGCTTCTAGAGGCTAGCCCCAGCCTGCTGCCACCTCTGCCCGTTCTGTCTCCTTGGTGGACTTCTCCTATGTACCACTGTCATCCTCCTCCTGGCCTTCTGTGCTCTATCCCTCAATCTATCACTCAAGTAGTTTCAGATGAGGACACTGCTGGTCACCTTGTCTTGGTTCTGGTGCTCTTTCTGTTGGTATACTTGCACAGATTTCCTGCTGGTGCTGCTCCAGAACACCTTCTCACATTAGTAGTACAAATTCACCTGAATTTCAAGGAATGGCTTGCAAAATTTTCACACTTGCGTTCAGTGTGAAAGCACCATTGGAGAGCCTACTAGGGGAGATTCTTTTTACCTTCAGCTGCCTTTATCTCCAACTCATTAAAAAAAAAAAACTATAACATGTACATTAACTTTAATTTTTTGAATGAATTTGAATGAAAAGATATTTAGCCATTTAAAGACTGACTTACCAGTGTTATCCAGATAATGTCCTGCTCTTTAACCTAAGCAAGCTGGAGTTAAGTCAGTCAGACTGAAACCAAATTATTAGTCTCACCCGAATATTCTTGAAAATGTTCTCATTGAGAGCAATATATCTATATAATATTCAAAATGTATGTAAGGTAATGCTGGATTTTGAGCAGCTCAGATCATTACATTATCACGACCATGTCTAAATTTAAATGCGATATTCTTAATTCTAAAATGCAACATTTCATGTCAGAGGTTAAGATTTGATCCAAAATGTTTTTTTTTTGTTTTGTTTTTTTGTCAGTCTTTAAAATTATTTTCAGTAGTTTAGCTATCAAGATTTAGTTGGGGAAATTTTAGATAGTCTCTCAGTTCCTTTGTGAGATTGTTGTCTTTACCTGAGAACTATTTTCAGAGCTGTCAAAAGTATCAAAATGTATTACTCAAATAGAAGTATAAATCATACTGCTTAAAAACACTTTTTTACAAGTTAGAGTAGCAGCTTAAGCTTTTCTCTCAAGTAAAAGTGTAAAGGTACCATTTTAAAACTACTTAAAGTATGAAAGTAAAAGAAATGCAGGAAAAACGTTTAAGGACAGATGCTTTAAGCCTTATACTGGTTACTCCACTAGCCTATTAGAAAAATATTTCTCTACGATTTTGTATAAAACTAAGAAAATTACAATAACGAAGTTATCATTTCTTATACTTACTTATCTTAGTTTTAGAACTAATGTTATCGATATCCAATTTAACTTAGTGTCATCTTGAAAATAATTTATTTTGGTAAGTAGTGAAGTTCCACTATATAGACAAATTGGTGCAGTCCCAAGTCCAACCACAAAAAAAATAAATTCTCTGGATGAACAAATTATTTTGATGTAATTTTTTGTGTACCAAAAGGCCATAATAAAAATAAGCTTAAATAAAATCAAAACTAACGATTTTTAGAATACTTGACACTTCTGACTATGACCGCAATGACCGCAATTAAGATTAATGAAGACTGAGACCTTGTGTTGTTGGAGTGTGTGAGCAGTTCCTTTAAGATTAAGAAATTGAAGCTATGGACTAGCTCGTCTGTTCATCAGACTTGAATCCGATTGAGCACGTCCGGGACATCATGTCTCGATCCATCCACCAACCTAATGTTGCAAAACAAACTGTCCAGGAGTTGGTAGTTGCTTTATTCCAGGTCTAGAGGAGATCCCTCAGGAGACCATCTGCCATTTTATCAGGAACATGCCTAGGCAGGTTATAGAGGCACATGGAGGGTGCACATAATGCTGTGCATCATTTTGACCTGTTTTAGGGATATTACATGGAAGATCAGCCTGCATAAAAGCATTCTATTATATGTAGTACAGTCAAGTGGTCAGGAAAGATGATGAATTCAATCATCAACTGCATCAGGGCACTGACCACTTGATGGACAGCCAGACAGACTGTATTTGTGGGGTCCCTTATACACTAGCAACAAGTCTGCACACATCACAGCCCTTCACATGACCACTGACATAAACACAAAAACAGGAGATGGTCTTAGGTTGTTTTCAGTGTGAGTGCTTGATCCAATTGTGTGGTCTGTGGTACAGAGATGTGTCCTAGGCTTGTCCAGGACCATGGGAGATCTGACAAATTCTGATGGGCATCCAGTGTTGGGCCTGTAACGGAATTTCATCCTCAGGGTATAACATTTGCCCCTAAAGATAAACACAGGGATGTGTTTTGTAAGGTTTGCCCTGAAATCTGATCATTGATCCTGGATATGTCCTTTATGTAATATAATGTAAACTTTGAAACTGACTTTATGTGCCTCTGAAGGTTCAGGTTTTCCTCCATAATTACATAATTACAATAACATTTTTGGGCTGATTAGTAGTTTTTAACTGATGTTACCTTTTGATTGGTCACCTTTTGTTCCATAAATTATTAAAAATGTTTAGTCTTTGCTAGCTGAACGAAACTCATGCACGTTATTATACATGCATTACTTAGCCCTTGAATGGGTTCACAGTCACCTGATGAGGAAAAATGTAAAGATACCTGCTTAGAAAAAGGTACCTTTTCTCTAAAGCAGCCATGTGCTGCAGCAGAAAGGCAGATCCAGTTTTTCAGCTGCTCAAATAGAATAAAGTAATCAATGTTGTTAAATGCTAAATAACACCAACACTGTGGTTCGTCTGGCAGTCTGCATTTTTAAAGATATAATTTAACATCTCGGCAAGAGCGTTTTTGGATTCTGGAGAGTATGGAACCCTATCTGGTAGATGTCAAATCTGCTGGTAATCTTAAGGTATTTAAATGTGGAAAGACCCCTTTTACATGAAAATCTCGATTAAGGGGGTGTTTGAGATGTCCAAATTTTGTGACTAGGGAGGAGTGTAGGTTACAAATATAAGTATAGTAATTAGATTTTTTTACACAGTGTTAGCTTGGTAACAGTTCAGTTGGGTTCCGTTTATTGTTATAGTTTAAGGGGAAATTGATTTGCAGTACACATTGTAAAAGCACAGACATAACTACAACCGTCAATGGTCACTCATTTTTTACAGAACAGTACAATATACAAAGTTCAAAGAAGAAAAGAAATAAATGAATATTTCAATAAACACATAAAGCTACTGTCAATACATCTAAGCACATGGTAGCTAAAATCATTGCACATAGTGCATTGAAAGTGCATTACCTTCCAAGACATTATCTCCCAACGTCAAAGTGATCATAAGAAAATTTTTTGAAAGAAAGACAAACTAGTCTTTAGATAAACTAAAGAAGCTAAACCTAGTGAAGGCTGCGTAAATTATTGAAACACTGCTGTGTTGTTTTCTAGTCTTTGGTATGGTAAAGCTGAAGGATGTGAAACTTAGTAAAAGGATGGAGGTTCAGGACAGCTGGGTGTATATTTGGCTTTAGATCTTACTCACATAAGTGTGTATATTTTGAAACTGGGCTTGTTCCAAATAGACACAAGTTATAACACAACTCAATTTCATTAAAATGAAAAGGTGCTGATGGACCTTTTTACACACAGCATCCGTATAGATTTAAAGATCAGCTTATTGTCAGTAACTGTTACCAGATACGTATTTCTGCTTAGATACAGTATCAAATTTCATGTTCCAAATGACTGTGCAAGAGGTTCTGTTGGACTGAGGTTTCCAAAATTCAAGAAGCATGTCTATAGCTTCAGGGGTTTAGGTACTACACAGGAGAAATAACTATTTGAATGTTTGCATGCTGTTCTCATTACATTATTGTGTATGAAAATGTATTCGGTTAAACCATTATCTCATAAACCACATAGGCACTAAGATGATTGTGAGATAACAGCTCCTCCAAATTGTCTAATTAATAGGGAATCCTTAGATAAAGTGGATGTACATCAGCTTTGCCATAGTATTTGTTGTCAAAATAGCACAGGTAGTAAGGAAGGAGGTAGAAAAAATAGCCTGAAGGCCTTCTATCATGGTTTCTTTTAGCACTAAAAAAACCGAATTAATCGTGATTACTCGATTATTGAAAAAATCGTAACTAATTTAGTAATTGATTAACCGTCAATTGGAGTGTACAGACTGTAAAATATGCCTTAAGCTGACAGAGCAACCCACTTAGATCAGTGTTTATTTTTTTTACTGTAAAAAATGTATAAACATTTTGCATTTAGGATTTTAAAAAACGTTTTTGTCTGTCAATATGCTCTATTCAGAACTCTGCAAGTGGAAAAGTTTGTATTTCACCTGGTTTGATTTCATAAAAAAATCTTCTTTAAGGAACCTCTGGCTACTGTAATTGAAAAGATAATCAAAATATCAACATAGTCAGATTGAAAACTTTGAATCAATTTGACTCTATGATCTGGTTGAACTGTAAAATGCCTTGAGATGGCATGTATTGTGAATTGGCACTATATAAATAAACTGCATTGAATTTAATTGAATTAATCATTTTGCAAAATAACCGTAAGTTGCAACCCTAGATTCTTTAAAATTGGAAGCTATACGATGGAGCTATAATGAGTCCTACATTACTTAATGTGATGGTCCAGTAATGAACAAAAATAGATAATTGCTTCACGAGTACTATGAATGACACTTGCAAATGTACACACCTGTATGTTCCCCACATTTGTGTAACTTGTGCTTTTTTTAGTACTTTTTCTAAGGAATTTGACCAGCATCATAAATCTGTGTTTATCTCATGTACAGTAAAAGGCTATCCAGAATCTAAACAGCCGCCATAAATTACTTTTTTTATCCTATATAGAGTTTTTTTCTGTTGAGCTCATTGAAGTTGAAGGACCAGGACATAGGAACAGGAGCTGGGTCTACAATTAAACAAATTTAGACACAGCCAACTATAGAATTACCAAAAAAAAAAATAACATGAAAATATAATAAATGGTACAGTAACATTAATATACCACCCCATAAGCCCAGTATATGGTATTTATCTAAAAAAAATATTTTAGGGTGAATCATACAATAAAGAAGCTTTGAATATTACATTTTTTAACTCTATTGTAAATTGGATTTATTACAATCTGTGGTGTACCTGGTTTATAAACCAATTTAATTTTCTGATATTGATTACTTTGTCAGGGAATAATGCCAGTGAAGGACATTTTAATCCCAAAACCTGGAAACTTAAATGCTTTGCAAATGTAAAAAGGAAAAAAAAAGAAAGCAAAGTAGACTTTCTGTCTTTTTATGTAACGTTGAAGTCTCACATTCATTTGTAACCACTTCCTTTATAGTGGAATGTTTTCTGCTTTTGCTGTGAAAATATCTTTTTATCAGTGAATCTTCTCCTATCAACAAGCATCTAGCGATATGTGATTAAGTGAAACAGTAACAAAGCTTCTCTTTACTTGTGGGGGCTTGAATTTTTCTCTTAATTCCTATGCACCTCACAACTTGAACTGTTTGCTGAGAGGTTCCTATTGGTAGGGACCTGGTAGGGGGTTCAAAGCTTGTGGACATCCAGAATGTGAGAGCCTATTTATTTCCACTGTAATGCAAGTGGGTGTGAGGCCCATGGGTTGAGGGGGGTGTTATATCCGGAAATTGGCCAAAATCCAGTTGTCTTTGCTCCTCAGTATATTGTGACACACAAATCGTGAGACTGGGCCTCTCAAAAGACCAGTGGGAAACTGGTATCCTAATTTAAATGTATATCTTTGCAATCACATGGGCTACAAAAACTCCGAATTAACTTAGCTTTACTGCACAAACAGGCCCCTGAGAGTAACTACATAAGCACACATTGCACCTGTGGTGGATTAGAGTAAATATCAGTAGTTTATTGATAATGCCACTGTCTAAAGCAATCAAGCTCTGGCTCTTTATTTTCTTTTATTTCAAATGATCTAAATGGTTTCATATTGATGTTACAGAGAAAAATCTATACTGAGATGAAGAAAATATGCGTTTGGTTGCTCTCCTGGGTTGTATAGGATCTGTAAGTGGTTTTTAATCATGCAGTGTTTGTATGCTGGATTTGTGTGACTAAGAGCTTCCTCTTTTCCCTCATCCCCTTCCCACTAAGCCAAAGAGAGTTGCTAGGACAACCCCTTGTGGTCCCTATTGCATCGTAGCCACCCTCCATGCCAGCACTGAGGGAACCTCTTCGCACTGGGAAGGCTGCATAAAATTGGGATAATCGGCGTCGATTATGGAAGACAATTGGCTGCCGCTTCTCAGAGATTCATTCATCCTGGAAAAGAGACTGTTGAGGGAGGGGGGCAGAGAATGGGACGCCTTAGTTCCTCCGCTCCTCTCCCACGGTGGGCACAGGCGTGACATCAGTGGCCTGAAAGGACTGGCATTCTGGACATGTCCATTACTCCCCCCTGCCTCACTATAACCTTGCTCCCCATCCATCCCTAGCCCAGCCTCCCGTCTTTTCTTGCCGCTGCCAGTTTGGATGCAGCGCTTGGCCAGGCGAGTAGGGGCCACCGCCACTGTTTGCGTGTGAAACAAAGCCTTTCAGAGGGAGAGAGAGGAAGCAGAGAGCTTCACATGGTACCAGCCAAGAGGAGAGATGGCTGCCTCAGCCTTCCCCATCTCAGGCCCCTCTTTTGGCTGAGAGATGCTGGTGTGACCCCAGTACCCCTTCTCCTCTAGGGTCCCTCTCTGTTTCTCCTGTAACCCCTTCTTGTCTGTCCTGGCCTTTCGCTGTCATCTAAAACATACCCTTTTTTCATTCCTTAGAATAAGCATTGCATGTCAAAGGATTTAGGAAGAGGGATTTCACACGACTCAACCATTGGAAAGATAAAGATGGCATTCCTCTGCCTTTTGTTGTGAGAGTGGTCATACGTTTAAACAGGAAGTAGCTTTCCCATACATTTCCCTAAGTAGAATAATGCAATAGTGCTAAGATGTGAAGTCCCATGCTGCTTGGAGGCTAAAGGGAAATCAGTGTGACAGCACCCTCATAAGTACAATGAAGTGCAATGGGTTTATGCATTAGTGAAATTACACAAATCTATATGCTGTTGTGTTTAATTCTGAAATAGAAAATATAATTGTGATTTATTAGTATAGTATGCACATCAAAATCCTCTGTTATGTCACTGAGTATTGTCCTTCTGGATCTTACAAAAAATGAAAATCTATTACCATAATTTACTACCCTCTTATTAAAAGGGAGAAAAATGCTACTGTTCACATTTCACCATTATAAGGAATTATCATGCTCATCTACAGCAGCCTGGCCTCTCCCGTGCTATAGGAGTTAGCAAATTTACACAGTTGTTTGATTATAGAATCCCCGGAATGTGTTAATTTACTCCTAGGTTTTACGTCGTGTGGATATGTTGGTGTGCATGTGTTGGTACAGCTAGACGGTGGGTGTACGTTGGTGGTCAGGTTGTGTGTGTGCATGCGAGCGGCGGCGGTGGGGGTTGGGGGGGTATTAGTTAGGGGGATGCATCACACAAATCAAGATGGGGCAGTCCAAGTTTCTGTGGCTTAGACTGCCTCTGCTGTCCAGACAGAGTTGACTGTCCGCTTCTGGATGCTTTTGGGTTGGGCAGCTGAGAGCGGCTAGCCGTCAGCAGACCTCTGGTGCATTCAGTCTCGGACATCAGCCAACATTTTTGGATGGAGCACATGTTACAGAACCAATGCTTTCTTCAGCTGACTCACTTTAAACTACCAAAGTCTGTTCCTGGTCAATGTATATTGCACTAACCTCATCTCCCCCAGAAATGAAGTAAGTGCTTTGAATTTACAATTTTTTCCTTTTCAACAGACCTCTTTTTTTCTACTCTGTGTTTTAATCGCGCAAAGATCTAATGTATCAGTTAACCTTTTTTGTTGGCATGGTTTGTTATGCAAGAAAGTAGGATATATATATATATATATATATATATATATTTATATTTTTTTTTTCAAAGAAAAAAAGTCACAGAAAAAAGAGATTAGTCATTTATGTATAACATACTGGATTCTATTCTTTACACAATTTTACAAAGCTGCTTGTTAACAGGGTAATTTGAATACAATGAAAAACTTTTAAATTTCTTCATATTTCCAGAAAGTCATAACATACAACTAATCCAGCCTTTCCCTTAGCTTGCTTTAATTGGTTTTAAATTATCCCTTTAGTATTCTGAGACTATGAATGTACAGTTTTGTCATGGCTGAATTATAACATTCTATCCCCCAATAGGCCTATAACTCAACTTGATTGTAGTCTAACACTTTGCTATAAAATTTAAAATTAGATAAGCCCAATCCTATTTAAGAATGGTTACTGAAAAAATGCTTTGTGAAATCATATGTTGGGGTGAAAATATACTATACTATACTATAACATTTAATTATGTTCTTTTTCTCTTGCATTATAATTTTTCCAAGTCTCTTTTTTTGCCGAGTATAATCTCATTAATGCCTGAAATAAAACTGTTTGTTAAATTACTTAGCAATGATAATATACATTTTGTCTGTTCTCTGTTATATGCTACTAAATCATTTAGTATGAATTAATCAGTTCTTTCAGTACCTCTTTATATTCATCTGCTCCCACCTCCTGCCTCATTCGTCTCTGTCTTGAAAGGAGAGGTGCTAATGAAAAGATATTGCTCACTTCCTTACTCAGAGCTAAAAATAATGTGACAAAAAAGCATAAAAAAGGGAACGTCCAATTTAAATACACTATTCCCTCTGCTTGGAGTTAAATTATTTGGTAATGTACCTGGATTTTGTTTTGATCCACCCCTACAGCTATAAATGGAATGCAGGTGTTTGTGCTCTGCTGTTTGCATTCTACATTAATTTGATATTTATAGAAGTAGATGGGACTGCTTCATCTGTTTGCCAGAAGGCTAACCAGGTGGTCTTCCCATAGTTTATGTTTGGCACACAAAGCTAGAGAGAGTGTTAATCTGTAATGTTAAACAGGATTAAAATGAGTTTTGTTGTTAGGTTCTTATCAAAAGGTAGCTTAAACTTGAAAAGCACAAGTAAAAAATGTACATCCTGTTTTTGACCAGAAGTGTTTGTAACATATTTTGGTGATGAATTAAAAGATAATAATGGTTTGAGTGGTAGATCTTTTTTTTTTTTTTTTTTTTAACCAGCCTTAGATATCTTCACAGGCAGGAATCACAATGTGAATAGTTAGCTTTATATAATCCATAGTAAGTAAGAAAATAATCTATCCTAGATTTAAATACTCCCTATTTTGTGTTTTTCTGCTGTTATGTAAGGTGTTTGACTAATACCTGATAATTTGAGAATCATTGTTTTCACACTTTCCCTTTGGAGAACCTAAATTAAGCCAAATACTTCTTAGTACTTTTGAAACTTCACAGAAATTCGAAATACAAATTCCTTGTAATACCTCCTGATTTGGATGGATGGATGGATGGATGGATGGATGGATGGATGGATGGATGGATGGATGGATGGATGGATGGATGGATGGATGGATGGATGGATTTAAATATAAAGCACTGAAGAGAAATAAACTGTTTTTAAAAGGTTATTACTTTACTGAATGACCAAAAAAAAAATGCAAGAACTTCCTACGCAGCCTCATCCTGTCAGCTTCCATCTGTTGGATGCTATAGTAACCATCAACTGTGTTCAAGTGACAGCTTTGCAACTCTTGAATGCTTCACACTCTCATCACTTTTAAGCACTATGTGGTTTTTAGAGACCATAACATTTCAATCAAGTAATATTTTTAGATATCACTGTGAAATTCACAATAAAACAAGGTGTACTGCTTATCTAAGGATATTTTATGTACCTGTAAACACAACTATTCATTATATTATTATGTGTTAAAAACCTCTCTTTTTTGTTTGTTTGTTTGTTTGTTTTTTCTTCTGCTATTGTCGCAGTGCCAACAGTATGCCTAAACAAGTGGAGGTGAGGATGCATGAGAGCCACCTGGAACCCATTGAGGCAAGGCCCCGGTCCAAATGTGGCCAAATCTGCTCCAAAATGTTCAAGAACCTCCTCCTCACACTCACTGTCCTTGGTGAGTAAGCCCCTTTTTATTCCTAGAAGTCTGATAAAAAGCTTTGATATTTGTTTGCATTTTTTTACTGCTAGCTGTAGAATAAGGAGGAGACGCCATCTGTGCTCAGTGTTCCAGAGAGTATGATAACTGGGTGTTCTGACCTTCCATGGCAAAGCTGGAGCCACCTGTTTGTATCAAAGGCTATTTCCCACACACTTGTCATCCAAACAACCCATGATGATGCATGCAAAGTGGTTGAAGTGTGAGACAAGATAACACACATTTAGGATAGATTTCTTAAACCATCATGCCCATTTAGCCTATAAATGATCTCATAACGGATGGGACATCCCAGAACCCTAATTAAGTGAGCCAACAGGGTCATCATTATTCTGTCATATTACAGATAAAGGCCTAAAAGTGAAGTAAAAGACTGTTCACTACAAAGGCAAAGGACAAAAGAGAAATTCAGAACACTGAGTATATAGAATCCACCTGACCCTGCCAGCCCTGGGAGATTGCTTGAGTTTTTTTTTTTTTTTTACTGACTTTAGACCATTAAATATAATTCATGCAGACATTGGCCATTGACTATATATAGTGTGTACATCTGTCTCTGCTTTGTGGATAGTCTTGTGAGTGAAGGAAGAAAGAAAAAGCAATAATTTGACATACACAAGGAACAAATTCATTCCTTCATTACTTTTAAAAGTAAAAATAAAAAAATTGTAATTTATAAAGTTCCCAACAAAATCAGAGTGATTCCTGATATAAATATTTGTTTCCTATTTGTTAAATTATCTGTTGATAAAGCGTAATTAGCAGTGATTTTGATAGTTGACGATGGAAAGCACGTGTTTCAACAATCAACAGTTCATCAGTCTTAATTTCAAAACTTTCCTGTTAATTTATATTTCTTTAACTGACCATTGCAGGAGCTGGTTAGGATTTTTTAAGAAGGGGGCTGAGAAAAAACTTTATTCATTCAAGAACTCACAGAAAGTGGGTCTGTTAACTTTTACAAACCACTTTACAGTACAGTATTTTATTGTGTATCTTTTAACTCTTCACTATTATGTTATTCTTATACATTTTTCTAAGGTTCATATTTGTGTGACCATTTTTTCTATAATCTTTTCGCTGCTGTAAACACCAGAATTTCCACATTGTTGAACAATAAAGGGATTTTCCATTATATTCTATTCTTCCATTCTTACCTGGTGCAGAATAAGAGAAAGTGAGTGAGTTTTTTACACTGTCTATGGAAATATTTAGTTTCAGCTATATAAAATATGTACAACTACCCAGAGCCCCACAGGCTGGTTAGCTGTCAAATATCTTGACAGAGTAGCTGAAGCAATAAAGTATGGCCAGTGTACAAGTGTTCCCATGAGAAGCTTATAGAATATTGAAACACCTCTATGGTTTACAATCTGAGTAAACCACAGTAAAACTGCTAACATTTTTATAAGACAAAAGTGCAATAGGGAGATTTACATTTAAACTGGAATTTAATGGCTATGTATTGTATATCAATTTTGTGAAATAAAATGCAAAAAAAAAAAAAAAATCTCTGTTTATCTTTGATTACAGATGCCAAACCAGGAAACCCGACTATTTGATTTGCTCGTTCTTCTAAAGCAATCTGAACTAGTTGTTGTTGTTAGTTGGTTTTAGTTTATCTTCAAAACGCTGCTTTTAAATGTTACCCACAGCATCTCGTTTACCGCTGACTGTAGAAGGTGGGAGTTGTAACAGAGGTGTCTTGAAAGACAAATATCAACATCAGGAAAGAAAAGAAAAAAAAAGTTAAAAATGTTCCAACTGTGAATATTTTTTCTTCGCTTAAAGCTAAATTTATCTCCATTTAGTGATTATTCATGTTCCTTATTCTTTCACTTTAGGTGTGATCCTGGGAGCTGTAGCAGGGATGTTGCTGCGTGTTGCTTCTCCCATTCATCCAGATATTGTCATGGTGATCGCCTTTCCTGGAGATATCCTGATGAGGATGCTAAAGATGTTGATCTTGCCTCTCATTATCTCCAGTTTAATTACAGGTAAAAACCGAGCTATTATGACCACAAACGTTTCATTGTATAAAAAGAAAACCAGCATAGCTCATGTACAGTGAAAGTATTTTTTTTCCTTCGATTTTGTCTATTGTAGTATCTCTGTATTATGCTTAATTTGGATCATATATTCCACAAATTAATTTGTAATTAAATTATTATAGGCTGTTTTATCTGTTTTCTTCTAACATCTTAATGATGTCCGCTGCAGGTTTGGCTGGTCTGGATGCTAAATCTAGTGGTCGCCTGGGTACCAGGGCTATGGTCTACTACATGTCCACCACAGTTATCGCTGCTGTTCTGGGTGTCATCCTGGTGTTAGCCATCCACCCCGGTAACCCCAAGCTGAAGGAGAATCTTGGCGAGGGCGAGAAAAATGATGATGTGTCCAGCTTGGATGCCTTCTTTGATCTGATAAGGAATCTTTTCCCAGAGAATCTAGTGCAGGCCTGCTTCCAACAGGTAATAAATAAGATTATATTTTGGTTAGAATTTTAAAAGGCTCCAATATACAGTAATGTGTGAATTGGCTTTTCTTAATTTAAAGTATGTTACACTAGAGGGAGAAAAAAAATCTATTATAGAAATAAGTTGGCTTAAGATTGGCAATGTTGGTGGATGTTGTTGAGGACCCAAATGCAGAGTAGTAGGAGGCGGAGATGAGTTCTTGCAGATTTAATTTAGAAAAAAAATACAACAGAAGCATAAATCCAGAAACAATGCAGGAAACCGAGAACCAGGAGATGCCAGGGAGTAACACACATGAGGAGTAAGATAATGGAGAGAATCCAGCACTGATGAACTGCTGAGGAGGATTATATATGGGAGACATAACAAAGAGTGGAGTAACAAGTTAATTGGGAGCAGGTATGGATAGAAGGAGCTAGAAAGGAGCTAAGGGAAAAAGGAAAGGGTCATTAGGGGGCAACAAAGATTAACCAGGAAAAACAGAGTTTAACTGTAACTGGAAATTAACTTAAATAAGGCTGAAGGGGAATAAAACTAATGACTACAAATGAAGGAATAACCAAGGGGAAAACAAGAGGATGAGAGAAGGGACTGGAGATAAAGGAAGCCATGGAAATCATAATCTAAGGATAAGAGAAAGAATAACTAACTAAAACTAGACCAACAATAAATAATAACCAAAATGCTGAAAAGAGTACAACTAAAAATCCAACAATCCAGAATAACATAAAATAAAGCATAACTGAGAACCCAAAATGAAAACTTACACAGAACCAAAAAGTCCAGAATGGCAGATCATGACAAAGACAAAAGCTGTGAAGCTGTTTGCTTAACCATGCAGATTACGTGATACAGATTATATTAGCTGTACCGTCTCACTAGTGTACACTGGGAGCATTTGCAGATTTTAATACCCAGGACTTTTGCAACATAACTATTGCACTTTCATGCAAATAGTAGCTATATACATACAGTATAAATAAGACAAATAACACTGCAAGGATCTCAGGCAGAGAGGGATTTTTTTTTACATTTATTTGTTTCTTCTAACCCTTCTAAGTAAACATTTGACACATGAGTGCCCGTCTACTGAGAAACAGTGCAGGATATATTCTGATAAGAATTAAATTGACTTACCGTTCATTTCAGTAAAAATATAGTTCAGAGAAATATTACAGTCTAAATATACATTTTGAAAACATTACATTTAACTTTGTGTTAGGATTTGGTAATAAACATTAGTAAACCAATAATGCTTTGTATGAATATTTTTCAGATTCAAACAGTTACAAAAAAAGTGGAAATTGCTGTTGAAGAGGAAGTCAATGTCACTACTGTGGAGGGACTGGTTGCTAACATTACCAAGGAGCCTCAGTTCATCATCAAAAAGTCCCTTCAGTTCAAAAGTGGCATGAATGTTTTGGGTATGTAAGCCTGGGATGTCATTAATGCACTGCAAACATTACTACCATTGAAATGTTCATCCAATTTATGCCAGGATCATCCTGCTGCCATGCCAGTCATTTCAAGTGTGTGCTAAAACTTAATAGGCAGAGAGAACCAAGCTACTTGTGATAGAGAGGTTTTCATTTTTCTGCTGTTGAGGCATTTTCATCAACTAGAACAAGTCATCTTCAGAATTTTTTTTTGTTGGACTTGGCATTGTAAATATCTTTAATAAGGGAAATTGTTAAGATATTTAGATCATGCTTTCCTGCTTTCTTCCTGCCGAAGCCAGCTGATGAGCTAACCCTGCATTGCTGTAATGCAAGGTCTGATGCATTCATACTTTTCTGTCACAGGTCTGATTGGTTTCTTTATTGCATTTGGCATCTGCATGGGAAAGATGGGCGAGAAGGCCAGACTCATGATTGAATTCTTCAATATCCTCAATGAGATTGTGATGAAAATTGTCATCATGATCATGTGGTTGGTATCCCTCATTAAGTTTTTTTGACCCATTTAAATTTCACACTTATTTTAAAATAAATTAATCGGTAAATACGTTTTTTTAGATGCTTTTTTTCACAAATAAAAGGCATCCAGATTCAATATTTTGGCATGAGAGAGTGTAAACACTTCCATCTCTCAGTGCAGCAAAGTGTGGTAGTCCTTTATACATCTAGAGATGTCTGGCATGTTTACTTTTACAATTATCTCAAGGTCAGTGGAATTAAATGGAGATCATTTTTGAATTTATATTTTTCAGCCATCCCTTTAGGTACTCGATGGGAAAGAACCTTGGAGTTAGGTCGTGTTTTTCTGACAGTTAGATAGGGTTTGATCTAAACCATTCCATCGAAGCTCTGGCTTGATATCTAATGTTTCCTATCCTCTAAATATGCAAAAATGTGTTTTTTCATAAAGTTTAAAAAGGTCCATTTTGTATTCATACACAAAAGCAAACTTTCTTCCATATGTTTGCTTTGTCCCCTGCATGGCTTGTGCCAAAGTGCGACTCTTCCATAAAAGCCAGTTTTATGGAAAGCATGACCTGTGGTTGTCACGTCAACAGGTTCATCAATACAATTTCAGAAAAATAAAGTCAACTTTGAGATAGCATTACAAAGTAAGGAGATTTTCACAGGGGTATTCAAACACGATAACAAGTGAACCTTCCAAAGTAGCGAGAGCAAACTCTTTAATTTCATGTTATTTTTGATCATTTAAACAGTACTACAACTTTTTTGGATTTTCCCATATTTTAATTTCAAAGTAATAGAAAACTCTTTTTCATCTCATAAGGTACTCTCCCTTTGGTATTGCCTGTCTGATTTGTGGCAAGATCATCTCCATTAAAGACTTGGAAGTGGTGGCCAGGCAGCTTGGCATGTATATGGTGACTGTAATTATTGGCCTCATCATCCACGGAGCAATCTTCCTGCCCAGCATCTACTTTGTCATCACAAGGAAAAACCCCTTCACCTTTTTCTTGGGAATCTTCCAGGCCTGGATCACTGCTCTGGGGACAGCTTCCAGGTTAGAATGAATACCAATGAATGAGTGAACAAATGAACAAGTCCTTTTTTTGTGTACAAATTGTTTTCCTGTGGTTTGAGTGTGTATTAATGGTCCTTCTTGTTCCTGCTTTTATCTCTAGTGCTGGTACACTGCCTGTCACCTTCCGCTGCCTGGAGGAGAATTTGGGCATTGACAAAAGAGTCACTCGTTTTGTGCTCCCAGTAGGTGCCACCATCAATATGGATGGAACTGCTCTGTATGAGGCTGTGGCTGCAATCTTTATTGCCCAGATGAATGGTGTGTATCTTGACCCTGGCCAGATTGTCACAGTCAGGTGAGATAAACACTATTTTATGGTAGAATTTATTTTATGTGATTCAGGGTTAAAAGCCTGTTGTTTATAAACTAAGTTTCTAAGGTCTGAGCTGTAGCCAGACCATATATTACCAGTAAACAGGACAATTAAAATGAAGCAAATAAACCAGGCAGCCACAGTGTCAAGCCTCATGGCAGGCAGGAAGAAAAACAGCGGGCATTTGCTCTCTTTCATTAATCTTTGCCAAAAGACTCTACACATGGTGTGCTTAAGATGGATGACCCTCACTTTGACACTTTTATGGCACATAAATCAATGAAGCCTAAAATTAAACATGTCATATTTCCCATTTTGGAGCAAAATTTGGTTCTCTCCAGGGGATTTGATTTATGCAGGCTAAAGAGATCCTGAATAAAGACAAAGTTTGAATTTTCTCATTATACGTGTTTCTTCTGTGTAAGCTTTTCAATCCCACTTAAATGTTTGAGATTATGAAGATTTAACCTTCGTAAATACAATTATACAGTGAGGGAAAAAAAATCCCAATACTAATAGTGACTTAAAGCAAAAGGGTAGTGTGTAGACATGCTTGACACCTTCAAGACTGGCTAAATTAAAACAGTTCTGCATATCTTAATGGGCTGATCCTCCACCCTCCCACCAACCCACTAATTGCACATTATAAAAAAATGTGCAATTGCGACTGTCTTGCAAAGGATAACACATTAGCATGGACTTTGAGAGGTTTGATAGGTTTTTTTTTTATAGTTTTTTCCCCTTGAAAAACTGCATTTCAAAACTGAATTTTGTATTTTCTCTGAAGATCTGAATTATTCAAAGATGACAATAGGGCAACAACAGAGGAAATTTATAAGGGGAAAAAATTGTTAACATACTGTATTTTATGGTTTTAGATATTAGGAGATTTGATTAATTAAGTGTAGCACATTTTCTGAATAAATCCAGGGAATAATTCCTCTTTTTTTTTTTTTTTTTTAGTCTAACAGCCACCCTGGCCAGTGTGGGAGCGGCCAGTATTCCCAGTGCTGGCCTGGTGACCATGCTATTGATCCTTACTGCTGTCGGCTTGCCAACTCAGGATATCAGTCTGCTGGTTGCTGTTGACTGGCTGTTGTGAGTCTAATAGAAGCATGATGACATTGTTCATTTTTTTTTATCCTTACATAGATGTTCTTAATAAAATATGATGATGTGTTTTAATGACATGGTTTGCTCTCCTCAGGGATCGATTCAGGACTTCGGTGAATGTGGTTGGCGACTCCTATGGTGCAGGGATTGTGTACCATCTATCCAAAGCAGAGCTGGATGAGCTAGATGCACACATGGCTAAATCGGACGACATTGAAATGATGACAAAGACCCCGTCCTATTATGATGATATGAAGAACCACCACGAAAATAATTCCAACCAGTGCGTTTTAACCACAACTGCTACCACAGCTGCTACTGCTAACACTAACTGTTCTGTCTTAGTAGATGAATGCAAGGTACAATTAACACTTTCTGACTTAGAGACCTCTATATAACCCTCCAGCTGCATGCTCATTCTGTAGATTTGCTTTGTTTCTGCTTGCTTTACACTTCACCTTTGTAAAACTGGGCTTACACTGTGTGATTTTTTGCCCTTTTCCAGGCGACTTTGCTGTTATGCGAGTATTTCCCAATCTCAGCCTGATCGTGCATCTATTATGCAGGGTGTAATGAAGACTGATCAGCCTCTCACGACCACCTCCCAATCAGGAATCATGAAGTAGGGAGAAAATCAAACATGTTTGATTTTCAGTTGACCGTCGTGGACAAATCGCTCAGTGCGCAAACAAGGACGCTGTTTCTTCTTCTGCCTCTCAGATGAAGACACAGAAGCATGGCGGGTGGCGAGTAAATGGAGTTATTTCTGTAAAATTGACAGACCGTAGTAGCCACGTTTGCTCAGCCATGTCTTTGTCCAAATACGTGCTTTCAGCACAAAATTGCACATTTCCAAGGCAGCGCGTTTCACTCTAGTGAACTTCATGTTCCTCTTCTACTGGTTTAGCTTCCGGATAGACGAGTCAGAGTAGCTCCATCTCACTGCGGAGCTGAGTCCGACGTGGTTTTTAGACTTGTGAGCATCAGAGCGTTGGGCCGCACAGTGAGAATATACATCGTGAGCTGTGAACTCACACTGTACGATGAAACAGTGTGAGCTGTACCTGCGTGCAACGACTGAAAAAAATCACACAGTGTATGCCCAACTTAAGCTGAGATGCACATGCTGTTTCTTTCACAAGTGAACCAGGTATATGGACTACGTTTACTCTTCTGGAATAGCTGCTTTTGTGTTTAACCTTTTCAGGGCACTCAGTGGAATACTTTGAAATTCAAAATTTCAAGTCAAGAGTTTTATTTAAGGACAGAACAAGAACTTATTACTTTTCTAACATTAACACAGGAATTTTCAGGCCAAAAATCAAGGCTAATGTAATTACCAAAAATAACATTGCTTTATATAGAAATTCGTGAAAAACACCTACAGAAAGAAAGAAACATATCAGAACATTAATGCAGATACTGGAACCTCAATGTTTTACTGTTTAACTTTGCTAATTAACTTTTTAAATGTTCTTTTTTACTTTTTTAGTTGGCTTAGCTACATTTTCAACTTCACTTTTTTTTACTTAATTTACAGTAGCTGACATATCACACACACAGTATGAAACATTAGATTACTGGTATTCTATGGAGCAGTTAAGTTAGCTTTATGACAGAGGTGGACCTTGCAGACTTTGCAGATTACATTTGACCTCACCATTTTGAATCAAGCTGAATCAAACGAGGGGCTCGTTACCACTTAGAGGTAATTAAGTCATTTTATTCAGCTGTGTTTGAGCAGGGACGCCCTGCTCTATGACGACTTGTGATTTTGAAAGACACTATTATCCTTAATAAAATAAAATTTATTAAGAGATTTCTTTGTAACATAACTTCAAAGTAGATTTTCTAAATAAAGTCTAAATAAGTAATTCAACAAGATATCTAGAGGCTTTACTTCAATTTATCTGGTTGTGGCTGATCATATTTGCTGTCATCCATTTAACCTTGGATTAAAGTGTAGTCACAGGAAATGTTGCATAATTAGCAGCTCATATATTACTGGTGCACACCTTTCAATCACACTTGAGTGAGTTGTTTCCTTGCAGGGTTTAAATACTCTAGCACAATGTATTTCTCTTAACTTTGAGAGCTAGGCCAAATCAATGTAAAGCTGCGATAATTCTAATGTAAAACAGGTAAAAATCACACCTGTAGATGTGTTATCATTGGTTGCAGCCGGAAATAGCTAGTTCCCTGACACTTGCATACCTTGGTAGAGGAACTATGTTGATGAGGCTTTTAGGAGGATGAATTGAGTTGCTAAGCAACATTATAAATATGTTAAAAAACAAAAACCCATTCAGTGTTGTTCATTTTAGGATATTTTTGAATAAGTATAGCCGGAACTCAAAGGTGTGATACTTCCAGTATTTGTGCTTTTTTCTAATTCTACATTTTGTTTTGCTTTACGTACCATGACTTACATTGCTATTCTGCTGCTCACTGCCGCATGATGTTTGCAAAAAATCCAAATATAGAAAATGTCCAACTATATTGTTTAATGTGAAGTGCATATTTTTTATGAATAATTTTCATATTTTTCCATCTTATGTGTATTTACTTATTTTAATTTTGATAGAGTTGTTTTCATATGTTTATGGTTTGTTGCTGGTAGATCAATTACCATAACTAGAATTTTTGTTTGGTTGTCCAAACATTTCCTTAAGCTTCGATTAGTTTTATTACCTAATATATATAAAGTTTAGGCTTCATAGAAACATGTTTTTTTATATGAAACACTCTTAACACTGTACTACTTAGGGGAAGGTTTGTAAATTAAAATAAATATTTAGTAAGAGAGTCAAAATATTACAGTTCTGTGCAAAACTGCCCAATTACTATCATGCCAAAAAGTATTTTTAATTATCTTAAAAAAAATGTTTTCAGAAGTGATAAATGTTTGGGTTTTGAGAAGGCCATTCAGGGTATTTTTTTACCAACCGATTCTATTGGAGTCTAGTTATTATTAGTCCAACTTTAGATATGGCAGCTTTTTCTGTAATAACTTCTAGACAAATCTATTTTGGCTTAATGCTTAACATTGTCATTAATAATTCATGACTGCTAGTTCATAGTATAACTGATGTATCTACTCAAAACAGAAAATAAGAAAACACTAAAGTTAATTCCAAGTATGTCATTTGGTACTTTGACATAAGTAGATATCTTTAAACTATGTGTTTCTGAAATTTATACAAATAGGTCACATTAATTAAATTAATGATATTAAACTGTATTTGGACTTATCATTTGCATACACTTGATAGTACAACACAAGAGGCTGCTCTGCCCAAAATAGAGGCAATTATTTAAAATCTGTAAAGACAGAAATAAAACCCCAGAAAATACACTTATAAGAGGCCTTTAGTTTTAGGGGAAAAAAACTGATGGCTTGAAAGAAACGTGAAATTAAATCAGGGTTTTTTAAAACTTATGTGCAAGTCTGCATGCAACAAAGATAGATACAGGAATTTTTTTAATAAATATACACTGACACCTTTTTGGTTTTTAAAAAACTCCTTTCAGACCTATTTTTCTGACAGATAATTTTGTTTCTTCATGGAAAATTGATTAAATGAAGAATTTACTTATGTGGAAAAACATGCAATTTTTTTTATATTTATCTTCGAATCAAATGTTTTAGTTTAGAATTTCTGAAGTTGGTTTATATGCAGTATATATCTTGCCATATCAGCTAACTCATATCAAGTCTCCAATTTATTAAATTAAAGCTTCTGCTAATAGTGACAAATACTACAAATGCTCTATTATGAACATTTACCTTTCTATAATGTTTGCATGCAAATGCTTATCAGTGGCCGTTTTATGACCAAATTCAATATGAAAGCATTTTAAAGATTTATGAAATAGAATTGATAGAAAAAAGTCTGCAAAAGTCAACTTTTGCTTCTCTCTTCCGAGTCATTAGCTTTAGTTCTAATGAAAAACTAATCTTGACTTATCATAAATAGAGATGCAAAGTAATCAATCTACTAAAGTTACAAATTACTGTACGTGTTACATATTTTTTAATAGAACCATAAAAATGATCAAAACTGCTCTTAGGTTTAGAGGCTATCTGACTGTTTAATCTGTGGTGCTTAAATCTTGCTGCTCATTGCTTGCAGGTAACCTCAGCCGCTAATGGTTCTGCTGCGGAGTGCACGCTTGATGAGGAGGAACCAAGGAAACATGAATAATGGCAGCGTAGAGATCCCCCTGCTCCTGGGCTCCACGAGCTTTGCTATCTGGTGATAAAACAGAAGAGTAAATGAAAAGTCACGTGAACAGAACTACTAATGTTTTTTTTATGTAGTTTTTTTTTTATTTTCTATTATTAGTCCCTTTAAAAAACTTTTTGTATTTTTGTCTATCTGACTGATATGTTATACTAATTCACTTAACTGTGAACTGATAACAGAGTTATACCTCACCTGTTAGAGTTCAGTCATATCCTGAATAGCAGATACTTGCACAACATGCTTCAAGGCTTGGGGAGGGAAGGAGGAGATGAAAAAACTGGACAAATATTTTTTAGTAACAAGTTTCATTTTATGTTTATATGAAAAGCCACATACTGGTGGTATTTTACACATACTGAGGCTGTCATGTATGTCTCATAAAGGTGGTGCCCTTTCATCAAATTGGGAATCCCCATTAGTTCAGAAAATTGCTATCTGTATTAAAGCAACTATCTTTTGAAAATAAAATCATTAAATTCTTAATATTTTATCCATTGCCTACCTTGTAAACTGGCCATAGGGAAATAACTCTGAGCCTCTTCACATGGAAATATTATATTGCAAAGATTATCCCATAAAGCCAGTATTTGTTTCCCCTTTTTTATCTTCTGTGAAGAAAATTGACTTTCCTCTTTCACGCGTTGAGAGAGATTTCAAAACTAATTTATTTGTGTGGAGAGAAAAATTACTACAGGGATCAAACAGGCTATAAAATCAACCCGTTTGCAGAACCCCTAGCACTACTTGTCGCCTTTTCTATTTGCAACACACTGACCATTTTTATTCAGCTGTGTTGCCCCTAAAATCCCTGTTCTAAAAATTAAACTTTACGTAGCACTTTTTCATTTTATTCCCCAAAGTAAATTCATGATGCCAATGAAATTAAAAGTAATTTTTATAGCTAAAAAAGTGAAAGATAACTCTAATATATAGAGATATGGAAATATATCGCCCTGAATGAAACGTAAGGATTATACTGAACACAAATGATGCCAACTTGGTATTTCTTGTTGGTGTTATCTTTGCCCATTAGACCTTTTCTCTTTATATGAAACTGATTTACAGAAAGCACAACCGGATACTCAGGCCTTTTTTGTTTACTATGACAGGAAAACCTTGTCCTGCAATATTAACGTGTTTACTTTATCAATTTTTGTACTTTTCCAATGCTTTGTCTGTAAAAAATTGTTTACCTTGGACATTCAACTTTAGAAAATATTCTATATATTGGAAAGGGATGATTTCCAGCACAATAAGCAAGCACAGCTATTCATTTTTGTAGCTACACTCAAGTGGCTGAATCACCTTGTTACCTGAGAGCACACTCATCTTTTAACACTTATAGAGCACACTAGATGAACAAACACAAAACAATTTGCCATTAATAAACCTTTTCAAGAGTATTCTTGAACTGATTCCTAAAAATGTAATAGTTTAATTGCCATCAGAGCTCACGACTGTTTCTACAAACCCTATATGCTGCAGCTGTGTTTTTGTGCCAATCAGACAACTTCTTTGGAGACTCGAAACAAAAAGGGATAAACAGAGTAATTATGAGAAGAGCATCTGCCTCAGTTTAAAAAGATGGCAAATGTCTACAGAGCATTGAAGAAATGCATACCAATGTTGGTTAAAGGGAAAGTTCAGTATTTTTGGTAATGTATCTGAAGTATAACAACTCTCTTGGCTTTGTCATATGACAGAAATCTAAGTTAGCTGGTTATAAAGGCTGGAGCTAGGAACTAACTAGAAGGGACCAGGACAAAAATGAACTTCCTGCTTCCTAGAAAAACACTAGTGTCAAAGCAGTTCATGCAATGTGTTATGAACCTAACAAGCTAACCATTTTATAACTGACTGGATATTTCTAAAGAGGAGAGTTATTATTCACACAGGAAAAGGATGTTTGAAGCAGTGCGTCACCAGTGTTCTTGCTCTTTGAAACAGGTACACAGGACCTGTGCTGTATTTATTTGTTATACTGACCACCTTGTTGAAAACGAAGCACAATAGATATTTTTGCTGTCTGCACTTAAAAATCTAACCTGGGGTTTTAATGAAGATCTTTTTTTGAATAATTTTGAATTTAGGTTGGACAATTTAAAAACTCCATGGTCTATATGGGCACACTTTACCAATATTCCCTTATAATATCTGTGCTGAAAACAATAACAAAAACACTAGAAAAAAATTCAATCTCAATAAGTCCTTTTTCCTTAAAATAAGTGTATTTAGTCTTGAATCGAGGAGGTAAGTGAGACACTTTGCCAATGGAACGAGACTATTTAGATTTAAAATAAAAATAAAAAATTCTTTTTCCAAGTGCATATAATCTAATTACCTTATTTAAAGAGTAAACCAAACTAATTCCATTGGCAAATAATTTTATTTACCTGCTCAAATTAAGGTTAAATACACTTAATCTAAGACATTTTAACTTATTTTTAGGTTGTTTTTGCAGTCAATAAAGAAAAACAAGAAAGTCTGAAGCAGTCGGACAGACAGGCAGAAAACTGCTTTCCTTTTTTACTGCCTCTTTTACTTTCTTAAGGATAAAGCTGTGTGGATAGTCATTGCATTCTGTCAAAATAAACGCCTAAAGCAAACATAACCATGGACCATGGTTTAATTAATGCATAGAACAGCTTTAGCATGAACTGCTCCAGTGGTGTAGGTAGCGGTTGTTTGAAAAAGCAAATCTTGGGTTCCCTCAGGTTAGGAGTTAGTTTCAGCTTCCCATTACCTGAATCCTGAATTTTCCATTAGCTCTGTAGAAAACAGGAGTGAAACCCTCTATCATGTGGTTTGGGACTCAGTTGGTTTTTTCAGCACTGGATCAGTCTCTCCTCTTTGGTTTCTTTTCAGTTTTGAGGAATGACAACTATGCCTTGAAGGTAACAATAGAAGAATTAACAGAGCATTTAGAGCCACTCTGTCCTTTAGTTGTTGAAGCACACTCACAATAGACACCTTTAAATGTATCTAACATAAGTGCTTATGAGCAACAATCTGCATACTTGGTGTTTTGCGTAACATAATAAAGAACCGACGTATGCTCAGATAAGAAAAAAAGAACACATATGCTGATAGATAACCTTTTGTTTGGTTCATGAAAAACACTTAAATCTTTAAAAAAAAGTTTTAACCACACTGTCTGAGCTGCAGGGGACATAAATGACATAAACAGGCTCTTTAAGCCTTATCTTTCGAGCTTGTGGTCTTCAGGAAATATATAAATAAATCTTTCCACTATGGAGACGATGCAGACCATAGTATCAATAAAGGGGAATGAGTGTTGAATGACTACTATGTTCATATGATGTCTGTAGATGCATGAATTGAATTAAACTGCTAATTTTTTTTTTTTTATTTTTTTTTGCACCACTATCTGAAAAGCATATTTTGAAGTGCCTCAATGCACTTTGTGTATATATTGTAGTTAACAGATTTTTTTTTTTCCTTTTATTGATTTGGATTATTTCTTTTGAAATAAGTTTTAGAAATAAAGTTTTATTCATGTGACTCTTTAAAATGTAATCACCTAGAGGAGGAAAAAAAACATTTATGTTTTATTAGATTAGACCAAATGTATAGAGGAAATTATGTAATAAATTGCTTGTTTTTATTTTCTAATTGCTTTCAACTAGCTGTTTAACATACCCGTCCCCCACACAGTATATAAATATCTTTTTTGTTTTTGTATCTAATGTGATCATTTTTGTTCTATAAAGATATAAGCAGTGTGAATTCATTTTCATTGTACATACATGGATATAATTGTTCTGTTCAGTGGCAATGCAGAGGTTTAATAAAATTTGCAGTGATCCTGAAACAAATGTTTTTTGCATGGAAGGAGAAAGGTGAGAAAGAAGAGAGATAAAGAAAGATAAAGGTTGAGCAATGATTCTTTTTAAAGAAATCTCACTTACTGTATTTGAGGTAGAACTTTTGTAAAGACAAATGAAAAAAGGTCAAGTTTGCCCTCTGTGTAGAACAGAGAGAAAGAGAGAGATGAACCATAGCGAAGAAGTTAATCAGCTATTTCTATGCCTAAGGAGCCATAATCCTCAGGTGAATGATCTGAAACATTTTCAAAATGCTGGCTTTTTAGTCTCAGGCATCTTTGTTCAGTGGATTCATCTCAAGCTGTGAGACATGGACATCTGCATCCCTCAGAGTCTGTATATCACATCACACTTTCCATCTCTGTTGCATGAGTGTCAATAAGGTTTCTAGGAATCGCACTTGGTTAATTACTATAATTCTCAATGGCTTTTGCATTTGACACTGAAAAAGTATGCAAGACAAAAAGTAAATAGCAGAATGAAAACCTTTGACCTTGTCATCGTGTAAATTCTGTCTTTTTCAAGAAACAGAAATAATGATGTGTTTCATCTCAGCATTAAAATGGCTTGTGGTCTACCCTTATTGTAAACATGTTGTAATATCACTGCAGTGGCAAGAGAGTATGTGTGGGGGAAATATGTTTGGGTAAAAATTAAGAACAAAGTATTCTTTTCTCAGTTTTTGGTCAACATAAAAACAAAATTTCTCTTTCTACATACGTATAAGCAAGTGTTGTACCCTTGGTGTACATATACAAGAAAAACTAATAAATGTTCATAACCATGTTCTGTGTGACTTACTTAATACTTTTGATGATTCAATATCATTTGTTGGTTGAATTTAGTCAGATTGTAAGTCATATAGATTATTTTTCTCAACCATTTGGTTTTTTGTATTTAAAAAAACAATGTAGTTTTCACTTCATTGGAGTCATTTTATGGTCTAACTCTAAACTCTCTCTCAAGGAGGCACTGGAATCTAAGTGTAGTCCTCTAGGCAGTAAATTTATCTGTTTCATGTTTTAGATTGCTGAGCACATAGTGCACAACCACATGCTTAAGGATAAACACTTAAATCTTTAAATCTCCTTGATGCTCTTGTAGGGGTATACTAGTTCTGCATCTCACTACAGACTCGACTGGTTTGATAGCACCCTTTCATAAACGGGATAACTGTTAACAGGAAAGTAAAGAAAAACTTAGGAAAAGAATGTGGAAAAAAAGAAATACATTAAAGCATAAAATAAAATGCTATTATTCATCTAGAAAGTAGATAAAATAAAATAATAAATTAGATGACAAAAAATAGTTTATATTTTATAATAATAAATACCTATTTAGCTTATTTTATAACTATAAGATTAGAAATTGTTTCTAGAATTGGTACAAAAAAAAACAAAACCAAAAAAAACATCTGGTTTTAAAGTAAAATAACTTGATGCTGTAAATTAATAATTCTGTCTGGTTGATAAATAAAGGCTGAATAAAACAAATAAATGAAACACTCTCCTTTTTACAATGAAAATGAATTATGTAAAGTTGAAAACAACAACTAGTCTTTCCAATGATCCTTTTTATACCCAATTTTTCTGACTGGGCAATTTACGTTACATTCATAGATGAGACTTTTATTTTTATTTTAACAGGTATGAGGACAACCTTTTTAAGACAGCTAAGGAGGGTGAATGCTTAGAAATAGTAAGAGACAGCGAGTGTAGCACCCTGAACCTTTAGGTGCATCAGTATATAATCAAATGTCTTTTTAAGGAATTAAAATGTAGTATAAATGTGGAACTGAAATATAAAAGAGCTACAGAAGGACTATCTCCATTCTGGTTGTGTGGCTGTCTAAAATGCCCAACACCTGATCCTGGCATTCATGTTCATAGGCATGTTAAGTGGCTTCAATGACGGTAGAAGCAGAACAAAGAAGGATGTTGCTTCTGCTCAGGTATTGAGCACTATACAATAGTTTCTAAAAAAAAAAAAAAAAAGCTAAAGGAGCAACATAGATCAATGTTGTATTTAGCTGATGTTATTTTTGGGCTAACCCAGCTAACGTACTGTATAGGTGCAAAAAAATAATCATATAACATGGGTCATTGTAGTCATATGGTCAATGCAGTCCTGCAAAAAGCATAAATGAAACATTTTAGATTCAACTTTGTTGGCATCCAAGCTTCTACATACTGTTCATTCATTTTAAACTATTCCCTATTGCTACTGGGCTACTGGAGAATGTAGTCCATATAGGCCAGAAAACAGAGTCATAGTTTAACACACCTCTCTGCAGCTTCTCTAATGTTACCCACTCATTACTCCATCCAGACAGTGTCTGGGCTATGACAATCCTCCTTCTCACATATAAAGGCTTAAATGGCCAAGCTCCATCTTATATCAGAGATATGATTTTTCCTTATGTTCCTAGTAGAGCACTTTGCTCTCAATCTGTAAGTTTACAGTTTGCGGTTCCGAGAATTTCTAAGAGTAGAATGGAGGCAGATCTTTAGTTATCAGGCTTCTCTCCTGTGGAATCAACTACCAGTTTTATTCCATTAGGCATAAATCCTATTAACTTTTAAGGGATAGTTAGAGTGGCTCAGGTTATCTTTAGCTATTTCTATAGTTATGCTGCTATAAGCTTAGACTTCTGGAGGAAATAGGGACCCCTATTTCATCATTCTGCTTCATTCTATCTCTATTCTCCCACTCTGCAGAATCTGTTAGTTCAATCTCTAACGTTATGCTCTCTCTGTTTTTTCTCATAGTAGCTTCGCCCTGTCTGTTCCTGTTTGGCTGTGACACCATCCTGTAGAAAAATATCAGCTGTGCTGCTGCCATCAACACCTTTGTTTATAGATGTTCGAGCTCTGCCTGTTTTTCAGTGTGGTCCTGTTTCTCTGACTTTGACTGGCTGCATATGCTCTCTTCATCCTTTGACATGGGAGCTGGCTCAGAGCTCGTCTACCTGGCTGTGTGTTTCCTGGACGGGGCCGCCTTTCACAGTTGCTTTTTGTATCTCTGCTTCTGTCTCCATGAACCCCAGTCGGCCTCGGCAGACGGCCGCTCACACTGAGCCTGTCTCTGCTGCAGGTTTCTTCCTCTTAAAAGGGAGTTTTTTTCTCTTCACTGCCACTACAAGCATGTTTAGTGTGAGGGACTGCCTTTGAGTCAATGAGTCAATACAATCAACTGGTTTTCCTTAGATAGGAAACCTTGAATCAATTTGACTGTATGATCTGGTGAACTGTAAAGTGCCTTGAGATGGCATGTTGTGAATTGGTGCTATATAAATAAACTGAATTGAAACTGAATTGAATATACTGTAGTATCTAAGGAAGTTAATACCTCTTTCTAAGCAGGTTTTCTGTCTGTCAAAAAACAAACATAATGTTACTTGTGATAGCCATATGCATTCAAGCCAGGAACATGTTTTGAACTGCAGGTAAACCTTTTGTATAAATGTATTTGGTGCACTGGGAGAAATCTCGCATAAAAGTCAAAATAAATATAAACATAAATAAACAACTGTACAATAGTAACCACATATTATGGTAAATTGCTTTGTGCCCCCTCAATGCATGCAGAAAGCTTGTACACCCCTCTATCTATGCATGCACGTTCCCGCTGGAAAGAAACCATCTTTATCTTTCAGAAAATGGTGGCTTTGGTCTTACTTTTTCTCTTGTGATGACGTTTTCTTGGATCCCGACTCCGGTGCCATGGAAACCTTAGTTTTGTTTTATGTGGGAGCAATACAACAAGTGTTTCCTGTCATGTCATTAGTTCTTTTTCTCACCCCCGTACTCAAAGAGTGATCAGTCAGTAAACACCATGTTCCAGTGCATTAATGTCTGTACACATTTATTTTGACTTTACAAATCTTTCCAGCAACATCTATTTTTCAAATCCCTCTTTTCTAGTGCAACTCCTCTTCTTCAAATCAGAACAAGTTTAAATTAAGAAACAAGCCAGAAAAATGTATTTTACAATGACCATATATAATTTGGCCTGATTCTGAAAACTAAACATATTCGCTATGGAGAGAAAGGTTGATTAGGACACAATGTTAGGTATATATCCACACTATGGAAAGTTCAATAGAAAAGGTTTCTCATAAGACTGAAAGCTTTATATAGAAACATTAATGAAACACAGCAGCTTCATTTATCACAATAAGTGGTATTGCTGAGCATACAAACATTTGTGATAGTCTTTATCTCATAAAGAAGCCATTTGCATTGCTCCTGTATATGTCCGCTGTGGATTTTTTTCTTGGTGTTGGCTGATGTGGCCTGCAGTACGATATTTACAGATAAGCATCAATCACTCATGAAGAAAAAAAAAAAGCTTGATTTTGATTTTAAAATTGATAAACATGCTTAAAATGACACCCATTTCATTGTTTTGCCTCAAAGTCTTGATCTATTGTGTACAATCCACATAACACATTTTAATCCCCATAATTGAAGCATCACATTATTTCTAGATTAAGCATCTTTAGTTGTATATAAAACACCATTAATCATGCTGATTCAGAATGCTATCTATTTCGACCTTTGAAAAACTAAAATATTTACCTCTAAGGTGCAGATTCTGGTTAAATAGTGCTAAAAAACGGAAGCAGTTCTTCTCGCTAAATATGACAAAGCCCTTTCCTACAACGTAGCAAAAAAGCACTCAACGTTATTGTAACATTTGTAAGGTTTTACTTTATGTACATAAAACTTCATTAAATTGGAACAGATTGTTATTGTTACATCCCTTGTTTTCTGAAAAGAAAAAGCAAAAGCAGTCAACAGGGGATGTTCTCAGTATGCACAGAAACAAAAAAATCATTAAAGCTTAGAAACAAACAAAAATGATAGAAGAATATAAACAAAATAGGGAAGCTTTTTCCCCTCTTAAATAAAATGCAACAAAAATGATATGATTATCTATTTATTATTTCCCAGATAAAGTAAACTGCTGGAATTTTGGACTTTTTAAACACAACATCTCATCCACTCCAAACCACTGCCCAGCCCCATAACAAAAATAAATGGAGCATTAAAAATAATTAAACATATTTGCCAACCTTGTTCCAAATCTCTAATTTATGCACACTTGGATTTGAAATGCTTTGCTCCATTGCAAAGCTTTCATACAGACTTTGTTGCCTACTTTAGTTGAACAATAGCTCAAAAGGACACATTTTATGCTCTTAATCAGTGTCCATCCATTGAAAGCAAACTTTTGAGCACCAACTCCATCTTTTCCACCTTCTCAATAGTCTTCCCCAGATCATCAGCTCTTTCCTGATCAACCCTCAGGCCTGCTGGTCTTTATCTGGAGACTCCTCTAAAGTGATGACAGTGAACTCCTCTGTTGTGCCGTTCTCCTGGATATTCTCCTTGTTCATAAGGGTCACCATCTCCTGTTCTCTCTCAGGATTGTTGGAGCTGGATGGCACAACTGCGACTCCATTACCATCACCGCTTTCTTTGGTTGTTATATTCAGTGTTTGTCTTCTGCCACACCAGCTGCAGGACACAAGAAGACAAAAGAAACACCTGTTATCACCAAGGTTTACCAGCATCCCAACAGGTGCTGGAATGTAAATAGATGATGCAGGTTAACTTGATATGGCCAGTTTTTAAGGTTCTGGACAGAAAATCAGCTAAAGATGAAATAAATCAACCTTTCTGATAAGCAGAGTGATCAAATATCCAGTTAAATATCAGCCAAAAGCTTGCTCATGTCGACAATAAAGCATGTTGGCAAGGATTGAACTTATTTAGAGACACATCACCAAATGTAAGAAGGGTTATATTTTATATTCATACTATTACTATCTAAATCCTGTGTTAATACATTTACAGAAAACATGTAAAATCAAATTTTCTCTTGAGAAAACTTAAGATGGAGGTTATTTTTTCAGTTCAACAAAAGCCTATCAGATTATTTAAACTGCTGTCTAAAGCTGTAAGCTGCAGCTCTCTAAGCATCAGGTCAATCAAACTCTTACCCTTTTCTTCTGGCCACGGCTCCACACACCAGGAGAACTGCAGCAACTGCTAGGATAACAACAATAACAACCAGCCAATCTAGAAGAAGAAATTAGAAATAAAAAGAAAGATAGAGTTAAATCTTGTTGAAAAAAGAGCGTTGTCAATTTATTGGTTGATTTCTTTCATCATGGGACTTTTAAGGTGTATGTGAGGTCACTCACCTGATGAGCTGCTCTTTTGTTTTTCACTCTCAGCAAGATTCTTGTCATTGGATATGTACCCTACACATAAATAAAAATAACACACGTTATACAAAAACTGAAAGAAAAAGCCACTGCCAGCTTTCTACAACCATATTCAGTCAGCTGCATTATAGAGAATGGTTCTTCTGTTTAATAGCTGCAGGATTTGTCTGCTTTGATCAAATTCGAATTTACTTCCCCTCTAAATATATATTCCCAAACACAAGGGGGCATCGTTTGTTTGAAAAGTTGCTTATATATATATATATATATATATATATATATATATATATATATATATATATATATATATATATATATATATATATATATATATATATATATATATATATATATATATATATATATATCTTGGGGATCTCTACATTCTATCCAACATGTGCATCTCACTAAATTAGATTATTAGAAAGGTACTTCATTTCAGTAAATGAATCCACTTAATGAAACATGTCATGCGCAATGATTATATCTGGACTGATGTTTTATGGCTACTTTTAAAAGAAGGGTTGCACTACTAATTATTAAGAAAAAAAGTTTTTAAGGCATGCAAATATTTTACATTTTTGTCAAGGGGATGGGTTTAATATAGAGGTAAATTTCTCCATTGTGATATCAATATGGTTCACTTATTACTTATTACGGTTGCATTTTTCAAATTCGTGATTACCAAAATGTTTTGAAAGCCCAGCTTTCCCAAAGGTAAATTAGTATAACTAATGTATTTACTCCAAACTGACAAAATGAAAGTTAATTGGAAAGGGTTGCACTAGTAATTGTTGAGGAAAAAAGTTTTTAAGGTATGCAAATATTTTACATTTTTCTTGCTTGAACTTTTCTATCGATATATTTAATTTTTATAGATTATTTAATATATACTGCTGTCACTTTTTTGTGATTTAGTTCAAACCATTGTGGTTAAAACAAATGCTAAGTGTGCTCTTACAGTAGTTATAATAGTTAGCATTTATCAAGAAAACCTAGTTTAACTAGAAAATGAGGTCGGATATTAACTGACAGGATGGGGGACAGTTACAGCACCTGCTGCATATATAAAACAGACCATATAACAGTATTTTTAACTTGTTCATAATTTTGTTTACCTAAGTGTAACACATTTCCTCAAGTTAAAAGAGGATCTTTATGGCTGTGCATGACTGCATGTTTCTGTGTGTATGACTTTTTAATATCTGCATCTTTATGAGTAGGATGCATTGTCAAAATACAATATAGAAATATACACATATTTGAACAAAAATCTTAATGATGTAATCATATTGTTGAATGCAAGTATTAAGTTGTCATATGCCTGCATAGATAATGCAAATTTTATGGCAGGTATATAGTTTGGTATACAATAACTGGGGGAGTGTTGACCTTAGAGTAGTGTGCTTGTGCTCTGAGAAGGTTGCAAGTACCCCGTTCGATCCCACACAGTGGCAGCCCACTGCTTCTCAAGGGGATGGGTTAAATGTGGAGGTAAATTTCTCCATTGTGAGATCAATATGGTTCACTTATTACTTATTACAGTTGCATTTTCCAAATGTTTTGAAAGCCCAGCTTTCCCAAAGGTAAATTAGCATAACTAATGTATTTACTCCAAACTGACAAAATGAAAGTTATTTGGTGAAAAGACTGTTAATTCTTCCTATGGTACTGAAAAGCCAATTTAAATCTTTTACATCAGCATATAAGGCCCTGGCCTCCTCACCAAGGCAAATATATAACTTCTATCTGAAATTAACTGCATTTGTAACATATTGAACCATCCCCAAACAATGCTGTAAGTTACTGACCCCATGTAGGGTGCTCGGTCTCCTGTAGTTCTAATCTGAGAAACAAACTTCATTTAATGGTTATTCTAATTTATGGAGATGCACTATTAGATACCATTACAGTTCCTATCAAACATTGCTTTTTGGTTTTTACCAGTAGGCTTTGCTTCCTCAGTGACTGTCCTTTCACTCAACATTGTTGTTCCAGCGTGGGTCATTGGAGGCGTGTTGTTCTCCTCTGGATAAATTGTATCCATCCCAGACCCATCAGTTTGGTTTGGCTCCACTGTTGTGAAAGTGGAAAATAGAGTGATTCTGCCTTCACTCAGATCCGCTTGAGAAGAATCAGGGGGAATAGTATTTATCATCTCCGATGTTGCTTCTGTCTGACTGTCAGAGTAGGAAGTTGGAGTTGTTTCTGGATCTGTTGTTCCTGGGGTCAGAGGCTGTAGTTCCGTCGTAGCTGTTTGGAAGATAATCACTTTTGGTTTAAATAATAACATACTACATTTCATCTATAATTTTAAAAATGGGTAATATCCAAGCTTACCAATTACATACAGTATTTCCAACCATTTAATGGAAGTTAGAGGCTATTATTTGACGGTTTATAATCAGAAAAAAAACATGTTACAGTTCTGCTTACATGGAAATTGTGTCTGAAGTATAGAATGAGTGTAATTCTGTTTTAGTTGCTTTGCATTTTACATGCCATTCAACATACGCATAAATACTGTCAGAGATAAGACTTTCATTTTTGGGGGCCACTGTCTTAGACTTAGACAAACTTTATTTTCATTTCGTATACAAAAACAAAACGAAAATTCGATACCTACAGCTTTCAACAGTGAAGTAACAGCTTACAACAGTGAAATTAACATTTACCATTCATAAAGTGCAGTACTGATCAAGAATGTAGACCGTATAGGAAAAATGAATCCAGTTTTAAGTCATGGTGCAGAAGGTATTGATAAGGAAAGGTTCAGTGCAGTGCAAAAATAAATAAAAATGGTGCACAATGCAATAGAACAATTAGTTGTGTTCAATTTAAAGGGATTATAAAAAATATCAGCAATGTCTGTAGTGCAAATACGCTCGTATGATGTTTTCAAGTGTGATGTAGTGTCTTGGTTAGAATTTCAAAGGTTCAACAGTCTGATGGTAGCGAGGAAAAGGCTGTTGCAGAACCTGCTGGAACCTGCAGTGAATGCTGCAAAGCCTCTTCCCAGAGGGCAGCACTATCCCACTCGATGTTCAACAGAATGACACATTCAGTTCTTCAGTAATATGTAGTTTATCAATTTATTTTTTTAACCATTTGAGTGAATCCCTCTTGCAAACACAGTTTAGCTAATTTGGTACGGATTTGACAGGAGCAACTCTCCTCTTCTATGTCTCTATTCCAAAACGGATCTAAACCATTAAAGTAAAAAAAAAAAAAAAAAACATTGCTGAAATTTTGGATTTTGAATTATTTTTCCTCATTAAAGTCATTGAAATGTAAGGACGTATTGTACTGACCTGGTTGATCTGAGTTTTTGAAAGCTTGACTGCAGTTCTTTTCAAGACCAGCTGGCAGTAAAGAAACATAAGACAACCATTTTTAAATGAAAAAAGCAAAGAAAGTTTTTTTTATTTTCATCTTTCTTGATTATTAATTTACCGTTTTCATCATAGCAGTAGACATCAAAAGTTTCATTGGTTAAAGCTGTTTGAAAAAGGAGCCCAGTCATGTTCTTTGCGCAGTTTTCATGCTTGGTTTGTCTGAGAATGACAATGCTCACATCGCTGATCCAACCATACCTAAAATAAAAAAAAATTAAAAAAGTAAACGTTTAATGACTCTAATTTCGATCCAATATGATTTACCATCATATAAAGCATACTTAGTATCTAACAATTTTTTGTTGAAATTGTGTCTAACTTTAAATAAAATATACTACATTTTATACAGTAAAATAGATCCCTCAATATGGAAATATTTTTTTCATAGTATTCTATTCAGGGAAGTATAAAAGAATAGCCTCCCATTTTACCTGCAGGTTTGCATGCTTTTATTGTATGCATGCTCGACTTGCTCTCGAGTTGCCATGGTGGTCTCAAGCTGCTCGCAGACTGCTTTGGCCAAGTCAAAGGTCAAACTGTGACGACCCGCTCCCTCAGCCAGAAATACACCAACAAAACTGCAGCCGCGGGAATTAACTAGAAAGAAGCAAATACACAGAATGAGTAGAAAAGTTTGTATTAAGAGCAGATCTAAAATGTTGCATCACATCTTCAGTTGGTACTGTATACTCAATTCCCCCACTGAAGCTTTATGTTATTTCATGCTGGACCATTGACCAATAAGGGGCACGAATGGAGAGTGGGGGTGGGAGTAAAATAATTCTGTTACATGATTCAGTAATTTGTCTAGATGTCATTAAAATTTTTGTTTCTAAGTTTGTATAGTTTGTACAATAAAATAATCCTTTTAAAATATTTTCAAAATAAAATCTACAACATGCATTTTCAATTTACCCCATTGGTTACTGAGTCAAGACAAGCATTTTGAAAAGCAGTCATATTTTTGGCCATTCTTTGCCAAATGGCTCAAGTTTAATCAGACACTTTGGACAAAAATCGGGCCAGTTTTGATTTTTATATCTTCTCACAGATTCTCAGTTTAGCTTTGGACATTGATTGGCTCATTCTAAAACATGGAAGCAGTCTGATTGAAAAATTTCTACAATAACTCTGGTTTTATGTATTGGCTCTTTATCTGAACCTTTCAAGCGTCACATTTCTGCAGCTTCCTAAAGCAATTTCCCCCAGGATTGCCCTAAACTTAGCTCTGAATATCTTCAAATCAAGTCATCGAGAGCATAATACTGCCAATACCAGCAGCATGATATCTTTTATTTGGTCTATACAATGCATTTCTAATGAAATACAGTGATGTTTGTGGTAGTAAAATAACAAAAAGGGTAAAAGTCCATTTTTATTTCCTTTCCCAGGGTTCAGAGATATAGCTTTTAAACAGAATCAACTCCATAGTTGATTAATTGCACAATTGCCCAGGAAATCATAAATAAATAGACATCAAATATAAATGAAGATGCTTCAAATATATTTCAAGTACTAAAAGACAGGGATCTTCATACTACAGAGCTGGTCTTCCAACAACTATAGGAATCATATCTGATTAGGATTTGAATCATAATCTTGAATACAGCCTCACCCTAAAAACAGATTGGTCATTACAACCAAAGAATTATTTGAATTTTACCAATTTTGCATCTAACCAATCTTTTGAGTAAAACAACCAATCTATGTTAGTAATGTTTTTAACCAATCTATAGTGTTAAAAGGGCAAACAAATACAAATTGGTCACTCTGACCAATATACTGGTTAATTAGTGTAATAACATAGAAAGTCAAAGCCGGGGCTTGAACCAACAACCTTCTGGTTGCTTCTGACACCACTGTCACTAATAAATGAATACTATATTAATGTGAAAACCAAGGTAAATGCCAAGATTTGCATGTTGTACTTGTACACAACATTGCAATTGCTCTAACATTCCAAAACTATTATACACACCAGTTATCATTTTTTATTGGTTGTTTGTTTAACAAATTAAATTGATTGATCCAAAACTAATGGCTTGGTCTGTTTCTGACCAACATATTGGTTTATCCAATCAAAAGATTGAAATATTATCAAACAATGTTATTGCCATATTTGTGTGTTGAAGTCACACAAATATGGCATATAAACCATATAAAGGTTCTTTACAAAAAAATATTTACTACCCAAAAAATTTATTAAGAGTCATTTATCACATACAAATCCACATCTTTTTAATTAAAACTCATGTAATGCATGGACTCAGTATGCTTTTAAAATGCTCTGGTGTTTAAAGCCAAAACCAGTATCCTTCCAAAGAATACAATTTCTTTAAGAATAGAGAGATGATCTGAGAGAAAAATATGATTTAATGCAACCACGAGCAGATTTTAGCGGGATGATTTGAACGTTTTGGAATATGAATAAGGTTTTTAATGTATTTGGTACTCTTCAGTGTAAGAAGTATTTTAAAGTTTTTCCTTTGCTTGTTTTTAGGTGTCAGGAAGCCACTGTAATGTCTTCAAAACTGAGGTGATTTGCTCTCTTTGTTTAGATGGAAGATCAACAACTAAACAAGCCAAAACATTTTCTGTGGTGCAAAACATAATGGCCCCATTTTAACCATGCCTGTTAAAAGTTCTCCTGGATAAAATAAACTAAACTAGTGGACAAAATAGGGTTTATATATTTAAAGGTTATCATTTCGAGGAATGTCTACATCAAAATGTAATAGCTACCGGTAATCTTATTTTTTTTATTTTAGTTTTCTATTTTCCCTATTGTAAAATACATTGAAATGTTGTAATTGGGGCTGCTCATTGGCGCAGTGGGTAGCACTGCTGCCTTTCAGCAAGAAGGTTCTGGGTTCCAGCCCCGGCCCTTTCTGCATGGAGTTTGCATGTTCTCCCTGAGCATCCGTGGGTTCTCTCTGGGTACTCCGGCTTCTACCCACAGTCCAAAGAAAAACATGACAGTTAGGTTTTTTTGCTTCTCTAGATTCTCCTTAGGTGTGAGTGTGTGCGTGAATGGTTGTATGTCCTGTTTGTCTCTTCGTTGCCCTGAGATGGACTGGTGACCTGTCCAGGGTGTACCCCGCCTCTTGCCCATATACAGCTGGAGATAGGCACCAGCACCCCTCGCGACCCCAGTTGGGACAAGCGTGTCAGATAATGGATGGATGTTGTAATTGCAACTTTCGGACCAAGTTTAATTATTATTATTTTTTTTTCTATCTTCTTCATAGAATCTCAATCCTTTATCAGTTCGTCCTGCCACCATCTGCATCAAAACAACAGTTCTAAGTCAATTTGCTGATGGTTAAGTTGGTCTAAGATTGTTCAGGGTATGGAAATAAAAGCAAAAATGCTAAATTGGCCTCATCGGATATTATGCCAACAGGTGGTGTACACAGAGAAACTGTTGACCTGGTGAAACACCTGGCTGGCAGGTGAACTCTGACACTAGGACTTGGGGACAGACAGCAGGTGTTACAGTAGGAGCTCAGGAACTAACACACAGTGCTCAGGCTGAATGTTTACTCTCAGGTTGATTTCAGGGGAGACTGGTGGTGCAAGGTACAGATAGATTACCTGCATAGAAACAAACCTTGACTGGCTTTAGTATTCTTTTGCAGTTTACTTTAGAAATTAACTGAAATACAACTGTCTTAACATTTTATCAGCATGCACTCTAAGTGAACACTTTTCTCCAACAAATATAAGTAAATGCTGCTAATCAAACGAAGAATGGCTAAAGCATTTAAGATACCTTCAGAGAACTGAGAGGTAAAAAAAAATAGCATGTTTGTTGACCGCAGATTGTTACCAGGGTGACAGATTTCTTAGTCAAGTTGCAAAATTTAACAGGAAGATCACATGTATTTTAAAATCTGATACATGTTGTTTTGTGACATCTCACAAGTGTGCAGAAAAGAAAATCACACATTTGACCTAGCAGCCCCAACTGCAGCACATATGCTGCATAAATTATTATTATTTTTTTAATTTATTTATTTTTACAATACGACATTTAAATACATTTTGTGGGATGTTTAAACCAAAAGAGCCAACAATCTATCTTTCTGTTTAACTTGTATTCAAATTCAACAATTTGTGATATACTCCTGCCAGCCTCTTTATTCAGGACAACTGGGCAATTGCTTAACACAAATCGAGCGAACCAGATAATAACACGTGCTGTTTAGTTTCCTTTAATCCTGTTTTATTCGTTTGTTTATTTTGTCTTTGCAGTGTTTGCTTTTTAATGCATCCAATTTTTATCTTTCCGTTAAGCAATCACCAGGAACATGCAGGATATAAATCTGCAACAACTGTGTGCTTTTACATCATTGTGGACAGAAACATTTCCTCCACACCTTGGTGAATTCATTCCTACAAGAATTAAGCTCTTTAGCATTAAAACCTTTATTCAGCTTTAATCTTAGAGATGTAACTTAAAAAGAGGCCATGACGTATAACAGAAGCATAACATTATATGCAATAAATAATTAATTTAATGGTTATTTTTCTCACATTCTGTAGCTAAGCACAATTTTATGTCTTCATAAAATAATTTTCTTCACTTTTTCTTTTCTTTATTAAGTTTAACATTTGTGAGATACATTAGGGGCCCACCCCCTTTTCCAACATCCTGTTATCTGTTATGAGCAAACAAGGCACCAACAGCAGCAGGAAGTTCAAATTTTGTCTGTTAGAGGCCGTTGTGCAACAGCAGCAGGTTCCTGTGCAGATGCTGTATGACAATGTACCTCTTTACTTCTCACTTTCTCACAGGAAAACCTGACACAGCCTCAGCACATGCTAATAGAGAAGCGCGCTTCCTTAACGGTGTAGAGGGATAAAATTAACAACAACTTTGGCTTTGCAATCTGGCCTGAAAGATCAAAGGAAGAAAACCAAACCATCAGTGGGCTGAAAAAGAGTTCTGACAGCGATCTAAGGGGGTGTTCATTAATATGCAGAGAGACAGTTTTGGGTTTCTTTATAAAGTCCAGAAGCGTGTAATGCCACGGCATTGAGTCTCACTAAAGCTCCTTTGTCACCTAATGGAGTTGGAACCAAGGAGACTGCAACTTCGAGCTGCAGAGCTCAAAAGAAACAGAGCTGTAAAGCTCTGTGTTGCCAAAACCTCCAGATGAAATGAAAGTAATTGTCAACCAAAGCCTTCACTCCACCTTTGCTGTCTTTTTTCACCTCTGCTTTCTCATTTTGTTTTGTTTTCATTCACTGCTCTCTGTTTGTCGTTTCTATCCCAGCAATAAAACACAATATACCCCCCGCACACAAGTCTTACGAAAAAATGTGAAGCTTGCAGATATTCAGGGCTGATTATTCTTTATGACCTTGTAGAGTCTTGCAGAAGGAGAAAAGGTAGCAGTATGTTGTTATTTAACATTAACAAATACAAATCGTTATCTTTTCTGTCTTCTTATCAAAACACTGTGTGGGGAATGGTTTCACTTAATCGCTCGGAAAATAACATCAGGTTTTATAAAGTCATGATTAGGTAAAAAACCTTCTGGGTCTGTTGCATTCATACTGTTACATCAGTTTTGTTATAGACCATAAAGGAGTTAGGAAGCAAGAGCTTGTTGCCCCGATTCCAACAAAACTACGCAAACCAGCATCATCTCCCCAGGGTGAACTCCATTTCATCAGCAGACATATCTCTCATAGTGTAAACAGTCGGTAACTGAAACTGGAGCCGTGGTAATACATTTTTTTTGCACTCTTGAGCATATATTTTTTGCACAAAATACCAGAGGGTGAAATAAGAACTAAAATAGTTCTGCATAGAACTAAACTAGCGTTCTATGCAGAGTGTGTGACAATCTCACATCTATAGTTCACACCTCATCCCACTTAAGTTGTGATAGGAGACATTTTTTTTTTTAAATATCAAGGTGGAAGGTCTGCCATACATTTAACTGCCCCAAAATGTTCAATTCTTCTAACATGGATGCCTTATTTGTACTAAGTAGGGCTGCAACTAATGATTATTTTGCAAACCGATTTATCTGTCAATTTTATTTTTGATTAATCAATTAATAATTGGATAGCAAGTTCCTTAATGAAGACTTTTTAGGAAATTAAAGGTGAAACTAAAACTTTCTACTTGAGATCTGGATAGAGCATATTAAGAGATGAAAACTTTTTTTAATCTTAATTACAAATGTTTACTATACTCCATTTACCAATTAGTCAATTATAAAATTAGATAATGATTATTTCAATAATCGAATAATCATGATTAATCCAATTAATTGTTTCAGTATACTAAGCTCTCTTAGCAACCGTTGGGTTGGAAAATCAAAGGAACTCTACAAACGATTAAGTATTCTCCCAATGTGCTTTCAATGGAGCTGCCAAAACCACGTTTTTGACATGATTATATTGTTAAATATAAGCCCTGCTGTGCTACTTGTAACTCTCAACCAAATAGTTTTAATAATTTGCTTTAAAACATCATTTCTATAGGTAAATCTTTGCTACTTTCAAAAATAAATTTTCTCATCATTTGATTATAGGTAATGAGTAATTGATAATTTAGTTTAATCATTATGAAAAAAAAAACAAATCAATTTTTCAATCTGCTTTAATCTTTCTTGAATCTTAAAAAATACATTAAACTAACCAGAGGAAGTCCCCTAGGTTTAGTTAGATTACTGATTATCATTTAATAATTTACACAATTTATTTTTCTAGATACTCTCTAGCTAGAAAAAAAACAGATTTATTTTTTTTTTAACTTTTTTACACACCAACAAGACATTAATTGCAATCCATTTAAAAAGTCACGAGAGCCTGAGGTAAAGCTACAAAAGTAGAATATGACTGTTATCAAAGACCTAATGTTTAGCAATGCTTTTATTTCACATTCTTGTTGGCTTTTCATACAATATCCAAAAGTGGTCAGATTTCCGTTTGTGTTCTTTTTGCATAACCTGGATGTTAAAACCTGCTAATTAAGTTTCTTTAAGGTTTTTCTCAATTTCTCTCAAGCAAAATTTTTTGTTTCTGTCTAGTATCTTGAGATGATGTGGATTATGAATTGGTGCTGTATAAATGTAAGGAATTTATTATGTGAGCATGTTGAAAGTAACTTAAGACGTTAAAAAGCTTGTAAGGCATTAAAAATAGCTTTTAGTTTTGGAAACCATTTTCTTTAGGAGAGCTAAAGTTAGTACAGTAAGAGACCTTAGTTACACAGCAAATGCCAAAGTTACTGGTAGCTCATTCCAACGTTGTGAAGCAAGAAATGTAAACAGTCTGGTGTGACTGCCTTTTTCCTTTAGACAGCAGGGCCATTCCTGAAGAGGAACTCAGCAATTGAGAAAGAGCTTATATAGCCAGGTGTAAAGCAAGTTTTGGTTACTTCAACATGATCTCAGTTGCCACAAAAGGTCAATAGTTTTGAAGAGACAAGGGTCAAGTATTTTGTTGATCACACAGAACTGAAATTTGGGAGATGCTTTCAATAACCATAACAAGATTTGGCCTTCATTATGAGTTACATAAGATGATGCAGTGTTCAAAGTTGTATGACTAAATGAAAGGTGGGAAAAGGACAACTGGTCATTATTCATGAGACCTCGGTTACATGCAATTTTTGTTGTGGAGATGTTCAGGTAGGCAAATTGAAACTGTCAATTGATCCTGTTCAAATATAACTTTAATCTGAAAAGAAAACCTAATATTTAAGGAAGTCTCACAGTACAAAATACTACAATTAGTCATTAAAGATTATGCTGGCTGTAAGCGAGAAGGGACTCCTATAGCAATCTGTGCTACAGGAACAGATGTGAATAAGCTTTAAAAATGAGAGATGTTAAATTTTGACATGTGATTAGTGGATCAATCCTGGCTATATTTCTCTAAGCATTTATAAATCCATGTACGCAGCTAAAACTCGAGGATAAATGGGTAGAACATTTGTCACAAAGAGGTGTTATTCATACACATATAAGTCACAAGAAAAGCTACGTGAAAAGATAACTGGGCCAGGGTCACATCATTTGGCCTTGGTGTTGTGTGTTTGTTCTTTTCATGATATCTTGTCGGAAAGTCAGGAATAAAGGGTACTTACATTAAAAGTCGTTTTGTGATATTCAAAAAAGTAAGCCTGGTTGATCACATGGTAGAACGATACAAAGCATTAAAAACTATATGAGCAGGGTTTCAAAATTAGGATGTAATAATTATTAGTTAACAGAGGGCAAATTGTAAGATAAAAATGCTGTGCATTCCACAGAGAAGGTGTCCAAGAACCTAGCCTTGCGGAACCATGTAGAAAGGTTATAGAACCTTAATGTTTATTCTTGTAATACTATAAAAAAACAAAAAAAAACATCAAAACATCAAGGAATTCTGGTTAGATTAAAAAAAAATGAGCCACTGATAAAAAGCTGGTACAAAGCTTGTCAGACAGAAGCTAAGCACCTGAGTCTAGAGAAACAAGGTTCCCCAATACAGGGTTTCTAGTAGAGGGTACATTAGTGGAAGAGGCAAACACGTGCCTTTAAGTATTCAAAGACCATGTCAACAAAAGCACTCTTTGTGAGTGCCTGGTCTAAGGAGATCCTGACCACCCCTCACATTGAAACATGATACATTAGCAGTAAGGAGGAGTTTCCCAAACCAAGGAAACAAATATGATCATGTCTGCAAGACTCAGCAATGTGAGAAAAGTCATCTTGATTTCAGTATGCTTAGGTTTATCAACCTTTTTTGTAAATAAAGAGCATCATTATGCTTGCAAAAAGTATTGGATAATTCTCCTAACAAGACAAGTTCAGAGGTTAAGTAAGGACATAGATGAAGTATCACTATTAACAACTAACAATCACAAAGCCACACTTCTTACTATATAAGGATCCTTGGGAAGCAAAAATGGTCTGTCTTTAGGGGTAAAAGGATCCCCCTCCCTGTCTCACACTCTGCACCTGAGCTTTCTGTATATTCTCTAATTTTTTCCTTTAATATGTTTCCTTTTAGTTTTCCCTGGTCAAATGTACAGATTTAGACTATATTCTCTTTGGCAAATAGCCAGAATAAGATATTTGTGAACAACAAGACCACAGACTCTTCAGGGAAGAAGGCAGACAGACCCTAGACCTGTTTGATTCAAAGCCAACTAAACCTCTAGAGACTATCGCTCCCAGCAACAAATCCACTAAAATTATATGAGACACAAAGAGTAAGAAGGAGAGAATAAAAAAGCAGAAACCCAAATTAACAGAGAAACATTCTTTGTGTCACAAAATACAACATTAAACAAAGGCTGAATAGTAATAAGTAATGCTCAATTAACACATCTGTTTCTAACATATCCACATTTCATAAAAAAAAAAAAAACCCTTAAACGAACAGCTTCAAATGCAAACACGTGTCTGAATCGGAGTGTGGAAGAATAAAGGCAGTCTCCTTTGTGTCTATCATGCCTCCGTCTCAGGCTATGCCAGACATAAGCCTGTCTGGAGTAGCACATGCTTTTGCCGGCATCAACTGATCCATTCTACAAGCTGCAGCCAGTAGCGTCTTTCACTCAGGGTTCTCTTTTAATGAGTAGTCTTATCTGTCTTTTGCTTGCCTCACAAGAAACAAAGGAATACTGTCTTGTTAAAAGAGCGGATATGAAGGAGAATTACCATTAATGCCAACACACATAAAATTAAAAAAATAAAAATAGCAAAGAGCAATTATTTTGGTAAAAGCATAAAGTGCTCACCTTGAATTTCATCTGTCCTGCCAGAGGCCAGTATTCCAAATATGACCCCTAAGAAAAAAGTCCACATCTTTACCAAACTGGCTAGTGATGGCTGAGTGAGCAGCTTGGTATAAAGGTGTGTAACAGTCCTATTTGTGTCCTGTCTTTCCTCTACAGTAACAGCAGCTATGGCTGGATGGTGTCTGTCTATGAAGCAGGGTAAATTAGTAGATCTAAGTAAAAAATTAAAAAGACAGAAGAAGAAATCTAAACTTGCTCTGTGTGTCTAAACACTGCTGGAAGTGACTCCGAATTAGAATCAACTTTCTCCTCTCTGCCTGAGAGATAACAGAGGCTGGTGGCATGCACATAGAAGAGGAAGAGTGGTTCAAGTGAACACACACCCTTCTGCCTCTCCCACAGTTGCCCCACCTCCCCAGCTGCCCCACCCCTCAACTTTCTCTCCCCTTTATTTCCCCTTCAGCGTGACTTGTCCTTGTCTATCTACCCCATTTCCATCCTATCTCCTGACACCCCCATTTCCTTTATTTATGTTCTAGACACAGATACAGTTTCAGAAAGCCATCTGGTCTTTGGTATGCTCTTTTCTATGCTATTAACTTATCAGATCTTTTCAGGCCAGGTCTTAATGGGTTTTCTGTGTATTTCAAAAAGCCACCTTCACCTAATATTGTTGGGTAAACAGAATGCTTTTAAATGGGGCACATACACTCACTTTACCAGGCACTTCTAGCAAACAATGGGTCGATATCCTGTTAGCTTTAGAATGGCTATAATTACTTACGAAATTTCTGAGATATTTGACATTATGACATCACACAGGTGCTCACATTTTATCAGCTGCAAATCTCCTGGTCCACAACATCATAAAGGTGCTCTGCTGGATTAAGGTCTGTTAACAGTGAAAGTAATTGGAAACAGTGAACTAATTGTAATGCTCAACCAGTGTGATGAGATTTAGGACATGTAATCAGCAGGGTTTCTGATCATACAGAGATCAAAAATGGGAAATATTACTTAGGTCAATTGTGAAATTTGGAAATGCATTTGCTAAAAAGGGCCCTACAGTAGATTGAGGCAGAAACGGTCTCCTTACTACCAGTCTTAACTTTTGGCAGAGGTCAGGTTTGGATCATGTCTTAATCTAGTATCTTCCAAATAATCTGAATGTTGCAGCTAAAATAAGGACTCATAGGACCATGGAACATTTTGTAATCTGTTATTCACCCCATTTTTTGAGCCTGTGTATAATGTAGGAGTTTCTTGCTCTTGTCTGGCAGGGACTTCATCTTGTGGGGTCTTTTGCTGCTTCAAGGTTCAATATATTGCATACCTAGAGATTGTATGGTGAAAACCTTGGTTATAGTGACTTTTAAGTGTTTTCTGTCAACTTCAGTTTTTTGGACAAATGAAAGAAAAAAAAGCCCCCCATCTGCAAAGATGAAATTATGGCAAAACTCTTGGTTTTTTTTCACTGTGCACTAGAATAACATAAAAATGACCTAAAGCACTCAAATCTACGTAATCTTAACAACCACCTCTATCATGAGAAAGTTCTCTCAATTCTTATTCCAGGTTTAAAATTTCACTTCATCAGGTAATAGCAAGTGTCAACTCGGGTTTCTGGAATCTCCCAGCTGCTGTTTGCATGCTATTGCATAATACCTCAAGTAACAACATGGAATATGAAACCATGACTAGTTTATGTTATTCTTTTATTTCTCTAATGAAAGACATTGAAAACATGCCTAATGGCTTTATATGGCCACTAACTTTGCAGCTATGCAAACAGTACTCAACTACAGTTAGAAAATATCACTATTGTGGCATCCAGTATTTAGATGAAGCTGTTTTTTATGGACTGGTTAGTGCACCTTAAGTAGTTTCTCCCTGTACAAATATGGCTACATTTTACAAAAATAAAAAAAGGTTTGATTGCTTTTTACACTTTTACACAGGCAAATGTTGACCTCCAGTTTCCATACTGGGACAATGTTGGCAGAGCAACGCTACCAGCTTATCTATTTTACTGATAACAGACTGAGTTCTGGTAATAGCTGCTATCTAAAGGCTTTTTTGTTAGTTTTTTAGTTTTTTAATTGATTAATGATTAATCGTGGGGGAGAAACCTGATCGTCATCCTGTATGCAACATTAACACAGATTCTTACATTAAATTTAAGGCATTTAAGTCTATAACATCAATGACTAAAATAATTTAGTCACTTTAAAGAATAATAAATGTTTCCATTAATTATCCTTTATAGAGGCTCCGGTGATCTCTCACTGAATATCAACAAATATTAATGTAGATATTACTTTGAAATGTTTTTCCACTAATTTTTGAAAATATATTAATTTCTTTATTTGAAATCAAGCAATTTTATCTTTTTATTGACTGCCCTTGTAGAATAGACACTTCCAGGTTCCCTGACACTAGTCTTGGTTTATTTATTTAAAATTGTCTTTCAAAGGGGTTAAGATGTCACTTGCTCTACCAAAATGTCTTGAAAGAGAAATCCTCATAGATTCTTTGTCCTGCTTAGCAATGGCCATTAAATGCTAACCTTTTGCATGAAACATACCTGGTGTGTTCACATCCATCCACTGTTCCCTCACTCACCCTTACAGAGTCATTTGGGTCTTCTTCCTTCCTCTAATGGCTATAAGGTGAGAGGTGGGGTACATCTTGGTCAGGTCACCAATCCGTCACAGCGCACTGTAATACAGTGCGAACAACCATGCACCCACTTACACATATTGATTTAGAGAAACCATTTCAACTAACATTCATGTTTTTTTGTGCTGTGGTGGGAACCCATAGCACCCAAAGGAAATCCACACATGCTTAGAGAGAACATGCAATCTGTTCAGGCTGGTACCTCAAACCAGGACATTTTTGGTAGTTGTTTTCTGTTAACCTTCTAAATTTCATATAGTCAGCTTATTTTAGCATCAAGTAATATCAATCCAGACACTTGTAACATATAACTTTGCCATCTAAGTCTATATTTCATTTACTATCTATTACTTAATTCAAGTAGATGTTAGAAAATGAGGAACAACACATTTCACACCTCCCCACTATACCGTAGGTGCTGTTCACTTCCTGTTTTCAAGCTCCCATAGCAACACCATAGAAACAGTACAACAAACAAACACATGCAGAAAATTAGTAATACGATATATCTGGATTTTTTTGTCTGTGATAAGTTCCTCTTTTGTTCAAAATCTAAACAGTTGCAGGATTACCAGCGTTTCTATAGAGTCATAAAATAAATCATTATATCACACTTGTTTTCTTTTTTAAGAAGGAAACAAATTGGAGTTTGAGTCAACAAAAGAAGTCTTGATCACAAAAGTATATTAAAACCAACCCTGGATTGACTTCAATGCATTTAGGATCTTATGTGATACAGTAGCTGATATCTAAGTAGGAGGCAGTCTTGTGGGAAGCTATGGAAAAGGATAAGATTAATAAATTCTCTTTGTTAATTTTAGTGGATACACCAGCCTGGTTGCTACAGTAAACAAATCACTAGTGCTTTACGGCTAATATCTGGTTATCACTCCTGGATGACTGGGGGTAATAAAAATACCCCTGAAAAAAACTGGCCATGTCTGAAAGCAATATTAGACATGACGCTTCTAGGTCAGCCGATTAAAAAAAAGAAAAGAGGAAACTTTTCCATCATGGTTACATGGTGAAAACAGACACATGCGTCCTCATCAGACTTCCTTGTGGTCTGGGAGTCCTTGCGGCTAAACTAATAGCACTTCCTCAGCATTCCTCTGACACAGCGTGCTTTTTCCCCTTATGCCAGTAAAGTCAATGGAATTTAAAAAGTGAGACATTGGGAGATGCCCATATTCGTACAGAGTGTGATGATTGGATGTTTGCACATAACTTGTGATACAATGATGACCAACAGTAGAGTGGCCTCAGGGTGTCTGCAAGGATTTGTCATTTCTGAGTGTTACAGGTTCCTAAGCTGGTTGGTGGATATTGTATCTAAGTGTTTAACAGGCAAATATTGTGCTTTAAAACCAAAACCACTAAAAATATTGAAAGTACTAGCCACGGCATCAGGTACACCTTGTTAGCCTTTGTTTGGACATATTTACCAGAAACCATTAAGAGGCGATTTAAACTTTGTGGCATGACACAGCCTAATCTGGGTATACCATTCCAATAATGACATTGTCTTATCTTTTTCTATTTGATTTATCTTATATGTTTGGGTTTTCCTTTTCTGCACAGTCCATTGAAACATTTGCATTCATTTTTTTGTTCTTTCATAGATTTCTCTCAAAGTCTTGTGTTTACCTGAAAGGTTAAATGAACTTTTTGCTTTGCCTTTGAAACAACATAATTTCCAAATTTACGGATAATAAAGGGGATTTCTATTCTATGTTAATCCCATTAACCTCTTGGATACACCGTCTTTGGTCATAACAAGGTGGGCATGATCAGGAACATACTCAAGCTGGCTGTGAGATTTTTTTGGCCTATTTCCAGGAGGATGGTTGGTTGCCATATGATTTATTGATTCCCTAACAATAAGGCAGGCATCCCCAAACTCGGTCCTCAAGGCCCCCTTTTCTGCAGGTTTTAGAGGTTTCCTTGCTCCAGCACAGCTGATTTTAATTGAAAGCTGATTAACAGGCTTTTGGTCTAGTGCAATCATTATACCCAGCTGTGCTGAAGCAGAGAAACCTCTAAAACCTGCAGGACAGGGGGCCTTGAGGACCGAGTTTGGGGATGCCTGCAATAAGGGTTAACAAATTACTAAACAGGTGTATTTTATATAGCAGCTAAATTATCTTGATTGTTTTTTTGAGGAAGATAATCACAAATTACACTTTTACGGCACATAGTGAATTTTGGAGGCACCAGGTTCTGGTATATCGGTATATCACTGTCAAATTAAGATGACAGAGCTGACTGGAACGACTGGAGTGGTTCAGTTTTTTCTTTTTTTTAGCAAAAAAAGGATTGTTTTCTTGTTGAATGAGATGTTGAATGGTTGTGTGGTCATTTATCATCAAGTTCCCCTGTAGGAAACACTTTATAGTTGTTATAATTTAAAAGCTATCAATGGAAACAACTTGTTTGTTTGGAAAATTTTGTTTCTAAGTAACAATGCAAATAAGAACTAAATAAGAAGATATTACCCTATCTATATGAACACATTTCAATATAATTAGTCATTTACTAATATGGCGGGTTATAAGAAGAAGTTATAAGAAGCCGACCAATTATGTCTCCATGCTTCTACTCTTTGACAACATTTCTGCTGACCTTTTTCTACTATTTAAAACAAAAAATACAGCATAAATCTTAACTTTATGATCTGACATTTGAAGTAGACATATCACTATCACTATCTTTGTCTTTGATAGTCATTCGTGTCATGCAAGGTGTTTGTTTTTAATGCTACACTATGGCAACTTTGGGCTGCATCCTTATTTTGACTATTGATTATTTTAGTTTTGGCATGGACTCAAATGCTACTAAGGTAAGACATAATTCCACAAATGAAAAAAGGAAAAAAGTGAAAATCAAACTATTAATGATTATTGAACCAACTCTACAAACATTAAAAAAATGCTCTGATCTTCTTTGAGTAGCCAGAATAATTTTTTTTTTTTCTACAGATGTTTTTGCTCTCAGTCTCAAGCTTCCTGTTAATACTTCCTGCTGAATAAACATAAGATAGTAGAAGATTTTTTTTTTCTTTTATCAATGCTGCTGCCTGGTGTAGTCTGTGATGTAGTGAGAAAGACTTGTTTGAAATGTGTTTTTTCTTTTTTTGTGCATTTGATGAAGCTCTGCCTCTGTGTCTGGAGCAGAATGAGCCCTTTCTGCGTCATGAGAGCATGACTGGACTTCTTCAAAAGACAGGGCTTTGCAACAACAACAAAAGAAGAGCCTCTCTTCAATTTGGCTGCTGGGATGGCAGAGAAAGCATGTTAAGCTGGTGATACAGTGTACTGCAAAAAGAAAAGGAATGCTTTATATCATCCATGCTCGATTTTGGATGGAGATACGCCTCAGTTAATTCACCAGTAAAAAGTTTGCTGTGGTTACTTGGTTTCAGACCTGTGCTTCCTTTCAGCATGAGCACCCAATTCAAGGAAAATACATCATTGTATAAAATAGAAAAAGTCAGATAGAGAAAAGATATAGAGGCATTACGGAAAAACCCTGATAGCTTAAAAAAAAAGAGGGGAGAGGAGAGGAAATCCTGTCGACAACGGTTGAACAAAGCTGATCGTGAGAGATGAAGATGAGAACCAGCCATTTATAAACTATGGTGGTCATTCAAAAACCATGACAGGAGTGTGGGGAAGGGAATATACTGTATTGGGATGGGCTTATCTTCTTTGTCTTTAAAAAGATGTGACTCTTCACACACACACACACCCCACCCCCTCAAGAAAAATCCACCTCAATTGTTTGACCAGCATCCTCAAAATGCTATAAAACAAAACCACATGCACGCCTAAGCACCTGAGGTACAAATACATCCCATTTTGGTCTCCATAGCAACAGCCCCTATCTTTCTGCACCACACTGCCCAGCCCGAGCCTTGGCACCATCTTCCAGAACCCGTGTATTGTTCATAAAAGGACCTTGGTGGGAACAAATGCGATTATTTCCACCTTGGAGCTCTCTTATCCAGCTGTTACTTATAACAGGATCGCTGGCCACAGATTGGCAGGCGGCCATCCGTGAAGTAAATGTCATACTGTGACAGAGAGGCCAAAGGAAATGTCACAACCCACAGCATATTGCTGCTTATGCAGAGTTGTTATTTAGAGTGGTATATTTCAGGTGCTCCACAAAACTCCACCAACGGATAGCAAAATGAAACATAACAAAATGTGACCAAATGGTAAGATTTCACCAGCTTAATTAGCTTATTTGGTAAAATAGTGATTATTCAAATTCAAAACAGCGTTGCTCTGCTATTTATCCTAAAGAAGGATACATGCTGATACTAAAAAAAAAATTCTGATTAAAATAATACAAATTTAGTAAAGAAGTAATTCAAATATGATGCAAATTACTCCATCTACAAACATGTTAACATGTGGTGTTCAACTGTCTTTCCTTCTCGTTGTACTGCTAAGGTTTGTTGCAGGAAAAAAAACAAAACTGCAACCTGCAAAAAAAAAAAAAAAAAAAAAAGAGGACAGTTGCTTTAGTTGCACCTTCCGCATTTTGCTTCAACCACTTTAAGGAACTACTTGGAAATGAATCGGTATAAAGACACCTTCAATCTCTGGAACATGACGTATCAGGATGAATATGTAAATGTTGCAGAAGCAGGATTATGAGGCAGCTCACGGAGAAGCAACACATTTATATTCAATGAGAAGATGATGCCTGGAGAGGAAAGAGGAGATTAGGTGGACTGAGGCTGAGAGCTGATCAGATGGGGTTTAAAACCAACAGTGTATCATTACTAGGCTCACTTCGAAATGGAGGCCCATCTCTTACACTGCACAGACTCTCCAATATAAAATCAGTCAAAAATATTTAGCTACTTCAGATTCTCTTAGAAATGAACATCTGTAAACTGTTCATGTTCTGCAACAAACCTCTAAGTAAAGAGGGTCTGTAATAAAATGTATGCCAAACGGGGGGAAGGATACTTAAGGCAGACTATATAAATGAGACATGGAGAACATTAAGGTTTGCTCTTTTGTTTTGATTTCCACAAGGAAGCTTTTTACTCAGCAACTCTTAACAAAGGCAACATACATCTTTGGACCTTTCGTAGAAAATGACTGGCCTCTGGCAATTGTTAATATAACCCTGCAAAACTTTCCTCTGAATTACCCTGTGCCCATGTCCTTGTCTGCCTTAGTGATGAATTTTAAACCACCCCACAGCAACCACAGAGCAAAATGTTCTTTGCTTCTTCCTCTCGTTGTAAAGTGGTGAGAATAAAGGGCTGCAGAAACATGAGGTAGCATTGGACCAACTGCAAACTTCCTTAAGGTAATATATAATTTAAATAAGAAATCTAGAAACCTCAAAAATGATTAATGGGCCAAAATACAACCATATACTTTAGCCATTACAAGGATAAAGATGTTTTGATTGAAGGTGATTTTATCAAACTGCCAAAGCTGATACTTCACTCCTGTAATGGGAGCAGTGCTTATGCAGCATGAGGCATATTAAAGAGAATCAAATGCATATCTTGTTTTTTAATTTTCTTAATTAACTTAGAAAAACTGGTACTGATGCAGTTATTCACTAACATCTGCTAAGCCAATGCTTACAGCAGAAACACATCTGTCAGAAAACACTTGAACCAATCTACTGAGCTTGACAAGTTATCCTAATTGGCCAATTATGTAATGCATTTAGATTTAATTCAAACCAAGATGGCTGAAGGCGGCTCTACAATTACACTGTGTCAGAACCGTGAAGGAAACATGTTCAAATGAATCACAAAGACGTAAAGGTTGAAGACAGTGTTTTATTGAAACTTAAATGACACAAAATCAAAGTTCAATTAAATGTGGACTTAGAGAACCCGTCAGTGACAATTATTTTAAATAATAAAGGAAGTATTAACAATAACAGCTCAATACGTTTGTAAATTTAGTAACAGCACTACAGTTAATTGACTGTAGTGAAAACTGTATTGCCACAGACCTGTAATAAATATTGATAAAAGTCCATTCTGAGATTTTCCATTTTTAACGGGACAGAGGATTTAAACTGATAAGTATCTTCTTAGGTATTCTATGTACAATGCTTGTGTGGGGGATGACCTTCCTAATTACCAGAGACACTGTTACCATTGTGATTAACTGACTCAGAAGTCCAACCAGGTAATAACCAGTCAGTTTTTATTATATACAATACCAGTTTCTCTAAATCAATTCTAATCTATAATTTAAGAGGTCTGCAGTTGTGAAAACAAGAGCCAGGTTTTGTCTTTAAAGGATTTGTATTTCTAACCTTCCAATTTTCATTTCAAACTCACGTTTTTCTTTCAGGCAAGGGCCATACGCTGTGGTTGTTCAAGGTTGGAACGAAATTTATCAAGAAACCTGGAGGCTAATTCATCATCCACTAGCCGCCCATCACTGGACAATGTAACTGTCATAAGCTGTTGTGTACGCAGCGTCTGGTCTTCTTCATTCAGTCGCAGCTCAGTTCTGGAGGTGCCGACGGCAAGGATGCAGGCCTGAGGGGGGTTGATGACGGCGCTGAAACCACTGATTCCGAACATCCCTAAGTTAGATATACTGTCCCCAGGTGGAAAAAAAGGAAGAGAAAAAAAAAACAGTAAGAAGAAGAAAAATGAATATTTTTAACATTTATTGTTCTAAAGAAAATAATGAACAGTCAAGAAGCTGACGGTCCCAGCAGTAGACTGACGATATTCTGGACACTGTTTATTAAGCCTCCACAGAGGCCTCAGAGCTGTTTGGCTTAATGAAAGCTTTTGCTCCTAGGATGAAATAAAACGAATGAAAGAGCCCACCCCAATATATCCTCAGTCACAGCAGGACAAGGAGGGCTACATCTCTACACAGATTTATTGTTCTTGTCTGACAAAGACACCCCATTAATGTGTAAATGACACCATTAATTCAAATAGGCTGAAAAAAAAAAAAAAAAACTCCTAATGTTTCTCCAATGACAGCACCATAACTTGTCATCCAAGACCACATTCAGTTTAAGACCACACAAAATGTAAAGTATGAAGAAAATACGCACAGTCTGTGAAGCCAAAATGAAGCCATAAAAGCTAATTATGCTGACTACTAAGGAAAGTTATGGTCTCGCTGATAGGCAGAAAAAAATGCGACAGTGTTGTTTCATAAAAGTATAATGTAAGCTTGGCTTTGCTCAGTTAAAACAGTTACTCCAAAGAAAAGAGGAAAAAGGAACAGTATGACATGCATTCCTCCTTTTTAACAAAAGCTTGTGTTTACCTGAATGAGCCTCCCTGGTACTCCTCAGGTAGTAGTTTACCGTCTCGAGCTTTCTGGGCCAACACCTGTGGAAATATTTCATGTCATGTAAAATTTGCATCAGGAAAGAACAAAATAGTGGCTTACACAGAAACCCAGACACAAAACAAGCAGTGAAAAATAAGACAAGCTATGATTTTAGACTGTTCTTTGGAACAGTACGATTGAGTGCAATCTTTGCAGCTGAAATAAATGAATGAAGTTTCTTTTAATTCAATTTGTAGCACTTTACTAAGCTAATAAAGAAATACATATGTGTAAAGTGGATCAACATAACCGTGAGTTCAGTAAGAAGACAAAAATACCCAGCTTGGTAGCGCTGTGACCTCATTATGAAATTTCAGTTTACATTTTTCCCCCTCTTAGCACAATGATAACGGATGTGACACCATCTTTCAAACAATCCTAGAGCCTCATCATCAACTGACCAATTAGTGATCATGGTTTGTCCTGAGGTGAAAAGGCCCTCCCCTTCAGCAAGGAAGTTTTGTTTCTGCCTATTATGCATCTAATCAATCAATCAAGCAAAAGCTCAAGGATTAACAATGTTCTATTCTATCTGTGCTTATTTGGCCCCGGCCTCCACTGCCTGAGAGCAACCACTGTATTTTAAAAGACTTGCGCTGGGTGATCGGACACCACAGAGGGTCCTGTGGATCTAGTTTAAGGATGATTTGTTAACAAAAAAAAATCAAATCTATTTTAGAGATAGAAGGCGGATAATGTGAACATAAACAATTAGGGAAAATATCACAGGAGCACCTTAAGTCTCTCTATGCTAATAGTCCTGCAATGTAAAGTCCCATTAACTTCAGGCTAAAATTGGGTTGGTTACTCTAACATTAGTTCAAAAGTGGTGTGAGTTACAGTAGAAAATGCAGCGATATGGTTGGACAGGAAGTGTGACGTTAAAACAAAGAGATAAAGTTTAGCTGTCTCTGATTTTAGTGTTTTATGATAGAGAAAATTGTGCCATGTATAGAATGTTATGATGGTAGCTGGGGGTAGCATATTTAGCACAGCAGTGGCTGTCATGGTAACGGAAGCAGAGGAGCAGCGTATAGGTTTGTTATCATGCCAAATGGGTAGCTGTCCTGTGATAAGGTGTGTGGATCAACTGATATTTGTGGTTCTGGGTGATTGTTGCCATAATTAAGACAGCAAGGTTTAGATTTAATTGGTGACCATTTATTTAGAGTTAGTTATGAGTTGTTTTAATAACTTATCATTTTGACTTGTGAACACATTGATTGTCTCCAAAGTTCTGACATCTTCAATTTCCTCATCAAAAAAAAAAAAGAGTCAGTAACAGCAAAATAGAGAGGTAGGAACTTCATGAATAGAGAATGATGATGAGGAATCGACTGATTAAATGTGCATTTCTTCTGCTGTGCCAGCCTGCAGCTCCAAGTAAGATAACTATTGTATTTTTGCTAAATATCAGGTTTTAGGCATTTTATTAGCCGAGGAAACTATTCAAATAATTTAAAAAAGTATTTTCTCAAATGTATGCCTTTAAACAAATAATTAGATGCTTAATACATTTATTCACGTTTTTCACCAAACCTGACAGTATGCCTTATATATGAAAAGACTAAATTGTGAATAAAATTAATGCACATTATCCTACAGACTAAAACTAAACCCTGAAAGGCTGCTAATAAAAAAAAAAAAAAGAACACAGTATCAGCATTTGCCCCTCATCCTTTTCTTACCCACAATGCTGTCTGTTTTATGCTAGACTTGACAAGATTAAAAAAAGCCCTATCCATACCTTGTTAGTCTACAAAGACTTGGGGAACTTAGAGATGTTTTTTGGCAAAAGTCAAACAGACCTCTTTTGGTCCCCATTGTTTTCTTTCCATGCATGTCTCCAATGAATTCCGAGTTTGCTCAGTTTCAGGATAATGGCTCTCACTGTGGTTTGCTTCACTCCCTAGTCCCCTAACAGATGTCAATAGTTTTGTACTAATTGTTACATTTCTTGAGATGGGAGGATGAGAATCATGTGTTACATTGGAGCATGAGGAGCATGTCTTACATTGGAGCATGTCTTACTGAGATTGTTTAGTCTACTTCATGTATTAAGGATGAGACATTATTGTCAATTATCCCTTCTACAAGACTGATGATAGTCTATGACTGACTGATTTATGAATGTCTTCCAAAAAATGGTTCATCAAGCTATGATTTGACAAAGAGGTGAATCAAAATTTTATATACTACCAGAATGATGTAAATATCAATTTTCTTTAAACAATAATCATTAATTATATAATTTCTACCTTTGTGGATTTGTTGATGTTACCTATTTGGGAGCATTTTTGGTGTATTTGCCAACCTTATAAGGGTCCTGTTTATGTTGTGGGGACCAAATGCTGCTCCCAATGTAGTGGACCCCCGTTTTTAATGTTAGGGATTCAGTTTAGAGGACTGGTGTTAATTCACTTCAGGTTAACGTTAAGACTATAATAATTAGGGATGCACGATATTGGGATTTTGGCCGATATCAGATATGCCGATATTTTAAAACTCATGTAGCCGATAACCGATATCGATACCGAGGTTAAAGCTGGACAAAAATAAGTAGTCATTGAAAATAGCAGTTTTGTTATCCATTTCTGACACTTTGAAAAATAATGTACTCAAATATATTTTCATATGCTGATATCAAATTGATTTTTAAAAACGCGGTATCTATTTTACTTTCAAAATCTCGAGAAATTTCATCGTTCTGTTACAAACTCTCGTGATATTTTGCAAATCCTTATGAGATTTTGTTAGTAAAATAGATCGATACCGCGTCAATATATCAAAATATAAAAAAATGGCAAAATTTCGTGAATTTTCGGGGGATTGTGAGCATAACGATGACATATAGAAATATTTCATTAGTAAAAGAGATTGATATGGTGTTTTTAAAAGGCAATATATCAGCATATGAAGATATTGTGATATTTTAATGTATCAATATTTTTCCCTCGTCTTTAGAAGTTTTTTTGGTCTGTAAAAAAGAAGTTTTTGAGGAAGAAGAAGAAGTAGTATTTTTTTTTTTTTTTGGACTTTAGAAACTCAGAAGCTGATCAAATATCGGGTTAAATATCGGTGGGGTGGCCGATGTCCGATATTCAGTTTTAAGGCCGATACCGATAGGGGGCTGATTATATCGTGCATCCCTAGTAATAATAACTGTTAGGGCTAGGTTAAAGGTTAGTTAGTAAAATGAATGTAAGCAAATATTAAGTCATAATATGGACAGAAACACAAACTTGTGTGGGTTAACCATGACAAGTTAGAAATAGGGAGTTAGTTAAAGTTAGGTTTGGGTTTGATTGGTGTTGGTAATGGTTGGGACATGATCAGGGTAAAAACATAGAAATAAATGCAGTATGAATGAAAGTCAACGGAAAGTCCCCACAAGGATAGCGAGGCACAACATGTGTGTGTGTGTCATAGTTTTTTCCCTGCTTTGTGCACCATGAATTGCCTTTTGGGGATCATAAAGTTTACATGAAGTTATGTTCAAAAAATTTAATTTTCATTATTATTAGAAAAAATAACTTTTCAAAAATCTAGGCGAATATACTGCATTTTACACCTACTTCAGCTCACACAAAGCAACAGAGAAGTTTTCTTTGCCACCCAGCTGATAACAAAATGCATGATAATACAAAACAACATTAGCCAAACAGCTGTTGCCACTGTTTGCACGAAACGTTTGGCTTTATTGTTTAATCCATATCAGATCTAGACAGCAGCTATTTGGCTATATTTCACAACCACTGCTGTCAAGTAGACTAAGATCTAAACACAAGTGTCACATGCTAAACAACGGGGGTTTTCCCCCTTATTCTCACTCGCAATAAAAACAGAGAAAACAAAAGCTTTCTGTTAACTGTTTTGTCTGGTATGAGGTAGAAATACATAAAACATTTTTAATCAAAATGTGAGCAGGCTTTCATCTGCTACTAGCTAATCAGCCCACGGTTTTTCAAAGTTAACTCAGTTTCTGCTGGAATGTTTTTTTTATCAGTTTTACAGAAATTAATGTTATTTAGATTTAGAAGAGATGGGGTAGTATTTTATAAACAGTTGTCAAATAGTACACAGTGTTGTTTAATAATAGATTTTAAACTGAGAAAGAGTATATCACAGTAAATCCCTCTAATACTCTTTAGTATATGAACCTTTTAATGGTTTTGCCAATCCTTAGGTTTAAACAAACTTGTGGTCAATAAAGTGGAAGATAAAACATTTTCAGCATAAGTTTGACCTTTTTATGTGAAAAATGTTTTTGTCACTCATAAAAAGGTTCAGGTTCCAAAACATTTCTTGAAAACCACTTTTTAACAATTATCAAGGAAGGACAAAAACCTTGGCTCCTGCTAGCACTGCTGCCTTGCTGCAAGAATTTCTGGGTTTGATTCCCGGCCCATGGTCTTTCTGCATGGAGTTTGCATGTTCTCCCTGAGCATGCGTAGGTCCTCTCAGAGTACTCCAACTTCAGCCCCTTAATAGGCTGATGTTCACATCAGCCAATTAACCTAGGTGGTCATGAGATGCTGATCGCCTCTCGTTACACCCTGTACACTACACGACGCAGGATCAGGCTGAAAGTCGGCCTGATCGGAAAATTCTCGCATGACTGAAAAGTTGCCCCGGAAAGGGCAAAAAAAATTGCACAGTTTAAGCCCGGCTTTAGGGGCGAGTGTGTGCGTGAATGGTTGTCTGTTCTGTTTGTCTCAATTTTGCCCGGCGATGAACTGGCAACCTGTCCAGGGTGTAACCCTCCTCTCACATGTAGACAACTGGACACCCCCTCGCGACCCCAGTTGGGATAAGCATGACGGAAAATTGATGGATGGACAACAACCTTTCTTTATTTAAAGATATGTACCAATTAACCCATTTCATTGTGTATTAAGTAGGGTGGTACGCTGTAGTAAAACTATCATCTCATAACCACAAAATTTGATATATATATATATATATATATGATATTTTTTTTTTTTCCATCCGCTTTTTCTATTTCACGTGTGGCTTCTAGTGGAATATTTCACTAACAGAATTGACAACATGTCCAAATTTGACACTCTTTCAGTTGAGATTAGAAAACAGAATATTGAGATAAAACATGTTCCCATAACTAAAAATTAATTGCTTAAATAGAGTGAATTAATGTAGAATTAATTTACACTGTCCCTGTTTAAATTATTAAAAAAAAGACAGGTGTAATATTTATTTCTACCAGCATTGCAAATGTAATCTCTATGGACTGACTCACTTTGAGTCGGAATTAGAATTGAGTTGGAATTAGAATTGTGCAGAATCTACGAATCTACGATTTTAATTGCTGCATATATCCACAAATACAGGTGTGTTGAGGTGTTATCGCGCCCCTGATTAATAAATGAACCAACCAATACAGTTTATCTAGTTCAATCTGTAAATATTAGCACACAATTAACTTTAACCATACCCTCAACTAATCAATTTTCAGGACTCCCTTTACAGCTCATGGTTGCTATAATCTTGAACCGACCGTTACAGAATTTTACATTTGAAAATTTTTTTTCTTTTCTTTTCTATTCTTGCTTTTAATAAACTTATTCCACACCTTAGTAGTGGCTGAGATCTCCTGGACTCCTTTGTTAGCAGCATTCTTGATGATTGGTGTGATGAGGCCTCTGTCAGTAGCCACTGCCACTGAAATATGGATGGAATCTAGTGGGTGAGGTCCAACATCAGACCAGGTCACATTTACTTCTGGCATTTCCTGGGGAATAAATAAGACTTAAAGTAACTGTTTCAATGGAAAACAGGAGAGGAATCAAATAAAACAAACTAATGAATTAGAAAATACATTATATCAACATTATTTTTTGACTAGAGGCTTTTTCATAACAGGATTTTTAGACTAGAGGCTTTCCTTAACAGAACAACTAAGACTAAATAGACAGAGCGTAGAAATGCCTACACAAAAAAACCCAACATAAATTAAGTTAGCCTCTGCTTCCAAACTCGTTAAACTCCCGCAATCTGTGTATTTTGGAAATCAGATTTAATAGCAAAGCTGGGAAGTAGGCCCAATCCACAAACCACAGAGCAGAAGAGATCAATTACAAAGATCACAGCACCAGACATTTCTGGACATCCTCCGTTGCAATTTGCCCAAGCTCTCATCTGATTAATCAGAGGTTTATTTGGCAGCATATGCAGAAATTCCTTAAAATTTCACTGGACATCAAAATATTAGGACCGTCTAGAGCATGGTGTATGGCAAAGGATGTGGAAACATTCATTTACAAGTGTGGCTGTGGAACAATATGCTTATAACTCACAGAAATATCTGAGCAAACTTAGTAGATGCTGTGAGCTACAGTAAGTTTATTTTATCTGCTATGTATTCATGCATCTGTTTTCACCCTATTACAAAGATGTATATTAACTGCTGTCATCTTGAATGGGAAATCATTGATGTCAACTAGGGTGAAATGTGCAAAAACTGTTCCAAATGTATTTTTAACCTCAGAAATGCAATCTGGTCAAATTAAACTGATGTCTAATGAAGGACTCCTTCTGCATATGACGTCACCTTTGTCAGGACATGACAATGATACATGATGATACATACACATCATGACAGGTATGCATCATCAGAATGTACAGCTGTGCATGATATAAAATCAATACCTTGAAGAGAAAAATTCTTTTATTCCCAAATGAAGGAATTTTGTAGAAAAAAAACAATTCTAACAAAAGAATCTATGGAAAGAAATGACAGATAAAACAGAAAAAGGCGAGCTGTAGAAGGTGGTGCTCCGATTTACAGTTCACATAGTTATGCTCCAAACAACGACATTTACAAAAATGAAATACCAGAAACATTAATTCAAATGCCACAATAAGAAATTATTGGATTTAGCATTTTTCTAGAAATAACTGGTTTGGAAGAAAAATAAATAAAAAGAGCTTAAAACTTCTGGTCTAAAAGCAGAATATCCTACTTTGTTGACAGTGTTATGCAAACTCCAATACACACAGCAAAAAACAACGACAAATAAAAAGATGAATGTACATTAAAATATGGGCTAAAAAGCAAATTTACAGGAAATCAGAAAACTAGGTGGAATACTTACTTTAAGTGTAACTGCAGCTGCCTTGATAATGAAATCATTAACAGACACTTTAATCTGATCTGAAAAGACAAAGGAAAAAATATCCTTTAAGCCTAATTTAAGCTCCCAAACACAGTCCAACACAGCATATAAAATGTGCCAGTGTTATAGGAAGGTGGTCCAAAAAAGCAGAAATGCCAGAAACACAAAGAAGCTTACTGATAAATGCATTTCTAAAACATTAAAAATAAAATAATAGCACAGAAAAATGCCTTTCATTATTGACAGTTCATGTGATTGAAAGTATGTTTACTATAGATAAGACATCTGTCTTTGTTTAAAGCCGAGGCAATAGAACTCTCTCCTTTTTTTGTGTGTTAGACATTAGAGGGGCAGATGGGTTTGGGCTGGCAAGTGTCTGCCCACCCAGACGAGTGTCTAAAAGTGCCCCATCATTCAGTTATGAATGCTGTGAGCTGGATGATTAATGAGCTAACCGTGAAATCACTCTGCTCCTGAACAATAAGGGGCCACAAAAACAACCGGGGCCAGAGAATCCCTCAGTACACACAGCCTTGCTAATAGGTATGGAATGAGCATCCCATTTCCTCCGCCTTACAAATCACACCCATAGAGCTTTACTGTTTGAAACTGCACACAGTGCAGCTAAATGTAGCCCATTACTAAGTGTTTAAAAAGAAAAAAAAAATACTTTTACCGTTTCCACATTACTGTAAAACCGGTCAAAGTAGGTATGTAAAATATGACTCAAAATATGAAAACACCAATTTCGAAGAGATGTGACATCAGTTGAAAAGTTCCCTTTTTTGTCAACCTCCATTAACAACCTTCCCTTTGTACAGTCACATCCTGATATCTGTTACACAAGGTGCAACTGTCTGTCAAACATTGTAAAGCAGAGCTGCAGGATAGAGTGTGATGAATGTTGAAAAGTATTACATTGATATTTTAAGCTAGGGAAGACAAAATCATTGTGCTATTACTAAAATACCATCTGATACAGTAAGTACCCTATTATATTATAATAAATATACATACATATACATATATGTTTCTAACCACCCTGAGAGAGATAAATAGAGCAGATTTGTTACTTTGAAGGTAAAGCACAAAGTTCATAAGGCTGTGGAAACACTTTCTCTAGGTTTGTCTGCACATGTTATGGCAGCACTGAAATATAATTTACAGCAATTTGGGTTAACAGAGATTCATATCTTAATAGAAAGGGATTACTTAGCACACTCTTTTTTTCTCTATTTTATTTCACTTATAAAAGAGAAAAAAAGATTTCTGAACAGAGGGGAAGGATTAACTTTTCTTGCCACTGAAATTTGCTATATAAATAAACTTGCCTTGCAAAAATGACGTGATTTAAACTAGCGCTATTGATGAGTTTTCCATCTAGAAGTAAGGGAGGGAGGGGGACTTTTGTTGGTTTCTGCTAAGAACTTCTGGGAGAGTCTTGCAGAAAGGCACTAGGGCCCAATCCCAAACTGGTCGCTGACGACTAATCCTGAGCATTAACCCTCCGTTTGCACGTTCCCGCAGAGAGCCTGCCAAATTAAGTGCCGTCCCAAACCACAAAGTGGGTAGGGTGAGTGGACAGTTAGCCCCTTAAATAGTGAATCTGCATCAGTGCCTGCTCGTTGGAATTTGGCAGCAGGTGTAATGCTGGCTTGATAGCGGAGGAAACACATGCATTTAAATGCAAGCTCCACCGATTTGCTGCATGTTCGTCACACTGAGAGAACAATCACAAGATTAGTATAAAACAAAAACTTAATTCCAAAAGTAAAGGTCCTCTTTGAAATAATTTTGTCTGAGTTTTTTTTTTGTTTTAGAAAGGCGCAAATAGATTTTATAACTGTGCCACAGGCCTACAGCAACGCACTCGTGGTGTCACTGTGTTGCCTTAGCAACGACCGCTTTCCTTTTCCGTTGGAGGGAAGAAGCCATCGCATTCACGTTTATACCCGCCACCTTCAATCAAAGTGCCTTCCACAGCTGCGAGGGAGACTTTATTAACTTGATAGTTAAGTGTTAGTGGTTAAGGAGCGGTTTGGGATTCAGTCTAAGTGTGTAAAGGGAAGAGTTGAAGATGTAATGGTTTGAAGTCTGAGTTGTGGCTGAAGACAGCAAATCTATTCGTTCAAATAAACTCATAATAGAGTCAAGTCGTCTCCACCTGCATGAGCTGCCCCCTACCCTACATAAAACTCAGTAGAAATGGCGAGCCAGCTGCAAGCGGGTGCCATACTGGAGTCTTTTCCGAAGAAGGAGTTTATTAAAGAATGAGGAAATGAAGCAGATCTAAATCCTCGCCCCTTAGTTTAGAGGTAGCCATGCTGGCTGATGTCTCTGCTTCATGAAACAAAGTACCTGCAGTCAGAGGGGACCTGCAAACATTGGTTCAACATCTGCCTTCATTTAAACCTAAATGGTGTTGGTGTGAGCATTGATAAGCTTCCAAACTTTTGATTTGGGGTTCCGGTCTACTGCCATGGATTTAAGAAAATACAAAATCTTGTACTCTTCATCTAAATTACCTCATGGTGAAATATCGTAGCAGGGTGAGGAATTGCTAAAGCATCTTCCTTGGTGAGAAATAAACAAGAATGTAACCTCTTATAGAGCCTTCACTGTTCAATATAAATAAACACTAACCTTATTCAAGTGGAATAAATGACAAAAAGAGCTTGATGGCAGAAATAAATAGTAAAACCATGAGCAATTTGTCAATATAAATAAACTGCATTGATCAGGTGTCAGGACTTGATTTTTGATTACCGGTACAAGCATTAATGTAAAGCATTATAAAATACAATGATTGGGACTGAGACCATGGAGTGGATTGAGACAGTCTTGATTTAATCATTTTGTTTCAATAATTATATTTCATTGCCGTGAGCGGTTTAAGAATTACCTTGAATAGTAATGCATTGGGAAAAAAAACACTCATGAAGGGGCACTTGCAAAGTTTCCTGTTTAGAAAGAAAATTATTCTACGTTTTATCCATTGTTTTTAATATTTGTTTTTCATCCTAAAACAATGGATTAATATATGTTAAAGGAATTGATAAATGCCAATTAGTCAAATTAAACAGGAATCTGAAATTTTCCTTGATTTTTTAAAGCAGGGTTCACAGAAAGTAGTTTCATTTATTGAGGCAAAAGAGGCCAGTTTCAGAACCAGACAAACATAACCATCATAATTGAAATGATTTTCTGAATGAATGAATGAGCAGTCATGTGAAAATCCGGAAATGCCCCCTTCCCCTTCCAGAAAAAGAACCCAAGGGAATTTAGTACGAGATAGTCACTTCAAGGATGGAAACATTTGTCACTGCAAAAACTATTTCAGACATGTTCACTTCAAGTTGTGGGAGTTTTACCTTTGGCAAGCTCTTTGCGGAGCCTCATGACAGCAGCCATGTCACAGTCTATGGAAGCATATGCATGCGGGATCGTAGTCTTTGACTCTGTCAGCCTTTGAGCAATCACTCGACGGATATTTGTGGCTTGGATCTCAGTGAACGTTCCCTGAAGAAGACAATCGGAGGGAATTGGGGGATGAATAAAGACAAGGATATATTTTGGATAAAGGTAAGGATAAGGGAAAAATTTTAAAGGGAATAGATGTGTAAATGCAGTGAACGGCTTTTGTAACAGTGAAGTATTACCAAATGAAAGAGAAAAAAAACATATTGATTATTTCTTAAAGTAAAAAAAGGATACTCACTGGTGCTCCTGGTTTTCCAGGTACAGATAGTGGAGGGATGTTGGGCCGGGTGCCTGGAAGTGGAAGAGAGGCTGCTGGGGTGGGTACAGGACTTGGGGTAGGAATTGGTGCTGCTGTGGTTACAGCAGCTGCTTCGGGGGCCGGGGACTTCTTCAAAAGGTTCAGCGCATCTCTATTGATATAGAAAATAGCAAAATGAAATGTAGACAAATGCATACAGCAAGTAAAGTTATTAATATATAAAAGGAAGCATGAACAAATGAATTCAGCAAATGATTTCTATCAATACATCAAATTCAAATAAGGCACAAAAACAAGTGATGGAAATATTCTATGCATCTGGAAAATACATTTATTAATGGATAGAAAGAAGCTAAAGGAAATTAAAAAAATCCCATTAAACTCATTATTTTTTTGTATTTCACAATTTTAAATATTAATTCTAGTGTTTACAGAGCTTTATCTTTTTCCACCAAGCTGACTTAGCAGAATATTTTCGTTGTATCTGGTTTTGTTTGTGTCTGCCTTTGAGAAAGGTAACTCTAGGTCATCGGTTAGTAGATAAGTGCCATGAGAATCATGTCATGCTCACAGCCCATCCGTAACAGGTGTGGTAGGATCAGGTGTCAGCGTCACTAAGGGACTACCTAATTCAAAACCTTGGTTTTGTTACCCTTGCTAGAGGCAACTCTAGAGGCAATAATAACATGCAATGGTTAATTACAGCAGGGATGAAAGATTTTAGATTCAAGTTAAAGAACTTTGTTTGAAAGAAATATCTTGTTATTCAAAGCTTTATTTTAATTGTGACATGCATTTTTGTTCTACATTACTCAAACTAAAATGACAAACATTGATTTACTTTACTATAACCACTTGACTAAAACTGAGTTTTTAGATAAAACAGCTAATAAACATCGAGCCATAAGCGATGCAAAAATTACCAAGACAAAGACCTTTTTTTTTCTACCAAGGAAATCTGCCTTAAAGCTGTTCTTTCATCCTTTGCTTTAATTTGTGTTTGTAAAAACACTGATCAGGGCAAGGATCAGGTGTTTGAAACTCCCTGGTTCCAGTTCACTGCACTGTTGTCCACCAACCCAAATGTAGGCAATCTTTTGTTTGGACCAGCTGCTCATGCTTTTACCGTGCTGCTAGGACTGCTTGGGATTCATGTCTCACTTTTGTTCAACATTGTGTAGGTCCATTTTTAGTCTCTCCGGGTCTTTCCATGCTTCTCCCTTTCCATAATAGATTTGTCTCTGGAAGCAGCCTAGAGATCCTAGAGTATTTCCATAATGTCATCTTGATAATCAGTTTAGGAATTAAACAAAAAAAAGTGCTCTCCAACAAGATCCAACCAGGTTGATAACAACACCGCTGATCTCTTTATTGCAATTGCACTCTTACAAACAGCCAAGGCAAAATAACTTCTGAAAGAGCAAGAGAAGGTGACTTGAATATTACAAGGGAAACAAGGCATCTCTCACATACAAAAATTCTCAAAACAAAGAAGAGGGCAGAGAGACAATATCTTCAAATGGCCCCAAACAAGCAGTAGAAATGATGAAACTACGTATTTTACTTGATTTCATTCTTTATTCAGTTTTGCAAAGTTACTCAGACAAAATAATTAATTTGCCTTTTGGTTCACGTGTAAAAAGGACAGTTATCTAGTCTTTTAGTTTGTTATTAAAGAGTGACACGAATTTACTGATTTAGCCACAAAAACTGTGCAGTTAACACTCCGGAATATAAAAAAGAAAACAGAAAATCCTCTTTCCATTATTTGCTTAACAAGTCAAAAAGTAACTGTCCAACTGGAGTGATGCATAATAAATCAAAAGCATGTCATAATTCCAATGTCGCTGTGGACAATATGTATCTGGAAAGAACTGCTGATTTACTTTAACCTGAAGATGGTGTTAAATAAGAGAAGTATTTAATAAAACTAAATGGTTTTGAAGCTAAGACAGCAGAAAATCAGATATGGAAATAATGATTTGTCATTTTTATTATATGGGGTTCATGAACTCAAATGAAGAAAATGATTGACATTTCAAATTTTTGCTTCTAAAATGAAAGACACCTTCAGTTTTGCTTTTTTAATAACAAGGCTTATTGTTGTTGTTTACAGTTTTTCACAACTATTTTTTCAATCGTTCAAGCTCATTTAAAAAAAAATAGTTGCATTCCTCTGAACAAAGACAGACACATTCATCTAAGAACATACTGTCCATGTTTCCATGGTCACCATGAATCCTTGAGACTGGGTCGCTATAGCAACAGAAGTTCCGTAATGAGATTCCCCAGCAGGCTGTTTGGAGAGCAGCAAGAGCATTCAGATAGGTCTCAAGTGATGGCAGGTAGCCATTACAATGTGTGTGTGTTCAAAGCTTGTTCAGTGAAACTAGTTTAGAACTGAACTAGAAGACTAAAGATCTTAACCAACCGTCTTTCAGCTTATGTTCTTAAATTATTTCTGTTTACAAGGCTTTTATGGATATCGGAGTAGATCAACTAGAAAACTGAATAAACAAAAACCTCAAACTTACGGAGGCTCTGATGTCTTTACTCCTTTGGTCTTGCTTTGAGTTTAGTTCTGTGGCCCTTTGCTGTCCCCATACTGCCCAAAGTGGTAGGGGAATTTGTACTACAGCATGTGAGCATTTAATTTATGCATGGTAAAAATCAGAAACTGCAATGAAAAGCTAAATAATTACATAAAATCTTTGTAGACAAATAAACCACCACAAAAAAGAGAAGACACTAATAGATCAATGATAAAAACCAGTGTTAGTTTCTGAGTCTGGGAAAATCTTGGGCTGATTCCCACACCCTTAATGGCAATCAGAGATTCTAGCTTATAAAAAGTCTTTCTTTTTTCTTTCTAGAGCATTGTGGCACCTTGTTTAAAGCAATATTCTGCAATTTGTACAGCAAAATGTATCTGTTTTTAAGAATAACCCTTACACTGAAAACAAGATCTCTAACATCAGTATAATTAAGGGATGTATGATAGATTTTCTTATTAACGTTAAAGCTTGGTCTAGGCTCAATGTGGGATATGATCCATGGGATCATATTACGTTACTTTAGGCTTCCACGCCCCTGTGTGCAGCATCAATGTGGACAGAATTTCCGCACTGAGGACCTAGGAAGATGTAGAACTATGTGGAAAGATCCACAAGGAAAAAGCAATAGCTGTGACTGCTGGGGGTTCGCAGATGTATACATCTAGAGACATCTTGTGATTTAACCCATAAATAACACAACTGTCAACAGATTGTGGGAAAACTCCTGAAAACAATTGACTGTCGCTCTTGAGCAGCATGAAGAAGCTTTGAAAAACTGAAGAAAACATTGTAAATGGCTGTGTTTTCTATGTCTTTGTGTAGTGTAGTGTAGTGTAGTGTTGTAAGCTTGCAGTTGTGCTGCAAACTACAAACTGACAACACCACAAAGAAATTATTTTGGGCTAAAGCCAGAAATGCCCTGGCCAGGCGACACCAGCACCAAAAGCATTACATCTGTTGTGAGATAACATGAGACAGACTAGCAGCTGCTACATATATATCAGTACTAAAAAACAGAAGAAATGCTCCAGCATTTAAAAATACTGATCGAAGTCTGCTTCTACACATTAGAACTTTGTACATCAATCATGTTGGATCCCAAGTGAAACAAAGCAAAGCTTACATTTAGTTAGCTCTGATGTGAAACTAATGAGCCACTCACTCTTTAGTGATCAGTCCCCTTGGCCCTGTGGGTGTAGCCAACTTTGGGTCGATACCATGGGACGCCAAAATGTGTCTCGCTGCTGGACTCAAACGCAACCTGTGTTTGAAAGAAAGTGTCGTAAATTATGCTAAAAATGTAGCTGTAAAAAAGCCACATGGCTTAAAAATAAACACACGGTAGGGAATTCAAAGGCAAGCTTTTAAACTTACTATAACCAGACTTAAGGTTCATAAGGCAATATCAAAATGATAAGGAGGAATAGCACACAGGACAGGTTCTGTGTCAGGTTGAGTGTGGCTATATTCTAATAAAAAGACCTTGCCTCTGAATTCCGTAAAGAGGAAAATAAACTTCTAAAAAGCACCCATACCATCTAATTCTTAGTTTTGATTCCAATCAGAATGAGTTTCCAGAGGAAGTGACCTTTTCAGCTTTAAACTGCAGATGAACTAGAAGGCAATGACTGGCTAGTGTAATAGAAAACCTCATCTTGTTTAGAGGCAGCCTTGAAACTTGCAGCATGATATAAATGTAATAATGTAATGTAATTAGTGACTTCACATATTATTATAGGAACTTATCACACATCTATAACCAAAATCTGGTCTGCTGTACAAAACTGAAGCTCTTCTACTATTCACAGAATTTTAACATCACCATTTAATTATTCTAATAATAATTTGAATCAATATACATTAATCAATACAAGTCTGACTGCAATTGTAAACGTACTATCTAAACAAGCTTTAAGTTACACTAGACAGATTTAATTTGTATGGATCAAGAGACCAAAATGTACGACTCACGACTCTGATGGGACTGGTTTTGGTAGAGAGCTTGGAGATGGAGCAGGAGGGGTCATCACCGAGGTATTGCCAGTGTCTGAGACAGATGGTGATGCAACATCTGGGGGAGGGATCTCAACCTGCTTCCAGTCCTGCCCTTCTTCTACCATTAGGGCAATGAGAGTGCCAAGGCGCACGTTACGACTGCCCTCCTCCATCTGCAAAGAGGGCGAGCAAGCCACTTCAGAAAATCATTGGAAACAGATTCTATCACTCAACAATTACAATAGTAAGGGGAACAAAACGTTGAAGGACTCTTGTGCAAACTTGTAGAAAATTACATAAGCTAAAAAAAAAAGGAAGCTATTTCTGAGCTCTGAAGTCAGTTGGAATCTCTTCTTACTCACTAAACTGTTTGAGAGCCATTAATGAGGAACCTCTTTCATCCTCTTTCCAATTTCATAACTTAACTGTATGATCCTGGAGAAAAACCACAATGCAGCACAACAGACTTTTTTTAAAATGCAGTGTTGCTATGGTTCTCTATGATGTTAGCCATTGATTATCTTGTTACTTAGTAAACCAAATCAAACACGAGCCTTTTGTTTATCTCCCTAAGCTATGCGGGGTGTTGTTTCTCAAATATAGATCCATATAATTGAAGACTGGGCACAACATGGCCTTCAGCAGGCTGCACTTTATCACTTTACACAAGGATGCTTGTCATGGTTCGTTCAAAATGAATACAGAAAAAAAGAAGAGCTAAGGAAAAACTTTGTGCTGTTTCATCAAACTGGTAAAAAAAGATTATAATGAGAATTTAAAAAATGGGGAAAATATGACTGAAGCAGCATTTATACAGGTAATGTGCTCTCTGTCCGTGCGAGCTGGTGAAATCGAAAAGCAGAACTCCAATGATCAACCCAGCAAACTGGAAATAACAAAAGAGTGAGAACACCTGAGCCACAAGGTTATGCCTCGACTACCCTGCTTTTGTGCTTTTAAGATGACGTGGCTGTCCTGCAGCAAAGATACAGAGATAAATATGGATGGAGCTTTAAATAAATCTGTATGCCTGAGTCCCATTAAGCACTGCTCTACATAATGAAGCACATATCTATATATATCTAAATATATATATATATAGATATATATAGATATATATAAATACCAATAAGATTTAAATCAAGTAGGACTTATTGTCATTCTGATAAACACCATCTGATTTTTAATTCCCAGTACAATATTGCAGCTTCAATTATTAACCATTTCAATATATCAACAATGGTCAATAACAATAGGTATGAGAACAACTGACCCTTTTATTGTTAACCAATGGGTTACATAAACTTTAAGTATAAACATAAGGATATTCTAGAATCTATTAAATAAATAAGTTGTGCAGTGTGCAGCACTGATGCCCTGCAGTAAGAATGTTCACTCCAGCTTCCTCCCATAGTCCAAACAGGACCGTTAGGCTGCTTGGTTTCTCTAAATTGCTGTCAGGTGTGTGGTTATACGTCTATGTTGAACCTGTGATGGACTGGCGGCCTTCTAGGGTGTAGCCCATCCTTTGCCCAGAGACAGCTGGATATCGGGACCCCCCGTGACCCTGACAGACAGCCGGTAAAAGTTGACTGAGTTAAATAAATAATAAATTAGAAGAAAAAACAAGTTTTGAACTCAGATGCTGTTGTGATCACAGTGGCTCTGTGTGTGGAACACAAGCCCTGCTGGATAGAAACTTAAAATGACCATAAACTGTTTTTATCAGCATGCTAATATCAGAGAATTTAGATATAGGCCAACATAATCTGATGTTCCATTCTTGGCTGATATCGAACTGTTTCAATATTTAATTGGGAAATCCTTACTTTTGACATTTATTTAGTGTGAAGCTCAGCATAGACAGTACACAATCCAAAATAGACACCTAGACAAAAAAAACAAAAACAAAAAACAGACAAGCTTGATGTTAACAGCTGTAGAATTGCAAACTGTCCTGGTCAAGAAGGTTATAATACACAAACGTTTCAACCTCAGAAACTCCCAATATCCAAAGAAGCCTTATAAATACATCATAAACATTAATGTTTTTTCCACAATAAGTAACTATTTTTGTAAATTTAACACCAAATCTCCTTTAGATACATTTTTTTTTATATTTAATGACTAAAATTATTAAATTATTCTTGAGGTTGAAAATAAATTTACTTTTTAGAAGTCAATCTTGATTTTAAAGATGCTGAGGCTTTAATAGTCAAATACAGCGGAAGTATCCTCCTTTCTTAGTAACTGTGTCAATCAGTCAATCAATTCTTCTACAGTCACCAGCAAATATTAAGCTCAGTTTTTTGTTAATAATCAAAATTAGGTTTAATAAAGCTTTAATATTATAGGTGAACAGATCTAGTGTAAGACTCTAAAAATTAGATTTTTTTCCCTGTATAAATACAAAGTGTCACCCAAAACTGCTTTTTGCACGTATGCACATTTGCATGTGTGTAGTCTGTCTCGAGAAGCAGGTGGTGATAGATGAGGATAAGAATAAGGGCCTCTTTGGGAAACACAGAGCTCTGTACATTTCCATGGAGATCAATCAAAGAGGTCTCAGAAGGATTTTTCCAAGCAGATGAAATACCTTTCCCACCACAGATACTTAATGCACTGTTTTAAAAAAAATGCCTGCTGAAATGTCTGTGTCTTGTTCCCATTTCTTAATTTAGCATTTTGAAGATCTTAGAACTTTCCAAAAACTCCAGCTGAGCAGAACACCGGGTTTATTAACGCTCGTCTAATCTGCTGCTACCTCGATGTGGCCAACATAGGAGCTCGCTGGCACCTTGAATTGATTTTCAAATAATTAAAGTTAAATTTGTGCTTTTATTTTCAGATGCCAAGAAAACAAGGAAATGTTTAGCAAACGACGTGTAGACTCAATTAAACCAGTATTACATAATACAGTGGTGGTCCGGCTGCCATGAGAGCGGCCATGAGAGATGAAGTCTCTCCATATTCAGAATGCTTGAGAGAAAAGCTGAGTTTAGCTCATGTCTGTTAACTTTGGATCAGAAGATATTAGTGCTCTTGATACCAGTTTACCCAAAGCATAAAAACCCTGCAGATAAACTGCAGATCAAAAACAGCTTTACTGTTTGAGACGGAAAAAAAAATAAATAATGCAATTTAACAGAGACAAAGGAGTCATCTAGATGAGATTGTTGGTCGTTGGCATGGCTGATTGTCCTGTACAGAGACAGGTTAAGGCACCAGTTTGTTCTAACAATCAATGGCAGTGGCTTCCAAACTTTTTGTACTTTTTGCTCCCCCATCATTTCTAAACCCACCCCAACAAAGAAAAGGCAACAGCAGTAATATTAAATATTGCCTAACACCTTTAAAAAGTAATTATTTTAAGTTTAACTGTTTATTCTACTGTGTACCAGAATTCAACACGGCTATCAGTAAATAAATATATTATATTAAGAAAAACTCTATTTATTCAGTTAATTTCTAAAACACTCCTTGCAATTACACTGTGCCATCCCCTTTGAGATCCACTGATTTATGGCTTTCTGTGTGTTAAAATCTTTTAACTTTGCTCTATTGACATAATCAAAATTAGGCACAAGGTGGTATTTTGTAGGATTCATGCATATCTCTGTGATCCTCAATAATTCTGCCATGTGGAGATATTTAACCAACTTAATGTCAAATGATCATGATTCAGAAACAAAACTACTAGCATATATCTGAATAGCAACAGGTTTAGTCTGGACTAAATCTTTAAGTGTCATTCGTCAGGTAATATATGCAAGGCTGGGAAGTCCAATTAGGTTCGGCATATTATGGCTCACATAAAAGCTCCTAAGCTTTTGAACACATTTCTGCATTTTACTTTTGCTTTTTCTAAAAGAGATTGATAGATTTTACTAGACTTGAATATGAGCGATATATATAGAGATTCGCGAGGGACTGTGTTTAGGAAATGAGAACATCTGGCTCTGATCAATAAAGCATGACAGATACTCAAGTATGACTCCTTTCCCCTTAGCAGTGATGCTGTCACATTTCAGTGTAATTTCTATTACATAATGTATCAAAGCCAGACAGAATAACACAACATCAACAACATCAGTTAAATTCATCTCAGCAACCAGAACTGTTTTGATAATAATTGGTATCCCAACAGAAAAGCAAAAGTTTTTGTCAGAGAGACAGTAAAATGTAGAGATCAACAAGCAATAGTTTTTATTAATTCAATCCAGTCAAAGACTAATACAATATATCAGAGGATTGGTAATAATTACATGTAAAAAATGTAATGTTTTTAAGTCACTGGCTTATAATACCATGCGCTGCTTTTCAGATTTTCATAATTTTCTTTCCATTGAGAGTGGAGTAGACAGTGACTCATCAACGTTCATTTATTAGCTCTAACGGGTATTATTTCAGCGTGAAATATTCTTACTTGTTCTCTATCAGACAGCACTAATGCTGCTTGACCCTCATTAAAAAAGTCCTTCTGGAGGTCAATTTCTATGTCTACTGACACCTGTCAGGGGCAAATTATCATATTAGCCTTTAAATTAGGAACCCTTTGGGTGCCTGGTGGAGCTACACTACCACAGGCTAATGAGATTTGATCCAAAACAGGACGGTGGAAACGTTCTAAAATCTGTAAAATCCTGCCAAGGTCTGCAGTTAAACACACAGATACACACACAGTCTCACAACAAGTACAACAGCTTGGGGCTCGTCGAATGAGGACCATCTTTCTTTGCCAGCTAAAGCCCCTACCCCCAATTCTTGGGTGGTTGCTATGGAAACTATCTTATCCCCAGTGTAGGAAAAAAAATGGAAGAGAATAGTAGCCAGTGATGTGATAAGAATAAAAGACATAGCACAGCCATTTCTATTTGAGAAAGAAGTATAAAGCAATAGACACAATGGAAAGGCACTAATGGGAAAATGCGGGATACACATTTGTGGTGAAGATTGGTTGTAAAATATTTAATTTAAGCTGATTCATTTAAAACAGAATGAGGAGGAGTCCAAAATACAAGGGAAGTAGAAATTCAGATTAAAGGACATGAAGCAGCAACATTTGCCTCTACACATGTATCAGAACTTTCTTTTGTAAAGCAAGCTCTCTAGTGGTGGAATCCTGCTGAATGACAGATGATTTCTCCATCTCTGGCAGCTTGTTAAAATTTTAAACAATTAATAAACACACTGATGGGACGGAGAAAAACATTTGTCAATGAATTTAACTTGTCAGTGCTTCTGCTGTCTCTACAAAGGGAATGCAGATTAAACATGAGTTGCTATTAGCATATCCAAGGAAGGATCCCCAATAGGATAACAGATCTCTAGCCTATGTGAATATGAATACACTCCAGAACAAAGTTACTCATAAGTTAAATCTCTTACCATGATTTTTGCCAAAACACCATCATCATTGGATTCCATAGTAACCACCGCCTTGTCTGTCTCTATTTCACACAGGGCATCACCTGCTGCCACGGCCTCACCTGTCAAAACAAAGAACCACATCTGAGAACTTATAGGACACACATTAATACTAATTTATCATTCCCCCAGCCAATGATGAAACATCATCTTCATTATTAAAAAGGTTCTGAGCTAAGCTAAAGTGCAGATGAATCACTTGAGCTGTGACTGGAATAAATGCATAATAACTACTGTTGGCATTTCCAATTGATCTTAACAAGAGGTCTGCTTACACTAAGAACACACTAGAAGATTTGAAATAAAAATAAAATAAATTTATTAAAGATAATAACAGGAAATGTCTGCATTGCTTTGAATATAGAATACATAGGATTATATAGTGTTGTAGTCAAGACACCAACAAAGACCTTTTATGGTCTTGGCCTTGTCTCGGTCCCCCCTAAGCCGGGCATACACTGTGCAATATTTTCAATTGTTGTATTCAGCTAGAGCTCAAACTGTAAGACGCACCGCAGGGTTCAAAAGTTCACAGCTCTCGATGTATGTTCTTATACTATTCGGCCCCAAATGCTCGGATGCAATCTACCTGCTCACACTGCACGCCCAAAAACCACACGTCGGACTGAGCACCGAGAGATGGCGCTGGTCTGAATCCTTAATCTGGAAGAAGAAGAAAAACTCCCTCGTTCGCACATGCACAGTGCTTTAGGTTCTGGTAAATCGGCTCGTAGAAGCTTGTAGCTCTGCTTCAACAGCAGGATTTGCTCACAAACACCTCATGAGGGCCGACTAAATTTCAAACATGTTTGATTTTTTTCCGAACTTACGATTCCTGATCGGGAGGTGGTCATGAGAGGCTGATTGTCCCTCGTTATCCCCTGTATACTACACGACGCAGGACGCACGATGAGGCTGAAACTCGGCCCGATCCAAAGAATTCTTGCACGACTGGAAATCGGCCCGAAAAGGGCAAAAAGAAAAACGTACAGTGTATACCCGGGCATTAGTCTTGGTTGGTCTTGACTACAACACTAAGATTATGTCTTAAGAAACAATGTGCTACTGGGAGATACAGCCGGTGTAATCGAAGATCTCTGCTTAACTTAAATAAACTTCAAAACACACAGGCTTAAAATGGAAGGCAGTTTTTTGAAGATGTTTTGACATCTTTCCAGGAGTTTTTGTCAATTCTGTTGGTTTACATCAGTGGACCAGCAGAATGGTAGAAAAACTATATATACATATACCTCTGGTCATTAGCTTTGCTTTCAGTATGTTTGAAAGGAAGAACGGATGGGAGTATAAGGAACCGAGCTAAAAATCCCAAGGAGTAAGGATTAGAAACCCCCAGAGAATAAGCAATATTGGATTTATGCAACCCATTAACAACCAATGACCCATGAGGTTTGGTTTGACTTTCAGTATTAAAGATTCAACAAGAAGCCTGGACCCTTTAGCTCCACCGGAAAGCAGTCGAAATAAAATCTTTATACTTTTGGACAAAATTAAAATTAAAGGGTATGCTAAAAATACCTGTAATTACAAAAAAATAAAATAAAATAAATGAAACAAACACTAAAAAATTAAGTTGAATGTGTTTAAGTAAAATAAACAACAAAAAAAAAAATCCCTTTCTCTCTTTGTTATTTATCTTGCAAATGAATGTAAACCCTTCAATTTAAGCAAAAAAAATACATAGCAACAAAGCAGGGCAGCCAATCAGAGCAAAGTGTACACAGTGTTCCAAGATGAAACAGAGCGAGGCTAAGACACCTGGCTAAGAAGAGTTGCTAAGCAGAGAAGAGCAGGCAGTCCTTTCACTCATTGAGTCAATAAAAGAACTGCTCCACTATTTAAACTTGTTGTTGACCAATGCTGCTTATAGACCTTAATATTGCTTTTAGTTATGTTTAGTAAAAAAATGGAGCACAAACTTTAAAGGGTTAGCAGAAAACAAAATACAAAGATTATATCACAAAAACATTGCATTTATTATTTCTTTGTGCTTATGTGCTTATGTGCTCCATTTACCTTCCTTCTTCAGCCATTTTACTATGTTCCCCTCCTCCATGGTGGGGGAGAGGGCAGGCATTTGCACTTTGAGTGGACTGACACCTAGAGGAGGGAAAGAAAGCGACACTAGTGTTATTAAAATATGAGCAATAAAATAGATCAAAGTGTGACACCTTAAAAATCATCATCAGCAGCAACTTGGGTGCCAAAATAAATAGGTAAAATGATTAAAATGAATAAAGGCAGAACGTTTGGGCAGTAAGCAGATCTGAGAGGGTCAACAGATCCAACACACGGCTGAACAATGAGACGTAGCAGCAGGTCATGTCTAACAGTGGACCTGACAACTACATCAAAACAAAGAGGTTTCCATCTTTCTTAGTTGTTTGAGCAAACAGGCGTCATCGACAGCAGTCAGCCAGATACCAAGAGGTCAACTGGCTCTAAATAGCCTGATGGAGAGAAGAGATCTTTCTTATTTCAACAACTTGTCTTCCTTGCCTCAACTTTTTTTCTGGTCTGTTTTCTGTTGTTGTTTTTTTTTGAAGATTGACCGAGGCCATACATTTTTTAGGTAGATGTTTGGAGAACATAGGCTGTTAGCACAGAGGCATAGGGGTATCTTTAGCCACAAACTCTTCAACATACATAACGGAAGACACTGGAAAGACAATTTTTTTCTGACACATTTAATCTGATTGGATTTTATGCACTTGATATAAGAGACTGCAGTTGTTTGTATTTCTTATTTTAAATGGAAATTGTGCTCTTCCATTGTTAAGTGTCTCACTTTCCTACTTATTTGAAGATAAATGGCACTTATTTCAAGAAAATGTTACTTCAGATCTCAAATTTGTTGGCAGTGAATTTATCAAATGTGAATATAGGTTAACTATTATTACACAAAAGCATCTTCTTTTAATCACTACTCTGTTTTTAAAATAATAAAGAGTTAAAATTGAGTAATAACAGTGGAATGTTTAAAGTGGAAATAAAAAGCAAGGTGCATTGTAGTAACCCACTCCTCAAAAATAACTGAAATAAATAAGTACAATATAGCAGGTTTTATATTGAAACAGAAATAAAATAAAAGGAATGGCTGGGTTTTTTGGTCTTGCTGCTGCGGTCATCAGGAAGCAGCATTGTAAGAAATGGTAAAAGCAAAAACTAAATGAGAGAGTGGAGAATCAAAATAGAAACAATTTTCTATAATTATTTTGAAACACTGTAACAGGCTCAAACATGAATGAAAAATAACAGGCTCTAAGAGATTATTTGTACTCCACCAAGTCCAATTATTTGCTGTTAGAATCCAGGAATCCTAATGTGTTGCTGTGTCCGAACTACACAAGTAAAACCGAAGTAAAAGCGAAAAAAATAAAAACACTAGCTTGAAGTAATTTACAAATTTTTACTTCACATTTAAAGACTTCTTGCATTAACTATTCAAACTAATGTAAAACCTTATAAAAATACTAGTTCACCAAAAAGCAGAGAACTAGTGCCATCTGCTGGATGGCAGGGGTGAAACATGTATTGTTTTTTGTTGTTTTTTTTTAACTGATCATGCATTTTCAATGCCTCCATATATTAAGAGTTTTTTTTTTATTCAGAAGACAAGGGAGTATAGCCATTCAAACTCGATAAAGATGGTGCATCATGGGACACCTGCAGGAAATGAACAATTTAAAGTTTTTTACGTCTTTAAAACTCAAAAATCTTTTACTTTTTTTTTAAATGAGCATACAATGAAAGACCAAAACCATCTTTAAATATTTTGGTATTTCTGATTAAGACTTGGATTCACCACTCTAACATGAGTGGAATACTTTAGACAGGATGTCTTACAGTGAGCATGTGCTTGCTTTACAAATCACATCTTAACAAAACAAAGCAAGGTTTTTGGTGAAGTAAAGAAATAAAATCATACAGGAACTATAAAAAATCTCTATATCATGCTTCAAAAACCGTTTGTTTTCCTTTTTTTATGTCTTACAATAATTATACTTGTAAAAGTATTACAAATATTTGTTTTTAGATTTAAAAAAAAAAATATATATATATATATATATATATATATATATATATATATATATATATATATATATATATATATATATATATATAGGGCTGGGCGATAATTCAATAACGATATATATCGACCGATAGACGTGTGGCGCAATAGAAAAAAAGAGAGTCGATAAAAGTTCGATAAGAAACGCAGTTTTTCTTCCTTCTCATTGTAGCCTAGCATGTATGTTTATGCTAGTCACTGCTTCCTCCCAACCAATTACAATCGCGGACCCAGGCACGCCGTCACCTAGCGCCGCCCTCTCAAACCACAACACAGAGCACATGAAGATATCGCAGCAGGAGAGGCGGAGGAAATTGTTTCAAAGAAGGGTTTTTGTAGTTCGGCAGTCTGGCAGTATTTCGGTCATGGCAAGTCGGACAAAAAACAAACCACAGTCATCTGTAAAATGTGTAGGGAACCAGTGAAAACCAAGTCTGATAACACAACCAACTTTTTTTTTTTTATCATCTCAGCCGCTCACACCCGCTGGAGTACGAGCTGTGTAGGCCCCGGCGCGGCTCTCCTCCGAGGAATCTTCGGGAATTTCGGGAAAATATATATATATTTTCAGTTCTGGGCAGTTTCCCACGTAATTCTAACAATTGAGAGAAAAATGCTGAGGGGCCAGAAACTTCAAAGTAATAACTCAGGTTAAAGCAGGAAACGGGGGCGGCGGTGGGAGGGCATTTATTTATTTGTTATTTAGTTGTTTAGTTTATTCTTTGTCAGTATTTAATAACATAACCCAGGTCTCTTAAGTTATTTTTCTTTAAAACAATTATGTTATGGTTAAAAAAGTTGGTTAAATAAAGATTTAATTCGAAGTCTGTGCTTGTGTTTTTTATTAAAATTAAATCATTTAGCAATATTATAAAATGTCCAGGCAGAGCTGCACATAAAATATGGTTTCAAATCTTTTCAATAATTATCGATATCGATCAATATGCATTTTTTTTTAATCGATAAGCTTTTTTTCTATATCGCCCAGCCCTATATATATATCTGAAAAGTATTTTCTTCATTCTAAACAGATTAGTTTTTCCATTTTACTTTGCTGCCAGCTCTGCATCTGATTAATGTTAAAGGGAAACCGGTCTTTTTCTATGCCATTACTCATGCCTTTAAGAGACTGACAGGAAATTATGGCCTGCCCTAGCCTGAACAGGTGTAAGTCACCCTGGTAAGGCTCCGACTATATGGCCTAAAACAGACTTAAACAAGTCACAGAACAAGCGCCACGAATTTAGGCTTGGGCCAGAAAAATACCCATAATGCAAAAGGTATTTTCTGTAACCATAGCAGTTAAGATTGGAGTCAAAACGGAGCAACGTTTTAAGGAAGTCCTTTATTATATTTCAAATTAGATGAATTCATCTTTCAAATTTCAACAACTGGGTGAAACAGCTTGTCTTAAAAAAAAAAAAAAAAGGACGGTTTTGGTAATATATGTTATCCTGTTTCCTTTCAATCTGTTAGTCCTGCCTTTAAAATTGAGCCCTACCAGCTCCTTTCTAGACTGATATTCCATGTATTTACTGTAGAAAGTGGCTCTTTGCAGCCCAAGAGTCAAACCTTGGAATAAGTTAAATGCTATTGCTGCTGACAATTGGTCAACTTTCTCGTCTTCATTAATCATTCATTTTGAAACTTCAATATCCATTTTGCCCTTTAGATGTCCCAGAGGGGTTAGTGTGAACTTGCCAAAAATGTTAAATTATCACACAAGGTCAACTAAACAGCTCATTTAAAGGTTGCTTTTGTATCCTTGTTTGGGTAAGTACACTTGATAAAACAGGTGTCTAAAAATGTTGGCATAAGCCTAAAGGAGAGGGTGGTACAGGTTGTAATTTTGATGATAAATATATTTCTAAAAAAAAAAAAAGGGTATTTGCACATGATAAGATATGTTTGGAATGGAGCCTTTGAGGGTTTTTAGTTGCCCTACCCAAGAGTACAACCTTATATACGCCAAACAATATTCAGTTTTAGGATAGTCTCACTACATAAGATACCACCAGCTGACAGAGATGATAGCATCCAAAAGATGCTGAACTACACAGAGTGGTCAAAGGCAAAAGCTGAGGTGACACTGTTCTAAAATAATTGATTGAAAGTCTGACAAAAGAAATACCTTTTCACCTGAAATTACACATCCAATACCTGCAGAGCCAAACTGTAAGTTCTGGAGTTGCGCACCCCTGCTTTTAAACAGATGGACTGATTTTTCATCCCTTCCTATTAGAGGTAGATACGTCAGCTGGACGATATTAACATGTTATTTTCTTGTATTAGCATTAGATATCTGCATATATTCATCCATTATTCAGGAGGCATGTCTTGAGATCAAATTAAGCTAATTTGAATTTTTGGCAGTCGGTCTCAAACTCAGAACCTCAGGATTCCAAGCTCTATGCCCTAACCACTAGGCCGCCACTACCTGCCAAAGGGCCTGGACTGAATGATCATTTAATACAATCCATTAATCAAATTGTTTTGTTTAGAAAAGGTTTAATTTGTGTAAAATTTTAGATTTGTTTTCAACCAATGTACTTCTTGGTCTCACGGTGACATCAGTATTTGTTCTAAGATGGGTACTTGTAACTAATGAAGTAGGTGACTATGAAACAGCACTAGCTACAAACATTTAGTTTGCTCTATGTTCACTGCAGTGAAATATTGTTTTTTTTTAAAGCATGTATCACAGCTTGAACTGCCTTTTAAATGAAGGTCACCTCCAAAAGGAGATTAAACAAACGCCTGTTTTTGAAAGCAATGCTCGTCATTTTTCATTGTTGCTGTTAAACATAAAAGGAAAAATTTGATCAATTGGATCAAACTGGATCAAACTTATGGATGAACTGCTAGACAGTTCATCCATAAGAAAATCACACAGTAATGAAGTGCTTTTGTGTTCCTAATTCATGAGGTTTCCTTAAAAGTGTATTATTCACAGTCAAAGACTTTGCAAAGGGGTTTCCATAACTAAACGTAACACTACTGAGGAAAAAGTCAATTTGCAAGCAAATAAAGAGGCCATTCCAACTTCATTAAAAAGACATATAATACATCCTTTACAAAAATGATAATCATACGAACTATTTTAACCAGAACAATTATAGGAGATCCAAAGCTAAGCTAAAATGGTCGAACAAATAGTTTTTTATCCTTAACGCGAGGGAAATGGTTAAGTCAAATACTGTAATATATAATAAAGAAGCTGTTGTTTATTATGACACACGGCAAAATAATGGAAAATGGATCGAAAACGTTCTATTGGGACCATTACATTACGCTAGCAACAAAATGTCATATTAAAAAAAGGACAATGGGTAGCCCTATTACTACAGTATAACACTCACCGAGGACCCATGACGACTGGAAGATATATCTCACACGCTCCTGACACGGTTGTCTGTGCCACAAACATTTGTTGAACTGAGACAACCTGAGACCAAATAAAACTCCCTGACGACCCAGATGCAAGGAGGCCGCCATGTTGTCGTCCTCCAACGACGAGTAGAGGAGTCCATACAAGTGCCTGACGGAAAAACAAAAACAAAACAAAACTATCAAGAACAAAATAACGCTCAGGGTTATTTAGTTAATAGGGATGGTTTATATTTTATATGAAAATAATGATGTGTCTGTGTTGTTTTATAAAAAAATAAAAATAAGAAGGCTGACAGCAAGGTTGCCAACTGTGGGTGTTTTGTTGTCTTGGTTGCAAATAGCTATAAATTCACAACAATGAGGCCATTGGCTTTTCTTGTGTAAACTTTGCAAATGTATAATCAGTTTAACCATTTATGCAGTGATAACAAGGGTTTCCAATGACTGAGAAACTATATTCTGGCATTTCTCCCTTTTATATCCAGATATTTAGGGATATTGCATATAATAATAAATCACTATCATAACTAACATGAATTCATATACAAACTGGTCCAAATCTATTTTATGGTTATCATTTTACTTCAGAAAAAAAAAAAAAAAAAAAAAAAAAAAAAAATATATATATATATATATATATATATATATATATATATATATATATATATATATATATATATATATATATATATATATATATATATATATATATATTTGTGAGGCTGAAATTATTTTTTTTGTAGAAAATAAAAGATTATTTTAACCTGAATTGCACAATTACAGGTTACTTCTACTGATCTAATGAGAACTGAAGCCTAATTTATACAAACATGATCTCCATTGGGTGGTAGTACTGCCTCCTAGTCGGAAGAAGGAAAACTCGTTTGCATGTGAAACATACTTATTGCAAAATGTTTAAACTGTACATTAATGTAATGAATGACACAATCTACTAATCTGATCTGGTATTACAGTATAACTATAAGTTCAACTTCCCTAAAAATATTGATTTAGACCAACAAACTGGTTATAGACCAATGTCATATGTGCAACAGTGCAACCATGATTATTTTAGTAAATTATTTTCTAAACTTTGAAGAAGGTAATTATTTGAAATTCTCATATTTATTTATAGTATTTGAGTGTCTCAAATATTTATGTAATACTGTATATTATGCATGATTAAGTATATTATGTATAATTTTTTATGTATAATTTATGGACATAAACAAAATATAGACATTCATAACACGTGTCTACACACATTTTCATTCAAACCATGGCCATGGGCCATGGCGTACATGAGTACAACTTTCGTTAAAATATGTACACACCCATCTACAGTTACTAGGAGTATGCTATTCATTGATGTTTACCTTTCCTCTATCATCTCATATCTTTTTAAGAAAACCAGTTTGAGCCTTTTTTCCCGGACAGTGTCATCCTTGGACGTTAGACATTTATCGAAATGCATATTCATGTAATGTTTCTTTAAGCACATAAGATTTAAAAAAATTAGATTATCTCTGTAATGATATCTCTCTTAAGCTGGTCTGGTAGCTGTTTATTAGATGTCATCATCAAGACCAACCTGAAGGACTGTAGCCTTTTCTAAAGGCAGCAAGACGATCAGCCTGCCAAGTGACTTATTCAACCCGGAGTCCGCGTGGTGGATGGACCCTGATGAGAATTTCACTTTTAACCTTATTAACTTATGTTCATCTCTTCAAGTTTGAAAGGTGGTGTGTAGAGAAACCTCTCCTGTAAAATATTTGTACAACAGTTAAATATGTTTTACTTATTCTTACTTATTTATATAAAGAAGGGGAGACCTTTGCCAGTCTAGGGCCCATTAATGAACATTTGTTTATTGTTATTGACTTGCTGCATTATAATTGCTGTATTTTATTTTATTTTTTCATGTAAGTTAAATATAGATTGTTTTTCATTTAACTCTTTATTAAGTCACGTGGGATATAACACCCTGGCCTTTTTAGCCTGTCTGTTGGGATCTGGAGATCTGCCACTTTTCTCCAGCAGAGAGCGCCCTGGGTCTCCTGAGCTGAAGCCACCTCCACACCTGAGGCTGATTCATCTCATCAGGAGACCAGCTACTTAAGCAGCGGCTTGACTTCCCTTCAGCGCCGGAGTGTTGACCAGTTTTGGTTAGCAGAACCTGAGCCTCAGCCTGAACATAGAATCTCTGTCTGCTCAGGAGAGTACTCTGATTCTAACCTGCCTCTGTCTTCTCTGCCTCATAGGAAAACCTGATCGAAGCCCGGAGCTCTGGAGGAGCTCATGTTTGGGAACCTGCCTGCCTGCTCTGAGAAGCCAAACCTGAAGATCCTCAGTCTGTATCTCCCTGCTTGTTCTCAGGAGAGAACTTGGAGTACAACTCAAGGTCTGAACCTCGCTAGCCTTAAGCTAAGCTCTGCCGCTGCTAAGCTCTCTGCTGAACCCACAGTCTCTGGACCCAACCGGTTCCCTCCCTCCACCGATCAGTCTGAACCTCGTCAGGTACAGCTCAGAATCAAACTCATAGCTACCTGGCTAACCAAACAATCCCTCTCTGCAGATTACTCTGTGAATCCAGTCCCGGACCTGTACCAGAACCTGTGCAAACAATTTATTCTGTGTGTGCTTATCCAAATAAACTGTTGAACTTTTATTCAGTCTCCTGTGGTGTTCTGCATGTGGGTCTAATCACAGAGACCCATCATGACACTGTCTTTGTTATTTTCATCACCCGCATATATACATTTACCACAGACCAGCTCACTCTGATGCTGAAAAACGGTGAGAGCTTTTTGTGCGTCTGTGTTTTCTGTGAGTTTGAACTGTAGCCAGATGTCTGGTTAAGTGACTGTGTGAGTGACTGTGAGCAGCGGCGTAGGAGACGGGGGGGACATGTCCCCTCCCAATATAAAAGCCAAGTGGATATGTCCCCCCCCAAAAAATTGTACCGCAAAATATTAGATTTTGACTTTTTTAACTAGCATGCTTTTATTTTGAAGGCGCAGCATAGCGTTACGTCACTGTACTCCCCCTCCCCTCTCTGAACTGCTGTGTGTTTGAGCACTCAGAAGGGAGGGAAACGGCGACACAGAAGTCAGTAACATGTGAATGAGGTAAAATGGTCTGTCGGGAATGCTACTATGAATATTGCCTATTTATAACGTCTTGTCAGTTCACTTTCATATATAGAAACTGAATCATTTTGGTTTAGTCATCTTAGTCTTGTACGGAAGAGGATTAGGGCCACTGATTAGGGTACTATACAGATATATAAAAACAAGGTCTAACTAAACAATAACCAGAATATATGTTTAGAGTAAAGATTGACTACTTGTGTTTACACAAGCACACAATTTCAAATCTGCTGAGCTTGCTGTGCAAGAAAATGTAAAATATACGTTTAAAGAAATATAACAGGAAGTACTGCTAAAACAAACTAAATGTTGAATAATGTAGATATTGGTTTAAAAAATTCTTCAGATTTGGAAATTTGGAAGGAATACATAATTTTGAAATTAATCAACAAATCTGGTAAAAAATAAATAAATAAAAAATAAAAGTTGCACTTTTTTACTTGAGGAATTTGTTGAATAACTTCATAAGTATGAGTTTAACTTGTTGGAGGTAATGCTACACTTCTCTGCTTACTTTCCTGCTCATAAAAGGTAAACATAAACCCACCATTCATTTTCTACACTATTTGGAAAACACAACAAAAATGTAATATAACAAAATGTTAGCATCAAGTCATAGCCATGTCTGTTTTAGAGACTAGCTCTCTTGTTTTAATGACCTTCTGCTCCTCCATTAATGAGGGGACCCCTCGGGCACGTAAAAAGTTGCCTAATTCCGTCATTTTCCACCAATGTGTCACTGGCCATCTCAAACAACTCACATCTTTGTCAGTGAAGCTGAGTGCTCCCACATCTCTTCCTTCATGGTGCCCATCTACATTAAGATCCAAAATTCTGAGAAAAAAAGTCAGAATTCTGACTTTTTTCCCGTATTAAACTGAAATAAAATTTGAAAATCATTTAACTTTTTTTTTTCAATGGCCCTATCCTCTTCCGTAGTCTTGGGCTGATCACTCATCCAATATTTAACTGCTAACTTTCTCTAGACGTTTGCCACGCTAGCCAAAATGTTTTTTTTTTTGTTTTTTTTTATATATCTCATTTCAGTACAAGGCCACCACAGACTAAAAGGCTGAAACAGCAGTAGGACTTACTCAGATTTTTTAAAAAGAGAAACGTCAGTGTGAGTAACAGTCACCTAACAAAACTTGTGTTGAAATTAGCCCGGTCTGGGTGTGTGTTTTACGAGGATTTTTTATTTTTTGCGTGGTTTTGATTCCCCGAAATGGACAGATGTTATACCTGCCGTGCTCCTGATCGTTAGTTAAAACCACAGGGAGAATTAATTTTAATTCTTAGCAGCGGCGGCCGCATTGGTTGTGCAACCACTTATTAACCAACTAATTAACTTCTGCACCTTTATTTCCTCAAATAAACTGCTGGCTCCTCTTTTTAGACTATAAACAGATTAACACAACATTGATAACTCTGTAGTTTTCTCTGTTCTGTACTGGAAATTGGAATTAAAGGCACCATTTCTACCAAAGGTCTGGACAGACTGGCGACCTGTCTAGGGTGTACCCCGCACCAGCACCTCCCGACCCCACTAAGGGACAGGGTGTACAGAAAATGGAAGCATAGATGGATTTCTACCAAAGGTTTAGAATGCGTTTTTGAATCAGATGCTTCAAAGCGCCCTGTCCATAATTCTTCAACACACCGTCAGCTCCCTCTGTCAGTCAACCTATATAAATTCGTTTTTGACCATTATTGCAAGTTTGACAAAATAAAACATATCAAACTTTGCACTTGTGTGGCCTACTGAATTGTTTTTAATCCAACTGAAATATTTGATTTTCTAGTGTGATGCAGACCCTAAATATGCCAAGGGCTGAAGCCCTTGAAAGACATCTCCCTTTGCTTAATAAAAGACTCCAGTCATTTTGTTTGGTTATATGCTCACATCTTATGAACAAATGCATTATGTAAATTTTAAATGCATTATTTTTGCAAGACACATTTATAAAGGAATAAAGTAAAAGATTAAATAGCCTTTTTTTTAAGTAGCTTACTTAAGATATGTTTCTGTTGAATATTTACGAATCTCAGATTTCCGACATGTGTCCCCCCCAATTGTAAACATATTCCTACGCCCTTGACTGTGAGCACAAAAAATAAACAAACCTGTTAATGTTTGAACGTTTGTTTTAATTGTGCAAGATCAGAGAATTTAATTTGGACAAGTGTAGAAATGAATCTCATAAATTGAGTCTTATAAGTTATCCAGATGGCTCTCTTCTGCTAGTAATGTTTGCAAGTTTTTATTACTATTTGTTAAATGCATTAAGAATATATTTTTATCAGCTCCAAAAAAGAAATACAAATGGAATACAAAAAAAACAACCAGAGGTTTTCCTCTCTTTTGTCTTGAATGATAAAGTATTCATTTATTTTTGGTGCACTGCTTAAATGTATCAAAATCAATGTTGCAAACAGAAAATAAACATCAAACCCTATCAGGATAATAGAGAAAAAAACATAATAGTAGGAAATTTACTGGCAACAGTTTTGAAACAGATTAGAGGTTACGTGTCCTTGTTGTTAGAACAAGGAAACTACAATATTAAATTATTGTTAAGGCAACAGAGGGAAAATTTACATTATTGGAAACTTAAAAAAAATAACCACCAAGCAGGAAGGAACTAATTCAATTTTCACAAGAACAAAACAACAAAAAAATCCGTGTCAAAAAAAACAAAAAACAATAATAACTTCCTCATACTTTAACACCTCAGAGAAATGCAGACAGGATGTACCTGAAAGTAACAGCAAAGTTTTTCTATATATTACTTAGAGCATATCATGCTGTAACATGTCTCAGAGAAGGTAATTAGGTTTAACTGATCCATGACACATATGTTATGCTGAAACCATTCCATAAAATGTTATTACAGTAGTTATTAGCTTGGCTGTGGCCAGTGTTGTGTGAGACATACTCCTATCCTTTAATAAGTAGGGCTGCAGTGAGGCAGCTCTGATCCATCCAGGTCACAGTCAGAAATCAGGCCCTTACTCCTTTATTTGAGTGTGAAAGAGGGGAGTGATAAGAGAACCTGATAAGATGGTACATAGTATCTGCTGAGAGAATACAATAGCTCCACTGAGCAGGATCTCTGATACAAAATCCCTGCAGTCTTCCTGCCCGTGCTCAGGCTATCTTTGATCACTTCCTTGTTCTTCCTCTTGCAAGAATCTGATTGGATTAATGTACTCCCTTTTAAATGATATAATAGCTTTGTGCAGCTCATTCAAATCTACTACGATTTTTCTGATGAGGTAAGATAGAGACTCTTGTGGGAAACTTTTAAATGTTTTAAATTCCACACACTGCTTTCATAGTCTAGTAAAATGCATAAGTACGGTCAATGGATGTACACTAGGGTATTAAATTATGATTTCAATCCAGTTTAATAAAAAAAAAATAGCATATAACCACAATGAAATACACAGATTTCCATTTAATGATCATGCAATGTTTTTTCCTCATATATATTATAACCGGTTTCAGTGCGTGTTTACATGCGTGACCTCAGTGCCTTCTGCAGATGCCCTGACACCAAGCTATAGCTGACTCAATACAAGTTCTGCTGGTTTAACGGTGCCTTTCTGATTTTCTATCAACTCGATTTCCTCTCTCAGTCCCAGTTGGTTCCTAAGAAACCTTTAAATCTTAAGCATTTGATTGAGATTCATACATATACAGCATTAGGTATGATAAAGCTTAATTCCAATCGGATGCCATAGGGCTTTAAACATGCTCACAGAATCAGGATATGTAAAGCAAGGGCTCATGTTCAGCAGACAGTGGTCTGTTAGGAAAATGAAGCTCTTGTCTGTAGAGGTTAGGTCAGTCGATTTTATTTGCCTATAACTGCCCATTTATCTTCAGGTAGTCACATAAAATACTCCCCCGCATAACAGCTCCCAGCTGCACTCAGATTGCTGCAAAGTGAAACTAAGACCAGATTTTTAAACTTCAAGTCTTTACGTGGCCTAAAAAAACGTTAGTTACCCGTTTCATTTCTTTGCACTTTAGTATGCAGGTAATCATGCGGAGCACTAACTGAACATATATGGTTTATAAGAAACAAACATTTCATAAAAGATTTCAGGAAATTACAAATGGTACAGGCAGCACTTGATGTACATTTTGTTGATAGGAGCTGAAACTTGGTTTGACAAATACCATTCAACAGCTTTCAGCTTCTGCTGTCTCCTCCAAAAAAAATCCTTATGTACAATATAGAAACAAACAACACACTTATGTAACTTGAGCATTTAATCCTGTTTTATAGGTGATCATAATTTATCTTAAAATTGTACTAAGGCGCTCATCATCACAATAAGAAAGATTAAAATGCCAATTAAGAAAAGGGTACATGTGTATTGATCTTAATTTTTATATTTATTTATTGCTCCTATTTATTGCCCACTATGGTGCTAGTTTTATCTTATTTTTATCATAGCACACATCCATGACAATTTCTCATATTGTAAAGTATTATCAAATCTAATCTCTAATAGAATTAATCCCCTTGTTACCACAACATAGCTATCTTAAACATGCAAACAGGTGCAAAGGAATTTTTGTGCTAAACAAGTCTCCATGAGCATCACATGCTATTTCCAAGTCCACCTGTTTCTCTGGATGAATGCTAGGGAAATATTTTTTTGTTCTACCAACACAAGACTAGATGTGTGACATTTTCTAATCTCTAATGTGACTTTAACTAGAATCACATGCTTTTGTAAGATAAAAACAAAAACATGGATTTTCCGTTTTGAACACTTAGTTTGTTTGGAAAATAAAATAAAAACACGGGTCCTTAGTGTGACTGCCAGAAGGATGATGATTCAAAAAATACAGCTAAATGAAAAACTATTTCATTTGGATAGAAAAAACAATTTTATGTCTGCTTCTCTTTTTCATATGTATTGTTCAACTGTGAACATATCAGAGATGATTACGTTCAGCCTCCTTGCCAACAAGAGCTTATAAAATCCAGCTCTGCATATTCTTAATGCATCTTTATATATATACATATATATACATATATATATATATATATATATATATATATATATATATATACATATATATATATATACATATATATACATATATATATATACATATATATACATATATATACATATATATACATACATATATATACATATATATACATATATATACATACATACATATATATATATATATATATATATATATATATATATATATATATATATATATATATATATATATATATATATATATATATATACACATATATATATATATATATATATATATATACACCTGGCAGGGGCGGATTTAGGAAATTTGGGGCCCAAGGCAAAAACAGGCATGGGGCCCTCTGAATTGACCCATTATAGAGATACAGAGATGTTAATAGAATAGACATCCATTGTTTTTTTCCAGGCTTTGTCCCTCTCTTCTTGTCCCTTTTCTTCTTGTTTTCCTCTCTATGTTTTGTACTCAGCTGACTTTTCAGGCTGTCTCTAAAGGAATGAAAGATGTTTTCCAAGCACTACGCTCACTTAGCTGATTGCTCCTTCCTGTGTTTCCAAAAAGGCAAAAGTAAATAACCCAGTCCTTCTTTTCACTGTAGACAAGCCATGATCTGCTTATCTGTTCTCCATTTTTCATTTGGATGAAATAATAGCTGCATGAATCATGACAGCAGACAAGATAGAGGAGAGCAGGAGGTGGCGTTACCAATCTACTTGCTCTGGAGAGCAGAGTTCTCTGCTTTTAGATGTTGTCTCCAAAGTCTCCAGTAGCAGAAAAAAGTCGCTAGATTTGGCACTAGGTGCTTTTCTGGAATAAATGCGTTAGAGGGGTCTGAAAAGTTGCTAAATATAGCAACAAAAGCACTAAGTTAGCAACACTGTGCTTTGCATCGTTTGTTTTCAACTGGTTTGCTGTTTGGACCTTTCTGAACATTTGCAGCAAATGGACTGATCCAATATGGTGGACACTGAAGGGGGGCAGAGACACACTTAATATTATAGTTTCATCAAAAAGATAATTAATGTGCACAAATATATATTAAAAATATATATTTTATGGGGCCCCCAGAAACTTGGGGCCCTATTGCCTAATGGTAAATCCCCCCCCGATGCCCGGGTCCCAAGGGACCACCATCCTGCATGCTTTAGATTACAGCAAAAATAATGCATGGCCTCCACTGCATGCACAAGGTATAGAAGCCTGTTAATCACCAATTCATTTATTCAGTTGTGTTGCATCAAGGACACATTCAGGACAGGGCTGGGCTATGAAGCAGGGTTAGGAACTACTCTTCTTAACTGTAAGGTAGGACTATACTCTGTGGCAAAGAAAGATTAAATCATTTTATAGACTATTTATTGGTCTAATTGGGGCTCATTTCTAATTTTCATACTGTTTAAAATAAAATCTGAGATTGCAGCATGAAATAAGAAATAACAAGTTGTTATAACTCTGTATAACAACACAGAATTGGAACAATAGGAATGTGATGGATATGGACTATAATTTGAACAATGGCTTGCCTCATGTATATCAACAATGTGACAATCAGCAGCCCTGATTTCAATGTAATCCTGAGCATCCTCAGCCTTATTTACACTTCTAGGATACAATTTGTTTTAATGTACTTGTGAATGAAATAAAATCCAAACTGATTTCTTAAATAACGACTGCTTTCCCCTGCAGGGTTAACTAATCTGACCGCCTTTCAGATATTGCATCTGGTTTTATCAAAGAAGAAATATGTTTTGCCATTAATAACTATATTCCATGTTCCTTCGACTGGCAATATTATAACAGGAATTTGTGAAATATTGAACTAAAGAGTGAAAACTAAAGAAACCGGTGAACAAGAACAACTTTGAAGATAAAGGCGAAGATAATGACTCCGTGTAGTGTCAGTGAATGTCACACTATGTAAAGAAGGGTCCCAAATGCCAGATAAGTCAGGGAAAAGATTAGACATGAATTTGCTTGCGAACACAGGCCAAAGAAAGAAGCCTTTTATTGACAGTGCTTTTATCTGGAGGCCAATCAAGGACCAGCCATTTGTCAGCTGTCTGCTGGAACCAGCTTGGGCACGCAGAGGCAAACAATTTACCACGTGGCATTTCACAGTGTCAAGATTAAACAAAGGGATCCTTCGTTATCATTGAGCACAGCGCATTTCATACACGAGCTTGTAATAGATCCAGAAGGAAAAAGATGGTAAACTGCTGTTATTAACCACAGTCAGATGCACATTAGTCAAGTTTTCTCAAAAATTGCTACAATTTGCATCATACCTTTTGGTTAATATAATCATGTCTTTGACTACAAATTTTGTCTGACATTTAACAGCACATCAAACTCCTTAAAAACACACATGGAAGAAATAAAAAATGTTACAAACTTTATTGTATGAAACTTCAACAAACACATTCAATTCTTTTACAACTAAATAAAAGCAAAGCATTTAATGAGGAAATACAAGCTTTACATGTTGTGTAAATATTAACATTTTACCTTTAATATCTTCACTGCACTGTGCTTATGGGATTTTCTAAGGCACGGTTACATTTAGTTTTATCTTTATTAAATGATCTAGCATGCTCCCCAAAGGACACTTCACAGTATCAGTGCCAAAACATGTAACGTATGCCTGTGTATGCTTTGACAGCTATGTCAACATGTGTTTCTTTGGGACTTGCGTTTTCATAATTGTTTTCATTAAGAAAAAAAAAGCTTCACTCTGTTTATTGCTACCGTTTCTAGTGCTTTTTGTTTAGCTTTTTTAATTTCATTTCATGTAAACACCTTTTCATAAAGGATCTCAGTGCAGTATCAACTCAATGAGGAAGGCAATAAGATAAAGCAAATAAAAGTAGGAAACACTTGTAAACAGCTTCAACAAACATATTTAAAAAGGCAAATAAAAAAAATAAAAAAACGTTCAAATGTGACAATTTTGCATGAAACATATTTGATAGTGAAATTATCACTTCTCTGCCTCCCTCCAGCCTCTGGCATTCCTTCCGAACTTGTAAACCAGTCTGCGCCCATCTACTCGCTCTAGGATTTCTCTCTTGTAATAATATCTGTAACAGAGACGGTAAAAAGAAAAAAAATCATTTCAGGTATAAAAAAATGTCTACATTTTTAGTTTTTTCTCATGTATTTTAAAAACATGTCTATCTTTTACATCTAAACTGCCGGTTCAATTCTCTTGCTCTCACAACAATATGCTTTTTTTGGATAGTAAGTCCGTCCTGTTACACTGACGTAAACATTTCAACTGCTTTTTATTTTTGCTGTTAAAATATAAGATCTTTGATGTTGTCAAAAAAAATTTTTACTGTGTGGTAAATTCTGTGTGCAGGGGAGAAATGTATGAAAAACAATTATTTTCCATCCATTTGAAGCTGACGTCACCTAAAAGTTTCAGTGATTGAATGTCAAGACAGAGGAAAGGATGCAGTGTTTGTGAAATGTTGATTCAACGTTATGCATCTATGTTACACAACCAGGTTTGATCTAATAGTTGAACAATTGGACTGTCATTTGACAACATTCTTGCTGTTTGCCATTGCAACACGTCATTAGAAAAAACAATGGTGCTAAAACGAGCTAATTTTCCCATAAATGTAAAAGCAATCTGTGAAAGAAGACAAGACAACTATGTTGCTGTTTTCTATCTTTCCAGTAAGCCTGATAATTATCTTAGTTCACTTCCTCATTTCCCAATCGTATTTATTTTTCCTTTTCAAAACAGTAACATCTGATTACAGCAACGTAAGACAGTCGGTCAGTTTGTCAATATTTTTTAAATAAAGCAGTCAAGGTGCGAAATTAGAATTTAACAGTTATTTTGTTATTATACATTTAAATAAATAAAAAAATTTAATAAAAAAGTTTGGTGGCTGGCTAGCTCAAGTGGGAAACTAAAGTGGTAAGTCACCCATCCTGCAAACAGCAAGCCTGGGTTAGTATCCCAGCTGGGACTTATGAGCTGCCAGTGTGGGTCCTTAGGCAAGACTCTTCACACTATGTCTGCTTAGGGCAGTGGCAGCCTGCTAGGAATCTTGAGGTTCTAAGTTCAAGCCCCACTCCCACGGACTGCCACTCTGGGTCCCTGAGCAAGACCCTTAGCCCCCACACTGCTCCCCAGACGCCCCACAACAGCAACCCACTGCTCCACAAGGGGATGGGTTAAATGCAGATAGTTCATTTCGTTGGTCTGTACTTGTGACAATGAATGTGGAATGACAATAAAAAGCTTAAAAAAAAAAAATTTTCCACATAATTACTCAGATAATAGATTGAGGAAATAATTAGAAACTACTGCAGTTGTCTCTGAGTATGATAAAATAATTTCCATTTTTACTCATTTTATACTTACCTGTGATCTGTGATTTTATCTAAGGAATTTACATGAAATAAATATTTTTGGCAATTTTGGGCTCTAATTATTATGTTTTTTTTTGTTTGGGACTCTAAAGATACAAACTGCAAATTACCCGACAACACCAAAATCAATTAAAAAACCAGCCAATATTTCCTTCAATGAAATATATAATAATAATAATAATAATAATAATAATAATAATAATAATAATAATCTCTCTCCTAAGGCCTGGACCATTTTTTCATACTATAGTTGTTACTGAACTTTCTGACAAATGAAAACAAAAAAACATACATTTTTCTTTTAGATTAGATATTTTTTTATTAGATTAGATCATTTAATTGCACCATTTGTGATATCTTAGGCATTTCTGTATAATCTTTTATGTTTCTGATTTTGTTATACAAGGTTTTCAAGAACAAAAAAATCACACTGATGATGCAGAGGTCTCAAAAACGAATGTATCAATTGTGATACACTTCGCTTTTAAGGGTAAGTTTTTAAGTTCTAGGTTTGTATAATACGATAAAAATACTTCAATTAGATATGTTTGTCCTTTGAGCAATACAAGTATATAAAATTGACAACCTAGTCATTATCAAATGCTCTCTGCAGTGATGGGAACAACCAGACAAACCAAAACAAAAACTGTAATCCATTGGTTGTTTAAAAAAAATCATATGAAAATTAATTAATTCTCTCTGCAGTCTTTCCCACAGTCGTGTTAGTGTGTTTATGATATGCAAACATGAGGTTTTGTATTTGTGTTGCAACATTCATAAACATGTGTGGCTTTACCTCATTGCACGACTTAGTTTCTCATAGGTCATGCTACTGTTGTTCTTCTTCTTTCCCCACAACTGAGCCACAGCCTCAGACTTCAGGAAACGAAATACCCCCTCCGTCCGATCTTCCCACTTAATCAAACCAGGGTTTCGCTCTGGGTTCAGAAGAATGTCCCTTATGAATTCCCACAAGTGGGTCCCTCTCGGGTCATTTGGGACAGAAACAAGAGGCAGTAAAGCAACTGATCTACATGCAGTAAATGAAACTGTACTGTAATCTTATAATTTTATAACTTACTGTGTTTTTTGACCTGATGACTTCGACTAAAAGACCGTTTAATGTCTGAAAGAAGGGATTTAAACCTGGTGAGCAGCTGTTATTCATCAATTAGCTCCTATGTTACATAAATCATGTTTTTTCTTACCAGGACTAGAAGGCGTGGGAGATATATTGGGAGCAAGAGATGGAACTGTATGATCATAGATCTCTGTTAAAAGAAAGAAGAGAAAAAACACACTAAAATCTTCAGTCTGGCAACTCTTTGGATTACAGGTATTTCTGGAAGGCAATCATAATCAGAAAAGACATATTTGCTTTACCTCCGGGTGTATAGCTGACATCTGGAAATGGACATAAATCTGATGGAAAATGGTTAAATGTGAGAGGATGGAGCATTATTGGGAATCAGCTAAATAGCCTTAAGCAAATCTTTCCACATTGCCTGAATGCTGTTTTTCCAACTTACTTTCAGGTTTGAGCTCCAACTGTCCGATATCGACATGGTACTGGCCTGAACAAGGCAACACGAAATACATGTTAGAGCGAACATAAAGTGTCCTGCAAAAATTAGAAGATTAATTTAATGCAGATTTTGAGTAGTTATGGTTTCTGTGTCAGACTTTAAGGAAATCCCATAAAAAAGGCTGAGGAATCAAGCATGAATGAGTAGCCAATTTGAGCCATCTGTGATATTTCGGTCTAACTGCTGTTTATCTTTTACAGCCTATACTTTTTATTCCACATAATTTAGTAAGGCTCAAATGCTTTACTACAGTGGTAAAAAATAGAAACCTTTAAAAGCGGAATTTGATTAAACACATTAAGTTAAGATGTAAAAAACAACAACAGAAACAAATGCAACCAAATCTCTTGTGATATATCACCACAAAACTTGAGGCTTGATTTTGGCTGAATAGCTCTTATATTGGTTTATGTATTTTGACAAAATATGAAATCAAACTGAGAAACAGCCTACTTATTTAAGATGAGTTTTACTCTGTTTGTAAGCTTTAAAAAAAATCATGAACCTAGACTGCTGAGTAAACTGAAGCTATCAAAAAGTGCCCCAAGCGGTACGCAAGGTAGCCTGAGATTACATGCAGCTACACCAGAAAAATGCATTTCCAGGAAAAAGTGGGTAAAATGAGTAAAATTTTCAGAGTTTATTAACTGAGCCTAAACATTTTTGCTCTGATAGATGGATGGATTTCTGTGTCACAACGCTTCTGAACCTAATTGCATTTTTGTAGGAGCAGTCTGTTTTGAACTCAGTATACCCCAATCCATATTTTGAGCTATGGCTACCCATCCATGCTATAAGGTACATTGTTTTTAAGTACAAAATTGACAACCAGTGTATGAATAATGTTAAATGTAGAAGAATTTAGCTGCATTTTTCAGTCAGTAAGAACAATAGCAGGGCTTAAGTTTCATTTTACTTTCTTTGTAAACTGGAGGTTAAACCTGTTGTACCAGGTATCCTGGTGCTGCTTGCATTAGGAGTAGTTTTATCTTGAGATGGCAGATTAAATATGATCTGTTTTTCTCATTTGTTTCATAATAGACATAAAAATGAATTATTTAAAAAGCTTTGTTTGGTAGAAGTTACACATGACAGAAGTTAAAGGCTAAATGGCGATTCCTTGAATCTGCAAATGTCATGTTTCTTTGTAAACTCTAATTAAAATCAATAAATGATTCATTTTCTGCTCTTGTTTTCATTTACAGATCGCGATTTGTCAGACAAGCGACTCCAGAAAGAGAAAACAACAAATCTATCATCTCTCTTTGTTTTAAGTAGTCCAGTACCACGCAGCGCAACCCCTGACCGACTTCTTGATCCCTTCTCAGCTTCACTCCATCGACACACTGTCCCACACACAGCTCTGATTACACAGCCTCTCTTTTATTGGTAGTAATGATCTTCTTTTTTGCCCAATCAATCCTCTCTGTATCTCATACCCACCACCTGATTTGAGCTCTGTGATGCTGTTGTAAAGAATGTGTCCCACGCTGCCAGCAGCACGGATGAAGTCATGGTAGTTCAGGCTGCAAAGCTGATGGCCATCCATGTCAAAGTTTTGGAAGGGAATACTAGAGGCATCAATCTGGTGGATATCCATGATCTGCTGCAGCCACTCCCACACCTGGTACTTACTCCAGAACTGAGGCTGGGAGTCGTGGGGCCACAGGCGACTTGTGTAACCAGACATCACCAGTGGACCTGGACATAGACATCAGTAATTATACAAAAACAACAAAAAAACAACCATTAATGTTATTTACAGTTTTATAGAATCATTAAGTAAGAAAATATATTCAACTGATATGTCAATAATAAATCTAAAACGCAATTAAATAAAGGAGTTCTTCAGGCATTTCTCAGTGAGGTATCTTTGATTCTTTTCCTTTAGTTTTTTCACAACGGCTTGCCCACCAGGTAGGTAATATATCATTGCTGAATGATTTTCATTCAGTATACTAACAGCAGAGGGATAGATTGTATTACATGTAGAAAGCATTTAAAACTTCAGTCAGAATATTTAATAGATTTTCTTCACAATTTAATCAAACAATTGCTGTACCCAATGCCTGGAAAGATTACTATTGATTTCATTTTTAATGAAAGTGAGGGTTATTGTCCTTACCGTCATGATAAGGGTTAGTAGGTACCCAGTTGGAGGTCAGAGGGCTTTCCAGGGTAGATGACGGAGTTATGCTCATATTGCAAAATCTAATCTCTGTTGTAGCATGGCCCAGGATCTGGGGTAAAACAGGAGATTAATATAACTAACAGTTAAAGATTTCAGTACATAATATTAGTCACTTTTGGGTTGTCTCCACAGCTTAGAAAAGAGGTATTGTTGCGCAGGTTGTCTTGCAGTTTCAGTAGAAAATTTGCCACAGAAAAGGAGGAAAACAGGATAAACAAGACGGAGGTACAGCCATTTTAAAAGCAAATTAATGCACAGGTCATCCGCTGCATGTTAACTGTGAATGTTGCTGCGATTATTTATAAAGACAATGTCTAAATGTCTGCTTGGGATTTTTATATTTGTGTGGTGTAAAAGAAGGTCTATTTGTGGTAGTTCTAAATCATAAACAGCACCGTGCCACCAAAAATTGCACACATGGAAACTGTTCTGTATGATATTTTCTTCAAAGTATTATTTCAAATTTGCTCATTGCTATTTATGCTGGGAATCACCGAGGTTAATTAAGCACTATGCCCTAATTCTTTACATAAAGCTGCATAATCAAGTTGGCACATTACATACAAATGAATATTTTTTAAGAGCACAAAAAGCTGTGGCATAAAGCATCCTGTGTCTGGATGTGCTGTATAATATGTATGCACTGTGTAAGCAAATTTATCTGTTGGGTTTTACTTCTTGAAGGAAGTTCATTTGTTTATGCACAGCATAAAAACTGTTCAATTTGGAACCATTATTAGGAATGCATCCCCTTTGCACAGCTCGATTTCAGTCAAAGTGTTCCAATTAACATTTCCATTACAACTGTTTTCTTTTTTTATTGGAATGGTTTTTTTCAACTGAGCAAACATTCCTTCTTAACAGTTACAATGTTTTTCAAGATTTTGTTTCCGTAAGGTTTTTTTTTTTTTTTTTTTATGAAACAAGCAAATAAAAACCTGTTCAAGACTTAATTCTGCACATATTTGCATGTGATGCAAATATACTTGTATCAGAATTTCACCACCTCCACTGTTTTGGTGGCAGAAGTTGTGGATGTGCACAATGGTTGACTTGTAGCTTACATGGATCACTGTGAATATTGAATTTTAACCGTGGGTTGCTGTTACAAGTCTAACAAGCGCTGCATTCTTGAGATATGAAGCACACAGTTACTCATTACCTATTTTAATAATGGCACTGTTAACGTGAACAGGTGCTTCACAATCTGCTGTCTGTGTTTATAGTTGTGTACCCACAGGACATTTTCCAGTACTTATAAAAATGATATAATTAGTAGTGTAAAGACTTTGAAATTTGACAGTCACCTACTTTGTAAATTCATGTTGGTCCCTGACCCATTTTAAGCAACTGCACCATAAAATATAAGTCCTACTATATTGTTATACTTTTATTGTAGGTGTAAAACAAAATTACACCAAGCCTCATTATTCTCCATGATCTCAAAGGCAGTAAAGAAGGAAGAAACCATATCAATCACTCACAAATAAAAAAAAATAAATAAAATATATATATATATATATATATAAACCTTTAGTTTATCGTCACTGCCAAACATATCTTGCCTATAATGATTTATGTTTAAAAGAACAAGGGGAAAGTACCTTTTACAATGTACTGTAACCTGAGTCATAGAAGTAGATTACAAATGTTCCAGGATTGTACGTTAGAGGATATTTAGCCTTCTCTGAAAAATTGCAAAACAAAGATGGTTTGCATTCATTTTTCATTTTCACATTCCTCTAATGGAAGCAGAGAAGCTTGCAGAGATTCCAGGCCTCTTTTTAACGTCCCCCACATGGTTTATCAGGTATCGTAGAATCCCTAATTTATTCATTCCTGGTAGTTATAGTAAGCTTAATTAAGTTGCAGGAGTGTAAACACAAGTCACACACACAAAAATACACCTGATGAGGAATTTAAAATAACTTGTAGTTATCTTGATAAAGGCTAAGTTTGACACATACCAGAGTAGAACAATGAGGCCCTACTGGACCAAGCTAAGAGAAGTCCCACGTAGGTTCTCTGCTGGTCAAGGTGGATAGATAAATACAGCTTCTGGTGATTCTAGCTCTGTAGTGTTGTTGCGCTGAGAGCTGGATGAAGTTGGTCGTCCTGTTTCTCAGCGCTTTGAATCAACAGATGCACAGAGTCTCTACAGGTGTTATTCCACCACTATGGGAATTTTTTATTAAAGTTAACTTCCTTGTACTGCTTTGATTGGCTCCCTACAAGTTCATACAAGGTTGTTATTTGCATAATATCCACCCACCCCCATGCACACACACACACAGACACACACACACAAGATAACTTGTACATTCCTCACTTGCACGTTTCTTCTCACACTCTTTACCAAACAGGGTGAAGAGGTAAGTTCGCTTGAGTTCATTTTCACTCAAGCAAATTAATTCACTCTTACAAGACAATTTATAAACACTAACACACATACAGACAATGTTTTCCCAAGGATTTTTATGGGTTAAGATAACTGTTAATAAAAATGTATGCATAATTATCTGAATTTTGAAATGTCAGTCAATGAATACAGGTTTATTTACTGTTTGTAGTTGTGCAGGTCCAGCAGATTTCGAAACAGCTTCTTCTCCACCATCAGACAGCTGAACTGTTGAAAAACTCTAAATCATGTGCATCAAACTGACATCACCAAACCAAAACACTGCGAAGTTGCACCATATATATTTAATTTTCTCCCACACTGTTTACATTTGATCACCGCTGCAGAAATGGAAATGTCATGAGAGAGACAAGTTCAAATCAGAAATTTACAAACACAAATCTACAGACCCAGATGAAGCTGTTAATCAACTGAACATTATATATTTGCTGTAATGTTTTCAATACCTGCGCAGTATGGTGTGCAATCGACAGCACCCTTCTCATCTTATCATCATCTCAATCTTCTCATTTAGGTGAGGGAAGAACAACTTTCAGCAACACAATCTAGGATTATTCTCATAGATTGAGGATTCATACTTGCATTTTTGTAAAGTTGTTACTTTGTAACCTGTATCCATAACATTGAAACTTTTATTTTCACAGATGTAACATTTGATGTGACATGTACTTATGATACAACTCTTAAAGCTATTCACATTATTGATCTATATTTAAAAATTTAGAAGCCATTCATTTTATTTTGATTTATCTTACTCTATAGACTTTGCATTGACTTCCCTTTATTTCTATGCCCCCAACCTGACATTCATGCTAACCCTATCTATTGCCATAACATACCATTTGTCGTAAAATCAACCTCCTAGGAAGGGAACTTTCACTCATTGCGAAAAGTGGACTGCTCCCCACAAGGACTTGTAAGAGCCTAGAGTGTATGCATTTTGTTGGAAGTTGGCCTTACAGTTTCCCTACAAGAACAGGGTAACATTTATGATCCACAAACACACCCACACACATCCAAATTTGTTGTGTTTCCCCACAAAAAATGTTGATGATTTACTTATTTAGGCTGCTTACATGGTTGCTGAATTAAAGTTAAACAAGAAAAAAACATTATCTTGTATACTTTGCCATAATATCTGATTTTCTTATAGCTTGATGAAGCTGAGAGGCTTATTTGGCTAATTGAAAATATTCATTTAAACATGGAACAATTATAAAATTATTATATAAAAAAATGTGTATCTTTGTATAGTTGTGTACTAAAACACATGACCAATTATGATTAAAAAAATAGCAATTATATCAAAATTAGTGTAAAAAAATAGGCCTGATAGTTGCAACAATAAAAAAAAAAAAAAAAACATTATTAGGAACAGGAATATTAGCTAATAATGTCAAAATTAAAATTATGATTTATGTTTTTTATCACCATTATCATCATAAAAAAAAAAAAAGAAAACCATAATAATGGATAAACATCACTACCCCTCATGAAGACGTACAGTAAAGACCTATAGATTTGGACAGTACTTCGGTTCATCTCCACAGTTCAACTCCACATGCAGACACATAGGAACTCTTCCTTTTAGTTTTAACTAACTGCATTTTGATGTTTGTGTTTTGTCATGAAGTATGACTCCAATTTCTCTGGCTTAAAAGATTTTGGATTTTAAATGTCAGTAAAAGTTTGTTAGCATAAACATAATCAGTGCTGCGAGATAAAAAAAACAAATTCTGAAGTTTCAGTCAACTAAAATGCAAAAACAAAGAATTTGTATTGTCCTGATTACATTGGAGGACAAGAGAGTTAATTTCTTATTTCTTTTGAAAGTAGCTTAAATTACATTGTAGAAAACATTAGAAGTTGAGGTTTTGAATTAGACAGCAGTAATAATAATAGCTCACATTAACAAACACCACGCAGTTTCTGATGGACTTGTTGCAAGTACAATTCATGTTATTAGCATCTTCCAGCTGTGATTACGACTTTATATACGTTTTTTTCAGGTTGACTTAGAGCAAAGGACCCCTACACTAACTCCAAACACAATTCAATTCAGTCTATTTATATAGCGCCAATTCCGAACACATTTCATCTCAAGGTCATTTACAGAGACAAATGAAGCAGATCATACAGTCTTTCTAGAAAATGCAACTTTTTGCATCTTTTCAATGATCACAGCACACTCCTACAGAGATGTGGTGTTGCACTCCACAGTGATTTGAGGATTAATTAACTTTCTCATGTCTGCTTCTTTCTATTTTTCGTGACACTCTTGTGGGGTTCGCATCAGAGAGGAAACTATCATGGCTGCCCTTGCCCAAGGACCAGAACTCCAGACTGACCAAAGATAAGTGGACCTGATGGCTGACATCAGAATCAAATTGCTGCAAAATAGACAGTTTGAACTATTTTTCTTTAAGTTTCAGGACTTGCAGATGCTTGGAACAGGCTGGGGGTTTGAAACCCCTGATGGGTGCCCATAGAACAAAGAAACCTCTGATGTGGTGCCTCCCGCTAAATTCTGGAGGAAAACTCAAGCCTTCCAAACTGAGATACAGAGGATGCAGGTCTGGCACACAAGTCAGAGAGAGTTTATAGTTAAATTATTTGTTTCTTTGATGATTACTGATCATTTCATTTGTTTTCTGTTAGGTAAAAACACTCTAACAGGTTGAAATACATACCATGCTGATAAGTTTTGAGCTGTTGTTTAAAAAGAAAAATAATGACCAAAGGTTTAAACACTAATATAAGGTTAATATCCATGTGTTTTCTCATTTGCACATTAGACTTTGATGACCAAATTATGACTAAAAGTCATTTAGTGGGAGTCCTCATCTTTGCTAACTGATAGCTCAATCAATGATGATTAAGAATCAATCAACTGAAGGTTATTGATTTCTGACTAAGCAAATCATCTCAAATAATGTGTTATTTAGCTCTTGGATTTGCATAATGGATTGGTGTAAACAAATTCCCATTGCTCTAAATGAATCAAAAGATAAAATATAAAAACTTTGCTAAACTGTGATATCGTTACATCTTTTTCAACAATGTTTTCCTTTTTCTTTGTGTACATAGTAGCGTAGTGTAATTGAATTTCCCCAATATAGTCAAGAGTCTTTATCAGAAATATATTTGACTTGAAGCTGAAGGATATTTGTTAATAAAATCTTACATTTTGAATGAACGTTGTGTTGAATTTATTCCACATATGTGCAGTTATCTATTTGATCATGTTTTGAGCTAGAATTACAGTTTAATTTGTTGTTCAAACACATAGCCAGTAAGGCATGTGTTCACAAACAACATATGGCAATCTGAATAGTAACTAATTAAATAACATAATTACCACCCCTACTGGGGTAGGTAATACGGATGTTGAAGTTGCAAAAAACCCATTGACTAAGCAAACAATAAGCTTCCTCAAAAAAGAAAGCTATAAGTACAGTGTCTGCCGCATGGACTAAAACTGGCAGTTAGTTCCAATGTAGAGGATCCAGAAAGACCTGCTTCTGATTCTACTTTTAGGAATTCTAGGAAACCACTAGGGAACCTGCAGAGATAAGAGCGTTCTCTTAGGAGCGTAAGGAATAATAAGACCTCTATTATAAGAAAGAGTTTTTTTCTAGGGCTTTGTAAATTATTCTATTGTTTTAACAGGATGTCAATCAAAGGAATCTAAAACAGGAGACACATTATCTCTCTTTGCAATTTTCTTTACAACTCTTGTTACAGCATTTTGGATCAGCTGAAGGATTTTAACTACGGCTTGTTGATTTCCTGACCGTAAAGATTATAATAGTCAAGCCTTGAAGTAAAGGATACATAAATTAGTTCTCTCGTCATCAATCTGGTAGAAGATATTCATATTCTAAAAATGGAGAGTAGGGACCTGGTGGATGAGTTACAAACAGAAAAGGATTTGTTGTTTCACAGTTTGGATGTGGGAAAATAAGGGTTAAATATTCAAATGAGTTATAACTATTAACCGGCTTTGGATTAATCAATAAGTCAGACTGAAAGATTGTTGCTGCTCCTCCTAACCCAGATTTTCTAGGCATATGAACATTTGAACACTAACATAATCATCTTGTTGCAGCAAGGTTTCTTTAAAAAAACATAGTTCAATTTGATTGTTTTAGATGAAGTCATTAACTAGAAAACTTTTTTAAGAGAGAGACCTTATGTTAAATAAACCACATTTAATTGTTTTAACCTTTTTCCCAAATGGAGTCATTACTATCTTATCTAAACTACATATTAATGATTTACTGTTGATTTTTTTCTAATTTTCTTTGTTTTTTGCATTTTGCAAAACCTGGTCTGGATGGGGTGATGGATATGTATTAGTAGAGAAGCTGTAAAGAGGTCTGTTAAACTTCATCTCCACTTTCTGACATGCATCCTGGTCTGTCAGTGTTTACTCTAATTTTACACTAACAACACTAGTTGTAGTGACTTCTGATCAGCGTAACTAGGTGTCATTACTGCCAGCCTAAATAACAGTCTTACTGTATTTAACCTTAGTAAAATTTAATACTCTACTTTTTACCAATTAAATATTTTTCTGTGTAATATTCCCAAGAGGCAGAGGCAGGATCAGTATCATAATTGAGATGACATCAAAGGATTTGTTTTAGATAATAGTGAAAAGTCTATGAAGAGAGGATGAAAGGTTGTTTGCTGAGCCACTTGAGCAAAGTCAGGAAAAAAAAAAGAATTGATGCAAAACAAATAAATCCTATTTATTTATCGTGCAGTAAAATTGATTTTATTTCCCAGAGCAATGCAATTGTATAGCATCACTCAAAGGCCTTAATATTTCATGGTTTTATAAAATAGAATAAAACAAGCATAGCACTCTTAAACTGCATTTTTCATTTTCCCAACTGGCTTAGATCAATCGCCTGCCCTCATTCCACAGGCTCTATGATCCCTGTTTGGGTGTCTCTGCAAACTCAAGCTGCACACGATTTGGAAGCTCTTCCTCTCAGAGTGTGTGTACCTCAGAGTCTTTCCTGCTGTTCCCTCTCAGAGGTAATGAGGGTTAGGATTATTATCTGTGAGACTTTTACCCTTCTCCTCATGTGCTCTACATCACTAAACGCCTAATTTTAACGCCCAAAACGACTGATCCTTTACAACTTAAAAGAAATTCCTCCAGCATAGATTTTCAAATTGGTGGCCTAAGACCTCTCAGGGTAATATTTGTGTTCTTGCACTGCATCTTTGCATTGTTTTTATGAGAGGTTTGTAGGAGTGAAATGCCTTTCGGGAATAAAGGGTGACCTGAGTTGCTTAGGATATAGTCCTGAAATAAAACAGATTTTATGGTAGAAGGATTAAGTTAGTATTGATCAGCAAATAGAGTTCACACACTTCTTAATATATACAGTAGTTAGTCTTTCTTGTTATCATTTTTTGTTTTACATTTATATTCAGATTTTTCATTTGCTTTATTTCAAAGACCTCTAGAGTTTCATTTTATGATTAATTGCTCTGCTTTTCTTGTTGTTCGAATTAGGGTGGATGTGGGGTCAACATTTGTAAAAGTCTTTCAGGAAAATAGCTGCAATAAAAAAGAGAGACGCAGAGTGGGAGAGATCAAAGTCTGTCATGTCGGCTTCACCCCGGGTGAGTCAGCCAACCAACACCGGGAGATAGCAGTAAAGGCATCCTCTCTGATATAGGAAAATGTCATTGAAAAGCAGCCTTTAGAGGCAATGCCATCTATTTTTGGGAGGGTTAAGCCAGTCTCCAATAATAGTTCCTGCTGATCCATTTATATAAAGGTTCATCATTTGCTTAGTGGCACTGGGACATATTAATGCTTTTTTTTAAAGAATGTGGTCAGAAGTTCCACCATAACAGGAGGTTCTGTCAACACTGTCAGTCAGAGCAAGCAGACATGACAGGAGGAGGGTACAGTTGTCTGCTCCAATGAACAGTAGCTTATTAGCAAGAGTATGTCTATTACAGTCCCAGTTGCCTTCTCTCTTTCATTAACCGCTTATCACACGCGTTAGTGTCGTCTTTAATACTTCACATTTTGATTAGCATATGATCCATGGGGAAGGAAAGGGAAAAAAGCATTTTATTAGTGTCAATTATGGCTACAAATGACAATTTTACTGCCTAAATTGTAATTTTACGTTTCCCTCTTGTCAAAGAACAATGAGTGTGTAATTACAGTAATGAGAAGTGCAACAGAAGAAATGAATTATTCACAATCCTATTTTCTTTCTTGTCCTCTTTTACTCTGCCATGTCTTTTCAATCAGCACAAGTCTGGCTGCATTTAAAATTATATGAGAAAACATGAGTTCTTTGTATTTCAACTGCTGTGCTGGGTTTGCAAGCTTGCCCAAAGGTGTAAGAAAATAAAACAAAAAGATGTTCTTACCTGCAAGGTGTTTAGGAGCATGACTATAGGTACTGCTTGAAGTGTAGATTTTTTTTTTGCCCATAGGTGACACTGTTGTCACATGTGCTGGTAGCCATCACTGAAATGAGGATCTGTGATGAGTGAGCAGCACAGATGTGATATAAGAAAGTGTGGGCGATGAAACATTCTCCCTGACAGTTATTGACTATGCTGCCCATGGATGGTACTACTCATACGGGTTACAGTTACAGTTCCTACATACATTATTAGCTTTTATAGGGAGGTGTAATACATGGTGGTGTGGGGGATTAAAAAAGAGACACTGGGGCAGCACAGATTGAAAGGGGTGCTTTGCCAATTTGTTGTGACAGCGCTGTGCTGTCATATTGAGTTTCCACAGGCAGTGGCAACTCCTTGTGTTTCAATTATCACCTCTGTAAAGTGGACCATCACTTGAGACCCTTCATCACTATCGCCGACTGCTTTTCCTCATGTCCTTAATAATCCAAGTAAAAAAAAAAAGGAGAGAGGCAGACTGTTTTACATAAAGCACAAAGCCCTGGAAGTTACTCTTTTCAAACTTCAAGGTATGATATTAACATTTGATGTAAAAAACAGTAACATCTCTGGAGTAGCTGAGATCCCCACCTCTGGTTCACAGAAAAACATCAGTTGTGCACGCTATATATCCAGCTCTCATGGAGACAAGAATAAATGCATCATGTTGGAAAAACAGCAAATATGTGAAATAACTTGCTTGTCCCATGTAACCAAAATGTTTTAATTTTTGCCTATATATGCAAGATTCTGTCGCACAAGTACGGTGAGGGTGCTGGGAAAAAATGTAGAGATAAATTACATTAGCAGGAAGAGGAAGGATGGGAAAGAAAAAAAAACATTATTTATAATATAATATAATATAATATATTATTGGAAAAGGGTATCACTGCATCCTTTTTTTCTTTTGCAGAAAGATTTTGTTTATTCTATTCTTTAGGTAATCTACCTTTAGAACAATAAATATTAAAAATGTGGCTTGCAGATAATAAAACCCCCAAATTCTGTGTCTTTTAAAATGTAGTTATATAACAATAATAAAAATGGGTATTCTAAAATGAAATATCAGGCCTCTAAAACATATGTTTAATTAAATGCACCAGGATTTTTTTGGGCTTCTTTTTGCATTAATTACTGCACCAATGTAACAAGGCTGCTGTTACAGCCTGTGGCAGTGCCAGGGTGTCACAAAAGCACAAATTGTTTTGATAGTGGTTTTGAGGTCATCTGCATTTGGAGGTCTGGTGTCTTTCATCCTCCTCTTTACATATATTATTCATGAGGTTAAAGTCAGGTGGGTTTGCTGGCCAGTCAATCTCAGTAGCAGTCTGGTCCATGAACTAGCTTCTGATGCCTTTGCCAATGCAATGGAGGGAGAAAAACTATTTTCAGCTTAAATAAGCAACACATGTTCTGAAATATGCAAGATGACTGTGTTGATTGTGGACTTTATTTTGACTTTAATCAATGTGGGTTCTAAGAGCCTCCACTCTTACTCCAGATGCTAGGACTTTGATTCCCCAATGAAATGTGAGCCCTGCTAGAAAATGACATAATTATGGTTACTCAACCACAGACTTACTGCATTGACAACAATTTTAGTACCCTCCTTGTGTACTAAAGCTCCCCAATATTTTGTTTTATGTCCTTCACTCGCTTTTTTCTTCATCTGAACTTTCTCTGAATATGATTACAGCACCCTGGGAACAAATAGCTTCTTTAGAAATGACATTTTGTGAAGGGGCCAATGACTGCCATTTGGACATCTGTCAAAGACAGCAGTCATTTCTATGAATGTTTAGATTACTGACCCAGACTAAGGGAGCATTTAGAGATCATTTGCAGGTTAATCATTTGATTATAATGAATTACCATTAATTTCCAGAATAATATTGATATTGAAATATTTTATTTATCCAAATCAAATCCATCCAAATCGTAACAAGAAATAAAGACTTAAAACACCTTGAAATAGTTTCCTCTATAATAATACTACAAAATGTGATATTTTAACCTTTTTTAAATTAAAAGAAATAGTTTTTCTCAAATTTTCCAATTTTGCAAAATGCTGGTACAGCAACATGTTACTACATGTGTTATTTATTTCTATGGGATTTTTCCACTCCATAATCACTGATTTCAAGGAGTATTCCTTAATCTTTAATCTATTTTATAGTTTGGTATTTTCTACAATATTTAATCAGTTCATTAATTATTGTTAGATTTTCATAAAAGCCAATATTTATTATTAAAATGACCAAATATTAAAAATATCCAGGATTCATGTTTTGATGTATTACTCTGTTTCATTCTTTGTAGGGCATGGATATTTTTCTTTTTCTTTTCTTTTTTTTTTTTTTTTTTTTTTACAAAATGTGTAAGGTTTGTCTCCATATTTTAAATGAATATTAAAGGAAGAGGAACAACTCAAACTAATAATAATTAGTATTCCTCCAGTACGGTGAGAGATATGTGAAATAATATCTTTATTGCAGAGCAACATAAAACCATTGCAGAAATAAGAGTCAAAACAAAATTATCAAACGTGTGCTCTGATTACATTGTTAGAAAGACATGGATAAGGCTTAGTTGCTATAGAGACATGGAGGGTTCATGATAGAGAAAAATAACACCTCTTTCATTGTCAAAATTAGGAACACCCTTCTCCAAGAGGTGCTGGAAATAAAATGTGTCACTGTCGGGTATAACTCCTAAAATTTTCTTGATTTCAGCTTTAGATTTTTCTCCAAATTTCTAAGTCCCTTTTCTGACAAACCTTTTGGATGCAGCATTTTGCAGGCACTTAAAATTGCAATGACAGATTAACAAGTTGTTAAATACGTAGTTCTGAAACAGGAAACATTTGATAACCACACAGTTTTCAAGATATAGACACAAATGAATTCAGATTACTTCCTGAAATATGGGTCTTTTGCGTTCAGATGTAGGTAAATATCCGAGAGGAGATCAGTGGCCGCATGTTTTGTTTCTCCTTTATTTACCATTGCTCTATGTTGTATTTATTTAATTATATTGGCTCTAACATAGTTTTGTGAAACACTAACTGCTTAAAAAAAGGCTTTTCTACTTTTCAGACCGATAAATGACACTGAATTACATTTTACAGCATAAATTAGTGACTACTGTACTTCTTTTTGCACTATTTCACCCTTTTGATGTAGTTAGATGAGTTTAATTTAATATATTTTTTTGTACCACCGGTGTAGCAGTAATCAGCCCGAATGAATAGGATTAAACAGTGGATACATTCTTAAAATTAAGAATTACATAAAATCAGGGTTTGAAAACTGTCTTTTGCCATCACGAAAGTTTTCTTTTCTTTGATGAACTCAAACATTTTTATCTAACAAAAACACAAACATTGAAGAAATCTTTAAGCCGAAATGTACTTCTACTCTTCAATGATTTTGGTTATATCATTTTGCTGATATATTTTCTAAAGCACAGGGAAAGAACAGACATAAGTGAAGAGGTGATAAGACTCTTATTGCAGAACATGAGATTAACATGTGATCCAGCTCTCGAACTGCACTTCTTACCTTTAACTTTCTTTTTTCATTCTCACTCTTTTTTTCAATCTCTGTCTCAATTATAAAGTTAATAGGCTCTCAGCAGGGATATTTAAACTGTAATTTGAAAGCTTCCCTGTGCAACCTTGACAGACTTAAAGTGGCACAAGGTGCCTCCTGCAGAGCCAACAAAGAGAAAAGAGGGTGGATGCATGAATCTACAGAAAGAATCAAGTGACTGAGGGGTCTAGGGCAACAATTAGCATTCCTGAGGCTGTGCGTGTAACTAATTATGCACGAGCATTGTGTCAGGGTGGTTGTTGAGTGCAGTAATGGGATTCCTACTGCTTTAATGAACATGTCACATAAGCTTTTGACTGAGCTGGATGAAAAAGACAGTGCTTGATGACCGCTATGTCTCCAGTGGTCATTGTGTATTCTGTTTTGTGCAACGTCCCTTTGCATTACCCCATTACTATGAGAACAGGAACAGGATTTGCTTTCAAACTCATTTTTCTTTGTTAGTGTTATTAATATGAGACATATTGTCCGGGTGTTTCAGAGTAACACATGTTGCCTTTCCTCATTAGAGCTTTTAAAGTTCATATTTAGAATCAATTATCCATGGAGGAAATGTAGTGTTTTAGATTCATAATACACAGTGTAAACCAATTATTCCCACATAATGATTGATATGGTTGACTATGTACAGCTTTTATACAGTAGGGTGACAAATGCATTAGTTAACCAGTTTAGATATACAGACACATGAGAGAAGTTTCAAAGTATGTACAGATCTGAGTCCTAGTTTTAGAAGTTTTGTGGTGGTAATAAAGTGCTGTGGTGGTCGTTAAAGTTACATCTTTTCCTCCTGCTAATGATGATTCCTCCACTGGTGGAAGTTTTGCTCATGCTTCTGCTGGTCTGGTTTTCAGGAGCCTCCCTCCAAAGGTTAAAAGGGTGTGTGCACCTTTGCTTTACTTGTTATCTGAAATGCAGCTACCTCCAAAATAAAAGCAAAGAAGCATGATGTGAAGTGAAATTACTTGTTTTTCCAATTTTAATGGGTCAAAGAATTAAAACTAATAACGAGTGTGTTAAGTTTTTCCTATCAATATGGTGAAAATTTAATATATACTATATTTACCCAGTTCTACTTAAATAAATCAACCCTATCACTGAACCCTATCCAATTATAAAGTCTCTCTGGGTTTTACATGACTACATAATTATTTTTATGACTTGTCTAGGGCTGGTAAAACTATAACATAATGCAGTTCCATCCTTGTCCAACTTTAAGAGAATTTCATTGGAAATTCAAAGTGAGGTTCTTCAGGATTTCAAATCTAGATTGAAGATTGCACCCATATATTTTGGGACTGTCCAAGATGATCAAACAGTTGAAAAGGGATACAAAGTGTTAATACTTGATTTTTGGGTGTTACAATCTCCTTTGAACTATTTTAGGACAAAATTCTGGCTCATTATAAGTGTTAACTCAGAATAAGATTCTATTTGTTTTTTTTTTAAATAAAAGGATCATGGTTTTTGGCTGAAGCCAATCCTGCTACCATTTCTATATGGAAAAATAGGGCAAGGGAAATGCATTATATGTAGCAAATTCTAGTAAAATTACAGCTGAAAAGCGACATTGTTGTGTAAAAATGCTCCCCTGTTGAAACATGTACACTATATTGCCAAAAGTATTTGCTCACCCATCCAAATTATTGGAATCAGGTGTTCCAATCACTTCCATGGCCACAGGTGTATAAATTCAAGCACCTAGGCATGCAGACTGTTTTTACAAACATTTGTGAAAGAATGGGTCGCTCTCAGGAGCTCAGTGAATTCCAGCGTGGAACTGTGATAGGATGCCACCTGTGCAACAAATCCAGTCGTGAAATTTCCTCGCTCCTAAATATTCCACAGTCAACTGTCAGCTGTATTATAAGAAAATGGAAGTGTTTGGGAACGACAGCAACTCAGCCACGAAGTGGTAGGCCACGTAAACTGACGGAGCGGGGTCAGCGGATGCTGAAGCGCATAGTGCGAAGAGGTCGCCAACTTTCTGCAGAGTCAATCACTACAGACCTCCAAACTTCATGTGGCCTTCAGATTAGCTCAAGAACAGTGCGCAGAGAGCTTCATGGAATGGGTTTCCATGGTCGAGCAGCTGCATCCAAGCCATACATAACCAAGTGCAATGCAAAGCGTCGGATGCGGTGGTGTAAAGCACGCCGCCACTGGACTCTAGAGCAGTGGAGACGCGTTCTCTGGAGTGACGAATCGCGCTTCTCCATCTGGCAATCTGATGGACGGGTCTGGGTTTGGCGGTTGCCAGGAGAACGGTACTTGTCTGACTGCATTGTGCCAAGTGTAAAGTTTGGTGGAGGGGGGATTATGGTGTGGGGTTGTTTTTCAGGAGCTGGGCTTGGCCCCTTAGTTCCAGTGAAAGGAACTCTGAATGCTTCAGCATACCAAGACATTTTGGACAATTCCATGCTCCCAACTTTGTGGGAACAGTTTGGAGCTGGCCCCTTCCTCTTCCAACATGACTGTGCACCAGTGCACAAAGCAAGGTCCATAAAGACATGGATGACAGAGTCTGGTGTGGATGAACTTGACTGGCCTGCACAGAGTCCTGACCTCAACCCGATAGAACACCTTTGGGATGAATTAGAGCGGAGACTGAGAGCCAGGCCTTCTCGTCCAACATCAGTGTGCGACCTCACAAATGCGCTTCTGGAAGAATGGTCAAAAATTCCCATAAACACACTCCTAAACCTTGTGGACAGCCTTCCCAGAAGAGTTGAAGCTGTTCTAGCTGCAAAGGGTGGACCGACGTCATATTGAACCCTATGGATTAGGAACGGGATGTCACTTAAGCTCATATGTGAGTCAAGGCAGGTGAGCAAATACTTTTGGCAATATAGTGTATTTCAAGCGACCAATGATGGACATTGTGATGGCAATTAAGAAGGCGATATACATCCATATTCTATATCACCTTAGTTTCCTTAATCCCCCTCCCACTGTGGAAAAACAAGACCCTCTATAAAGTGCACCACAAGTGTCTATTTTTATACAGGTCGTAATAAGCATGATGTGTTTGATGTATGTAATGTGATTTGCATTGGATATTCTCAATAAAAACAAGTAAAAAAAAAAAAAGACAAGGTTCCTTCTTTGAGAATTACATGAATGATTTAGGGGTCATACATACAGAACAAAATGCTCCTATAGTTAAAAGCAACAACAACAAAAACAAAACAGATTAAAATTCTACTTGGATCCAGTGCTATTCTTGCACAGTGAGACGGGCATTAAATTTCTGTTTCAAAAACCCCGACTGAAAAAAAAAAGATAATTTCGGCTGTTAAGTCTTTATTTAGAGGTATTAGCAGTAAACATTTAAAAAATATAATTAATATGTTTTAAGAATGAGTTTATTTAAAATTGGTATGAATTCTCTTGTGCTGGTTAAACAATAACATGAAGGTCTTTCATCGTTGTGAGGTTACAGTAGCACACAATTAAACAGGTTAGAGAATTTATAATAAGTGAATTTGCTTCCAATCTTAACAATGGATGAAGGAGTTATTTATTACTTCAGAGTGAGATTTAGGTCATAAGGACTAACATATTACCCAATTTGACCTATTTAATATGCATAAACAAAAAAAAAAATAGACTTAAAGAAACACTAGAATATTAGCATCAAATTATTTTGCCAGCTTTCAAATACAAGCCCCTAGATGTTCACTGCATACAAAAGGGTAAACAGGTGCACAGACGAAGGTGTGGCCAGTTGGGCTAAGCAGAAAGCCTGTTCATAGCTGCATTTTGATAAAGTTCTCCCAAAAGGTAACCAATCTACATACAGTACGTCAGTCTTGCTGATCCAGCAATCAGGGACAGACACTCATAGACTGAAAATATACACAAAAACAACACATTTTGCCCTAGTCATAATGTTATGTTTAACACACCTGCAGTGCAAACCAATGCTTTAGATCACACACTAAAAATGGCTGAAAAACTCTTGTAAGCTTCATTTAAGGCATTATCACAACAATTTTCAGTGTGTGCATGATGTAACAGTTATATGGCGACTTGAAATGCATCTATATGGTTGAAGTAGATATCTGGTGTTTAAAAAACACAATATTTTTTCTTTCTACAGGAGAGTTTATCAAAATGTTAGCTTCTTTGCACTTTTTCCAAATTAGGAGATTTACATGGACTATGTAAAATAAAGTGGAGGTGGATTTGGTTGTGAGTTTTTGCTGATTAAACGGTAACAGAAGCCAAAAGTCCAAAAACAAAATACAGAAAACCAAAAACCAGGAGAAGTCAGGAAAAACACACATGAGAAGCCAAGAAACGACAAGAAACCAGCAGGAACTGCACAGGAGGAACATGAGGAACTGCACAGGAGGTTTATTTATATGGGACAGAACAAAGGATAGCCTAATTAGGTGATATGGAACAGGTGTGGATAGAGGTGACTGGAATGAAGCTAGGGGAGAGGACACAGTCACAAGGGGGCAACAGAGAGTAACTCAAAAAATGCAAAACAGCTTAAATATAACAAAATGGAAAAGAAACCAATGAACAAGAAAACAGAATGACATAAATAACTGAACAAATGGGTTCTCCAAATTTACAATAACCCTAGACAATTGAAAAGCAAGTTGCAAAGAGGGTTTCAAGCTCCCCATTTTCAGCTCAATCCTATACAAATTAAGGAGTACGGTTGAAATTGTATGTACCAGAAAGTAGTGGTAAAAACATGATTCAGTTATTCCTGAATTGGAATCGAATTGGCCAAAATTCTAGAAAATTATTGTAAAACTATTGTAACTTGCTCAGTGAGTCCCTGCGATATCTCCCAAAACACCTAAGGAAATGTAGGCAAACTTTAAAATTTAATAAACATTTTTTAAAGTGCTCCAGCCTCCTTTATCCTGTTAATAATTCAGCTTAGTTCAGTTTAGTCATATTACACCAATCATAGCAATCACTCACATTATGCATACATTAAAGAAACCTCTGGATGAACTATAGGCTCAGTGTAAGTGGACTTCTGGGGATTTGAGAGGTAAGAAGCAGGCGCAGAAAAGTATCTAATCCATAAACACTTTCTATTAGAGAAGATAAACTAAGTCCATAGTTTTTAGGTTAAAATTATTAAGGAGAACACATACAGTTAGTTGCAGTAAACTTAGAGCCAATAATTATATGCAGGAAGAAAACAGTGAAAACACTGTAAAATAGGGTGGACTCTACCCAGTTAAAGTTGTTGAAGCTAGCAGCCCATCTGAAGCTTCACTTTAGGAATGTGACAGAGCCAAAATGAACAAGGGACCAAATCAGGAAAAACTGAGCCACTCTAACTATACTTTAAGCTTTATCAAAAATAAAATTTTTAATTCTATTCTTAAGAGTAGACAGGGTTTCTGCCTCACTGTTAAACTGGAAGTTAGTTTCACAGGAGAAGAGCTGGATATCAAATGTTCTGCCTTCTGTTTTACTGTTAGTTCGGGGAAATACATGTTTACACACAGTGTGTGAGCAAAGGGCTCTGTTAGGAGCATAAGGCCCAGCAAGTCATTAGTGTTGTTTTTGGTTACACCACATGGTTATTGATTAAACCACATGTAAGGTTTTAAATTTGCTGTAAATGATCACTCACTTTAAAAGTGTTTTCTCAAGAATTTTAGATAAGAAACAAATATTAAACATAGGCCTGTGATTTATTAACTTATCTTAAACATACTAAGCAAATATTAATAAATACAATTTTTTGTCTTTTTAAAAATATAATCAGACACCTGCTTAGCCCTGCTGATACAGGGGGAACCCAACCTGTCCAATCCAAAGAAAAGGTCATATGAACAAATTAACTGTTAAATACGCTACGCGTCTGTTTGGCTTAAAAAAAATGCACATACTCAACCCTCTATCCGCACCTAAGAGGTACGCCTATTAAGAGAGCATGCACTAGCCCATTTTCCTGTTTGCATTGCTCATATAAGTTTATTTTCAAAAAAAGGAGATTTGCAATTTTTTTCACTATGTCAGACTCACCACCGGTAATTGAAAATGGTAAGTGAAAATGGGGACGAGAATGTTGGACAGCCTTACTTAAACATATCACCAGAATGTTTTATTAACCACCCTGAAAAAGAATGTCCTCTACTACCTTTAAATGTTATGTGATTTGATACAATTTTACTTTTTACTCTCAGTGTAGTTTAAATTAAATGTTAAAGTGCTGTATTTTAATTACACATCACCATGATCTTGTTTAAAATAAAAGGTAGGTATTAAAAAAAAACATGAATAAAATGTCTGTCACAAATTAGTTTTCATTATTTCATTGCTTTAATTCATATGAAAAGGTGATAACAATCAGGTTAGGTTTTAATGGCCAGAATTATGTACCAAAGTACCATTCCAATTTCCTTGTTCAAATACTTTTAATCAAACCAGGAAACGTGTCACTACAATTCCAGGGTTTGACAAGTTTTATAAGGTAAAATACAGTCGACACAAAGTGGAAAAACTCCACAAATAGAATTAATTCAGCATAATCACTGTCTGAAGACCTCAGCGCAAAAAAGAAAGATTAATTGTCCGGAAGAGCTGTGAGGGAGGGGGATTCTCACCTTCTTGTCCCCTTTGCTCGCTTCCTTTCAGCCCCCATTCCTTCTGAACAGCTGAAAAGTCTGAGATACATTATTGGAGCTAATCAGAGTCGAATGAGGAAAGCGCTGAGGTGAGACAGCAGAAATTACCTCCCTTCTCAGCCTGCCTCCCCACCCTCTTTCACCTAGCTCCTGTCCACATGTTCTCTGATTGAGGTGGAGGGACAGAGGTGGTGAGAACTGACAGTGAAGGGGTGGGGCAGGTGGTGGTGGGGGTGTACAAGCTGATGTGTGGAGCTGGCTGTGTTGAATGCTGAAGTCTAGCATGCAATGGAATGAGTATCTAATACAATAAGATACGAAAAACAAAATGCATTGTTACAAAATCAGTGATTGATATATGTATAGCCCATTTTAAAAATACTGAACCACAAGCTTCAGTTTTATTTTTCAGTTATTTTTTTCTTTTTTATATACTAATGAAGATGTGAAAAGCTTAACTGGAAGGTTAGTGTCTGTGAACAGATTCTTTTAAAGCTGCAGTCTGTAACATTGAGAAGAGAGCAGACTTCGACTGAAAATTTGAAGATAAACAGGTTTCACGCCACTCCCCCACCCTCTCTGCTTCACTCATGCCCCACCTCCAAGCTCCACCCCTCTCACAGCATCTGCGCGGCTACCACATGCGACCAGAAGCGTCCAAGCAGCGTACGCGGCATGGAGTGTGAACCGGTAGGAGCGATAACACTCACCTCCAAGCAGCTAGATATAAGATGCTGGTTATACCGAAGTTTGCGGTGTAAGCAGTTGTCGGCAGGGGCAGTAAGGGCAGTTTCTCTTTCGCTGGTGGCTGTCGCTCCGCCATGACTTCCACGCGCGTCCTCCTGACTGCGGCAGCCGGGCGGCAGCGGCAGGTTAAGCGGTGAGAGGGGGGGGGGGGGGGGGGGGGGGGCGGGATTCAGCGTGTGTGAGCTGTGATTGACACTCCATCAGACGCTCATCTGGCTGTGATTGGTTGTTTTGACTCGTCCCGAATTATTTTTTCCAGATTGAAATACAGGCAGTAGGCGGGACCAATTGAAGCAGTTTTTTTCACAGGTTACATATCACATGTACTGCTGTCTGGGCATAGGGACAGTTTTAGCCAATATGACAAAAAAGTGATTTTTAAAAACTTGCAGACTTCAGCTTTAAGTGTTGTAACAGATTGTTGGTTGGATTAGGATTATGGCCTTGATTTGGACATTTTAACACAGAAGTATGATTTAATCTAAACCTTCCGATTATATCTGACTATCTGCTCCTGTTTCAAGTCTTTCACAACCCTAGTGTTTTTTCCTCTTGAATGGCACAACTTTCAGATCACTCTATGCCTTTTAAAGGAAAAAAAATCCTACAGCATAATATTGGATGGTTAGTTTAGGGTTGAGCTGTGGTGAGAGTTTTTCTCAACACTCAAGGTGTGACTAAAGCATCCCAATTTATTTAGAAGTCAAACAAAATTATTGACTTAACTAAAGAAATGTAATTAACATTAAGAGCTATATGTATAGCAATGTATGTTGGGTGGATGAATGTCTGTCATGAAGAATCAGTGTCATGATGAAACTAAACAAAATGGACTTCCATCAGGACCAGGAAGGAGAAGCCTCCCTGCAAGCCTGTCAGTCTGTGAGACCCTGCTGTGGCAGTCTGCAGTCAGTTTGGAAGAGGAATGGCCAGGTGTTCCCAGTCAGGCTGAATGTCACTGCTTATCAGGACCTGAAGAGCAACAGAATGAACAGACAGTAAAACACATCCTGACAACAGCACATTCTGTTACATGCTTGCTGTTTCCCATATATGGCTTACACAAACTGCAAACTTTAAACAGAACTCCTTAAAGCTGGGTTAAGCAATGGTTTAGTTCTAGCCCAACTTATATAAAGGCGAGATTTTTAGAGTTTTTGACTATTCTCCAGCCTGAGTTGCTAAACTGAGATATGGGTTTTCACGGCCTCTTGGTTGCTTCCTCAGCCTGTCAGTTAACAGCATATTCATGCTGTACTCTTACAAGAGCATACACTTTTTCTCTCGCCGACACATCCAAAAGTAAGCTGATATAATTATTTTGTTATTTTCCAAATGTAGAAATTTGTTCAGCTTCTTTTAATCCCATATTCTGGGCTGAACTTTTTTCATTGTCAAATATCCAAATATCTAAAGGGACTCTGCTGCCTATAAAGAAATACTAGATGTTAAGCTCTCAAGTCCTTGTTAAGTATGAAGTGTCTTCTCAATAAATAATGTTGTTCTGTCAGTCCTGAGTAAAAAAAACAAACCAATTTCTTTGTTCTTGCAGTCTGTTTTGCTCCATTATTATAATTTTTTTTTGTGTTTAGTGTTCATGTAAAGAGAATAGATTCAACAACTCTTGTAAAATAGATGCCCGCTTTAAAATTCCTCACAGTTCTTTCCTTACCCTGTCTGGACTAGACATTTGCCTTTAAAAAGGCTATAGAACCTCAAAAAAACTCTATTTGATGATGAGGTGACTTCTAAAAGCAGGTATTGGTCTGCTTGTGACATGGAAGTAATTTCTTTTTTGGCGGTGGGGTACATGTCCTGTGCACTTTTTTCAAACGTCTGTTTTGGTCCCGTGCACGTTTTACTGTCCAAAACCAATGTTACGCTACAGTATACAGACATTTGTCGAGCACTTTTAACCAATCAGACTGTGGGAGGAAGGTAGATAACCCAGAGAGAACCCATGCATGCACAAGGAGTATATGTGAAGTCCATGCAGAAAGAACCCAGGCTGGGAATTAAACCAGGGACCTTCTTGCTGCAAGGCCGAAGACATGATTGATCGCTACTCACTGCATCGCCATGCAGCGTTGCCTCGATTCTCCAAACGTTAATTGTTACATCATTTAAAATGGATACACTCTTTTCTTTACCCTTCCCATTTATATTCTACTTTCTGCAGGTAATCAAAAAAAAAAAAAATCATTAAATAACATTTAATTTTTGGGGGGATGTGTGTCAAAAAGTCAACTTTGATGTCCACAATTGTGTGATTTATGTCAAAAACACCAACAAAGCAGATACACTTGAAAAACGTAATTCTGTACATTATCTAATCTTTAGTGCAATAATTATAAAACTAGACTGACATGATTCTGTAAAAGTTCAAAAAAATATCCACTGGACTTGGTTTCCAAGATTTGAAGACGTTTCGCCACCTCTCCAGTAAGCTTTTTCAATTCAAATGTCTGGATCCACAGTGAGTTTTAAGTCTTATATAGACAAAGCCTTGTATCGCTTGGAAACATGCAAATGGTAACCATTTGCGGATGTCTGAGGATCCAGACATTTGAATTGAGAAAGCTTCCTGGAGAGGTGGCGAAACATCTTCAAATCTTGGAAACCAAGTCCAGTGGATATTTTTTTGAACTTTTACGGAATGACTATGACCTGGATGACTGAGAACCTTCATCAGCATAGACTTACATGACTTCACATTAGCTTTAATCCTCATTTACATTGTGTGCCACACTTCCAACTTTGCACTACTCGAAATAAATCACAGACACTTCTATACTGGATCTGATGTCAGATACAGGCAGGTGATACAGTTGGGAAATTGCTGAGCCTGTAATCAGGGACATAAACCAGGTTAGAGATTCATTTTTTTTGTTTTTTTATACTTGATTTTCTCTTGCAACACTGTTTCCATCAGATCCTTATAACCTATTAATTAAGTCCACTTAATGAGGCCTGACCGACAGAAGTGATTAAAGAGTTTTATTTGGAGTCTGAAGCTGATTCGGAAGAGGTTAAGGAAAATTCATAAAGCTTGCAGATTTAACAGTATTTCTTAACCCAGCAATGGTTAACGATTTCTGTTAGCTATGAGGTATGTTTTGGAGTTCTTAGTTGGCCTTTATCAAACAGACCCACCTACCTGCACTGAGTCACACACAAACAGACTGGCCTCACTGTGTTTTACTTGCTTCACTTTGCTATCAGCTCTTGAGCATCTGTCACCACAGAAGATGATCACCAGCTTTTACCAAGCACTGACAGCCCCTCTGCTCACTCTCATTGTCCCTGCTGGCATACCATTTCTCCCCCTGTCCTTTTGCATTATCTCTTTGCACGCAGAGTTCTTTGCCTAGGGATGGACAAGAGAGCTTAAAAGGTTCATTAGGATTTATTTTTGTTCATTTTTACAGTGTGCCTATGGTGCACACAGCAGGATTGACCCCACGGTTCAAGCACTCTAACAGCCCATAAACACAGACAAGGCCTGTAGATGACAACCTGCCACCGCCCAGGCCCTGTCATCTCCAGCTCACAGGGCTCTTTAAATAAGTGTCTGGGGTGTCATTGTTTCCAAGGGCTGCCTTATGGGGGAGATGCATAATAAAGCTAAGACTATAAACCTGAGTGTAAGTGGCACAGCCCCGCCTGTGCCTCAAGCTGCAACTTTTGAGGAGCAGCAGACAGTGAAGTGGAGTAGGACAAGGAACTAGAATGGAAAGGAATTTGGAAGGTTGAGGAAATGAGTAATACCTGGCTTTGTGACATTAATGAAGGCAGTCAGTCTGCATAAATCCTACAATGATTTATCTTTATACAATTATTTTACTCAACCCTCAATTTTGGCATCAAAATTGTCCACCTGTGGCCGATTAACCTGTGTTTATCATAGATTACTTCTGCTTCAACATCTGCTGTGCATTTAGAAAACATTGGAAAACTCTAATTGATTGCAAACTAATTTAATTAAGTTTAAATATAAAGCTTGTTGAATCCAATTTATTTTTAAAGCCAAAAGACCACAAATTGATTTTGGCTGAGAATTTGTGGCAAGTCTCAAAACACAGAGCTATTTTCTTTCTTTTACTTGGCTTGTGGTTGTGTTCCTACAATATAGCCAATAAGTGCTGTTTACTTTGTTCACGGGGTAGAAGAGAGATCTTCTTCTTAAGCCTTTGCTTGGGAAAAAAAAATAAATAAATCCAGCGGCTTAAGTGAATATAGCAGCAGGTTGCAAGGATCAGGATAGGCTTACTGTAAGGCTTTTGGTTTAAAACCTGGCAAGGTTAATGGGCCAATCGTCCTGCATGGATACAGATGTGTCTTGGTAAATTAGAATATGATTGGAAAGGTGATCTGTTACCTTAGAACTTTTATTCAAAAACTGAAAGTCCTGTTAATTGTATACTGTATACTGTATTTTACACAAAGTGTTAAGTTTCATTTCTTATTTCTGTTAATTTAGCTAATTATGGCTTACAGCTAATGGAAATACCACAGACTTCTCAATTTGGGTTAAGCATCTTTTCAGGGCAATCAAACACACAAAGATTTGCAATTAAATGTGGTATGCTGACCTTTGGCAGAATGGGCAGATAAGTTATTCTGGAAAAATCCACATCGCAAGAATGCTTGGAAGCAGCGTTTTGAGGACAAACAGCTTCTCTAACAGAAGCAAATGGTGTCTTTTCTTCTTTATGAAGAACAACTGCAGGGTGAAGAGTACTGCCCATGATTGTCCATTGCACAACATAACATCGCTGTACAAAATATCCTTTTTATCAAGCTTGCAATATCTATGTTTTAGATGCAGACACAATCATCTGAACTGACAGATTCTATAAAAAAACTTTATCTGGGTAAAATATTAGCTACAGTTTTTGAGCTGATTTGCTGAAAAAAAAAATGTTTATCTCAATATATTATTTAAATCCTACAATATTTTGACCTTCTCAGCTTGAGTCGGGTAAAAAATTAAGTCTCCTCACGATCTTTCTTATGATTCATGGGCGCAAACATTTAGAAAGTAAAGGTAAACACACCGCAGTCTGTAAATGGAAAGCAACAGATTGAATGATGCAGTTATTTAACCACATAAATCCCTCTCCATAAGGTGTAACAGTAATGGGGAGGGGTGAAAGAGTGAGGAATTGACGCAGTGATGAGTCGTGGCTGATACAGCTATCTTTCAGTAGAAGTATTCCAGTGTGATGTTAACCATCACATGGATGGATTGTATGTGTGGCTCTCCCATCATATCTGTGTAATGACCACCTTCTTGTAAAGAGTCCCCCTGAGAGTCATTATCCTTGATTCAATCAACGGTGACTGGGAAAGGGACAAGAGAGGACAGCGACAAGGAAGATGACAGCAACTGGGCTGTCTTATGTCCCCCTGATGGTTTATGAGGGATGTATTCAGCCTCCACTCAGGAAATGATCACACAGAGCAAAAATGAAAAATGTAATTAAACCTCTTCAACATCAAACTCAGAGATTACACTGTTTTTGTTTTTTTCCGGGATGCAACTCATTGATGCTCTCCTTGAAGTGCAGCCCACCAGTTGAGTAGAAGATAACATCCAGGTTACCGGGGCTTAGAGGGAAGTCTTTTTATACAGTGCATGCTCCCCGACATTTGTGTGCGATGCTTCTATTGTGGAAGGGCTAAAGCTGCTTTTTGACTGAAAAGCTGGGTGTGAGGCGCAGACCTTTGTTGTGGCTCAGTATGGATCAGCATGCTTTGATTTGGTGAGAATAATATCCTGTTATAATGATATGAAAGAGCAAAAAGAAATTGTGGATCTCATAATTGATTTAAAATACAATGTTTGTGGTTTTAAATCAGCTATACACTGAACATGCTTTCTGTATTTTGCCTACATGTGGGGATTTTGTACTAATACATTTAATACAGGAGGAATAGTGGCTTTAATAGGCTTAAGTTTCCTAAACCGATTAAAAAAACAAAATCAGTCTAAAAGCTCTTTTTTCCCTCGAAACTTAATTTTAGAAAGAAATTCAATATAATTACACACTCAAAAGTAAAAGACCTAAGGCTTTAGTAATCACCCTATAGTACATGTGACATTCTTTGCTAATAATTAAAGCACATATTTCTGTCTGTAATTGGGAACATAATGTACAAACCTCATGGTGTGCATTTTTCTTTAAGTTAGGTTGAGTGGCTCTTCTCTAGGCAACATGTTTTCTTGTATCACCTGGGCCAAGGCACACATACCTACTGACTCTGTGCCATGTCAATGTTGTTCCGTTTTTAAAGCCATTCTCTATTGCATGGAGTCTATAAGTCTATTTAGGGCCCCAAAACACCACCCTGTATTACTTCATTGTTTTTTGTTTTGCCTAAGCATGCATATGACTTGATTCAGGCCAGTTTTAATATCTGTAAATCCCCACTGATGTGAAAAAGTGTCTGTCTCTAATGGTTTTATTCACATCTGCCAAATTTGTTCCTCAAAAAGTGAAGTCCATTTCTGCTCTTCACTGGGACCTTTTCAAACCTAACAAATAAAACCGCTGATGGATTTTAGTTGTTTTACACAGCTGCTCTACCCAGAGTCTTCCTCCATCGATTTTAGTTTTAAAGGTATAGTGGTGGATCTTGTATTTCCGGGTGGATCATGAAAATAAATGGTCCTCCTTATTGTCAATCATTCTGGTAATATGTTTATCTATATTTTTTCGTGTATGCACACTTTTAGGCATATATTTGAGGTGAGCTACAGTTTCATCCAGTCATTGAGCTTGCCTTTCTCACCGCATTTCTTTGAAAATGGCCGAGGGTAAGAGAAAAAGTGTCTACTAAGTGTATGAGAAGAAGAGAAAGGCCTCCGAAGAGAGAAACAATACCAGAATGTTTTGGGGGCATTATGACAGCACAGGTCAGGCTTCCCACTGATACCTCGGTTGCAAAGTTTCTACTCGACAGGTAAAGTTTTGCATGCTATTTGGAAAAACCCATTCCATATGACTGCTGGTAAAAGATATCTTCCTCTTTATTGTAACTTTCTAGCAAAGATAAGTTTAATTATTTTGTAATTTGCATCGTTAGTATTTATATTGTGGCTACAGATCTTTATTTACCCCGTAAACATGTTCAAATTTCCACTGCAGCACACACACATATACAAGCAGGTCATGATTTTTTTATTACACCAGTAGACTTAATTGCAGGGAAACATTTATATGTAAATATTGGTGAGATGAGATCTATCTGAGCGACCATGTTATTGTCCCCGCACCTTCTTAATGAAAAATGGGCTAGTGTATCTCTTGGATGCGTTTAATAGCCATTAACAACAAGGCAGCAGCAAACAGTAACTGAAGAGGAGTATAAATGGGAGACTGAACAAAGACTAGGTTAATCAGCAGAGGAGGAACAGGTGTGGAGGGAAGCATCTAGAAGGGAGCTAGGGGAAGGAGACTGACACAAGGGGGCAACACAGGGTTAAACAAGGAATTTATAAGAAATACAATACAACCAAAAACAACTAGAATAACACAAAATAGAAATGTAACCAATGAAAAGTCAAACAGAACCTAAACCATGACACTTAGCAGATAACATTTAACATATGTTTAAACATAACTAAAATTGCTAAAAATGAACTCTGTAACATGTTCTCATTGGACTGAGTAGATTTCACATACAGAAAAATCTTTCTCCTTAATGACTTTTTCCTTAATGACTTGCCAGCAGCAGAGGTAGATACTCCAGTTACAGCAAATTAAGAGCCTCTAGAGACACTACCCGGAGAAAAGCTGAAAGTAAAATATATAACATTTATTTATACAGGTAACACAATCATATTATTCAACATAATTTTATCCAAGGAAAACCAGCTGATGCGAGGACTCGTCGATTCTCTGCAATCCCTTGCACTGAGCATGCATTTTGTGACAGTGAAGAGGAAAACTCCCTTTTAACAGGAAGAAACCTCCAGCAGAGCCAGGCTCGATGTGAGTGGCCATCTGCCTAGGCTGACTGAGGTTCAAGGAGACAGGAGCAGAAAAAGACAGAATTGTAATAAGTTCTTTAGCGCTCACGCCCCAGCATAAGACTTTGATGCTGTGAATCAATGTATGTTTGGATGTGTAACCTAGAAAAGGATTAGAGTAGTCTTTCGCCCATAAAAAGTGCTGGGGCCGAGCTAGTAGACTAGACCTCCAATTCTTGGAGTGTAGGGATAGAAATTAGAGGATAGGCAGAGTGGTGCAGTTGATCGCACTGATGCTGAGCTGAGCAGTTGATCATGCAGATGCTGAGACCGAGTAGTGCAGTTGAGCATGCTGATGCCGAGTAGTGCAGCTGATCGCACTGATAGAGACAGATGGAAAAAGAAGTGCCGGTAGAGACATGGTAACTGGAGAGAGACTTATCGAGAGAAAAGTGTTAAGCAGTTCATCTCGCATCAGGATCCGCTACCAATAAGGAAAACCATTAAATAATGAGAGCTAATAAAGAGATCTTGAACTGATGAGTTTGCATTGATCGACTTATTGGCTGCAACCAGAGAAAAGAAAATAAGTGCATTGTGGTGAGGAGAAGTCAAATAAGGCTTACCACCACCATTCAATGCTGATCCTGCCTACTTACATTGGTGCATTTAAGGAGTTGAGCTGCAGATGGATGCGGGGGGCTAGAGTGGATAAAAGATCATTGACCAAGCAGCTGGAGTAATGATTCTTCAAATTAAAATTCACTGAATTTTACAGGTAAGTTGAAACCCTTGGCAAGGGATAGAAGTGGTCTAGTAATAGTAAGCGACAAAGCTAAGAAATGTCCCCTAAGACCTGAGGATCTGTGGTAATGCCTGTTTTTACCTCAATTACGCTGACTGAGAGCATAAGCCGAGATGCTTCTGTAAAGCCGGGCGTACATTGTGCGATTTTCGGGGTGATTTTCCAATTGTGCGAGAATCTTTCGATCGGGCCAAAATCAGCCTGACCGTGCATCCTGAGTCATGTAGTGCACAGGGGGTAACGAGGGGCGATCAGCCTCTCACGACCACCTCCCGCTCAGGAAACGTGAGGTCAGGAGAAAATCAAACATGTTTGATTTTCTTCTGACCGTCGTGGGCAAATCGCTCAAACAAGGATTCTTCTTTTTCTTTTTCCTCTCAGATGTAAACACAGAAGCATGGCGGGGAGTAACCCGGTAGTAACCATGTTTGCTCAGCCATGTCGTTGTCCAGATATGTCGTCACCTTTTCTTTTTAGGGTTTTTAGCACAAAATTGCAAAAATTGCCTAGGCAGCGCATTTCACTCTAGTGAGCTTTATATTCCCCTTCTATTGTTAGGCTTCTGGATAGACGAGTCAGATTTGCTCCATCTCACTGCGGAGTCCGACGTGGTTTTTAGTTGTACAGTGTGAGCAGGTAGATCGCATCAGAGCGTCGGGCCGAACATAAATTGTGAGCTGTGAACTCACACTGTACGACTAAACCCTACGGTTTAATCGTATAGTGTGAGCAGTAGCTGCGCGCAATGATTGAAAAAAATCGCACCCCATCTATGCCAGAAAGTGGTGCAAAGCCTTGGATTGTATGCTATGTGATGAGAAATAGCCTAAGCGAAAGCCTAAACTGCAATTTCTTGACGTCATTGTCGCAAATTTTTACTTAACTGATGGTTTTAGGTTTTCTTGATTTGCTTTAGCATTCATGAGTCCAATTAAGGAATTTGGGTTCCATCCATTTTCCTTCACGCTTATCCTTGCTGGAGTCGCGAGGGGTGCTGGTGCCTATCTCCAGCTGTCTACGGTTGAGAGGCAGGGTACACCGTGGACAACTCGCTGGTCCATCGCAGGCCGAATTTGGGTTCAAGTAACTTGAACCTTTTATTTATTTTATTTTAGAGGATAATATGGCAACGTAATTAACCAGTGTTTGCTTAATTGACTAGGTGAGGACAGTTTTCATGTAGTAAGACAAAAGCGTTATTATTTGATAACAGAAGTATTAGGTTCAAACAACTTAATTCAAGTAAGTGCTAATATTGAAAAAGCTTTTGCTTTTTAGAACTAGAATAACTTAAGTATCTAAATTTTAACAAAGAGAAGTCTAAATTTCATAGCAGAGGGTGAATGGTTGATCTTAAAGCTACAGTGTGTAACTTTTAGCGACATCTAGCGGTCAGACTGCAGACTGCAGCAACATGAACATCTCCCCTCCACCGCTTCTCCCCCCAACAGTACGGCGAGCGTTACGGGACAAAATGTCTTCCACAACGTCCGCATCACCTACCTTCTCAAGTGATGAGGTTTGTTTACATAGATAATTTTACAGATAGTATTTCAATAGTCTGTGTAGGGTATAGATTTCATGTAGACTTAAGATAATAAATATACCCGTTATTTTTTCTACATCGTTGTGACGTTTTGGCGATCTTGCAATCGCTAGTTTGTTGGCTCTGCGCTGCCGTAGCGCAAAGATGTCTGCCTCCATGGCTGCGAGACCCGCTCCTATGTAATTATAAATAACGAATTCTAAGGCAACGCAAATATTAAGGTTAAGAGGCTGAGCTCGTAGATGATGATAAATAACATAGTTTTGTATAATATATTACATTTCTGACTGTATATCCCTGTAATTATTACACACTGTAGCTTTAAGGAAAATCGCAATGTTTTACCGTGCGGGATATAGAGAATAAGTTCAGTAGGTCTTAAAATTGGAATGGATTTGAGAAAGCATTAATTATAATTGAAATCAAAACAGACTGAAAGAAACAAAGGAAGGATAAGAAATTGACGTTGATTCATCCATCAACAGCAGCGCGCAATCGGCTGATTATGATGCCATGAAATAGTTTTAACCGTGGAAAGGTGTAGAAAATCTGCTGGGGACCTTGAAAAGCAAAGATCAGAGAATTTAGCCTGATTAACCATGAGAAGCTGGAGAGGCTGAATTAGCCTGTGCATGAAAATTAATGCTCCTCCTGTAAGAGAGGAAGAGGGCTGAAGCCATGAATGAGGAAAACATCGGAGACACCTGAAGAGGACCGGGGTCGGCAAGCTGAACGCAGAGTGAGCTAAGCTGCCTGCTGAAGGATGGCTTATGGGAAACACTGACGCTTTTGCAGGGAGCAAGGCGTGGAGGAGCCACAAATCCCTGCTGGAGTGAGTCAAAGCTGGAGCCGGAAGATCAATGGCGTAACCATAATGGGTAAGCAGAGACTGCTGTTGCTTAGAGGCCCCCGACCTTTTAGGGGCCCCGTCACTGACATCTGGTTGGCCCTCTACGCAGTTGTTGATTAGGACGTCTCTTTGCAGATGTAATGGTGCGAATAATTCCTCTTACATTCACCTGATACTGGACTGACTGACCGGACCTTATTTATACCCCAACACATGGCAGATTTCAACATGAGGGTGAGCCGCTTAAACACGATACCAATAGCAAAGCAGACAGTGGTACTTTAAATTACTATGTTAATAACCGTATAGTTCATAGACGGTTGGTAAACAATACACTCATATAATATGTTTCAAACCGCAATAAAGATCTTAAAAGAACGATGTATTTGAGTATTTTATTTTTTACAATATGACTTGGAATTATGGGTAATCCAGAGCGTAAATTAAAACCATAACCATTACGTACAATGTGTTAGCCAACGTGGGGCGGCTAGGGGATGGGGATGTTGTACTTCATATGGGGCCCACCGAGATAATGTTGCTTATGGGCCTATTGTTGCGTCGTTACCCTGTTGCGGAAGATCAGTGTAAGTGGACAGGAGGTGCTAGAAGCTCACGAATGAAGAACAGTGACTGCTTATCAGTTTCAAAAGGGACGTAACATCGTGCTTGATGACTGAAGGTTCACTTGGGTGTGGGAGAGAGAAGCTCAGATCCATACTGGGTCATCTGTGTGATCAGCTTATTTGCACACGTGCGAGCAGATCCAGGGCGACATAAATAATGTAATTATGGTACTAAAAGTACTTATTTATATCCTTAAATCACTAAAGAATGCTAATACACATCTTTAGAAAAAATATTTATGATTTATCAAAAATGTTTATAATTAGCATAGGATCCCCTCACCTGTACAAAACAGGCACAGAGGAGTAATAAAATAGAAAGGATTTTAACAAATTTAGTTTCTCAGGAAAAAAATGAACCTTTAACATATTATAGTTAAGTACGCTTCCTGTTTTTATGGAGGGAAAAACTTAACTTATATCTTTTTTTACAAATTAAAATTGAGGGCAACCCCGATGTATATCAGGTTGCAGATACGCAAATGACCTCATGGTATGGATCACGCTTATGGATCAGGTATTGACAGCCAAGAGTTTAATAAAGGGGATCTTACAAGATGTTTGGCTTCGGAGAAGGTGCAGCCTCAGGGTTGATTGGTTGGAGCTGAATGAGGGACTTCGGAGATGGTTCAGGTGAAGATGATAAGAGTCTTCTAGATTGAATTTAAGCTTAAGGTTCATTTCCAGCTCCACAACACAGACTGAGGGTTAAACACCTTTTTAAGTGAACACAGAGAAAAAAAAGGCAAGGTTGTATCTTTCTGGACCTGGATTTCTCACCTCTGCCCTGAAGTGAAACTACTAAATAATATAACATTATCATGGTCAAGAAAGCAAAATGTTCAGCTTTTTTATTCTAACATCAAATTCTTGTTTTAAACATTGTATATTTTAATGTAGTAATTCTTAATAATAATAATAATAAATCCAATTTGTACCGCACTTTTCATTAACAAAAATCTCACAGTGCTACACAGTACAAATAAAATCAAAGATAAAAATCAACATCATAAAAATCATGTGGTCATTAACAAAAATCTCAAAGTGCTACACAGTGCAAATAAAATCAAAGATAAAAATCAACATCATAAAAATCATGTGGAGGCAGAATAGGCTTGCTTAAATAAAAAAAGTCTTCAAGCCTCTTTTAAAATCAATCAGTGGTTGTGGAGCTCTCAGATGATCTGGGAGAGAGTTCCAGAGACGAGGGGCAGCGACAGCGAAGGCCCGATCTCCCATGGACCTTAATCTGGAGCGAGGAAGGTGAAGGAAGTTGCAGTCTTGTGATCGAAGAGATCTGGTTGATGAATGTGGAGTGAGAAGGTCCTTCAGATAATCCGGTGTGGATCCGTTTAAACACTGATGGGTGATGAGCGCGATTTTGTATTGAATTCTGCAGGTGATGGGAAGCCAGTGAAGGTCATGCAGAATAGGTGTAATATGGGCAGATTTCCGGGCCCTCAAGAGAATGCTGGCTGCGCTGTTTTGAATGTATTGGAGCTTCTGAAGATGTTTTTTATGGATTCCAACAAACAGAGAGTTGCAGTAGTCTAACCTGGAGGAGACAAATGCATGAACGAGAGTCTCAGCATCAGAAAAAGAAAGAAACGGACGGATTTTGGAGATATTATGAAGATGAAGGAAACAGATTTTAAACAGATGCTTAATGTGATTTTCAAAAGTAAGTTGAGAATCCATTCTAACTCCGAGATTTGTAACTATGGTGGAAAGGGGGATGTCTTGTCCAGAAAAGAAAACAGTCGTCATAGTTGAAGATTGAACCTGGTGAGGTGTTCCGATCAGCATGGGCTCAGTTTTGGAGCAGTTTAACTGAAGGAAATTCTGAGTCATCCACTTCCTTATCTTCTTACTAAATTTTTTAATTAATTAAGTGTCTTTACTTGGTAAACAAATTGCTTGAAGGGAAGGCGTGTTGTGAATTATCATTAAAAGCAAACTGAGTTAATCACTTAAGCATTTTTCAAAATCTGAAGCAAGGTACAAAAGAAATATTCATATGAATTACTGATTTAAAAAATGTATTCTTAGCATGATGAATCACTAAAGCATTTTAGATGGGTTTCTTAGGCTTTTAATCTCCTCAACCTACACTGTTTTATGGCTAAATAGATAATAATAATGCAACTTAGTTTAAGCATCTCATCTTAGCTTGAAATCAAAACAGACTGAATCTGTTTGCAATAAACCAGGAAAACAAGCATTCTGAATGCAGTGCAGATGGGTGCATGCAAAAACATTTGCAAAAGTGACTCCTATTTCCATGCTTTGTGACATCCCCCTCAGCTTTTTTTCTTGTTTTCCTTAGTGCCCCTTTTTAAAAATAGCTGAATAATATTAGTATTCAATACAAACCCAACTGGTTTGACATTAATAATTTCATGGTTAGGCTCAGAAGCACATTAGGGAATGCCTTTAAACTTGAGCTCATATGATATCTGCTGAATTAAAATGTCCTTTTCCTGGTTTAACAAATTTAAGTCCCTCCCTTAACAAAGCAGAGAAAGCATGATGCACATACAATAAAACCTTTCAATGAAATACATTAGCAAGATGAACTGATTTCAACTAAATCAAATCTGTTTCTGTCAGGCTTTTATTTTGGGCTAAATTTACATTTTGGTAAAAGAAGGCAATGTTAAATGCAGAACGGTTCTGTCCCATGGAAATACATTTAAAGAATCTGATGACTCAATTACCCAAAAATCTTACCAGATTCACTATTAAGTCATGTTCTGCTCCTTTACTTCCTTCTATCAAGTTACTTCTCAGGGGGTATTAGACTGCTAGAAGCAGAATGCGGGCAAAGAGATTTGTGATTACAGCACGGCCATTCGGGAAAAGCTCAATTTAATATGACCATATATTCCATGAGGAATCTGAATATAAATCACACAGAATTACCTATAAGTCCTCCTCCTCAGTCGCCCATCTACTGGATGCTGCTTGTTAAATCTGAACTCAGTCAGTTATATGCTGTGGAGATGGTGCCTGCTATACCAACTCCTATATTGAGTAGTTCTGATTAAAACCTGTTTTGTACATCATTATTTAACTTTTGTTTTATTTTATTCATCTAATTCTGGACTCTGACAGCCATTTCAAAACATAGTAGTTCTGTTTTTATGGTATTCTTAGGGTTACTGTGCATACTACGAAGACGGTTTTTTGGCTCTATATACTGTATATATATATATATATATGTGTGTGCGTGTATGTGTCTTGGCTTTTTCCTTGTCTCAAGTATTTAGAAACCTCTTATGATTGCTGTTTGTTTATTCAAACCATCTTACTTGTCATGGCTCAGGAAAAAGGACCCAGTATACAGACAGACAGTTTGATATTTAAAAAGGCGTAACTACGGATCTGCATTGAACAGCTGGGCACGAACATCTACAGGAAGAAGATCTGGCAGAGGAAAATCATGAATGCGTGAGTCACTAGCTGGTCTTGTAGTTCAGTCTGTGCCCAGAGGAAGAGGTGGATTCCACCTGGGTGGCTACCAACAAGACACAATGGAGCTTCCCAGAGAGTTCAACTTACTGAAACCTTGAAGACTGCAGAACTGGCAGGAGATCAGATCCAAGCAAACGAAGGAAGGAAATTACAATCGAGAGGGCAAAGCAAAATCCCGTGTCGATGAGATTCACAGGAATCGGGGCCAGAACATCCTAGATTCGAAGAGGCACAAAGGGAAATCCAGTATGGTGTCAGGAAGCAGTTCCAAGTTCAGATAACAGACAAGAGTCAGCAGGAGTCTGAAGACAGGTCAGGCAAACATGCCAGAACAGGGACAGACAAGCTTCGAGGTCCAAAGGCAGAACATATCAGGATCAGGCAATCAGTAGCACTTTGGTACACTAGAGAAATTCTCACCCCAGGCTTGAGAATTATCCGGCACTGCTGAATGCAAGGACGCAGGTTAACTAGAGGCTGGAGCAGGTGGATCAGATAAATGGCAATGAGAAACTGGGCGGGGCTAGGCAGGTGAATGAAATCAGTAATCAGCCAGTTATCAGTGCCAATATCATGATATTTCCATCCTCTGTGATCAGCGTCACTCTCCCTGTAAAAGCAGTGGTGTCAAAAGTGCACACATCTGTTGCTTAAGTAGAAGTATAGATACTATAGTTTAAAAACACTCTGGTAAAAGTTGAAGTATCAACTTGACCTCTTTACTCTAGTAAAAGTGAAAAAGAGTGTGCTCCAAAAACAACTCAAAGTATAAAAGCCTCAGGCCTTGATGTGGATAGCACCAATGATCTGCATTGGATGGTGCACATGACGTGAAATAAATATTCATAAACATTAAACCAGGGGTAACCAATTAAAAATCAGCGGGGTCCGAATAAAGAAAACTATCAACCAGTAAAGGTCCAGAGACATTTTTAATGATCTGTTACTTTAAACAGAATTTAACACTGAAATAAAATGAGATATTAATGCATACATGTTATACATTGAATTTTGAAATAAAAAAAAATAAAAAAATAGAAGTTGCCAAAAGGGCATCCCATGCTATCTTAGAGGAGTTGACACTTGTATGACTGTATTCCTGTATATCCATCAGTATTTAATAGGACAAGGGTCAGCAAATGCAAATTCTGCCCCGTAAAACAAAGACAGCGCAATTGTCGCTGTACGATCTGAAGCCTTATTTGGAGCTTTTAAACAGGCTTTGGAAAACTTTGAAAATTTGCTGCTTCAATATTATACATTTTTTAGAATAAAAAGCTAGCAAATGTGCATAATCGAAATAACAGAAATACAATTTTAGAGCATTCAGTACTATAAGAAAGCCCACACTGTTTCTGAATAAATACATTATTGTATGAGTTTAGTTCTGTTCCGCTTATCTCTCTTTCCTTTTAAGTATGAAATGTCCCACACTCCTCAATGCACCATAGCTATCTGATGCTATATATATATATATTAATATATATATATATATATATATAAAGTCATTGTGGTCGTAAATAGACAGAATACATGTTGTTATGTGCTTCAGTTGGATTTAGCTCACCATACAGCAAGACTCATCTGATCTGATTTCCATGGCAATGCTTTCTATCAAAGGCACAAATCAGAGAGCTTTACCCTGCAGAAATCAATAAGATATGTGTGCTTAGTAGCATCTCCCCAGATTAGGGAGACTGAATACAGAAGGAACTATGAAGGAGAAAAAACAGGTGTGAGATAAAAAGACACCCTGGAGGAACTTCTCCGCAGGCCTTGAAAACCCTCACAGACATATAAATTGAATGGGATTCAATAACACCCATTATACACTCAAATACACACACACACAAACACACAAATTTACCATGACTTTCTATTTTTACCAGGGCTTGGCATAGACTTAGATTCATTTCCAATAATTTCTATGATCTCAGTCGAACTCTAAACCTAATCTGTCCTAAACTCAACCTTAGTTCTAAACCTATCCTTAAAAAACCTAGAGCTCTTTGAGGAGTAGTGAGTCCAAAAAAAATTGCGGCATAATGTAGCAGATGTGAGATTACTTTCCCGCACCCACCTCCACACACACACACAGACAAATTCACATTAGCTGCTGCATGTAGCAGAAGTTTGGGGGAGGGTAAACAGGAAGAAAATAACTTTATAAAAATTTGGATGTGAGGCTTTGTTTGTGACCTTGACAGGGACACTTCTTCACTTGATTCACTGCACACATGCAGGCATGCGGGCATGCAGGCAAAGAGCACCGTAAAACCTCAGCCCATCAAGCTGTATTCTATAGGCTTCTTGTAAACTATTCCAAGGGTGTATTTGCTCTGAACATTAAAGACAGCCTAGATAACATTTGCTCTCTGTTTACATATACGTCAGATTGACCATAATTACATTACATATACTGCTGACACCATAAAAACAGACTGTTTACAGGCTATTAACAAAGGTGCAAATACTCACTACAAATATTTCTGCATCATATGTGTATGGGACACCATATAATACAGTTAAATCATTAAATTTTTCTGTTTTTGTTTTGTTTGGAATTGCTTTTATTTTTTTTAACAATAACAATAATAAAGACCATTAGCTGAAATTTATCCAATCATAAGTTATCTGATCTATATAAATAGACATATGCCCTATTTTTTCCCAGAGGATCGTGAGTCGTCAGCCGGGAGAACTCTGGTTGTGCTTATAAATGCTACTCTCAATTATTTAGTCAACCATTTCCTTCTTCTTTACAACATTTGACAGAAGCCTTCTTTTAAGATAAAAGATGTGAGTGCTAAAGAAACGGTGCATAAACACACACTTTAAGGGGTAGACTTATGTAAAAGGGTCACAAGTCTGGAATGATTTATTACAGTTTCCCTTTCTCTCATTGTGCCACTCATGACTGTGTGATGGATTGCATTTTATTCTCACAGTGAATTCCATTGTCTTCTAATGTGAATGATTGTACATGGGTCCTAAGGTACAGCAGAGCTTCTGTCTAGCTGTTCCTTCTTTCATTTATCAGAAATTGCTATGCTTTACCCAAGGTAGGAACTCTTTTTGGATAGTTAATACCTTATAATGCTTAAAAAGGCTTGGACATAACTGGCTGCACATAAAACACAATGTGCTGCTAAACTGATACAGTAGAATTTGATTTTATGGGATTCAAGGAATTTAACATCTATTATGTACACTTCATAAACCGACATATTTCAATTCTTATGTTACTTTTTCTGAATATTAGCTTGGTTAGTTTTCTCAAAATTACAATAATCATTATGTCCAATATAATAAATTTAACATAAAAGTACTAAATTTTTTTCACAAAACTCGACTAGCTGAAATTGTTAATGGGTATGAAAGCTCTTATAACTACAACCATCATTAGTCTGAGTCAGGCTCAAGCCCAGGTTCCCAACATAAATGCAACACAGGAGTTATGTTTAAATGCAAACATAATCCTGTAACACAGCAAAAATGTACATGGAAAAACATACATGAACTAATATGCAAAATCTAAAGAATGCTGATAGCGTCAACCCCCACAAGCTTAGATAACAACAGTTATCATCAACTGACATAACACTCATACAGGTAAATACATTTACAGATGTATTATCATGACATCTTACAATAAAATCAACCTCATTGGAGGAAAATGAACAAAGATATTAAATTCAAAGTAAAGAAAAACCCCCAAAACAACTAACATGGTACACATATTTACAAGATTAAACATACATTTTATAACTGATTGTAAAGAGTTTCATGAGATGTTATACAATGCAGAAAAAAATATGAACTGGTGAAAGCAGCAAGCTATATAACGGGCAATGAAGCATATGGTGTGTTTATCTACCAAAATGTGGTGTTTTTCTGAATTTTCTGACTTGTTGGAATTATATCTGGAATATTCAGAGGTCACCAAACATCGCCATGTTCAAAGCTAAAACTAATTTAATTCAGCTTGTTCAACCTGCCAAGGGATTGAAGATGGAAATGAGCTCTGACTATAATCTTGAATATTTACACTTTCTAATTTGCATTATGCCTTTTACAAATAAATTTATATAAAACCAAGGTGTGGTTAAACATTTTAGACCAGGAAGTACACTTTCACTTAGCATCCCTGAATAAATCTTCATTTTGTATTACGGTAACTCATTAACGCATTTCCCAATACCATCAGAGACAACCAATACAGAGGGGAAAACAACACTGTAATAAAATATAAACGTTTTTATAAAGTTACTCTCACTATTACTCTTCTAACGCATAAGAAAACTCACCTGGTCACCACCATATTTCGCTCACTGTTTCCTGTCTGAAGTCCTGCTGTGTTGTTCCCATTGGGAGCAATTTTATGCCATTTTTCCTCAAAGTATTTTTAAATATGGACTACTAGCAAGCCGAGGCTGCTGATCTTATATCAGGTATGTTATCTTCCACTTCCAGATCACAGATGAAATGCCTCACTTTTGCCAAGAAAAATAAACCTCAAACCCCTAACACCATAAGTGGTCACCAGTCGACATCTGCACTTTAAGAAGGCTGGCACAGAGCTCTGCAGGGGGTTAGTTGTGTGTATGCATGTGTGAATCCATCTGTCTTTTCTTGTGATATAACCATGGCTAAGAATTCATTGTGTGCGCAAACACACTATGAAGGAATTGTTAGACATAATTTCTCATTTTTTTTCAGCAACATCTCATGCAAAAGCCTGAAGATATTTGTAAAATCTTGAAAGGACTAATCTGACTAGTGTCCTGTGCCCCGTACACACTTACTTGAAAGAAAAAAAGAGAAATATTTGGTTTAAATAGCACCAACTCTAATAGCTACCCATTAAGCTTCTCTGAAATCCATACATTCACTCTACACAAGGATGCCACAAGTTTCATAAAGTTAACTTTCCAACCTAAATGGAAATATAAGAACATGGAGTGCAGGGTTATTTGGGATTTAAAAATGAACTGAACTGTAGGCCATAAACTGTCAACATCCAAATATCTAATAATACAGTAATAAAAAGGGGTAGTATTAATGCCCCAAAGTTTTATTACTGAAATGAATCAAAGGTGAGTCATGATAAGATGAGAATAAGCAGTGGATGAGTATGAAACTAAGGCATTCAGATAAAGTATTGGACCCGAAAAAGAACCAAAATTCTTCAAACTGAACAATATTTAATGCAAAAAATAAGAGGGACCAGTGATTTCTCTTTAACAGTAATCATAAAAGCTAAGAAAGAATATAAAGGAACATGAACTGGATTAGCATGTGAGTGCATTTGAATTAAATGAAAATTTGGAAATAATTGAAGTTTGGATATAATTAGGACTTTAAGGATCAAGAATTGATGCTATTATATTTAAGACTTATATTAAAATGATCCACATTTCTGTGTGTCTTATTTGCATAATACTAAGTGTTACTACTTGGTGAGAAAACTTTCCAATTTATCACCAGCCATTCTAAAATGTTATTTCACATTTTAATGCTTATTTTTGATAATATCTAAGAAAAGCCTTTGTAGGACCATAGATACTTCATAACATCCATTGGTAAATATACAATTTGTTGGGATCTGGAGCTGTACCACCTGTCTCCAGCAGAGTTCACTGTGGATCCTCCTGAGCTGAGCCTTCGACACACCTGAAACCCATCTCATCATCAGGAGGATCCTCCACCATATAAGCTGCCCTCAGACCTCGCATCAACGCCGCAGTGTTTATCCAGTTTGGTTAGCACCTGAGCCTAACTTCCTCTGTGAAATCTTTGTTGCCTCTAGTCTCCTAGCTGGAAACTAATTACCTTTGTCTCTGCCTACAGGAAACCTGTTTTTGTCCTGTAAGCTCTGGATGAGCTTAACCTGTCGAGCCTGCCCTCAGAGCCAAACCTGAAGAACCTTCTCTGGATTTTCCCATGCTGCTCTGGACTAAGAGCTGGAAAACCAAGGTCTGTCCTATCGTTAGATGCAAGACGCTGAAGCTGAAACTGAACTCTGCTGAATCAAACAGTCTCTGGAACCAACAGTGCCTCTCTCAAAGCCAAACCCGGATCTTTCAAGGTAGATCTCTGAAGATAAAATTTCCACATTCACCAGCTACGTGGCTAACTGAACTGTCTCCTTTCCAGTTACCTGTGAACCAGATCCCCAGAAGTGAACCAGTACCTGACTCTTTCATTGTTCCATTGTTCAATAAACATTGTTATCTTTTACTCCAGTTTCCGTCTCCGTGGTGTTCTGCATATTGGGTCTTCCTGAACCAATCATGACACAATTATCACAATATTGAGAGACATATTGAATGCTAAAGTAGATACAGGTTAGCAACACTTGTATGACCCGGCGTAGGAGTGTGTGAGCTGCCTGTGCATTCTCCTCTGTGTGTTTGCGCAGATGTAACTGAATTATTAATACTTGACAAATGACAGCCATTTTAAACAGGACCCTCCACTCAACATCGATTAGATATAAACAATGCACATGTGAGCAAATGTGTTTCTACCACTGCCACCGGGCTGTGAGCCACTTTTAGCAAGGGAAGGAGAGGTAGAAATTGTAGCTGACGGCAGGGGTGAAATTTATAGCGCCAGACAATCACTTGGTATGCAGACGGGGTAACAGGCAAGACTGTTTTCACATAATTGTTCCATCATCATCTTCTCTGAAATACGCTTTAGGGTTTTTTTGTTCTTTTGATTCTTCTTCTCCTTCTGCTTTTGTGCATTTCATTGTGAAGGGAAAAAGAGCTGGCACAAGTGTCAAATTATGTAAAAAGGGAATATATGGTGCATATGTGCACAAATCTGTGCTGGTTAAAAAAAAAGGATAGAAATGGCACAACTGAAAGGAGTAGGTAGAAATGCAATACGCAATATATGACTGCACTGAAGTATATATATGTGGCTGGGTTTTTTTTTCTGTACGCTCACCTGTGCTCATTCACCTGGGAGGGAGAAAGCTGAGAATGAGATCAAAGGCAAACAACTTTATTGGCCGTCTCCATAATTCAGCAGCTCTACCAGGGGTCATAGTCTTTTCTTTGAGGTTGAGCAGCAAAGATGAATCTTTAATGCACTCCAGCAAGGGAATAATGGATAGCACAGACCAGCTACTACCAGATCTGCTGCAGGAGCATACTGTGGGGGAGAAATGAATAGTGGTAAGGAGACTGTTGACAAGAAGTGGAGCGAACAAAGCCAAGGATGGACGAAAGAAGTCTATCATTGATGGGCACATGGTGTACAATAACTCACTGCACATCTTATAGCTATGCTTTCCTGTATACACAAATAGAATTAATTTCCCCAGATGAGCGATTTCACAGCTGTGAACCTTTGAGCTGCCTTTAAGGTAGGCGCATGATTGAGCTGCACCACCCTCTACAATGGGACTCTCTGGGCTTCTCTACACATTGTGCTACCCCAGCACTCTCACCAAAATCCACCTGCTGTCCCTGCACCTGGACTGGAAAGGGGAATATTTACTGACTCTGTCGACCAGGAGGAAGATACATTGTTTAAGGACCACCAGTGGAATAAGTTAAAAATATTCCTTATTTAGCCTACTGGAACCACTGATTATTTTTTATCCTCTGTTTGGGGCATTATCTAAAGTAGTCTCACTGTCCTCTAAAGAGGACATCCTGAACTTTCCACTAATGCCACTTTTGTGGGGGTTAGGCTAACAGAACACACGTCTGTTGCAAATAATTAAGTTTCCCGTTTAATTTAAAAAACATTAGTTTAAGTTGGAGGTTTTATTCAATGTCCTTGGCAGGGGACAGCAGGACTTACTAGGGACTATTTTTTAACAATTGTTCATACAGAAGGCTGATTGAGACATAAAGGTTTTTCAATAGTGACAGGGGATGAGAAAAATGGCAACATAGTAGAGTAGAAAGATGAAACCACATGGAACAGTTAAAACAGCTTTTAAGAAGCAAAGCTCCAGTTTCAAAGTAGGAAGCATCACCAGCAAATACTAAATGGAAATACATATTTACATCTACACCGGTCCCCTTATGAACCCCCCCGCCCCCCTCAAAAAATAATAGAAGCACAGTCAAACGTGTGCGCCTCAAATGTGAAACACAATAAAAATACATATTGAGGATTAACCGATCTATCTTCAAGCATCACAAGACAACCATCACCAAGACTTCTATAATGTGGTTTTACTGGCTTTGGTTATTAACACAAACGCGACATTGACTGCTGCCATGTAACATCCAGCAGTGTTGCCAGATGTCACTGACTCACGTTTTCCAGTCCAAACAATTTTCATAAACTGCCTGGATATACGAAATCTCGCCCAATTTGAACCGAATGGCCCAATCTATTGATCTCTTAGGCCATAAATTTAAAGAAATTTTTTTTACCCATAGATGGCCATCCTAAACTGTCAGATATGGAAACATCCCAACCTGGCAACAATGCATTTATGATGGGAAACGTTAGCCTTTAGATGCAAAACCCCATCATGCAACGCAACAAATTTTTGCAAAATATTCAAACATAAATTCACCAAATATAAGAGGAACTTCGTAGTTTGGTTTAGAGAAAACACTTTAGGTTTATAATAATATAGTTTGTTGCAAGGATTTTACAGTTTGAACAAATAGAAAATTACACCATATGCCAACCGTCACAAGGATGTGCAAGACAAGGAAGGGCTATATATACTGCATGCATCATTTAGGTAGTTAACATTGTATTACTTCTTGAGCTCCTTGAAATATTTACTGTCACAGGTAGGAGCTTTGGCCAGAGATTGTGTTTGAAGTACCACCTTAGAATGTGGGGTTGTAAATGGCAAAACTTGAAATTTAAAATTTCCTCCACTTTGCTATCAGAAATGCAGTTCATTTATGTCTCCACACCACGTAACAGTGCTTAACTTAGTGATGTTAAGTCTTAACTATTCTAGTTGATTTGACATAACAGTTACAGATTGCTTCATTTTTTTTTACAGATGTGTGATCCGTGCTAGTTAGCAAAGTCTACTGCCTGCAAATTTGTGAACTTAAAATGGAATATTACTCAGCCTGGTTAAAGTGATCCAAATCAGTAAATTGAAAGCATGACTAATTTGCTTTTTCTTGAAATTGTATGGAAACATAGAATGTATAGATGACAGGTATCTTTCTTCACATGCTGTTGTCCTGATTGTACCAAGAGAGCCTAATCATAATGGTCTGAAAGTATTTCCGCTTTCCAGTCACACTGATTCAGATGGTGGACGGTAACCTTGTTAACTGGAGATTGCAGCTAACAGTTAACAGGTTAACAGTTAAATTGGAATGATGGTGAGGGAGCTAATCTTTGAAAGTTAAAACAGCCTCCTTATGAAATAAAATTTTAGCATAAGAAAGGAACTGTTAAAAAAATGTAGCACTTATTTTATAGAAAAATGTATTTTTTCAAAAAAATATTTTAATCTCTGTGCTCTGTTTGTCTAACATGGTGCATCTCCCTCTTAACCTTCAAGCTATGTATGTTTGGTTGATCAAACTCTCATGAAAACTTTCTGTAGAAGCAAAATACTGAGATGATTCTGAGTCCAGACAGATTTATGGAGGAAGAACAAACAACTCCCTTATTAAAGTCCTTGTTTATAGTCTTTTTTTTTTTTCACCGTACAGTAAAATGTTGTCAATTTAGTCTTTTTTCACCACTTTTGGTTGAGCTCAAAGTCACAAGTTTACTCATTCTCTTTTTAGGATATTATTTTACTTCAATTGGGATTTAACTATTACACTAGGAACCAAAGAGCTCTTCTGCTCAGCATGGTCCCTGGGCACTCCTGCTGCAGATGCTGTTCCCACACCTGCAGCAGTGAGGAAACATACTACATCTATCAACCAAAAAAAAAATAAAAAACACAGAAGCATTAGTTTTAAAGCCCCAACTACAGATAACAGCAGAATTAATCCAGTGGTTAATTCTTTTAGTAGTGTCTCAGCAAAGAATCAGAGAAAAATCCTTGTATTGACCTTACTAAAGCTTCTCTCCTTGCTAGTTGCAGTCTCAGTTATAAATAGGAATTTCAACTTTCATTAACATAATGCCAATGCTTCTGAGTATGAAACAGAGCTACAGAAACATTTCCAGAAAAGGGACAAGTTGATGTTCATATTGTGTGACCCGTATTTTATCTTTTTTATTTAACAATAAATGGGCCATCTCTAATTTTTGTTTATATCCCTGACGGCCAAGATGAGCTTTAGTCCTTCTGATGTTTAGAGTGCTGTCAGAGTGGTGTCACGCACTGCACTAAAATGCTAACGCATTGCATATCTGTGCCGGAGGGAACCAAGCAGAAACCATCACAGTGAAATAGCTAGAGTTTGGTTTTCCCCGGTGAACCATTTTAAAGGTAAATTGCATTAAGTATATCCATCTAGAGCTGCATATTTAGCAAAAGTGATGTATTGAAAGGCGAACTCTATGCCATGTTATTAGAGAGTGAAAGTCACACAGAGCTGTGGAACTGGGTCACCCACAGTCAGAATCTAGAGCCGGCTCGTCTGAGACGAAATGAGGTATAAAATACAAACAAATGAGCTTGCCATGCAATAAACCGAGCATCATACATTGCCACAGCAACGTTTCCTCTTTTGCATACACACAATCACCCAACAACCATGCACTACGCATTTCAGCGTGCACAAGATTACATCTCAGCATCTTAGTCAATCAAAAACTCCCACTTCCTCCCTCATCTCAATCTCCAAACCAGCACAGAGTAGGGTTGGTGGATAGAGTGGGAATAGGGTGGCGGGGAGAAGTGAAAGCTTTTCTCTGTGTGGTGATGATGAGGAAAAGCAAGGAGAAAGAGGGAAAGAGCAGTAATATGAAGCACTGGAGAGAGGGTGAGAGAGACCCTTACCCCTCTCTATAAATGCATTCCTCAGTCAGTTAGCGTGAAAGCATGGCAGCAGAATGGTCAGAGGAGTGAAGTTCATTATGGAATGACATTGACTCAAGCTGATTTGCTGAGACGAATCAGATTGTAAAATGAGACATATGCAGTTTTTTTTCCTTCCTCTCAATTCCCTTTCCCTGGCATGCAATGAAATATTAACTCCCTCTGTACGGCAACCCTTAAATTGCATGCACAGCTCGTACAAAAGCCTAGCAAATGTGCCATTACCTTGTTTTAATCTCAACCATTTTCTCTGCTGCCTGACTGCAGCCATCTACCTAGAGGACAGATTGTTGATTTGAGGATTCAAAATGGGGAACAGAGAGACAATCTTATTTGAAGGTTGTAAATTCTGCTCCCCCTTCAGTTGAAGAACATCTGTCGGTGGGGCACATGTCTTGTATAAGAAATGAAGAGCCAAATCTAGGAGATAAACTGTCAATGAGTATATACTGACATAATTATCTTCAATCTTGAGTTACAATCTATAGCTTAGCTGATGAATAACATAGAGGTTGAATGTTCAAACATTTATGTGGATTAATCCAATAATACTGCATCCCTTTTTGTTTGCTTTATCAGACAATCATTTTTATCTTTATTTTAATGCTACTTATTCCAATAGCATGAAGTCTGGCAATTTTCTATCTTGGCAGTTGAGGGATCATATTAATGCAACTCATGGACTAAATGCTTTGCTAAAGTATTGATGTCCCTTAAGGTTTTTATGTGATGAATCAATACAAATCCTTGCCAAACAGTTAAGTGGAAGTAAAATGACTTGTGTTTTTGTAATTTTTAAGGTTCTGTGAAGTTTAGCAGTCATTCACGTTTGAACCAGTTTTCTTTGCTATCTCAAACGTAATCCAGTATAATCCGTTGTCAACAAGAGCCCAATATGAGCTTGATTGAGTTGCTAATAGCCACAACCCAGATTAAATAATCTTTTGTCAATTATCTGTTTATAGTTGTCTGCTCCACAGATCTGGCCTTTATAAAAGGGTGGAAAGAAGAAAAAAAAAGTCCCATTTCGAGTTTGCCAGAAGCAATGTAGTGAACGCAATACATATGTGCTCTAGAAAGATGAAAAAAAATAAATTAATACATTTTTTATAAGCAAAATGCAATGTGTATTCCGAACTGCAATACCGTACCCACTAGCCCTGAAGTGAAATACAGAGGTAACAGCGTTTTGAAGAAAACAAGACTGAGACTGAGGTAGAGGTTAATCTTCTAGCAGAACAAAAAACCTATTGATACAAGAAGACTTACAATAAAAAAAGATTGAATATATGTTTAAATATGTTTTGGGGTTGCCCAGTTGAGAAATCAGGTGAAATTTTGACTTGAGATTTAAAAATGGATGTTTACATATGGACTTTTCTTATTGAACTGCCTTTAAGCTTTGCAAAGAATGGGCAACATATTTAAACCTAGACCTGGTAGAGAAAAGACTACCTTAATAAGCAAATTAAAAACAAATCCTTTATATCCAATTAAAATAAATGAAATGGCAAAAGGTTCCCTTCACAGTGGCTCATAAATTTACTTACATATATGAATAGCTGAAATGGTCTAAAGGTTGATTTTGTATTTAAGCAGATTCCAAGCCTGGGGAGCGTAATAGTTACTATGGTGCTGTTCCATAAACCTCTGGTTCCACTCCTAATACCTCTCTTTGGGGTTTTGCCTGGGCCTAATTAGCCATGTTGATGGATTGTATAGACCATGTGCTATGCCCGTTACGCAGGGTGGTGGGCTGTAAGCGTCTCTAGAGTATATGTTAAGGCACTATTTTCCTTTTTGGAGTGTGCTAGCCATTAGCAGGCCTTTCACCCAGCAAACACAGGGGATTATGGGAATAAACGAATGAGACTGTGTGACCTTGGCCTCATGCAGCCACTCCAGCATCAGCACCTCACATTTGGGATGGTGTGTTTATTTTCAGCTCTGTCTGTTGTGTTGCCCCGCAGTGTGTATAGGAGTGAACCACAGGTGCTTTTTTGTCTGAAGTGCATGTGCCTTCCTCTGAACTGTGGGGGAAGAGAGAGAGAGAGAAAGGTTCACACATAAACACTTCCCTGAAGGGCAACCCTGGCGGTGCGGACCACCTATACTCAGAGACCTTTGTGCTCCCTTTGGTAACAAGTCAAACAGGAGAACAACTGGAATCCAAAAAACTTTGAGCGAAAAGCTTGCTTCAGTGCATGCTGAGGCTCTGACATTCACCCCAGGACAAGATGAAATTTCTAGGGAAACAATGCAGAATGGGGAATTGTCTGTCAGTGTACACAGCATGAAGTTGCAGTCTGTCGTTTTAGCTGTCTCCTTCAACTTATCAATTAAGATGAGAACATTCCTATTGATTCTGACAGCCCCAATGGGCATATTATGGCAAACCTTTAGCACTCCATTTTAATGTTACTTTAAAACAAATTAAAGTAGTTTGTGTGAGTGAGGATGAAAGATAAGACTAAAGTCTAAATTTTTTCTTCCTCTATTCACACATCTTCTTTGCTGCTGGAGATTATGTACCCTCGCTGAACAGAATGTCTGTCACAACCAATTTACTGTATGGAGCCTTTATGCTTTACTGCCAACAGCTCTATCTTAGCTGAACGTCACATATCCATCACCTGCAGAGAGGAACAGCTGTTGAGTATATGTTGAAACCAGTTAATGCACTCCTTACTTCTTTGTTCATAATCTTTTTACTAGGATCACTTGTTTTTTCCTTTCTTATAACAAAAATCCATAAAGTGTAACATTTTATATCATTTCTATCCTTACCAGTGGCTAATGCATTCTCAAAGAGGTCACAAGATCTTTAAAACCTGAGGCATATGGTGATCACACCAAGCTCCAGTAGAGGGAAACATTGTGCTACCATATCCCTCAGTGTATATCTTTTCATGGTGGCCCCATCACCCAAAGCTATGCAAAAATCATACTCTCAGATGTCGCAATCCTTCACAGACACACACACACACACATATATATATATATACATATATGTATATACATATATGTATATATATGTGTGTGTGTGTGTGTGTGTGTGGAAGTGAATACAAGTGCACCAGTGAAAAATATTTTTTTCCTTCATTTAAGCTCACACACATATGTATATATATATATATATATATATATATATATATATATACATATGTGTGTGAGCTTAAATGAAGGAAAAAAATATTTTTCACTGTCATTTCACAGTTTTTTTTTTCGTTTCGTAATTTTTTTACCCAGGTAATTTATAACATAAATGTCATGTGTAGTTGTGGTTTGAGCAGGAGGAGAAAAATAGAATAATAAAAATGAATGACAGAGAAGCTTGTTTAATGCCCATCATAAATGGTTTTATTTGAATAGTGCACATCAATGAATACATTATTCATACAATCAACTTGCTAATCATCTATTATGTAACATCATCCAGGGGATGTCTTTTTTACTTAGCTCATTTTAATGGTGCACTTGTATTCACTTCCAGCAGAGTAAAGTGTGACAATAATAACAATGAAGTGGAAGAACAGACAGTAATAGCCAGTAAGCACATGGCAGCATAAAAATAGCATATTAAGGGAAAATTTACTTTTAGCAGATTCTATCTTAAATTTAATAAAAAAGACCATCACAACAACTAGAGCTCTTTTTAGAGTTCCTGCCTGAAGAGACATTCTAAAAAAGGTTTCATTAACATTTACTGATTAATATGTTTCAAGGAAGGTTTCAGGGTAAGGCATACCAAAGGATATCAATTGCCTTTTTTTACCTACACAGATTAAGGGTAAATACACTAAATTTCAGAAATGTTTACTTATTTCTAGATCGTTTTTGCAGTGTGTTGTCTACTGAAACTGTTTGTCAGTGTGCAGGTAAGAGTGTGACTGAATGTGTGATTATGACCCATAGCGTAAAAACTACTGTGAGGAATCACTAATATAAAAAAAGTGTTACGGTAATACATACTATTTACCATTCAGTCCATTTCTACACACAAATATTACCAGAAATAAACAAAAGGGATACTTAAACACACATAAAAGAAAGAATACATTAAATAAGAAAAAATATTACATTAAAATTTATAAATGCTTTTAGAATCAAGTCCCATTGCTGGGGTTATTCCAGTGATTATCTCCTGTTTGTGTTTGTGAAATGCTTTATTCCTTTGATTTTTATTCTCTCTGGCACTTGATCATGAGGAACTGAATATCTTCCTAGAACAAATTGTAGATAAAGTCACATTTTTGCACCTAAATCCACTGACAGCAAAGCAAAAAGTTTCAGCAGGTCGACTTATATGTTACGACAGGTGCCCATGTCCATCATATCAGTGTGTTGATATATGCGCTGTTGTTTTGAGCCAGCATGTCAGGCTCAGGCTTCCATTGCAGCCCACCTTTAACACAGCAGCGACAGAATGGAGCAGCTTTATCTGTAGTCTTTGAAACAGAAAACATGCAAAAGTAAATAAAAAGTTTAATTTTGGCAATATATAGTGTTTTACTAATAACTTTCTTTGTGAAAAAAATTAACAGCAATGCCAGAGGAACTATATATTTTATAACATGTACAATTTCCACATTTGAGCAATCTTTTATTACACAACAAAACTGAACTCAAAAATCCTGATGAAAAACAAATATTAAAAAGAATAGTGCAAAACAAAAAAAAGGAAAGGTACCGAAATTATAACACAGTCATAGTTTTTGGGACCTTTTTTATTTTTTGAATTATTTATTTATTTTCATTTTTCTGTGCTTAGTGCCCTGAAGGGGCAGTACCAATAAATCCTACTGAATAGAGAAAATATGAGCACCATGCTTTTTTTTGGAATACCCGTTTAATGTTTCAGTCCCAACAAAGAAAGAAAAACAAAACAACAAAAACATTTTTTTTTTGTTTTTCTGACTTTTCTGACAAAAGATTTATATTTATGCTTAAAACAGGCTCTGTGTGGGAAAGATAGCAAAAGAAATTAACAGTCATTTCACGCCGCACAGCAGTGGCAGAGCAGGGCAACAGGAGAAGGAGGCAGCCTGGGCACAAAGGACCCCAGAGACATTCTGTAATTGTGCCGCTCTGAAGAGCAGGTAGGTGTGCAAATTACTAAATGTGCCGTATAAGCCCATTTCAGCCAACTCAATCACTGTCAAGCATTTTAGAGTTTAGTGCATTTTTATTTTAAACTCAATCTTTGAATCTTAGTTTTGTGAATTGAGCCGGTAATGTATTTTTATTACACCATTGAGAAAGTATTGCTTTTTCATTTAGATTGTTCATTTCTTTTGAAATAGTTGAACAATTTCATTTTGACATAAAAAAAAATCAACAGGAAAAGTCATAAAAAAAAGTCATACATTGTTAAACTTACTGTTTAACACTGAAAATGGTAAATATATCTTTCATTACTTTTTTGTTCACTTAGACGTTTAGTTAACATAACTGCTCTTTTTAACTGCAAATCATTCTATTTCTCTTCCTATCCCTCTTGAGCAGGTAGGTGTGCAAATTACTAAATGTGCCGTAAAAGCCCATTTCAGCCAATTCAATCACTGTCAAGCATTTAATAGTTTAGTTTAACTTTATTTTAAAATCAATCTTCGAAATCTTAGCTTTGTGCATTGAGCTGTTAATGTAATCTAATTATACCACTGAGAAAAAAAATGCTTTTGCACTTACTTATAAAATGTCGTTTTTTTTAATAATTAAAAAAAATTGCTTTGACTGGCAAAAAAGAATAAATTCACCAGAAAAACAAGACTCCTTTGGAAAACCAATAGAAAAATAGCTTATGACCTCTTAAAAAGTATGAGAAAGACTGATGCAACAGAAGCAAATACAAAGAAAAAGAGAATGTATCCTGTCTGTTTCGCACTGAGAGTGTAAATATAGCTTTCATTACTTTTTTGTCCACTTAGACGTTTAACTAACTAAACTGCTCTTTCTAATTGCAAATCATTCTAGTTCTCTTTCTGTCCCTCTCGACATTCCATTGTGTATTTTTCTTTGCCGCTCTGTCCAAATGTTTTTTTTTCTTTTTATGCTTTGAAACTCTTTCCCCTTGATGTATTGCCTTTATATAAAAGAATGTCAAAGCTGTAGGAATATGAATGATTGCAGAATGACCTCCAGTGCCTTAGGGTGAGGGGGAAAAAAGGCTGATGTCATCCGGGTCTCATCTTACTGAGTTGCAGCCTAGGTTGATTGTTCGGGATGGAGGACCATAGTGGGAACAAAGAGAACATTCACCCAAGACATATGACAGCAGAGTATACATGACATACTGCCAGTGTGATTCTGTCTGGCCTCTCCAATCATTTGCTATGACAGAAAAACCACGTTTAGTGATACTGTATCCCAGTACGCCCTGGGCACACGTCCTACACAATCCTAGGTAAGGAGAAAAACTGCTGACAATGCTAAAAGTTGGTGTGACCAAGAGATCTGAAGCAATGGGATGTGACCACTAACCCTATTCAAAAGCAGTTCAATGGGTATGTGTTACTGTGATCAGCACTTTCAGATATTCACTATCTCTACACTATCCGACAAATGCTATCAATCTAATACATTTAATTTGCATATTAATTATCATTTAAAATGTTTCTGAAAGGTTTTGAATATTGCAGCTCCTTTAATTTGTTTTTCACTGTTGGATTACATGCATCACAACCTGAAATATAGCTCTCTGGTGTTAGGTGAAAGCACTAATGCCTTTCTCTTTGATTAATGATTAAGCTCCTGGCAGGAAACTAGGTAAAAGAAAAAGGAATACACTTTTCAGCAACATGGCTTCATATGTACTATATTGGTAGTTCTACTGTCAAGAACTTCTATAGCCTGCTTTTTGCAATACAACAGCAATATTTCTCAAAGTTTATGTACTGTATACAAAGAGCAAGATCTCTTACATTCTTTCCTAGAATGCCTTGAATACTGTTTTATGCTTTTCTTTTCAACAGTCAATACCAAAGGCTTTCTATAGAAAAGCTGATATTTCTATAAGATGGCTGATATGAGCATTGAATACCACTCTTTTGTATGATTTGGCCTCATGTCTTCGATCAGTTGAAAGACCAATAATGCCCCATTTTCTGTTTTCTGGCAGTATTTTGAAAGTTATCTTTTTTTTTCACCATACACATCCGGAGTATTTGTTGCTGAACCTCAGTGTTCTGACAATGTTCTGATTTCCTTTTGTTTATTTGTCTAATGTTACCACAGGACGCCAGTCTTCTTTGGTTGGTTAGGGGTGTCTGAAATAATTAGGTCTTTTTTTATTGTCCAGTCCTTTTATTTTTATAGTTACAGCTCTCCTTAATATTTTTGGTTTTGCTCGCTCTGCTTCTCTTCTTAGATCAAGCTGAAACATACATAACTTCTAAAGCTGTACCATTTTGTTTGTTTTGGTTGCTCAATTCATTTTTGAACATCAGTATGAGGACTGTTTTGATCTTTTTTTTTAATGGAGGAATCTTCTCCCACTTAACTGAACTTATTAGGAGAACCACTGCTGACTTAAAAAGGCATTGAAGTCTGAAAATCAAATAGATAAAGCATCAACAAGCCAAGTTATTTAGCTATGTGTTTTTTTTTTATTTGTTTCGCTTTCCTTATCCCTATTTTTTCTTTACATTTATTCCTTTTTTAAAACCAAATGGAAACACATGTAATACATTTAGGAGGTATAGTAAGGTTTAGTATAGTAATTTGGAGTTCTAAAACACACATTTGCATCATTTTTTTGCAGAGTGGAACAAGAATCCCCAAATAATACAAATGGTTGGGCAAATCTGGAATTTGGCAGCAGCTGTAATGGTGAAATGGTAACGGAGAAAACACATGCAATAAAATGTAAGTTCCGCTGGTACATCTTCATTATACCTTTTGCTACATCTTCATTACACTTTTTTTTTCCAGTAGTTATTTCTTTGACTTTGACTCAATTTATACATGTTGACTAATGTGGAGGAATCTTTTATCACATATTGTTAACTTGTTTAAATGTGTTTCCTAGTATAGGCCTGGATATTAAGTTGTTCATAAGTCTTAATACTTCCCCAACTTTTCCTTAGATAAATAAAAAGTTAAAACTTTTAACGTTTACCCCAACTGAGTCCAGGTTTGAAATCCTAAGCTGTTAATTGATAAACTAGAAGAATTAAGTAGTTTTTCTTCCATCACAATCATTGATAGGTTTAAAAGCTACAATTTGAATCCCAAAGTATATATTACTTATCAATGGGAAAAAATAGCTTAATATTTTTGTCATCTGACCATTAAACCTTTATGATCAGATTTGAAATAAGATAAGGAGCGATTTTGTGTGCCTGTTTCTGAAACAGCAACTCTCAGTTGAACTTTAAGGTTTCATGTCGCTCTCTTTTCCACAGCATCTTCCTGTTCCTGGAAGGCTTGTGGCTTGGTGGGTTTCGATTATTTCAACAAATTGCCTTCTCTTTCAGATTCACTTAAATTAATATTCAAACAGGAAATTGATTCCAAACATACAACTAGGATGTTTAAGAAAAAAAAAAGAAAAAAAAAAAAAAGCATGACAGGCCGGGACCCCAACCTCAAAACTGTTTAAAATTCACATCACATGCAATGTCTGTGCCAAAAAAAAACAAAAAACAGTCAGTTCAATCATCTCTGGGAGTTCTCATAAGTGTAAGTGTGTCAAAGTGTGAATTATATCTGTAACCGGGAGAAGAACATTTATTTAAAACAATAGTGGGGATGTATACGTGGAGAAAGTAAAACTTTCAGTATAAAAGCATGCGATATATACAGAAAGTACTCAATGATCCTAAAAATGCTTTCACTGGCAGTGATGATACTGTTAACGAAATAACAGAACTCTTACAAAGGAAACTCTTTTTAAAATCAAGCTCTTGGGGTCCCTGAGGGCGCCTGGGGCTTTGGGTCTCCCGGGGCTGGACTCAGTGCTCTGGGGGGTGTGCCTCTTCAGCTCTCCACAACCTCTATTGAGCATTTTTTCTATGGATAAACTTTACATGCACAAGTTCACCCTTACAAAAAATTACAGGTGCTTGGCTCCAGGTACTTAGAGATTCACTTCCATACAGAAACCCCACATTGATTTCTTCAGGTAACACAGAGTACATGTCAGACTTAATAATATTACTTTAGCGATAGTTTCAAGGTGTTGCTTTATTGTATATCTCGTACCATGTCTTTCGGTTGTGCTGTTCTTTTTTGATCTCGTTACAGGCGATGAAGCAGACTGAAAATGTTTTGTCATTGTCTCCTATCTCTTCTTTCTTTCATCTTTTCTCCTTTTTTTCCCCCCTTTCTTCTTCTGTTTTTCTGCTCTATTTACATTGCAGTGTCCATATAAACTGTAAAACTCCCTGCATAATTATAATAAAGCGAAAAAAAAAAAAATACGACGAAGAAAACGTCAAAAACCTACGAAATACTGTGCATAACTTTTCGTACGATTTCATACGAACTGATAGCCACTTCCCCAGCTAGGGCAAGTAAGAGGAAGAGATGTCAGTTCTGCCCTCAAAAGAAGGACTGTAAAACACATACTGTGTGCTGCAGGTGTAAGAAATATATCTGCAAAAGGCTGTGCAAATGCATACTGCCCTACATGTACTAATTAGTTGAATGTGTGATGTTATTTTTCATATTTTTGTATTGTACATTCTCTTAACTTGTTCAGTGGAGAAAAGTAGAAAAAAAGAGTCATTGAGATGAATAAAAATGCATTCGAAACTCGAAAAAAAAAAAAAATCTAAACATATATAGAAATGTTTAATTTTATATATATATATATATATATATATATATATATATATATATATATATATATATACACTCACCAGCCACTTTATTAGGTACCCCATGCTACTTAACTATGTATAATTTGAGTCCCATTTTGTAAAAAGTAATTGCAAATAGGTGATAAGATTCAGTAAAATAACTAAAACTGTCAGGATCCAGAGGCTTGCCCACCAGAGGGCGCCATGGATCCATTCCTGGGGAGCTTGGGCTCAGCGTTGACAGCTGTTCCCCATCAGCTGATTAGGCCTCCCTACATAAGCTGGAAGAGAGCTTCACTCGGGCCGGATTGCTTGGTTAAGCAAGCCTGTGCCACCCTGCCTGTCTGACCCTCTGTTTTGCCTGTAAACCTGAACCGGAGCCTGAACCTAACCTGCTTGTCCTCTCTGCCTTCCAGGTAGAATCTTGTTTTTTTTTAACCAATAAATCTTTGGACATTCCCCCCTGCCTCTGTGTGTGTGTTCTGCATCTGGGCTAGTAATCCTGCTGATCATGACAAAAGCACTGTAAAAGGTTTACTAACAAGTCAATAAAATCAATAATTGTTAATATTTTGTATTTTTTTAATTTGTTTAAATATTTTCTGGTTAAATCCATGTCTTATTTCTTGTTATTGGGTTTTGACTTTTTTACATTTACCTTGTATTTCTTTTTAATCGTATGAACTGGACACTGTGAGGGAAAATACTCAAACTCCTGTGTCACTCCATGTTACTCTGATGAGCGAACAAATTCTGAGACCAAGATCGTTCAAATAAAAACATAAACCCCAATTCCCAAATTTGTACACATTCTATTGCTTTAAGTGCCACTCAAATAACACTGCATTTGGAGTACTGCAGCATGCCATAGCATCAATGGTGACAAAGGTTTCTCAGCTGTAAAATTGGGAAGACATGCTGATCCTCGAGCTTCCACATTGGCCTTGGCTCCTCAGTATTCAGGCACTCAACTCAGCCAGAAGCAACACTGTCTCCAGCTCTCATCTCACAGTAGAAAGCCTCTCTGCCCATTTCACTCAAGTGCTCATGGTCCACAGCGCAGCGATAAGACAACCTGTTGATGTGCAGCATCTAACTCTATGTGTCATGGTCTAAAGTGTTTTTCATTCTGCACTTGTCACTGCTGTGGGTGGTCAGTTGCCACACTTGATTGATTCTGTGAGCAGACCAAAGTACTTCTGCAGTGTTCTCAAAAAGAAAATGTAAAAAGAAAAATTTGTTGAAATTTGCAAACAACATTCTACATAAAATACTGACTGCATCGAGAAAAGCCTGCTACAGTAAATTTGTTTGAAATTGTTTGCCACAGTAAAGGAGGGAATTGGACAAACCAGAAAATACCTTTGGTCTATTTAACAACACTTGAAAAACTTGTTTCTATGTAAAAAAGTGTATTCACCTTAAAGATATCCTTTGTGTTTCATTCTTTCAGTCAGAATTTCAGACAATCAACATAATTTCAGTATCAGATAAATATAAAACCATAAATAGAAAATGTATTTATGAAGCATGACTTCAATTACTAAAAGTGTAGAAAAATGTGAGAGAATTGCCTTTTGAATTTAATAACTGTTTTGGTTACCCTCAGCGGCAATAAAGTTGCTTGCTATACAAGGCAATAAGTATTTCACATCATTGTGATTGAATTTTTTCCCTATTGTTATTTCAAAATCTGTTGAATTCAGCTAGGTTATGATACAAAATCTCAGTTATCCTAAACTTATTTATCTTATGTAAAAAATAGAATGATGAAAATGTAAGTTTTGTAACAAAGAAAAATGAGAATATATAAGGTTGTTATTTGTTAAAAAAAAAAAAAAAATGAAATCACCAAGCAGTCCTCTTATACTTTAGAATTATGCAGTTTCTGGTTATAACAAAAATGTGAAGAGGTTTAGTAGGCTTTAAATTATTGTTGTTATCATATTGTAGAGGGAATCATAATGCCCTTTTCTTAACAATAACAGAAATTTAAGTATTATCTTCCAAAACAATAATTTGAAGCTGTTCTTGATAGTCAATCCCATGGAACAAAGTATGCAGGGTTGCTGGCTGCAGAAACAGTGAAAAATGAATTGGCTTGATAAATAATGTATCTAGAAGGGAAGGTGATATGACAGAAGGAAATTAAACACGCACTATAGGGAAGAGATGACAGGGTGATCAGGCCTTAATTAAAGATTTTGAGGAGTAGAAACTATGACTTAAGTTGAGACATACTACTTTCTTGCTGGATAAACGAGAAGCTAAGTATTTAAAGGCCAATGCAGCTGGCTGTGTTTCCAGAGACTTTTATAGAGATCTTATGACTTTTTATAATGAGTTACTAAGTTACTGCTGAGGGATAATAGCCCCTCGCTATGGGTTAACATTATATAAATGTCTGGAAAGAAACAATTTCCAATTGTTACATATATGCCCAGTGAGCTTTACCTCAACTTAAAACAAAACTCAGCTCGTAGAACAAACACTAAAAATGGGTTGAACATAAAAAGGCTGTCTGTAGAGGCAAATGTTTTGTTTATTTTCAAATTAAGTGTTCTTTTATTTTACTAGCAAAATGTCCGTATTTTTCTACTCATATATTTAATAGATATACAAACATCTGAGGATTGCTGTGGCAGACCAGAAAATCCCGTGCAGAACCCTCCCCCCTCAAAAAAAAAAAAAAAAAAACTCATCAAATAAGAGAAATGAGGGGAAGTGAAATAAAACTCTCCCTGTCTGCCACAGCTTTTAAGAGCGTCATCATACATCTCTCTAGGGTAGTGCCTGAAGAGGAGGCTGAAACCACTATTCATCATTTGTGACATGTTTATTTTTATTTATGCTTTATATTCAGCTTTTCAGTTATCATTTTCTATGCAGCAGCACGTGTTGCAAGAATGCAGGCACAATAAACTAGGTAACCATCACAATATTTACAGCTGTTGTTTGGAAGCTATCACTTATGCTCGATGAAATCATTGAAGTCTAAAAGGGGAATTTGATGATCTCTTACTGAAAAGGCTTAAAGCCTAATTTCCATTGTTATGCACTGTTCAATATAAATATTTTATTTTTGGGTGAGTAGAGTATGACACTGCAATTGGAGAATAAAAAAAAGGTTTTGTCTCAGAAAAATAAGTAGGTTGGTAATGTCCCAGATAAACATCAAATAAATAATTTAAAACTCTGATGATGTAGGATCAAAGAGGGAGGATAAGAAAAAAAAACACACAATGGATCTTCATAGATAATGAGCAAACTTATGGTGAGATTTTTGATGAGCAAAATGTTAACATGGAGCTTAGGCAGAACTTCAACTGAAGAAACTCATTGCTATCCTTCATCCACCTGCGACACAGCCAATCAGCTTTGAACCACACCTCCAAGAAAGCCAATCGGCATCCAAACTTAATCTTATTAAGTTTGGATTGCCGATTGACCTCTGATACGCACCTGTCTCCTCCTGTGCACAGGTGGCAGATGCGCTGTGTGACTTCATTCAGATGACACTGTTTCAACCCACCTCCATCCCCTCCTCCACCTTCGCAGCTAAAGCTTCATCAGAGTGTCATTCCTCCCGGACTCTTACTGCGTTCCCCGTCTCATCTTAACCGGTCCGCCAGAAGACCGCCATGTTGAGCCTGGTTCTGCCAGAGGTTTCCTCCCAACGGGGAGTTTTTTCTCTCCACTGTTGCTTCATGCATGCTCATTATGGACAGGTTATCTGCCGGAGTAACCCTGCCGAGGTCTGAGCGCCAAAGACAAAGTAATTGTATCAGTAAATTTCTCCTAATTGTCTTTTCTCTTCGTGTGAGTTTTTCAGATTGAATTAGTTTTTAGAGCACTGGATGATGTGGAGCCTTGCATGTTTAAGCCTGAGAGACTACCTGCTTTGGTGCTGAGAGATTCAGAGGGACAGATTTGTAAAAGAAAAGTTGTTATAAGAGTGGCATTGTATTTTCTTAGAAATATATTGGACAGTAAAATATAAGTTATGTTTTGACTTTCATCTTTAAGAGATATTATTAATGGCTTTCACGTTAGAGTCACAAATAGATGCCAGATGCATTCATTTCTGGGACATATAATCCAATTAATTCTTTAAGATTCTACTTCTGTTTTTGTCTGTGTAATAGCAACATTTAAAACAGATAAACAAGCCACCCTCAGCAACCCAGAAATTGCACCACAAGATGAACCAGATTTATGAATGTCCATGGCTTCTTTTTAATGTTTTGCCAAATTGATTTTGATTTGTCCAATGAAGGTTACTAAAGAAAGCATTATGCTTGAGCTATTGCCTTAAAATAACTCAATTTAAGAGAGACACCAGGTGAAAAGCATTGCAGCAGCAGCTGCAACGGAGGAGCCGCCAGACAGCTTGTCACTATTTTTTCATGACCTGCCGTGGCTCTGGAGAGGTGGCAGTGGCACCTGCCACTGATTTCAATGTCCTACCATGGCTGTGAAGTGTAGGGCTGGGTACCGAACTTCGGTTCTTTTATGGTACCGACCGAAATGCTTCGGTTCTACAGAGTATCGAAACATGCCTCGTCTTTCGGTACCAAGTTTCGGTGATTGGCTGTAACACTTAATGTGATTGCGTCATCCAGGAAAAATACACAGGTGGTTACGCCTACAGCCAGGATTCATGTGTATCTGTTGTGAACTGGTTGCGAGCGTCATGGAACCCCTTTAAAATGCCCCCCAGGTCAAAAGTGCGGACTGATGCCAATAGTGCGCAATGCAATACATTGTGCACGGAAACAATTTAAGAGCAAAAAGTTACTCTGTGTTTGACTGCAAGAAGAGCGGTTCGCAGCCGGCGCAACCCTTCTCCTCTCAGCAGCCCGTGGGCAGAGCAAAGCCAGAGCGGAGTGAATCATGCTGCTTTCAAACTGGATGCAGCAGGAGCTGCAAAATCACGTCTGCTGCTTCCTTTTTTGCTGCTTGTACCAGCTTCTAATGCGCGGCTGAAGCAGCTTTGCTGCTCTGGCTGTGCAGTCGAAAAGTGGCTCTGACGCGCGTTGGGGTGGAGCTACTCTATCCTTTATTTGCCTTGCAGCTATATTTGCTGTGATTAGTGGGAATAAAGTAGTTTTATTATGTTTTTAAGTGGGAAAATCAGTGCAGTCAGTTCATCCCGCCTTCCAATATTTCTGTCGGAGCCGCTCAGACCGCCACATACCAGCGGTGTGCTGTCAGTAGGATCCCATTCAACGGGCTTGTTTGTCAGACATGATAATTTTTCTAAAGGAAAACTGCTAAGTAAAAAGGTCCTCACAATGTAACAGTGAATATTAGACACTGAATTTATTTTTTATGTAAGAGGAAAAATGTAAATGGAAAAATCAGAGCTTAAAATAAAACTCAAGATTTGTACTTTTTTATGTTGTGTTATTTTCTTTTTCTCCGAATTGATATTATAAAACTGGTATCGAACAAAGTATCGTTCAGGAACCGGTATCGAAGTTAAGGTATCGGTATTGGTACCGGAACCGAAAATTTTTGAACAATACCCAGCCCTAGTGAAGTTTGTGTCAGACAGCCTGCCATTGATATCCTTGGCTTACCACGCCAGTCAGTAACTAATAAGTATCCTAAAATCTTGTTTGCCAATAATCAGTATTGCTTCCAAGAAAACAGCAGCAGCTGCCTTGGGATATACAAGGCTTCTACAGCCGGTCTTCCATATTGTTATCATCCTGGCATCCTCTGACCTTATCGTGGCATCGTCGTGCCACATAAAGGGCACTGATTTCAATACTCATAAGTGTTCCAGCAAATTTTCTGGTGATTTTTTTTCATATCAACACATTAATTTTTCTCATCACAAGTCAAACCACTCACACAAACAGTTATGCCATAACTTATTTATTTGATGGTTTAAATTTTTTTTATTAAATTATGCAAATTTAGTACATCATTAATTGAAAGTAAATATAGACAAGGTATTAAATAACCCCAAAATCAAACCATTTGCCCATTAACAGCAACAGCTGTTAATGGGCAAATGGAGTCACTAAGCCACCCTTGTGGCAGCAGCATGCCACCACAGCTGCCACAGGGTGCCAGAGGACCTGCCATGAGTTACAGCAGCTGGACCAGTGCCGTTTTGATACCTTCTGGCAGGCGGCTTGTGAAAGCTTCCCAAACCTTTATTAGAAATAATGTAAATAAAAAAAAATGATTGCTGGAAGTAGTTATAGACTAGCAGGTGTGCGACAACAGTCATGGCATCTTTTTGGCAGTCGCATGCCAGTGAGGGTGCTACCGGAAGTACCACTATTCTCCAGCTTCAACCAGAAGTTCCACTACAAGATGCAGCTGCCAGAAATTGAGCTTGGCCCTGCTTCGATTGAGGTTACCCAAAATGCGTTCAATATAAGAAGCTTAGAAAAGCATGGCGTCATCTTCTTAACAAAGAAAAAAAAAGGCATCTTCAAAGTTGATGTACAGTATATACATACTTTAGATAAAAGAAAAGGTTGTGTTATTATTATTAGCATATTATCATGTTTATTGTATAAATATGCTTACACGTTCCCCTTTCAGATGAATCCTGCTGTAAGGCATATTGTATACTAAGACCACGGTCTAATTTCTGTTATACTAGATTTCACGCAGAAGTTATCCATAAGTACAACTATGGTATGTCTTTACGGAAAGAGGAAACAATTGTCCCAATTGTTTTTTAAGTATGACTTTCTGCTCATGTGGCAGGCCATACATATTTAAACACAACGGCCATCAAAATGTCCCTTTCAAACATAAAAAGCATAAAAAGCATAAAAAGGCAGCAAAATAATAATCCTAAAAACAAGGAAAAATTATGTTTCTTTGGTATTTGAACTTTCTTCCAAATGTAGTCCCCTCCTTAACTTGCCACTTTCTTCCACTTTGGTCCTTCCTCTTATGTTCTCTTTCTCTGTCCATTGATGGGGGATATAAGGTTGATAAATGGAGCTAATTGTTTTATGACACAGCTGGCTTCATGCTGGCAGGGCAATAAGACTGAATGAGGAGGCCTTGGGGAAGCCATTACCCTTCCAATTGTTATAAAGGAAAGGAGAACAAGGATAGGCCAGTGTACTATGAAGGTACTGGGTCATGGAGATAGACCCTCTGGTGCTCTGCACAGTTGAAAGCCTCTGAAAAGCACATGTACACATGGGTCCATGCCACCTCTGGAAGCAGATTCAGGGTTGCAAATTAAAGTTTGCCAGTAATTTTATGAGAGTAACTTTTAATAGTTTGTTTTTTAAGCAAACCTTAGCTTGCAATGTGGAAGATCCTTATACAGACTTTAGTAAGAGGTAGAAACGTTTTTACATCTTTCTTTTGACATTAGCAACATATCTACTAAATTACCATTCAATTATTATGCAAAAGCCTGTCCTAAACGTTAAATATTTAAAAGTTATATCTAAATAAAAATATAGTTATATTATTTTTGTATGCACAAAAAAAAGCTTTTTAGATAATAAAATTCTTATTTCAGTGAATGTTCCAGACATTGTTAAATAGAGAAAGCTTTTCTACTTCCAAGCAGTCTCTGAAAGGGTTTTACGCAGAATGGCATCTGTCATGGAAAAAAAAAGAACAAACTGGATTTATAATTCATCAGGTAACCAGAAACAACTTCTTTCTAAAGCAGCTGGATTCTAATGAGAAAAAGATTGTAAGTAATGGCAGAATCTCTCCTGCTAGGCTCAAAGTGACATGTTTGTGTCCAAAGAAAATATAAAAGATCAACTAACTCTTTATTCTTGGAACTATGGGGGTTTTGGATGTCGAAGCACCCACCACTGTTAATGATAGACAGTTTTCTCTCATGATTTACTATGGTGTTTGGACATATTTAATCATTTTTCATGAGTCACAATGATTTGTAATATTATTAATTTTTATGTATATGATTAGGTTAAACAAACGGTAAGTCTAAGAACATCACTATGAAACTTTGGCTCCTGAGCAGGCCTCTGGGACACTGTTACTAAATGGCCATTCCTGGTTAAAATGCAGAAAAAGACTTAAGATAAACAGAGCTAGACTTATTGGCACCATTAATCCCTGTAACCCCCTTTTGCAAAGAGGAAAATATGTAATCTTTGTCTATGGCATTTCACAATATGCCATGAAAAAGATCACAGAACGAATCCTTGACCTGTTTTTTTGCGCATTATGTCCAGATTGCCAAAAATATATGATCCACTTAAATGCATTATTTAATTTAGGTTTTGGGAACTGTGACAACCATAGAAGAAGGATGGTTTTCTACTTGATGAATTGTGTGGTTCAGAGTTGATTGGCCTGTGTCGGAGGTAGATGAGGGTAAGTAATCAGTTTCTTCAGGTGATATAACAAAACTTGTACCCCCCTAAATAACAAAGTATGGGGATAAAATATCATTCTATAGCTTTCATGAAAACTTAAAAATCATTATATGTCTAAAAGGACAATTTTTATAGGAGTTGACTAACAATGAACTTTGGGGTTGTGTTTTTGTTGTTTTATTTAGGTCCTTGTTTGTCTTGCGTATCTTTTTAAGTTATTTAAACCTTGCCAATATTATTGCTGTGTATGACATAAGGACAGGAGTGATGTACAGAACAGACATTGATTGATTGGAAATTGATCCAATATGAGTCAAAAACTAATAGTGGAATAAATCACCCTGAATCCTAAAACTCTAATACTGTACTGTTTTAGCAAAGTGATCAAAACACTTAATTTCTATTGGCTTATGTTTAAGGTTTATTCAACCAATTGGTTAATCATACATAGGTCAGTGCTTCTCATACCTATAAGGATGATTTTTGACTGATATCTATCACTACAAAATGAGAAATAAAAGAATCCATGACTCACACCTATGTATATTGTATGGGTTAATATCAGTACTTGTCAATTCTTAAAGCTGCGATTTCTGTATTGAAAATGGGCAATTTGAATCAAGAAACGCTGTTAGCAAGTTTTGACAAAAATAATATTTTTTTGTAGCCATTTCAATTCAGTGGCCTTTTATCTTTTCTTTCCCATTCCAAAGAAAAACAAAAAGAAATCATCATTTATGTCAATTAATTCTTATAGCAAAGATAACCAGAAAGTCCTCACTCACTAATTCAATATTAATTCACAAGCTTATCTGAGTTGAAAATGCAGTGTATACATAAAAAAATGTTAAATTGATAAAGTTAATGTATTTTCTTCACTTGCACTTGTCAAACACGTTCCCTGGCAGCACTGATGTCTCTCTTCAGCAACCATGTTTTTTAGACTTTGCAATCATGTTTGTTTGGTTTTTTGGGGGGATATAAACTAATTAAATTGACAACTGTCCTGCTGTTGTGTTCTATTTACTTTTAGAGTTTTTTATTTGTATGGGGTGTTATGATTAGCAAAGTCGGTTTGTTTAATACAGTTTGATTCTACTGCACCACTGGCAGGGCGCCGGTAGCTGATTGTACCTATTGATCCAAGAGTTTTTTTCCATTATAACTTTCCACTTACACTTGTGTGTTTGCCTCCCCACTGGTAAGCATCAGTCGCAGCCAAGTTTTAATCAAGCCCATAAAGTTTGTTGTGAATGCATTATCATTTTTAAATGTACCATTTTGTGTAGATTAAATCATATTTTTTATGTTTTTCAGGGAAGATAACTTTAATACAGGCCTGCTGTTATCTTAGATCCTACTTTTTTCTACCTAAGCAGAGTGTTTTTTTGTCAAGTTACTTTCTAATAAAAAAGGGATTGCATCTTGAAATAAGAATTCTGTTCACTTTAAGAACTGTATAAATTCCAAAAGTAAATTGAATGTTCCTACAGATTCTACAGTAGCTGCCATAAAAACCCTTTTGAAACAATCCAACGTAAGCAGCAAAAGATGGTCGACAAAAAAATTTGAAATGAAAAAACAAAAACAGCCAAAATTAAAGCTACAGTGTGTAATTTTCAGCGACATCTAGCGGTCAGACTGCAGACTGCAGCAACATGAACATCTCCCCCCCACCGCTTCTTCCCCCCAACAGTACGGCGAGCGTTACGGGACAAAATGTCTTCCACGACGTCCGCATCACCTACCTTCTCAAGTGATGAGGTTTGTTTACATAGATAATTTTACAGATAGTATTTCATTAGTCTGTGAGTTCAGTACCGTCTCAGTTCATCTCTCTCAACTTACCGTAGTTACTTTCGAGCGTAATGGGCGATCTCGCAATCGCTAGTTTGTTGGCTGTGCGCTGCTGTAGCGCAAAGATGTCTGCCTCCATGGCTGCGAGACCCGCTCCTATGTAATTATAAATAACGAATTCTAAGGCAACGCAAATATTAAGGTTAAAAGGCTGACCTCGTAGATGATGATAAATAACATAGTTATGTATAATATATTACATTTTTGACCGTATATCCCTGTAATTATTACACACTGTAGCTTTAAAGGAGGAGGGAATAAAGAAAGACAATGCAATTAATAATACATTTATTTACCAATTAATACTAAATTGTTGTTAAGCCCAAAATTATTTTCACACCTGAAGGATATGGATTTTTATTTTGTTTTTCCATGGTTTTGATTAAATATTCAAACAATGAATCTATAAATTGTTCTGTAATTGTTTTAATGTATTTAACATAGAATTAAAACCCATCCAACTTGTGCTTTTGTGGTGGTTTTTTCTAATTATTGGGTGCAACCATTTACACAAACTGAAAGTAAAAAAAAAGCTCTATTTACTACATTAGACTCTAATCTGTATAGCTACATTTAGACTAATAATCTCTTCTGATTTACTGTAATTGTATGTGTTTTGATAGGCTGAGGTACCAATAATAAACAATGAGTTAAAGATTTTTTTATAGGTATTTAACTTTTGATATCTCGCCCTTACAATTCCGAAATTTATAGCATTACAAAGAATCTGGATACTGTGTATTGCAATGCCCGACTCAAAGCCTGTGACAAAAAAAATGGGAGAGGACATGTCCAGATATATGCAAAAAGAGTTTATTGAAGTAAACCCTCAGACTCAACCACAGCCAGTCCAGGGAATAAGTAAACAAGCCCTGCTGTCCGCTCCAACCAGATTCAATCTGGACACCAAACCAAGCAGACCGTACAGTAGCTGGTGAAAGCCAGCCTTTTAACTGAAATCTGCTATATTTCCATTAGGTAGCCCTGCCCTCCAACTCATTTCTAAAAAACAAAATGACAGAGACATCTAGTGTTCTGGCGGGCCATATCAGAATAAACTTTATTATATTTCCACTTTCTTGTTGAACTACATGTGAAGTGCGTCCACAAATGTTGTCTTCAAATATCACTTTAAATTTCTTTTACTTCTTTAAGCAAATAAGACAACTTCAAAAGTCCAATCAATGATTGACACAAATAAAGTTGCAATATCAGAATAAAAGCTTGAAATGTTTTCTTGGAGTTGACCACCCAATTGAGAAAGAATCAGGGGAGACTGCCTGTATAAACCATGGATTAAAATTCAGTTTTATACCTTTCAATAAACAAGGTTTAACATGAAAGCTGCCGACTATTGAAACTATAAGGTGTTCCCTTTTTTTTCCCAAATAGGGTTTTGTAGCCAAGATCTAAGGGTAAAGAAAAAAAACTTACAGTTTATGTAAAAATGTGTTGTATCCTCAGAGATGTTGACAGTCTCTGACCCTAGACTTGTACAGTTCCTGATTAGAGGTAAGGAAGGCCGACAGCTATGATCGCCTCTCTAGACCTAATTGTTCTTTAAAGATTTGTCATGTCTTGTTTTGTGGCTTAGCCAAACAGCACAGTGGGGGAAGAAAACAAGACAGACTAACTAATAGCAGTGTAGAAGATGTATTCAGTTAGGGTGTAAGGGTACAATCACACAGAGAATGCATTAGTAAGAGGTGATCACCTTATAAGCAAGATATTTGCCACCTGTATTTGGTTGTTAATGGTTGTTGGTCCACGGCATATATCAGCTGGTGTGAAAGCAACACTGATATGGTCATATTTATGTGTGAATTTTGTATCTCACTATAAGATGTAGCTGCTAATTCATCTGGTGCTTTACGTTTGCATTCACAAAAGAAGTTGAAAGAAAATTGGAAGTATTTTCATTTACAGGACATTTGACAAGGTGATAAGAATTCTCCTTTTTTTTTTTTTTTTTTTTACATATATTCAGCATATTTAATGTTTTACAAATTAGTCCCTGCTGTTTATGGTAAGTATGGAAAGTTTAAAACATGGCGCGTGGTAAATTTATATATGAACCTTGCAAGATCAATTTTCTTCTAAGTCATATTTGCTGATGTAATGCCTTTGCATATCATTGAAATGTTTCCTTCTTTTTCATATGTGTCAAGTAAAAATTACAAAGTCATACAAGGTTAACCATTAACATTGTTACTTGTTAACCGTTAAAATCTCAAATCAAATTGATTAAAAATGCTTCAACATCCTAAAACTTTGTTTGTTTTTTTGTTTATTGCTTCGAGAGATGATTGACTATTGATAGAAATATAAATGCAATTATCAGATCAAAATACACATCAAAATGTAATACTAGAGAATAACAAACATTAAGTAATATACTGTGAAATGTAAAAATGGTATGAGAGTAAATATACAGCAAATTATACAGTCAAAAACAACAAGAAAGTGATTCTCATCAATTCAGAATAATCTTTTTGAATGACTATAATATGGTAAACATACAGGTACATACTTAAAAAAATACAATCTTAATATGCAAATGACATTTGAATAATTTATGAATAGGGCATTTTTCTTCTCTATTTGCTCTTATGTTTAAAAAAATAACATTTCTTTAGTTTGTTAAAAACATAAAAATACAACACACCTACATAATATACTGTCAAAGAAACTGTTTATTTTACATATATCTGATATTCTTGCGAGTTCAGTTGAGGAATAAGCACAAAGTATAATTAGAGGCAGATAGAAAATATAATTATCAAGATGAGTTTAACATAAACAAATTGGCTGCAACAGCAATTTCTTTGACAGAAAAGTCATTAGGGGCTGTCAAGCCAAAGGTACCAGAACGGCAAATTTCCTCACTGAATTTCTGTATTGTATTAATGTGTTCAGGTAATTATCAATGGTTCTTTTCCCTGTAGACTTTAAAGGTGCCCAAGATGACAGATGGATTGCCTGCTCTGCATATCTGAGGTTGAAAGTATTGATCTCTGGGATTAATGCTACTCCCTGGAGAGGGTGGCAGTCAAAGAGTCCTTCTGTAATTACACATTTACATGTGACGCTGATCGCTGAGGATGCTGACACATAACCTGCACTGCAGCTCAGTTACTCAGTTAGTACACATTTGTTTCCTTCCTAACAGTGTGCTTGTGGAAACTAATGTGTTTTATTAAATAGAAATGATCTCTCTCTCTCTGTCTTTCTTTCTCTCTCTTATTTCTCTTATACCCTTTCAGAATCACCAGAAGGCTCTGAGCAAACATTTTTATTCTGTCACTTTTAGAATAAACTTTAAGTGTAAAAGAAGAAAAGAAACAACCACAGAAAAGGGAGTTCAAATACCTCACACCTACTGTATTTTGTAGGTATTTGTATACTTCTTTTGCTGGCCTCACCATATCAAAAAATACAATAGTTTTCCCTCTGCAAAATAGATATGTCAGGACATCCCATTTGAAATCTTTTCAGATTTTTTTTCCCAAAATTTTTTTCTGGATTAAGCACCAGACCCGATCTAACCTCATGTGTTCCTAGAAAAGCAAATAGTTCAAATACATGAGCCAGAAACCATGTTTTGTGAATATGAGGGGTTTTCAAAGGTGTTAGGGGAAAAAAAGTAACGTTTTACCATGTTCAGTGTGAAATTTGTGGATGCAGGAAAACATTTTTTTTATTTCTCCTACAGTGCGTTACTATTTAAAGCAAAACACTAAAATGATACAATTAAAGAATACATAAAGAATATTACCAATAAAAACAGAGATGTTGCAGAAGATGATGCAGTTTTTGTATAAAATATACCTTGATACCTAGGGGGAGTGGCGGCCCAGTGTTTAAGGCAAAGATTTGTAATCCTGAGGTTCTGAGTTCGAGCCCAAATCTGGTCCCTGAGCAAGACCCTTATTTCAATTTCAATTCAGTTTATTTGTATAGCGCCAAATTCACAACACATGTCATCTCAAGGCACTTTACAGTTCAACCAGATCATACAGTCAAATTGATACAAAGTTTTCTATCTAAGGAAAACCAGTTGATTGCATTTACTCATTGACTTAAATACAATCCCTCACACTAAGCATGCTTGTAGCGACAGTGGAGAGGAAAAACTCCCTTTTAACAGGAAGAAACCTCCAGCAGAACCAGGCTCAGTGCGAGCGGCCATCTGCCGAGGCCGACTGGGGTTCAAGGAGACAGAAGCAGAGATACAAAAAGCAGCTGTAAAAGGCGGCCCCGTCCAGGAAACACACAGCCAGGCAGACAAGCTCCAAGGCAGCTCCCATGCCAGAGGATGAAGAGAGCACATCCACCCAGCCACGGCCAGAGAAACAGGACCACACCTGAAGACAGGCCGATCTCCAACATCTACAAACAAGGGTGTTGATGGAAGCAGCACAGCTGATGTTGCTTTCCTGGAGGACGTCACAGCCAAACAGGAACAGACGAGGCAAAGCTACTCTGAGGAAAAGCAGAGAGAGCAGAAGGTTAGAGATTGAACTAACAGATTCTGCAGAATAGGAGAGCAGAGAGAGAATGAAGCAGAATGATGAAATGGGGGTCCCTATGTCCTCCAAAAGTCTAAGCCTATAGCAGCATAACTTTAAAGACAGCTCAGGATAACCTGAGCCACCCTAACTATAAGCTTTATCAAAAAGGAAAGTTTTAAGCCTAGCCTTAAAGGTAGACAGGGTGTCTGCCTCACGGACTAAAACTGGTAGTTGGTTCCACAGGAGAGGAGCCTGATAACTAAATGATCTGCCTCCCATTCTACTTTTAGAAATTCTAGGAACCACTAGTAAACCTGCAAATTGAGAGCGAAGTGCTCTGTTAGGAACATAAGGAACAATCAGATCTCTGATATAAGATGGAGCTTGGCCATTTAAGGCTTTATATGTGAGAAGGAGGATTTTAAATTCTATTCTTGATTTAACAGGAAGCCAATGAAGAGAAGCCAGGATAGGAGAGATATGATCTCTATTTTTAATTTTCATCAGAACTCTGGCTGCAGCATTTTGGATCAGCTGAAGGCTTTTAACTACAGTTTGTGGACTTCCTGATAGTAAAGAATTACAATAGTCCAGCCTTGAAGTAACAAATGCATGGACTAGTTTCTCAGCATCACCCCTGGACAGGAGATTTCTAATTTTTGCAATGTTCCTCAGATGAAAGAAGGAAATTCTAGAAACCTCTTTGATCTGGGATTTAAATGACAGGTCCTGATCCAAAATAACACCAAGATTTTTTACTTTATTATCTGAAATCAGTTTAATCCCATCCAAATGAAGTGACTGGCTAATCAGCTTCTTTTTCAGAGACTCTGGTCCAAAGACTATAACTTCTGTTTTGTCTGCATTCAGAAGCAGAAAGTTAAGAGTCATCCAGGTTTTTAGGTCTTCAAGACATGCCTGTAATCTATGTAATGGGTTAGCTTCATCTGGATTTATAGACAGATATAGCTGGGTATCATCAGCATAACAGTGGAAATTAATCCCATGCTGTCTAATAACTCAACCAATTGGGAGCATGTATAAAGTAAAGAGAATTGGTCCTAGCACTGATCCCTGTGGTACTCCACAGGTAACCTTTGAGCGTCTTGAAGATCTATCATTAACATAAACAAACTGAATTCGATCAGATAGATACGATTTAAACCAGTCTAGTGCTGTTCCTTTAATTCCAACAAAATATTCAAGTCTTTCTAAAAGAATATTATGGTCAGCTGTATCAAATGCAGCACTAAGATCCAACAGGACGAGCACAGATACAAGTCCATTATCTGAGGCCATGAGAATATCATTAGTGACTTTCACCAGAGCTGTTTCAGTGCTATGATGAGCTCTAAAGCCAGACTGAAACTCTTCAAAAAGTTCATTATGGTGTAAGTGGTCGCAAACTTGTTTGGCAACTACTTTCTCAAGAATTTTGGATAAGAAAGGAAGATTGGATATAGGTCTATAATTAACCAAGTCATCTGGGTCAAGAGACGGTTTCTTAAGCAGAGGTTTAATTACAGCAACCTTAAAAGCTTTAGGTACATATCCCTGTAACAGAGATAGATTAATCACATCTAAAATGGAGGAGGAGATCAAAGGGAATGCCTCCTTAAATAACCTGGTTGGAACTGGATCTAACATACAAGTTGAAGGCTTAGATGAAGACAATAATTTTGCTAATTCAGAAAGTTCAACTGGATCAAAGCAGTCTAAACCCGGTTCAGATTCCATGACTACCTCAGGTACAATCGCGGATAGAGGAGTGCTTATGATCTTATTTTTAATAAGATCAATCTTATTTATAAAGAATCCCATAAAATCATTGCTGCTAAGAGCAGGTGGAATGGACGGTTCAACAGAGCTATGGCTCTGGGTGAGTTTGGCAACTGTATTAAAAAGAAATCTAGGATTATTCTTATTCTCCTCTATTAATGAGGAGAAGTATGCTGCTCTTGCTTTACAAAGGGTCCTCTTATACAGCAGTAAACCATTTTTCCAGACTAGGAAGGACTCCCGCAGGCCTGTGGAGCGATATTTTCTCTCCAGTTTCCTAGCATTTTGCTTCAAAGTACGCAGCTCTGCATTAAACCAAGGAGCAAGCTTTCTATTTTCAACGGTTTTCATTTTCAAGGGAGCTGCGTTGTCTAAGGCAGTACGCAGAGAACTAGCAACCCCATCAACAAAATCATCAACCTGTGAAGGTGAATAAGCTATGCTTTTGCACTCTGCAGCACTGCTCAGCGACACAGAGGAGAGAGAAAGTGAAGCAGATTCTTTAAAATTTATAACTGCACTATCTGATAAAGATCTACTAAAATTGAACCTTCTTTTGGGGGAGGAGAACTCTGTTAAAGTAATCCTGAAGGTTATTAGAAAGTGGTCAGAGAGGACAGGGTTGTGAGGAAATACTATTATTTCTTCACATTCTATGCCGTATGTCAGCACAAGATCCAAAGTATGAAGATGAGAATGTGTGGGACTATTCACATTTTGAACAAAGCCAATAGTGTCTAAGATAGCATTAAAGGCTGCTCTTAAGCTATCGCCTTCAATGTCAGCATGGATGTTAAAATCTCCCACTATGATGACCCTGTCAGTATTTAATACCAAATCAGAAAGGAACTCTGAAAACTCATCTAGAAATTCAGAGTAAGGACCTGGCGGACGATACAAAGTTATAAAAAGAAGAGGTTTTCTTGCCTTGAAATTTGGATGAGGGAAATTAAGGGTTAAATGTTCAAAAGAGTTGTAGGTATTAACTGTTTTGGGAGTAATCAGTAAGTCAGACTGGAAGATTGTTGCTACTCCTCCTCCTCGCCCAGAACTTCTGGGTATGTGAAAATTTAAATAGCTTGAAGGAGTTGCCTCATTTATGCTCACATAATCCTCTTGCTGCAGCCAGGTTACTGTAAGGCAAAACAAGTCAATGTGATTATCACAAATCAAGTCATTAACTAGCAGACTTTTTATCCCCCCCACTGCTCCCCGGGCGCCTCACTATGGCAGCCCACTGCTCCCCATGGGGATGGGTTAAATGCAGAGGTAAATTTCTCCAATGTGAGATCAATAAAGATCAATTATTATTGAAAAAAATATTTTGCAATTCAGAAGTATAGGAATATCAATTCTTTACTGTGAAAAAGCAAACAGCCTCTCCGACTAAAAGTAATCACATAATGTAAATGTTGCCTATAGGCACTGAAATGTATCATTGTATTACTTACAGCGGATATTTTTAGTACACATTAAATGACTATTTAAAGTTAGTTTTTTGTTTCTTTTAAAGCTCTTAGTTTTAATATGCCATTACATGGTGCTTTTTTTTTGAGCAAAGTGATGGTGCTTATGCTCTCTGCTAGGAGGAGTTAGTGGGTTTTTAATTTTAATGTATGCCCAAAACCTAAAGCTACTTAAATAAACAGGATATTCCTGCTTCTCATGAAATTGATACTCTCCCCTAAAGATGCTGTTACTGTTTAAATCTAAATAATCCGGGTAATGTTACCAATGAATACAAGAAATGAAACATTATAGTTTTTACCAATACATATATATGTATATTTGTAAAGCAGTTGCAGCCAACAGCAATGGGATTTTCTTTACTCTGCTGAGTTATAAACAGATCTTTTAGAGTAGCTGTGTTCACTTTAAAGTCTGCAATGGAAGTGATGCAGCAAACTACAGTAGGTTGCTGCTCTCAAACAAACTGGTATTATTCTAGGACAAAAAAAGAAAAATAAGAGCTCTAGGGTGATAGACAGGTGTTTCTTGTATATGAGACGACAATCTGTCTCTTCATCCCTTCATAGTATACATTAATGGCTCAATTTTTGTTGCACCTTCATGTAAACTGTATATTACACTGCATGTTGGACATGGTTTTAACCTGTGATTTACACCCGAGTTGTCAGAGGTATGTGACTCTAGCATCTCTGACTATCCGACTATATTTTTTCAATTAAACTTTTATTTCATATTTTATTTCATACCCCTGTCAACACAAAGAAATCACAATAATTTTAACTGTTTTTACAGATGGAGCTTCCCTGTCTAGAGTATCTGTAGGACAAAGTTTTTCATATCCTGAAATATTTTAATAAGTTAAGTCTATACACTTTGAAGGCTAAATATATACACTTACACACAGCTTCACAACTCTATAGTCATGTAAAAAAAATTCTCTGACTTAGCATTAAGCAGTTGTTAGAAATGTTAAAACAATATATTGATAATGTGAACTCCCTTTTTTTTAGAGCTGTAGTTCCATGGAATCAATAATAATAAGGCTTCTCTTTTTCTAAGTTGTATTCTTGCAGCTTTTTAACATAATATGGACCAACCTCCTCTTAAGAATATATTTTGGGATCATGCTTTTCCTTCAAACTATAGGCTCATTCGAAAAAAAGTATAACACCTTTCTTTTTATACTTTTAGAGGATGTAGTTTATATTCAGCTAGAAAAGCACATGCAGTCTTTTAAAATTGATGTGAAGATTCTGTTCTCCTTTAAGTCTTGTTACAGCAGTAAAATTGCGCTTTTTATGGTGTGCAATTATTACTTTATCAGGGGGTTCTGCCAATTGAGATTTATTAGTTTTAATTCTTATTCCTTGGAAGTTTCTCTGTCTGATTGGGACAGCTTCCCTCCCTTATTGCTAATCTTTAATATGATGTACCTCAAGGCTCTACATGATTTTACTATTGTACTGTCTTGGTCCCTCCAGGGTCCATCTCCAGAAATTCCATTCCATTTTATTCAATTTCTATGTGAATGACCTCTAGGCTTATCCTCCATTTAAATACAGCAGATAACAGTTAATGAAGAGTCTGTTGAAGTGTTTGCCACGGTGTTGGGTGTAGTGCATTAAACCATGATATTAATTTTGCACATTGAGAACCAATGTACATACTGATGTTTAACGTAACCATTGGGTTATGAAGATTAAGGTTCGCCTTCTGTTTGGACACTCAAGCTTCTGCAACTGTCCCCCAGCCCAGGACAGTATCACAAGACACAACAATACACTACAAACACTACAAATATATGGCTTTGCCTTCTATGGTGCTTTGAGGACAAAGCAATTGTCTCATGCCCGCTTCTTTCTCTTTTCTGTGACACTTTTCTGGACCTGGTGGCTGTCATCAGAACCAAATTACTGCAAATCTGCAACATTTCTCTCTCAGTTTCAGGACTTCAGAAGCTTGGAAGAGGCTGGAGGTATGAAACCCCTGATGGCCTGCTGCTAATTGCTGGAAAAATATTTCAAGCCTTCCAAACTGAAATACAGACGTAGAGGTCTGGTACAGAAGTCAGGTAGTTTCTAGCCAAATGATTTGATTGTTATTGATGAATTCATGTTTACTGTTTTTTAATGCAGTGCAAGTTTTTAATGTTTTTAATGCAATGCATTTACTGTTAGTTTATGCAAGCTAACAAAATAGACCACATGGTACGCCACGCTAACATGTTTGAACTGCTGTTTATAAAGCTAAAATAAGGTTTATTTAACTGAGGGTTCAAACACTGATTTATGTTAATTTATGTTTGTTAATTTTAGTGTGTTACCTCATGCTCTGATTATGGAAGCATATGCATTTTGCTTTGCATTTTTAGGGAGTGGTGGCCTAGTGGTGAGAGCATTGCACTTGCGTCCTGGAGGTTCTGAGTTCAACATCCACAGACTGCCACTCTGGGTCCCTGAGTAAGACCCTTAATCCCACACTGCCCCCTGAACACCACAGAGTGACAGTTCACTGCTCCCCAAGGGGAAGTATAAAATGCAGAGGTAAATTTCTCCAGTGTGAGATTAATATAGTTCAATTGTTATTATTTTGATTATCAAATTATGACCAGAAGTGGTTTAATGGGAATCCATCATGTTTGTTAGCTACTGGCTCAATCCAAGAGGGCTAAGAATAAGTTAACTAACGGTTAATGGTTTCTATTTAAGTAAATATTTTAATAAAACTTAATTTTACAAATAATGCTTTATTTATCTCTGGGATTGGATTATGAACTGCTTTAAACATATTTCAATTGCTATAAATTATCCAAAAGTTAATTTGAACACATTCCAAAGTCTTCAACATAAAACTTAATAAAATAATAATAAACTAAATAAAATCCACATGACATAAAATCAATGCTGCGCTGTGATATCATTGCATAATTTTATTGAATATGGTTTTCAACCATGTTTTTTCTTCTTCTTTGATTTTCTCCTTTAGACAAGAGTTTTTAACTTAAATATGTTTGTCTTGGAGCTGAAAGAAACCTATATTTTGAATGGAAGTTGTGATGAATTTATTGTATATATGTATCTTGATTCATTTTTTCATATGTTGTTCTAACACACAACAAGTTGTGTGTGTGTGTGTGTTCACAAACAATTTTGGCAATATTGACTGATTAAATAACATTTCCCACCCCTACTGGGGGGGGCAATTAATATATTATAATGTTACAACATGGGCCACTGAACTCTTGTGTGTCTGTTGGTAAGGAATCCTGAACTGTTCATTGAGTCAGATTTGATATCCAATAAACACGTTGTTGTTTAGGTTTCATCGAAGAGCCTGCTCAGTTGTTTGGTAGATGTGAGAACACAGAAGCTGAAATTTTTTCAAATGCTGAAACAACAGAAGCAATTTGAAATATGCGCTGCTGACAGATGTGGTCTTGGATAACTGGACTCTGTGGGAATGCCAAGGTGATTTGACATCTAATAAACAGGTAAGTGCAGTAGTCCAATCCTCCCTTTTGTCATCTGAAGCATATTGGTAAAGTATTTTTTTCTGTTGGCACTCTTGTGACCGTTATTCATGCTCTTACAGTAATTGTCTAGACTGGTCTATTGCAACTTTCTCAACAGTCAACTAGTCTCTTTTTTTGAGCTATTTCAACACTTAGCTGCATATTTTAGCGACAAATCAACATTTCATCCAAGCTTAATGTTTAATCTCTGGTTTAAAAGCTGTTCTTTTTCAAAACTAGCATTTCATTCCAATAGTCAGACCATTCAATCAGTCTTTGTTTCTTCTACACCTTTTATTGCTGAATTTTCTATTAAATTTTGTTTTACTATGCATTGCTTTTTATTTATAATTTTTATTTTTTTTTTGTATTTTTAACATAACCCGTAATTTCATCAATGACCCATCACACTCCCACCGCAGACTATTCTCACTACTGCCCTCTGGGAAGAGGCTTTGCAGCGTTCAATGCAGGTCCAGCAGATTCCGAAAGAGCTTCTTCCCCACTGCCATCAGACTGCTAAACCGTTGAAAAAATTCAAAATCATCTCACAGACGCTGCATCAAACTGACAAGACCAAACCAAAACGCAGCATAATTGCTCCATATATATTTAATGCTCTGAACTTCCAAATCAGCGTTTGTTTTTTTGTTGTTTTTTTTGCCTTTTTTCTCCCACACTGTTTATATTTGATCACTCCTGCACTTTTAAGAAATGGAAATGTCATGAGAGCTGTACAAAACGGAATTTTGTTTTGTATAAACTCTGTGTATTCAAAAAGACAATAAAAGTTGTCTAAGTCTCTAAGTCTCTAAGTCTAAATTCTTGTTTACATGTACTTCCCTTTGCTCTCCTTTTCTGAAAAAGAGATTTATTAAATAAATAAAATATTAATGATTAGTAGCATTATAACCAGTCATTATCATTACACTTAACAGTTTATCAAATTATTCATTTGAATGTTTAAATACAGAGCTCAGTATATTAAATTTGTTAGGCTCCAGAGAAGATGAAGCCTGCACCCGTGAACCCAGTTACCTTGTATTTTTAACCAAAGGCATCAGGGAGACCCAGCAAGAACAGATGGCTATATGGGAGAAATTAGAACTTGACTTAGATAGACGTTATAAATGATCAACCATTCCGTCTTGTTAAATGCCAGTATGTCAGCTATTTTCAATATGCTAATTCTAAATTCAATAGTTAATGTAAGACACAATCTGCAGAACATTTTTAAAAAAGATTAACAATAGCTTAAATTAGTTCTCAAAACTGTGAAGGTAAATTCAATTTGTTAAAAAAAAAACTGTTTCCAGGCTTATAGACTGTAAAAAGATTTATGCACTGTAATAAATTAGGTTAAATATTAAAAAAGGACACATTCCAAAACCGTTTCATCTGTGTCAACAAGGATATGCTTTTCACCAAAACCCTTTTCCTTCTTCCATTACTTATACAGAGATAATCTTTCCACTTGAATTATTTGAATTATTAGTGTTTATCATGGTAGGATATGTAAACTTTCAAGCACAACTGTATACTAAAACAAAATAACAAAGAATGCAAGTTCTGATATATATATTAGCCCGTGACAATACCAAATTCTGAAAGAACCGCTTTGCTTTTTCATAATAATTTTAATATGTTTTCTGCCTCAACATTTCCCATGGAATCCATCTGGAGCATTTGGTCATTATGTTGTTATGTTTCTGCTTGGGTGAGAAGAGCATCCTCACAGCTGATCTTTAGGTAGGCTACAGCAAACCAAATGATGGCAAACTAGCTTCCAGTGAAGTGAAGTGACTCACATTGCATTCAACGGAAGGCCCCTTTCATGTCAGGCTTGATTTACCATCATCTGTCATCCTGGAGAAATGGGCAGTGCTACTTATTCTACAAAGTATGAGTGTATCTGAACAGGTGAGCATATGTTGGAAACGTTTCTAAATGACATCGCATTTACCATAAAAATTTCCATATGCAAAACAAATGAATTGGCAGTTACGATAGCACAGAGTAAAAAAAAAAAAAAAAAAAAAACATTTTTTCAATCAATCTTGATTGTGTTTGTTTATGTCATTGGACCTGAGCCATTAACTTATTGTTGCTGTTATTATCGGCAATACCACTGCCGTGTGTGAAGCATATGCTTTCATCAAACTCTCATTAACCTTGCCTCTGATTATGTCCTGCAATGGGAGATTACTCTCTGAGATTTGCCTTAGAACAGAGTGGCCATTTGCAGCTCAATGATAATTAACTGTTGAAACAAAAAGCATTTCCTCTGTTTTTTGTTCACACAGTTGGTGTAGGCATCTAAGGAAAATGTAGCTTTTTATCCTTAAAGTTAAATATGCTATTGATTTAAGATGTCTCTATTCTTCTTTATTTTTATGACAGGTAAGAAGGTTGATAATCATAAAAAGCGTAAGCAACACTGTCTAAATATGACAAAATCCTTTTAAATTTTCAGTTTTAAAGTAGTCATAGCTACAGTTTTTAGAAGGCCCTTTCAGAACAGTAAATAAATGTGCTGTAGAAGTAAGAAAAATAATACAAAAACAAAATGTCCCACAGACATAAACAAATATTTAGTGAGACTGAAAAGCCAGTCAACAGAAACTGAATAATAAACACTGTATAAGGACATGCAATGGCAATGTAAGACTACACTGAAACAGTGTATTCTATTATCACAGAATCTCAACCACATTTATTTTCTTTTTTATTGACTTGACTTTATTAGGTCCTACTTATTTGCAACCAGTCATGTCAGCCATCAGGCAATCACTCTTGCAATTACACAAGCAGATGGTGATGAGAGAGGAAGTGATTCCAAAAATAAGAGAGGAAACTATAGAACACAACAATAAAAAAACAGACAGTTTGACAGACAGACAGATTTCCACCACAGGACCTTTTGAAAATAGTAGTGTTGTAAACACTGACATCTTTCTGTGCTCATTCAGCACCTCACAGCTACACAGATTATGACCAAATGTTTGAAGAGGTTAATAGTATTTAACATGATCTAATGTAAATTACTGTAAAACAGCCTCTTTGTTTTTTCATTGCTGTCATGTTATTCAGCCTTGCCATATTTTAAAGTTGCATTAAAAAAAGATCATTCACAAAAGCCACACTAAAGATATGAACATGGATGGTACTTACAAGTCTATAACCAAATTACAAGGTCTCCATCAGTGTTTTTTCGTTTCCTTGACATAGAGAGGCATCTTAAATCAAGAAATCTGATCAATGGAAAATGTTCACCTTTTCTGCATGGGGGAGACACCGTAAGTACGGCTACTGGCAGATGCTACAACTTGTGCTTTCACTAAACAAGCAGTGACTATAAATGAGGGAACAACATAAATAACACATCCTTTTCAAAATGTTCCAAGCACAGAAAAGACACCTTGGGGTGCTCCAACTTCACCCGATCTCTTCTCACCCACTTCCATCCAAACTGAAAGCAGCTGCAGATCCTTGGGTATTCACGGTTGATCTACTGTACATAAATACTAGAAAATGTCAGTAGTGTGTTATCAACACTTTAAAGTTAAGTCTGTATTGCATTGCCATTCAATTATTACACCGTTTTAATTGAAAATATGAAAAAGTCTATATATATTAGGAATATAACAACACCAATATTGTGGTTACCCTCATCATGTGCAAGCATAGCATGACAGACAACACAAACTAGATATAACCCTCCAGTACACCTGGGCTCAAATCTGATCAAAACAGACTGGGGAGTGAGACAGCAAAACAGAAATAAAAACACACAGCAATTGGAGATGATGACGATGCTATTAATGATATTTTTTCTACTGAGTGAAAAAAATAAAGGGAATACAAAGTTAACTATCACTCGAAATTACCACAGCAACACCAAGCAGTCAGGCTTTAAACACTTGTCATTCTCTGCATACAAATTACTGTGAGTAATGTTAAAGAAATAGGACATGGGTCTTAGACTTTGTGTAATGCTTAAAGAACACTGATCTGCTTTAGCTATTTTACAGTTTAAGTAAGAGCCATGTAACATAAGAAATTAAGGGGGGAGGGGGGGACTTACAGTACTATGCTAAAGCTAAGAACCACTTTCAGAGATTAGTGTAATTTTATGGTATAAATGAACCTACAAAAAACTAATTATATGAAATAAGTCCATTTTAATTTCCCCAGTCATTAAAACCAGAAAAGGTAATGGGGATACAGACTGAGAAAAAAGGAAGGTTCTTTTTACAAGCTGCTGCTCAGGTAAAGTGTGTTAGACAATGTGATGAGGTTGTTTTGTTGACCTGTGTCCCCCACCTTTCAAATTCCATTTCCCTCAATGAAATCAAGTGTCAAAGTTTGCAGAGAAGGTAGTGAAAACAAGCCGAACCCAATAACTGCTGGGGCTGTCACAGCGACTGAGACTGACGATATAATAATCTAATAAACGAGCGAGTTGTTTTCAACCTAGTGTCATGGTTATTGTGACAACAAGGAACAGATCTCTTACATGAGAATTTTTTATGACTTTGTGTAATTATATGTCATGTGCTCCACAATTTGAAAGAAAAAGGGATATTTAGATGATAATTAGTGAGAATTAAAAAATACCTCTCCACTGTTTTTGAGTTAGAAATATTTTATCTTAATATCACACTACATATGTTCATTTCCTTTTAAAAACATGTTTTTCTTATGTTGAATGAAAAGGAACTTCAATCTGAAAAATTCACTAGGAATTTTATTGACACAATTACTTTAGCTTTTGGCACAGGAAACATTAGCGCTGAATTTTGTTTTGATATGCATGAACAGGAGTGAAGAACAGAAATGTTTCCCCCCAGGCCTGAAACTGGTGGTGGAGTGGAGATAGATGCAGTTGGTCACTCTGTAGAGTGCTGGTTGGCGAGACGGTGTGCTTGACCTCTATGGAGAGATCGAGTGGACTGTGTGAGCTGATACTAGTGCTTCATTCAGGGACCTGGAAGGTGGAAGTTCAGCTTGGATAACACAGGTTGCATGAACTTGTCCATTATGAGCAAGCATGAAGTGACATTGGAGAGGAAAAACTCCCCTTTAGGAAGACACGTCTGGCAGAAGCAAGCTCAACTTGGCAGTCTTCTGTCGGACCGGTTGAGATGAGGCAGGGAATGCAGTAAGAGTCCTGGAGAAATTACACTCTGATAAAGCTTTAGCTATGATGGTGGAGAATGGGATGGAGGTGGGTTGAATCAGGGTTATCTGAATCGAAGTCAAACATTGCGCAACCCCTGCCTCTGCTTTGGGTAGCAGACTGAATTGTGGATTTGGAGACCTTTTAAAAATAAGTCAGGATGCTGATTGGGCTTTCATGGAGGTGTGTGTTAAAAGCTTATTAGCTTGTGTCAGAGGTGGATGAGGGTAAGTAATCTGTTTTTTTCATTTGAACTTTCGCCTAAGCTTCATTTTTAAAGCTCACTGTCATGATCCTTGGGTTTTTGTTTGCTGCTGTGTTTCTGCTCTCATCATTTTCTTGTGATTTATTGGTTCCTTACTTTAGGTAAGTTTTTACTCATTTCCTGAATTATGTTCTGTATGTATTCTAAAATATTATTTTGTAAAAAAAAGAATTATGTCTTATTTCTTCGTACCCCTGATCAGCTCCATTCACATTAATTCATCTCCCATTCCTCCGTTTCTTATCATCAAGTGATTAAGAGATTGATTCCCAAATTGTTCCCTCCAGACCATTTTTCCCTTCTTGTGTATTTAAGTTCACTGTATGGCATTGTGCCTTAATGTATCCTTCTGTTTACCTCTCTTATTGATTTTTTTTTGTTGACTGCTGACATGTTTTGGTGGTGTTTTAGTCATCACTCTTATCTTTGCAGTAAGAGATGGTTAAGGATATTAAGAAGGAGAAAAAGGATAAAACCAAAAGGCCATAATGAGATGTGTCTTTCCCATTAATCAATGCCCTCCATGCAATTTGCTGTCTGTGAGTTGGGAATGACCTGTCTCATGGGTCGCTTGCCAATTTTCTGATGCAGTCAACCCACTTTGTGCTGAGCTGTATACTATAACCAATAGTTCTTTGGAGGAATTTCCTCTTTAAAATCTTGCCTGGAACAAGATGCAGATTTTCTCACAAAAGTGTCTCTCACATGATTACTGGGGGTGTAAATAGGTTACTGAAAGTTGCTGATAATGACCGAAAATGTCCTTGGAGACCATTTTAGCTTATATTTTTTGTCCGTCCTTTTATATAATATCTCCTATTCTACTGTTATGTAGATTTTAGGTAAATTAATATGGCCAGTATACATAACATACTCACCACAAGCCAATAGGCAGAAGAACAACTGCAGTTGTTTGGATCTTAATACTTTATTTTGCTTTGTTATTTCAAGATTACTAAAAGTGCGATTAGAAATATCTTACTATGAAAAATTTAAGAGCCACTTTGTCCAACATTTCCCATGTAAGATACACAGCTTTAAGGAAGTACACCCCCCCCCCCCCCCCATACCCCCCCTTACTGAACTTTTCAACCTTTTGCCACATTACAGGCTTAATAACATAAAGATATAAAATTGTAATTCTTTGTGAAGAATCAAAACTATCATGAAGTAGTGAGACATTTATTGGATATAAACTAAATGAAAAACTAAATGGAACTAAATGAAAAATTGGGTGTGCAAAAGTATTCATCCCCGTTGAGTTAATAGTCTGTAGTGCCACCTTTTGCTGTGATTACAGCTGCAAGTTGTCAGTTTTCAAATCAGTTTTGCACATTGAGAGACTGACATTTTTGCCTATTCTTCCTTGCAAAACAGCTTAAGCTCAGTGGGGGTCTGTGGAGAGTGTAAAACAGCAATTTTCAGCTCTTTCCACAGATTTTTGATTAGACTTAGGTCTGGACTTTGACTTGGCCATTCTAACACATGGATATGTTTATTTTTGAACCATTCCTTGTAGATTTTGCTTTATGTTTTGGATCATTGTCATGCTGGAAGATAAATCTCCATCCCAGCTTCAGGTCTTTTGCAGACTGTTTTCATACGATAGTCCTGTATTTGGCTCAGTCCATCTTTCCATCAATTTTAACCATCTTCCCTGTCTCTGCTTAAGAAAATCAGGCCCAAACCATGATGCTGCCAACACCATGTTTGACAGACTGGATGGTGTGTTCAAGGTGATGAGCTATGTGGCTTTGACACCAAACATGTTTTTCATTGTTGCCAAAAAGATTGACTTTGGTTTTATCTGAACAGAGCACCTTCTTCCACATGTTTGCTGTGTGGCAAACTTAAAATGAGATATTTTATGGCTATCATTAAGCAATGTCTCTCTTCCTTAAAGGCCAGATTTGTACTTAAATGACTGATTGTTGTCCTATAGACAGAGTCCCCCACCTAAGCTGTAGATCTCTGCAGTTCATCCAGGAATCACGGGCCTCTTGGCTGCATTTCTGATCAGTCTTCTCCTTGTTTGAGCTGAAAGTTTAGAGTGATGGCTGGGTGTTTGCTTTAAACTTCTCCACAGCAGTATATAAAACTTGCCTGGTGTGTTCCTTGTTCCTCATGATGGTCTTTGTGCTTAAACAGACCTTTGAGAAAATGACAGATCAGGTGCATAGGGAGACTTGACTACACACATGGATTCTATTTATCATCAGCAGTCATTTAGGTCAACATTGGATCATTCAGAAATCCTCACTGAACTTCTGGAGAGAGTTATCTGCAATGAAATGGAAGGGACTGATTGATTTTGCCCACTCAATTTTTCAGTTTTTTTAATTTTTCTTAATTTAAAACATCCAATAAATGTTGTTCCACTTCCTTATTGTTTACCACTTGTTAATTTTTCTCATAAAAAATAAAATGTTATATCTTTATGTGTGAAGCTGGAAAAGTGGCAAAAGGTTGAAAAGTTGAAGGGGGATGTATACTTTTGCAAGGCGCTGTATTGCTAAGTATAAACAAAGGAGAAATAAAAAAAAAACCTCTGCTAAAATCATGCTTCCAAAGTAAAGCACAGTATTATGAAAAAAATGATTTGGCCACTTTCAGACTTCTTCAGCTGATTCTGTCTGTCAGCTAATTTCGACATCAGATGAAGACAACCCAAGATCATGACAAACAACTGTTTAAAATCTGCTTTCATTTATTAAAGCAAAATGAAAATTTATCAAACCAATAGGGGGAAAAAAAAACTTATAACCCACTTGCTTAATTATAAATTACCTGGGATTAGCAGCTTTGTTTGAATGTGAAGTTCAATTTCACTGTCTAAACCCAAGCCTGATTACTGTAAGAACAGTTTAATGAAGCAATCCTTTACTCAGAATTTGTCTTACAACATGAAGTAGGCTAAGGGGTTCAAAAAAACATATAGTCCAGTCTAAGACCTGAAAAAAATTAGAGATTTTCAGAAACTCACCACAGTAAGAGACCTGAATCATGAATGGATAAAAAAAAACAAAAGTGCAGCTTCTTAGGATTGGCCAACCTCCAAGTGTTTTTCCAAGAAAGCATCAATAGCTAGAAGGAAACAAAAGGCAAGAAGAACACTGACAGCGTGCAGACCTCTGTTAAGGTCTATATTTATGTTTGAGGAATAAAAAGAAACTAAACAAACATAACCATAGGAGAGTTCATAAAAGAAAATGCCACGCAAAAGAAGAAAAAAAATATATACTGCACTAAGATAGAACTTTAAAGTTATGTGCTCTACTACATCTTGTGCCAAACTATCTCCTCGCAAGTTATCACAAATGCTAAACAGCAGTTGTTGTCACAGCACTGCCGTCACATAGGTCTGGTTGGGTAGATAGGTATTTCCCATCAATAATTGACATCATCCAAACTCCACATTTTAGAAATTATCTTCAAAAGGTTTTGACTATAAAAATACATGCAAACTTGATAGCATTTTCAAAGCTGATTTACTAACCAGTTACAAATCAAACAGCCTGTCTGAGGCTTCTGAGTTAACAGAAGGCTAAAACTTGCTACAGTGTTTCCCTCTTAAATATGTAAAACATATGCTGATGACTAGTATAGTGAAAATTCTGGGAGGAGGATATGGAAATGTAATACCATTTATCATACCTGAAACAAGTGTAGAAAGTTTGAAAAACAGGATCAGACTTAAGTGTCTGAAGTCATTGTGCCAAAACGAAGCGTACAGAATCATAATAGACAATAGAAAGATTGTCTGCAGGCATATGAACACATTTGAAAAAATGCAACAGTAGTACAAGATACTACGATCTATGTTCCTACCCTCATCTACAGTATGGTCATGAACTCTGGGTCATGACCGAAAGAAAGATATCGCGGATACATGCGGGTTTCCTCCGTAGGGTGGCTGGGCTCTCCCTTTGAGATAGGGTGAGAAGCTCGGTCATCCGGGAGGGACTCGGAGTAGAGCCGCTGCTCCTCCATCTCGAGAGGAGCCAGTTGAGGTGGCTTGGGCATCTGTTTAGGATGCCTCCTGGACGCCTCCCTGGTGAGGTGTTCCGGGCACGTCCCACCGGGGGGAGGCCCCGGGGAAGACCCAGGACACGCTGGAGAGACTATGTTTCTCGGCTGGCCTGGGAACGCCTTGGGGTTCCTCCTGAAGAGCTGGAAGAAGTGGCTGGGGAGAGGGAAGTCTGGGCCTCCCTTCTTAAGCTGCTGCCCTCGCGACCCGACCCCGGATAAGCGGAGGAAGATGGATGGATGGATGGATGGATGGATGGATGGATGGATGGATGGATGGATGGATGGATGGATGGATGGATGGATGGATGGATGGATGGATGGATGGATGGATGGATGGATGGACAACAGTAGTATAGGAAGCTTTTATGGCAAAAACAGAGACATTTGTGCACACCAAATTAATTCATTTGGAAACAAACAATGTTTTTGCAATTAAACTCAGATTAATAACACCCTGACTGAGCTAAAAAATTGTGACATGGGTATAACAATTTTTTTTTTTTTTTTTTTTTTTTTAGACTTTAGACAAATTTTATAAAAAATTGTATTACGGTAAATCAAAAAGACATTTAGTTTGGAAACAACTGGACAATTTCATCTTTTTAAAAGTGCAGCCTTGAAAAAAAGTGAATATGAATGTAAATTTACAGTTCTAAACATTATATATATATATATATATATATATATATATATATATATATATATATATATATATATATATATATATATATATATATATATATAATGATAAAATACAATAATAATACAATAAAGAGCATTCAGAACTGAATATTTGCAGTCACCAAGGAACAAGAACCCCTTATGAAGTCTGTATATGGATATTAAAAAGGGAAGAGAGACAAAATGTCTCATGTATGCCTGAAAGTATGCACTTCTCTCTTGAGCACAGGAGATAATTTTTATCAGTATTTATTCTTCCTCGACATTCTTTTCTGAGCTCGGTAAGAAGCATAATTTTGTTGAAATGCTTTTTTATGGGTTTACAGGGTTGGCAATGTTCTTTGTTAGGTAGGGATTGTGAAGGAGTTAGCATAGATAATACAGCTGTTTAGAGCTCAGTTTGGTTTGATGTCTGACAGCTGCTCCACTGACTCATAGCTGTCACACTTAGCCAGCTTTTCTTTTTATGACTGATTCTTAATATCTTATCTTAAGCTAGTACTTTGGGAAACACATATTGTATGCTAAGTGCATTATAAGTGATATTCAGAAAGATTAATGTGCAAATTTATTACCATTTTACTCATTATTATCAATATTAAACCCACCTGAAACTTTATGGCTTCAAAATTGAGGAGTCATAGGGAGCAGGATGGTAGACTGTGAACATTTTATTCTGGTGTGTGAGAGAGTAAAATAATGTTTTACAGATTTTTCTGGTACAGCAAGCAGGGGGCTAAAAATTTAATTTGGTTAAAAACTGTTTGTGTATTACACCAGCCAAAGGCGTTCTTTTGTAACTATGTTTAATTGCATTGTCGCTTTCAAATGAATAATTACCAATGGCAAAGGCAAATTCATCATTTAAACATACATACACAGACACACACAGACACACACACACACACACATATATATATATATATATATATATATATATATATATATATATATATATATATATATATATATATATATATATATATATATGTATATAGGAAATTTAGCACTTTTTTTGGGAAACTCTGAAGATCAGCCCCTTTAAATTTGATTAAGTGATCAATACCTGATATTCAAAATAATTTTAAGAACAAGAAATCTCTAAAGGAAACAGGTACCTTTCTCTGTGTTTCTATTCTACTATAATAAACACCTTAAAACAGCTTACTCTCTCCTGATTCTAGCTTTAAAATAAATCAATAAACCAATACATTGAGTTAATATTACTGAAATCTAAAAGGATTTTAGATTTTTTACTGAACGACTAAGAAAGACCAAATCTTCACTTATATACTATTAGTGAAGTAACATTCTATTGAATGTTAAGAAGACGAATCACGTATCAGGCATGTATGGCACTTTCACTGTGGCTTTCAACTACAGCGTGGTATGAATGTTTGAGTAAGCCTTATTGAAACACTCAGCAAGTACAAACTTCCCTAGAAAACTGAAATTGCTTGTTAGCTTTGTATCAACGGATCAAGACTCTGTTTAACAATTAAACTTGCATGGATTTTGTCTCTAATGTGAGATGATTTCAATAAACCAATAAACAGTGGAGCATATTTAATATTCCATGCTCACTGGGATAGAGTAGCAGATGCAGAACCTGGCATAGTGCAACAGGACGGTGCCTGGATGTTCCTCATGACATTTTTCTACAGCTCATCTTCAGAGTAACTGGGCAGAATGGAGGTAGAGCAGTAAATTTGGTTAATGGTCTCTGTAGTAATGTACCTTAAGATGGGTTTTCTTATAATGTTTCTTAGGCTAACTTACATCACTGGAAATTATGCTTTAAAAAAAAACAGACAAGATGTCAGTAAGGGAATATTAGTTATATGCACCTTGAAAATACTGGGACCCTTATTGATGATCAAGTTCAAGATATGTCCCCGATTGTGTGTTTGCTGTTTGCCTATTTGGATCAAACCAAAGTATCACTTAGTTCTACTCCACCGCTCTCTTTAAGATTTTCATTGTGAATAAAGTCTCCCACGACAATTAAACAATCTTACAAAACATAACACAGGTGAAAAGTAAATCACTGAAAAAGTTGTTTTTTTTTTTGTTTTTTTTCATAATATGGGACCTTTATATTTACTGAAGTGTAAAAAGGTATTTCTAGGCAAATTTGACTCTTAAATATTTGGCTTTCCAGGTGAAAAGCCCGGTCCAAACCATGTTCTTGAATACTTACAGGTTTCCAAAGTCCACAACAAACTTTTTCAGTGATTTCAATTGCTGTTCATCTATGTTTTACAAGCGGTCACCCCCCAACCTTTCCTTTGCTGTCTCACAAAGAATAGTATAGTTTGGATGTGCTGAGTCAGTGAGAGAAAGTGTCTCATTAATGCATGCACTCATCTTTCTTTTAAACAAAATACATTAAGGTTAAGTTTAGAAATTTGGTCATTGATTAAAGATTTTATAAAAGTAAAAACTAAAACGCAACTAATTAAGTTAAGATAGCAACTTAGATTCAAGGCTTAAAGTTTCCAAAATATATAGCAAAGGAAATTTCATTAAGAGCTGGCGGAGGGGTGGGGGGTCAGGGGGGTTGAATGCTACTGGTCTTATAGAAAGGCCCAGGCCATGGAAGGATACTGTATAAGGGCGACATCAGGGTCCTTTTGGTTTGGAATAAAGAATTCTCTCATGTTTTCTGCAGGAATGTCTTTAGGATCCTATTTTTTGGGGGGGCCTTGGCCACAAGTAAGATGCTCTAATGCGCATGCCGTGCATGCTTAACAAAGTTTTAGCTTAAGGCCATGGGCAGATAGCTCTTAAACACAAATTGCAACCTTTGAGTACCAACTATGCCTCAACCTCTCCTGCCTGGGCCTTTAGCCCATTAAAAAAGCATTTTGCTTAATTTTTTACATAAACCTTGCGAGATGGATTTTAACATTTCTAAATGTGTTGATCATCAACACTTGCAAACGTTTCTCTTGTAATTCGTGCATAGTTGCAATATCAATAAAATAAAGAATTCATTTCAACACTGAACTATATTAAGATAAACAGTTTGTAGAACTGTTTTTTTAAGATGGAATGCAAATGAAATCACAATGGACTGTCAATACCTTTTCCCGATCCTTTAGAGCAGAGGTCATGGATTGGCGGACCAGGGTCCAGAACAACCTGCTGGCTAATCCAGACCCAACCTGATTTAGAACATTTATAAATTACCGCATGTTGTCCGTCAACAGTATCTAAACGTCATTTGCGCCGTTTTTCCTGTTTGTATGGTAAAGACTTCTGAAGCGTCCACCACCAGGCTGCACGTGATAAAAATTAGCCAATAAGCTGTGTAAGTCAGGATTGCTGCTGCTAGCTACTATTAGACACAGCAGGCAAACCTTTGGCAAGCAGGGCGATGGGAAAGGAGAAGAAGATGAGAAAAGGAGAGCAGAGAAAGTGTGAACTGTGGAAAAAGCGCAGTGAACTGGTGCAAGAAAAGTAGAATGGCGTGCTCAGATGACCCTGCACATTTTGAGTATGTTTGGCTCAACCAACTGCTGTGAAGCAGGATTCTCCATCAAACATAATCAAAAATAAATATCGATCCAGGCTCAAAATGAGCACCTTGATATGTGCTTGAGAATGGCTTTGTCACCAATCAAACCCAGGTTTAAAGCCTTTCAGGTCAGCCTAAAGCCCTTTGCTCTCATTAGGCCATAAAAAAGGAAAGGAAGAAAAATTGGTCAGTTCAGTAGTTTTATAATGTATGTGAATCAGGAAATTGTCTATAAACCAAATTGAAAGATTTTTGTGCTCTTCTTCAAAAACTATTTTAAAATACAAAAACTTTCTATTTTTTAAATATTTTGTATTTAAAAATTCAATGTATAACATGGATGCATAAACACCTGCATTTTATTTCTGTGTTAAATGTTGTTTAAAGTAACAGATTTTAATTGGGTACCCCTGCTTTATAGGATGATGGAATATACAGAGGTTCATAAAGGGCGGAAAGTGAACAAAACCCCATGTCAGATGCTCTTTCCAGCCAAGTTAAAAGTCATACAAAACAGGACTAAGATCTATTAAGCTATTGTGAAAACAAAGGAGAATCTGGCAGCCAGATGCTATGAGGTGAGGACCGTCACACCACTGGAGACTGTTGCAACAGACTCAGTGGCTGACCAGGAGGAAAGTGGAGAGGTGCACAAAATTACAACATCAATTTCTGTGCGGGATGACAGCTATGGAGGCTGAGAGCTTCACTCATTTGCCCTGCAAACCATTAGCCAGAAAGCTGTGGCTGTGCTCTGCATTCTGTCTCCCTTTAATTTACTCTGTGGGTTTGTTTTGACTCCCTCTGACCCCAGGGTTATGGTTATAACTGAGAGGTGAGTTGTATCCCAAATGATTTATATCCCACTGACCTATTGATCATTCATCATTGGTTTCTCTTTAACCATGCCTCCAAAAAGGGGCCCTCACATTAAGCTATAAGAGGGGATCCCCTTAAGAGAATCTCTAAAGTTGATCACTAGGGTCTATTTCTCAGTCCCCTGAAGTGAGCCTGTGATTTGAATATATCTATATTTTTCTTTTTGATCAGAGGTTGTACAACAGCATAGTTCATGTGTTATTTTTTCAGTTTCTAGTTATTCACATGTTTTCTTTCATCAGAGTGATGAAAACTGAAATCTGGAGTTAAGCTGTGTTTTATATTATATAGGTGAATAAAAAAATGAAACTGGCTTGAATGACATACTCAAATAATTTAAGAGAGAAATGACAAAATTAAAGAGAGGCAAATTTTAAAAAGCTTTCTTAAATATGTCTTTTTTCCCTTCCACCATTCATAAAAGGCAAAGAGGGGTGATTTTGAGATGGGCCTAAAGTTGGACAACACAGAGGGATCTATATTTTTCTTTTTGATCAGAGGTTGTACAACAGCATAGTTCATGTGTTATTTTTTCAGTTTCTAGTTATTCACATGTTTTCTTTCATCAGAGTGATGAAAACTGAAATCTGGAGTTAAGCTGTGTTTTATATTATATAGGTGAATAAAAAAATGAAACTGGCTTGAATGACATACTCAAATAATTTAAGAGAGAAATGACAAAATTAAAGAGAGGCAAATTTTAAAAAGCTTTCTGAAATATGTCTTTTTTCCCTTCCACCATTCATAAAAGGCAAAGAGGTGTGATGATTCTAATTTGCAGAACTCTAAACTTTGAAAAAGTCAGAGACAGAGTGGGTAAAATTGTCTTGTTCAAGGACAAAATTGATGGTATGGAGGTGAATATGCTAAATGTTTATATTCCTTCAGGTATTAACTGGGACTTTAACACATCTACTTTTTTTAACTGATGATGATGATGCAGTGGTAATTTCAATATCAGGCTGAACCTCAACTCAACTCAAACTTTATTTATAAAGCACATTTAAAATGGGGTTGACCAAAAGTGCTGTACAGGAATCACAGTTAAGTAACATAAGATAAGAACTGAAGGCTAAAATACATAAACTTGTCATCAAATATTACACCAAAATTTTTTACTGATGATCGAATGTTAGGTGTAAGAGGGCCCAAGAAGCCAGGGGGAAGAACTGCTGGACTACAACCAAACATTATAATTTCTGTCTTACTTTCATTCAGATTCAGAAAGTTTGAGGCCATCCATGATTTAACACCGTTTAAGAAGTTAGAAAATGACTGGATGGAGTTGTTGGATTTTGATGTTAAGGAAAGTAGATCTGGATATCATCAGCATAACAATGAAAAGAAAGATTATGGTTCCTGAAAATTGACCCCAATGTTAACATATACAGGAGAAAAAGAATAGGTCCAAGAATGGAGCCTTGGGGAACCCCAGAACTGAGAGGAGTTGAAGATGAGGTGAATTCGCCTAGCTGCACAGAAAAGCTCCGATCAGTCAAATAAGACTGGAACCATGGGAGAGCAGATCCTGTAATGCCCACCCACTGCTCAAGACGTGCTAAGAGAATCCCATGGTCCACTGTGTCAGCTGTAAGATCAAGGACCACGAGCATAGCAGGATTTCCTGAGTCAACAGTCACAATTAAATCATTAAAAACTCTCAACAGTGGTGTCTCAGTGCTATGAAAAGGTTTGAAGCCAGATTGGAACTTCTCGTATATATCATTGGCCACTAATAATGATTTAATCTGGATAAAAACCACTTTCTCTAAACGTTTAGATAAAAACAGCAATTTTGAGATGGGCCTAAAGTTGGACAACACAGAGGGATCTATATTTTTCTTTTTGATCAGAGGTTGTACAACAGCATGTTTAAGAGCATTTGTGACACATCCGGTAATGAGACAGGAATTAACAAATAAAAGTATAACAGAGCCCACCGTAGAGAATACCTCTTTAAAAAGACGAAAGGAGATGCTGTCTGTGGGACAGTTTGTAGGTCGGAGATGTTGAACAACACTGGCCAGTGAGGAGATACACACAGGTTCAAACTGATCAAAAACAGTATTTGTAGAAGGAACGTTGAGGTCAATGTGAGGGCCTAAGGAAGAGAAGGAAGATGGCCTAAGAGCAGAAACTTTATCTAATAATAATAGTTTTGCAATTTTTTTTCTGTGGAAAAAAATCTCTCACATTTGCACAAGATTTCGATATCTCATCTTCTCTAGCTCTGCAAGAGGGAGCCTCAGACGTAAAGTGCTGACAGTTATTGCGAGGTCAGATTTCAGGTGGTCTCTTTTCTCTCCTTCACCTCACGGTATAGAGCATATGCATAATGGATTTTGGAAGTTGTATCGGAAATATCTAAGTTTGGTATTTCTAAAGAATCTGAACATATTAGATGACATTATATGGTTAGGGGCTCATCGACAGAATGTTCAAATATGTTTTTCATTAATCTAAACAGTTAGAATAATGCAAATGAATTCAACCTTTGAAAGCCTAAATGTTATTCTCTATAGGGAACATGATTGTTAGACCTTGAGTATATATATCATATTAGTAATCTATGTTAAGCCCACTGTGCTGTAAAGGAGACATGCTGGTGTTTCTACTAATGTAGAGTAAAAACAAAATGCAAGTAAATATATCTACAGTCATCAGATGCTTACCCAGGAGAAGCATGTCCTGCAAAGTGAATAATTTCATCCAATGAGCTGGCTTTTCATCAGATGGAAAACTTTTTACCAGTCTGTCTGTTTGATCTGATTAAATTTTCTCTGCAAAGTGCCATAAGATGAAATTCTTTGAATTTGGGCTTTATGAATAAACTGTAACACTCAGGCTACATTAAATCCCTTAATGAGGCCCTGGAGCAAATTCAATCTGAAATGCTCACCTGCAACCAGTTATCTCATCATGAGCCTCTACTCCAGCCTATGAGCACAGCTCCTTCATATAAGCCAGTCACCCCCTGGGACATCCTCGCTTCCTGTTGAACAGCATCCTCTGCCCTTTTCCTGTGTTCATCTCACTGGGCTCCCTATGGCTTCCCTCATTCTCTAGCCTCCATTTAATCGCCGGTGTCATACTCCTAGGGGATAGATGTCTCTAACCTATTCATAGCTGGTTACATAGAGCCGCATTCAGCATTGAAATCTTCTTTTACGTGTGACCAGCAAAGATTTCTTCTAACTTTACCTTCTCTAAAAAAGCATTCTAAGACAGTAAATGGAATAAAACAAAACTTGGAATATCTTGTTAGATATATACAGAATAAATGCTTGTCTAAACGAAGTCTAGTTCCTACGTCTGCGCATTTATGTACTGACAAAGTTATGTTAAAAAACAAGGAGTATAGTAAAGGCAGAATTTTGAGCCATTGGCCTGCATACTCTGAACCTGTATATCCAGTATGGTCTTTAATCTTTCATTCATTAAGTTATTTTACATCATATCTCGGTTTTGCTTCTTGGTTGTGAGTGAAGAAAGTTGTTCCTGGTTGAATTCAACAGACTCCTTTAAAGCTTGAACATCTTTATAGACAGCCTTTATTAGGAGAAGATGAACATCCACCGGAGGTTGGTAAGCTTCCAGTGGAGAAATAGAAAAATTCTGCATGCAAGTGTTTTGATAATGGTGTGGTTATGGTCATGGTTAGACTTTAGCTTGCCCATTATTTATCGAAACAGTTGTCAACATAACCCTCCTAATAGGATACATTTTTCTAGTGAAGTTTGTTGTGTTGGAAATATCTGACAATGGTAAATATTTTTAAAATATTTATGTTTGGTCTCATTTTGTTTGCTTGTTTTTGCTTCGGTGGCTGAACTGCTGCACTGCTGCCTTAAAACAACACAGTTCTAGGGTTGATTCTCAGCCCAGGTCCTTTCTGCATGGAGTTTGCATGTTTCTTGCACTGAGAGGCTTCCACATCTTTCCTTTCACAATAGTTTTTCCCTGAGCCATTTCATTTTTCACACATAACTTAATATCTGGACATCTTTGTTGTGACTTCTTTGCATGTGTGGATTGCATGTATTGTTACCGACCTCTGGCAAAAATCAAATGATATTAGCACCTCTATGGATATATTTATTTACAGGAAAAAAAAAAAAGTTGGTGCATTCAATACTTATTTAAGTAAATCCCTTTATTTTCCCACAATGCAGAAATAAATTCTCTGCATTTTAAAGGAATAGTACACCCAAAACATGATTAGCCTTCATTTTCTACTCACCCCCATGCTGAACAACACTCTGGAGTACTTTTTTGATATCTCAAATGCATCTGGAGATCTGGGAGGCTTCTTACGTCTGCTGACATTCAAATAATGGAGGTCTATGGTGCCCGAGGCAGAAAGGTCCATAAAAGTCCACAAAAAACGTGTCAATATTCCTCCATACTGCTCGTCCAATGTATTCCAAGTGTCCTGAGTGCGTAGGGTCCATAATTTACTCGAAACGAAGTCATTTAGAATGTTTTTAGAGCATAAACAGTAGGGTATAGGATTTCCTAAAAGCGCGCCCCTGTGAGTTCACGAGCCTACGGAAACCGCGGCAGACCAAACCAGATGAAAGTGCGCATTCAGCTCGGCAAAGAACTCATGCTCTTCCTCAACACTGAAGTCCTCAGACATTTTTCTTTCGTTGTTTCTTTCTTTGCACAGGTAAACAGCACATTTCTTGTTCTACGCTTGCATTATCAAGAGCAGACGCTGAATGCGCACTTTCATCTGGCTTGGTCTGCCGCACGTTCCGTAGGCTCGTGAACTCGCAGGCGCGCGCTTTTAGGAAATCCTATACACTACTGTTTATGCTCTAAAAACATTCTAAATGACTTTGTTTCGAGTAAATTATGGACGCTACCATCTCAGGACACTTGGAATACATTGGACGAGCAGTATGGAGGAATATTGACACGTTTTTTGTGGACTTTTATGGACCTTTCTGCCTTGGGCACCATAGACCTCCATTATTTGAATGTCAGCAGCCAGCAAGAAGCCTCCCAGATCTCCAGATGCATTTGAGATATCAAAAAGGTACTCCAGAGTGTTGTTCAGCATGGGGGTGAGTAGAAAATGAAGGCTAATCATGTTTTGGCGGTACTATTCCTTTAACCTATGCCGTTGGGGAGCAGTGGGCTGCCATTGTGTGGCAACCAGGGAGCAATCAGGCGTTAAGGTTTTTGATATAAATATATCTATCTATAGATATATATATATATATATATATATATATATATATATATATATATATATATATATATATGCATTCCAATATTCATTTTGTTACCTGCCTTTTTTTTTTAATATATACATAATGCCTAGATGCATTATCGAAGCTAATCAGAGCCAAATGAAGAAAAGAAGTGAGGTGAGACCGTAAGAATTGCTCTCTCTCTTTCTTTTTCCACTGACAGTCCTGTGTTTATATATTACAGTCTTCTTTTTTGTTAAAGTGTCTTATCTAATTTTACATACCTAGATTCCAATGTGCTTAATTTTCTCTCTCTTTTTTTTTTGTTTCATGTTTCATGTTTCTCCTCAGTCTTTTCAGCTACTCTTATATCTCCTTTTTCTCTGTGTCTGTTCTCTCTACCTCTCCCTTCTTGATATCTTTTCCTGTTTTCTTCCCCGGGGATTGCCTGCTTGAAATTCCACTTGTGTGTTCGAGCAGCAGGATGGATTAGAGCATGGACAGGCCTCACAAACCACCCTGATCTACAGGACAGCTTTTCAATCACTTCTCCAATGTAGTTCCACCTATATAAATATACCTACAGGGAGAAGGCCACTGAGAAAGTGGAAAAAAGTGAAATAAAAATGGTATAAAAGATAAACAGAAAAGGAAAAATGTGAGGCTTCATGAAAATGTATTGCTGTTGTGCAAAAGGGAGGAAATATCCTAATGCTCATATGTCACATTCCACACATCTGCTTTACTCATAGTGAGACAATGGGTCATTTGCACCTGTAATAGCCAGCAGCACTTTGTGGCCCACAACCGATGGCTGACACTGGTGTCCTTTTAGCTTTGTTTGAAAAATAATGTTTGATTTGGTGTCTAGCTGCTTGTGTGTATATTTTGTTTTACACTGACAATCAAGACTTACACATGTACAGAAAAATGCAGATTACCTTTTTTATTGCCTACTGGGATCTCATAAGGCTGAAATTTTTTTGGGAGAGAACTTGTAAAATGGCTGCAAACGAGGGCGTTTACTCCATTGCAGTCCCCAGGTACTTGGAGAGTATTGATCCTTTGTGCCTCATCTACTTGTTTTGTTTCACAACTGACAATTTAGCAGTAATTACCTTCAAAGACAGCGATAATATGATAGGGCATTTTTGTAGTACCATAAAAAATAAGTAAGAATCCTATTTTAGTATAACCTTTAAAAATGGTAATATACCTTCCATATGTATGTATGGGTTATTTTAAGACAATTAATTAATTAGTTATTTTAATTACCACATTATGTTATGATTAAATAAAACCAAAATGGTTTAAAAATATCTTTCTTTTGGTGGAATTTTGGTCACCTGTGTCGTTCTTTAGCGCCAGTGACTTGAAAACAAGCTCAGACCTGAACAAGCTTTTACAGAACTGTGGCATTAGGGGTTTATACACAAATATTTTTCAAACAAGGTCCAAAAGTAAAAATATTTCAAAACTCTGTATTTATGGTTCCAATGGTTACTAGCTTACTTTCTAATTTAATGAAAATATGCAGTTTTGGTAAGCACATTTAATTTTTTTTTTTTTTGTGACGGGGGTTCTTTTTTATTTTACAGTTCATTCTTATGTTCTGATTCCTGTTTCTAATTCAGATTTGTATATATTTTTTAATCAGTTTGATAAGTATTTTTTAATCTTATATATATATATATATATTTTTTTTATATATATTTAAACCTCCATGCTCTCATTTACCCTTTTGCCTTACCGGAGGCATTTACCCTTTTACATAAATGGTAAATGTTTTATTTTATTTTCTACGTGTTTAATGTGCTGTCCCATAGGGCTTAGTTTTAGGTGCCCTTCTTTTCTCTTGATAGCCTCTACCCCTTGGCTCTATTTTCAGGAAACCTGGACTTTATTTCTACAGCAAAGAAGGAACACCCAAGATTTATGTCCCTCTTAAAATGACAAAAGATAGAACAGTAGATTCGCTGCTCAATTGTATTGATGAAGAAGTCCTGGATGGCTTATCAACTTAAAAAAAACAATGAAAGAAAAAATTGTATTGCCTTTCATCATAGGCCTTGGTTAATCTGCAAATTATGTTATCATTACTCTGAAGCTTAAAATTAAAGCTGATGCAAGACTAAGCTTTTTTACTTAAGCAAGTTAGGCAAAATAAAACAGATTCCACCCAAGCAGCTGATGAAATGAAAGGTTTTCTAAAATATTTATCTTTGCTTCGCTACATCTGAATTTTCATAATTGAACTACACCTTGGGGTAAGTGATTCAGTATAATTTAAGTATGACTACATAGTGTAAAGTATTGCAGTGTGTCTTTTATCTAATCATCGTGTTCCAGGTTGATTATGACTCATGTTAAAATAAAAAAGCTGTCAGTGGACAAAAAGCAAAGTATTTTTTTATAACATTTATAACAACAGGACCAAGACTAAATCCAACACAACAAAGGCAGTGTTCGGAACATTACTTTAAAAAAAGTAACCAGTTACCAGTGAAGTTCCCAGTGAAGTTCCCAAAAACTTTCTGAGTTATTGACTCAGTTACTGCTCAATTAAATTTAGTAAAATCAATGAGAGACTGAGTTTTAACTTCCTGTCTGTTTTTTATACATATAATTAAGGACTGCATTTATTTGTTTTGTATTTGGAAACAAGCTATTAGTTTAAATACATACATTTTTCTGTTTCATCTTATAGATATTGTTTATAAATAACCATCTATTGAGCAGATTTTTTTTCCTTAATTTCAAAATAATCCAATTTAGAGCTGTAATTTAATATCATACTATTTTAGCTTAAGGTTATCGTTCTTTCGGAATTTCATACCAGCCAATACGTCATCACAGATGACAGTATCTGCAACAACAGTTTGTTCTAATAATGGGACCCTTAGTATTTTTCCCATGATCTTGGAAAGCACTGATGGTAAACATAAAGACCCAGACAGTGTAACTACAACCCCTGTGACCTAAGCCTTGCTCTCTGTCAGATATCTGTTACCTTGTCTTAGAGCATGGGTACATCATATGTTTGCTCTCTGCATCTCTTTGCTTCATTTGCTCTCTCTTTAAACTGTCATTCAAGTCTCTTTTCTGTCCTCTGACGTACTGTTGTCATTCTATGGATATCCCCCCAACAATCTGTGCCTACAGGCTGCCATTCCACTTGTTTATTCCTTTCTCTTTAAATAAGCGGTTGTGGGGACACATTTAAACTGCAGTTGACACTGCAGCCAAATCAGCTTTGTTCCCACAGGTATACAAGAGTTTGCTGCTCTCTTACTCAAAATAAAAAAGGTGTTGTCATGATGGGTTTTAGTTGCTTAGCCCACATGCAGAACACAACGGAGGCTGGGTAAAAGGTTTAACAGAGTTTATTGAATGTGCAATAATACAAGTTAAGTACAGGATCTTGAACTGGTCCGGGCTGGTTCACTGAAGTCTGCAGAGATGATAGTTTGATTAGAAAGGCAGGCAGATGAGCATTAGTCCTTAGATAATTCAGAATTCTGCCTTGATTGAATCCGGGCTTCTCTTTGAGACAGGAGGAACCGTTGGGTCCAAAGACTGTTTGTTCAGCAGAGTACATGAGCAGCTGCAACGTCTAGCTTCTCACTTTGAATGGCAGACCTTGATTAGAGTTTCAGCTCTTCACTAAGAGCAGCAGGAGAATCCACATAGGAATCTTCAGGTTTGGCTCACCAGGGCAGATTGGCAGGTTAAGCTCATCCAGAGCTTCAGGCTAGAGACAGGTTTCCTGAGAGACAAAAACAGAAGAGAGTTAGAATCAGATCTCTCTCTAGAGACAACTAAGATTCTTATCAGTTTCGAAGGCTCAGGTCGCTAACCAAACTAAGGTCAACACTGCGGCGTCGAAGCAAGGTCTGGCAGCTGGTTATAAAGGGCAGGCCTCCTGATGAGTAGATGCGTCTCAGGTGTGCTGGAAGACTCCAGCTCCAGGAGACCCACGGCGCACTCTGCTGGAGGAAGGTGGTACAGCTCCAGATCTCAACAGTACCCCCCTCTCAACGACCGCCTCTTGGCGGTCCAGAAGATGTCGACGGGAGGGAGCTCTCATATTCCTCGATCAGGGACGGATCGAGGATATAAGAGCCAGGAACCCATGTGCGGTCCTCCGGACCGTAGCCCTCCCAATCGATGAGGTACTGCCAACCGCGACCTCGCCGACGGGAGTCCACGATCCGGCGGACGGTGAAAGCAGGATGTCCATCGATGTCCCGGGCGGGTGGAGGGGAGTCGGATGGAGGGCACAGGGGGCTAGAAACAACTGGTTTAATCTGGGAGACATGGAACGTTTGATGGATGCGGAGACTCGGAGGAAGGTGTAAACGTACAGCAGAGGGGTTGATGATCTGGGCAACCTTGTAAGGACCAATGAACCGGGGGGACAGCTTTCGAGACATACCCTTGAGGGGAATGTCTCATGTAGAGAGCCATACCTCTTGGCCAATGGAGTAGTCAGGGGCCGGGCGTCTCTTGGAGTCAGCGAAGCGTTTAGTTGAGACAGAAGAACGGTTGAGGGTGGCGATGGCGTCCTTCCAGACCCTCTGACAACGACGGATGTGCTGATGGACTGACTGGACCGACATCTCTCTCTCGTCTGCAGGGAAAAGTGGAGGCTGATAACCGAGAGATACCTGAAACTGGGATAAACCAGTGGAAGCTGACTTGAGTGAGTTGTGGGCGTATTCGATCCAGGTCAGGTACTGACTCCAGTCGGTGGGGTTGTTTGAGGTCAGGCAGCGGAGAGTGGACTCTAGTTGCTGATTCATTCTCTCCGTCTGCCCGTTAGACTGTGGTTGATACCCAGAGGTTAGAGAGGACTTACAGTTTAAAGCTGAACAGAAGGCTTTCCAGACTTGAGAAATGAACTGTGGGCCGCGGTCAGAGAGAATTTCCTGTGGGATGCCATGGAGCCGGAAAACATGCTTCACCAGAAGTTGTGCCGTCTGGAAAACCGTGGGAAGTTTTCTGAGGGGAATTAAGTGACAAGACTTGGAGAAACGGTCGACTATGGTTAAAATGGTGGACATACCTCTGGAAATCGGGAGACCAGTGACAAAATCTACGGCAATATGAGACCAGGGACGGGTAGGAACAGGTAGAGGATGCAGCAGGCCAGAAGGTGGTTGGTGAGAGGTTTTGTTTCTGGCGCAGATGGGACATGCCAAAACATACTCTTTTACGTCCTTGTGTAAGGATGGCCACCAGAAACGTCTTGTAATCAGGGCTATTGTTCTGCTCACTCCAGGATGGGCGGAAAATTTAGCTGCATGCATCCACTGGATCAGGCCGGATCTGACAGAAGAAGGAACATAGGTTTTATTTGGAGGGCCGTTACCTGGGTCAGGTTCAGAGGCAAGGGCAGAGTTGATGAGATCAGTGATTTCCCAGGAAACCACTCCTACAGTACAGGAGGCAGGAAGAACAGGCTTGGGCGTCTCAGGTTGATCAGCAGAGTAAAGACGAGAGGGAGAATCGGGCTTGACGTTCTTGGAACCAGGTCTGTAAGAGATTATGAGATTGAATCGGGAGAAGAACAATGACCATCTAGAATGACGTGGGTTAGCTTGTTTGGCGGATTGGAGATAGTCCAGGTTTTTATGGTCTGTCCAGACCAAAACTGGATGTTCGGCCCCCTCGAGCCAGTGTCTCCACTCCTCCAAGGCGAGTTTGATGGCTAGAAGTTGACGATCTCTGACATCATAGTTTTGCTCCGCTGGTGAGAGTCTACGAGAAAAAAAGGCACAGGGGTGAATCTTTTGGTCTGAGTCAAGTTGCTGAGATAAAACAGCTCCAACACCGGAGTCTGAGGCATCCACCTCTAAGATAAATTGTTTAGAGGGATCTGGCTGGATCAGAATGGGAGCTCTAGAAAACAGGGTTTTTAATCTTTCAAAAGCTTTTTGAGCTTCAGGTGTCCATTGAAAAGTCTTCTTTACCGAAGTCAGGGTTGTGAGAGGTAGAGCTGTTTGACTGTAATTCCTTATGAAGCGTCGGTAAAAGTTTGCAAAACCAAGGAACCTCTGAAGCTGTTTGCGGTTTTCAGGTGTCGGCCAGTCAAGAACTGACTTTATCTGGTCTTCGGATGGCTTAACCTGCCCGCCCTCTAGCACAAACCCTAAGAAAGTGACAGATGGTTGGTGAAATTCACATTTTTCTGCCTTCACAAAGAGCCTTTTTTCCAAAAGTCTCTGAAGGACCAGACGGACATGTTTCTTATGCTCAGATAGGTTCTTGGAGTAGATCAAAATGTCGTCAATGTACACAAACACGAATATATTCAAAAAATCTCTGAGGACATCATTGACTAGAGCTTGAAAACAGGCTGGAGCGTTTGTGAGACCAAAAGGCAAGACCAAGTACTCAAATTGGCCTAAGGGGGTCTTAAAGGCTGTCTTCCATTCGTCTCCTTCTCTTATCCTAAGAAGGTGATAAGCATTTCTCAAATCGAGCTTGGTGAAGACTGTTGCCCCTGAACAGGTTCAAATGCTGATGCCAGTAATGGTAGTGGGTACTTATTTTTGAGGGTTATCTGGTTAAGACCTCTGTAATCTATACAGGGTCGTAGGGAACCATCCTTTTTGCCCACAAAAAAGAAACCAGCACCAAGAGGAGAGGAAGATGGGCGGATTATCCCAGCAGCCAGAGACTCATTAATATATTTCTCCATGGTCTCACGTTCAGGCTTAGAGATGTTATAAAGTCTACTGCTGGGTATAGGAGCTCCTGGTAATAATTCAATCATATGGTCTGTGAGGTGGAAGAGACGTAGCACTGACCTTACTGAAGACTGGTGCCAGATCATGATACTCGGAAGGAACAGAAGTAAGGTCAGGAGTGTCCATCTCCCCCCTACCTGTAGGAAACTGAACAGCGGGAGCTGCAGAACAAAGACATGTCTCGTGACAGGAGGTGGACCAAGACTCAATGTGGCGTTCAGCCCAGTTGATATGGGGATTATGCCGTTCCAGCCACTCGAATCCAAGCACTAAGGGGGAGCATGCAGAAGGAAAAACAAAAAAAGTTTAATGTCTCACGATGATTTCCGGAGATCAAAAGTTCTAGAGGTTGTGTTCGATGAGTGACTTGATGGAGTTTCTTTCCATCAATAGCGGATACTCTGAGAGGCTTGGATAACGGAACAGTTTCAATCTGTAATTGCTGGACCAGGTTAGAATCAATGAGGTTACTCTCACATCCGGAGTCAATGAAAGCAGACAGGGTGAGATTCTGGTTAGAAAAAAAAAGTGTAGCTGGTAACATCAGATGAGGAGCTTTTTCAGTTTTCAAATGGCCCGTCAGACTCCTCAGTTCCTCTGACGGGCCCTGGCTTTTGACTTAGCCGGGCAAGAAGCAATGAAATGGCCAGTCTCACCACAGTATAGACACAGATTGCCCCTGAATCGTCGTTGTCTTTCCTCAGTGGTTAGCCTTGTGTGTCCAATCTGCATGGGTTCAACTTCTGCTCCATCTGAGTGAGAGACTTGGACTGGAACAGAAAGAGTCTGGTTTTTAACCTTTGGCTTGGAAACGGGTTCTGTGGATCCAGAAAAAAAAGAAGCATTATTAAATGCAGGGGTTGACACAGAAAAATTCAGAGTTCTTTGTCTAGTGTTGTTTCTAGTTCGGAGCCTGTTATCCAATCTGATGGTTAAACGAATTAAATCCTCCAAACTATTTGGTTCGTCGATCGCGGCTAGTTCATCCTTGATGTTATCATTTAAGGCCTTAAAATAGGCACTCTTAAGTGCACATTCGTTCCATCCAGAGGTTGCGGCCTTGACCCGGAAGTCGATGGAAAACTCAGCCACTGTGGAATTTCCCTGTCTTAAATTCAGCAGGGCTCGGGAGTCAATAGTTTTATCAGAGTCGTGGTTAAAAACTTGGGAAAACTCGAAATAACTCGGAAAAAGTACAAGTGAAACTGGATTCAGAGGAGAACCTTGCCTCCGCCCATTCAAGGGCTCGTCCAGTGAGTTGAGAAAGAATGAATGATATTTTCTTTCTATCATTCGGAAAACTGCCAGGAGAATGTTCAAAAAGTAATCGACATTGGAACAAAAATGCCCTACAATCTTTTGGGTTACCTGAGAATCTTTCAGGCAGGGACGGAACTCAGGAAATGACGTCACTGCCGGTGACCTTGGAGGCGGAAGTGGATCCGGAACTGGAAGTACTGCTGGCGTGGTGTTAGCATTACTCATGTAACTGGCATATGTTTGCAGCATCTGATTTTGGTGTTCAATTTTAGTATGCAACTCACGGAGGGTATGCGCATGTCCAAGGATTTGAGCGTCCTGTTCCTCAAGCCTCCTACGGAGGTGATCTGCTGGGCTTTGTATTTGGCCGCAGTGTTCTGTCATGATGGGTTTTAGTTGCTTAGCCCACATACAGAACACAACGGAGGCTGGGTAAAAGGTTGAATGTGCAATAATACAAGTTAAGAACAGGATCTTGAACTGGTCCGGGCTGGTTCACTGAAGTCTGCAGAGATGATAGTTTGATTAGAAAGGCAGGCAGATGAGCATGAGTCCTTAGATAATTCAGAATTCTACCTTGATTGAATCCGGGCTTCTCTTTGAGAGAGGAGGAACCGTTGGGTCCAAAGACTGTTTGTTCAGCAGAGTACACGAGCAGCTGCAGCGTCTAGCTTCTCACTTTGAATGGCAGACCTTGATTAGAGTTTCAGCTCTTCACTAAGAGCAGCAGGAGAATCCACATAGGAATCTTCAGGTTTGGCTCACCAGGGCAGATTGGCAGGTTAAGCTCATCCAGAGCTTCAGGCTAGAGACAGGTTTCCTGAGAGACAAAAACAGAAGAGAGTTAGAATCAGATCTCTCTCTAGAGACAACTAAGATTCTTATCAGTTTCGAAAGGCTCAGGTCGCTAACCAAACTAAGGTCAACACTGCGACGTCGAAGCAAGGTCTGGCAGCTGGTTATAAAGGGCAGGTCTCCTGATGGGTAGATGCGTCTCAGGTGTGCTGTAAGACTCCAGCTCCAGGAGACCCACGGCGCACTCTGCTGGAGGAAGGTGGTACAGCTCCAGATCCCAACAGGTGTAGGTACCAAAAAAAAATAAACACAAACTTTTGAAAAAATTATACAAAGAGGTAATGATCTTGTCTTGCACAGACATATATCTTTATGGCTCATTCTGTAAAAAATCCTTTGTTGATAAACAACTGTAAAAAGAATGTATTTATAATGATTAAATATATATATATATATATATATATATATATATATATATATATATATATATATATATATATATATATATATATATGCAAACTATGGTACTTGCATGCCACAGAGAAAGCTGCAAAAGATGAGAAGTTGATTGAGGCGACAGGTGTATCAGATATATAAGATATGGATTAAGAGTTTTTTTATACAGACAGACAGACAGGCAGGCAGGCAGGCAGGCAGGCAGTCAAAGTCAAAGTCAAAGTCAAAAAGCCTTTATTGTCATTATATTCTGCAACGGATACAGTGAGATTTTGGGACTTCCATATCAGCTACCGTAAAATAACTAAAAAATAAAAAATAAAAAAAAATATATAAATATATTAAAAGGAAAAGGAAATGTAAACAGTGGAAAAGGAAATGTAAACAGTACTGGCACAGATTGTGTGTGTGTGTGTGTGTGGGGGGGGGGGGGGGGGGGGGGGGATAGTGCAAAACAGGTGTAAAGTGACCGACAGTGCAGGTTGGAGTTGAGGGCGGCAATGGCTTGGGGGTAGAAACTGTTCTTGAGTCTGTTTGTCCTGATCCTCATTTGTCTGTAGCGCCTTCCAGAGGGCAACAGGTCAAACTGGGTGGAGCCAGGGGGGGAGCTGTCCTTGGAGGTGGCCTTGGCTCTGCTGAGGCACCGGGTGGAGTAAATGTCTGTCAGGGAGGGGAGAGGGCGACCGATAATCCTCTGCGCTGCCTTTATCACCCTCTGCAGCCTCTCCCTGTCGGCAGCGGTGGAGCTGCCGAACCATACTATGATGCAGTAGGTCAGCAAGCTCTCGACGGAGGAGCGGTAGAAGGCCAGCAGCAGATCGGAGTTGAGGTTATACCTTCTGAGGATTCTCAAGAAGTGTAACCTTTGCCGGGCCTTCTTGATGATGGTGGTGATGTTCTCTGACCAGGTGATGCGGTCAGAGATGTGGACGCTGAGGTATTTGACGCTGTGAACCCTCTCCACCTGCTCGCCGTTGATGAAGAGGGGAGCTGGCTCAGGGCTGTGCTTCCTGAAGTCTATGATGAGCTCGTTGGTTTTCTTGGTGTTCAGAGTCAGATTGTTCTGTGAGCACCAATCAGCCAGCTTCAGGACCTCCTCTGACCGACCACAGCGGTATCGTCGACGTACTTGATGATCCGGTTGTGGTTGTGGATCGGTCTACAATCGTGGGTGTAGAGGCAGAAGAGGAGGGGGCTCAGCACACAGCCCTGTGGGAAGCCGATGTTCAGCGTGCGGGTGGAGGAGAGGTGGGGGCCAACTCTCACAGCCTGGGGTCGGTCGGTCAGGAAGTTGTTAATCCAGGCACATGTGAGAGGGGGGAGTCCAAGGGAGCCCAGTTTGATGATGAGTCTGTACGGGAGAATGGTGTTAAAGGCCGAGCTGTGATCCACAAAGAGCATCCGGACGTAGCTCTGCTGCTGCTCCAGGTGGTTCACAGCAGAGTGGAGAGCTACGGAAATGGCGTCCTCTGTGGAACGGTTGGCCCGGTATGCAAACTGTTGGGGGTCCAGGTGTGGGGGGAGACAGTCCTTGATGTGCTGAAGAACCAGCTTCTCAAAGCACTTCATGATTACCGGAGTGAGGGCCACTGGGCGGTAATCATTCAGGCTGGTGATGGCAGACGTCTTCGGCACCGGGATGATGGTGGAGGTTTTCAGGCGGGACGGAACGGTGGCTTGGGCCAAGGACAGGTTGAAGAGCCTGGTGAAGGTGGGGGCGAGCTCGCCTGCGCATGCTTTTAGCACCTTGCCAGGGACTCCGTCTGGGCCTGCGGCCTTCACTGCAAGGAGCACCTTCCTGACGTTGAGCTCCTGGACAGTGAGTGGGGGGGTGTCAGCGCTGGGTGGGGGAGGGGGACAGGACTGGGACAGGGGAGGGCCGCTGGGATTCTCCAAACCAAGCAAAGAAGCTGTTTAGCTCCTCTGACAGCTGTGCGCCCTGTTGTTCAGTTTGCACGACGCTTCCCCTGAAGTTGGTGATCTCCTGGATGCCCTGCCACACCTTACGGGTATTTGTTACTGGACAGGTGGGACTCCAGCCGTTGTCTGTGGTCTGCTTTAGCCTCTTTGACCCCTCTCTTCAGCTCAGCTCTGGCAGCACTATACAGAGCTCTGTCTCCTGACCTGAAGGCGGCGTCACAGGCTCTAAGAAGAGAGCGGACCTGGCTGGTCATCCAGGGCTTCTGGTTGGGGAAGACCAGGATAGTTTTGGTCACAGTCACATTACTGGTGCAGAAGTGGATGTAGACCAGTACTGTGTCTGTGTGTGTCCCCAGCTCCCGGTGTTCGAACAGGTCCCAGTTTGTCCGTTGAAAACAGTCTTTGAGTTTATGAAGCGCATCTTCAGGCCAGGCAGGCAGGCAGGCAGACAGACACACAGACACACAGACAGACAGACAGGAGATAGATAGATAGATAGATCGATAGATAGTTAGATAGATAGATAGATAGATAGATAGATAGATAGATAGATAGATAGATAGATAGATAGATAGATAGATAGATAGATAGATAGATAGATAGATAGATAGATAGATAGATAGTTAGATAGATAGATAGATGTTTATGACAAAGAAATAATAAGACAGAACAGAACAGAAATGCAGGCTGCTGAGGATAATCAGACCACAGTGTCTGCAGGAGGGAGGCAGGGCACCCCCGAAACACTGACACTCTGGTTTAAAATTTCAGTCCATCCTCTCCGAAGAAGGCAAGATCCAGCTGATTGACTGCCAAAAGAGATGCAACTCAGAACCATCCAAAGTGTCCATGATGCAGGAACCCCAGTGAGCAGGCCGGAGACCGATCCAGGTCATAGAAACAGTTCAGAACCTGACAGTTCTGAGATCCAGGAGTCTGTAGCCCAACCAGAAGTTCTGCTCCGAACAGGAACAGACGGATCCAGGGTTCCAGGAATCCTCACACCATTCAGGCAGGTTCAGAGTTCTATGAGACCAGCAGCAAGTTTAGGCAGACACGAGTAGATAAAGACAGTCAGGCTCAGTGGTGGAGAGGAACATAGTCAAGACTTGGTACCAGCATAGATGCCGAACTTTAAACATGTCTCCACCTTGGAGCCAGGCTTACAGGAATTAAAACTGACCTGCCCTACATTCTGAGTGAAAACCCTGAGGGTAGCCAAAAATGTGAGGGCTCAGCGGTGAAGAGCTGGTAAACGACCAAGAGACAGGAGACAAACACAAAAGCCGTCTCAACCCACTGGCCTCCAGGACTCAGGACATGAATCAGGAACTTAACTCTTATTATACATAAATAACTGACAAACATTATAAGACTAAACAAAGAATAGATGAATTTTGATCAGGCCTTGATTGGCTGAACCATATATATATATATATATATATATATATATATATATATATATATATATATATATAGCTGAGGGAGTAGGGGGGTGCATTTATCACAGGTGAATGAAGTGGGTAATTATATCATCTACCGGGTCTGCGATCAGGATATGATGAATTATAATTACTGGTCTTCCTCAAAATCCTGAAATTTGTACTTCAGTTAAGAATAATACAAAAAACAACGTATTTTATATGAGAGGAAAATTTTTACAACTGGCTCAGGGACGTAACAAAAACATGAAACCATGCCGTGGTTAAGGCGGGCAAAAACAAGTCTTATTAACAAAACAACCATCAAAAGTGCAACAGAAGGGAGGCTGAGGCCTGGCCACCAAACATCTCCAGCGGCAGAGTGGACGCTGCGGAAAGCCAGCGACACTGAAGACGGGGACAGCCAGGTTAAAATACTCTGCACGCCCAATCACCAGATCTGAGTCACCTGCAAAGGGGAGGAGCATAAAAACGGACACCAAGACACCTGCAAAACAGCCCACAAGGCCCAGGGCCGTAACAAAAATAAATACATAAATAAAATACAAGAGCCTTATAAGGGAGGAATTATTGAAAGATGCAAACATATTGCTGGAGACATGTTGTCATGTTCGGACTAATGTGTCTAACCCACATGCAGAACACTCGGAGGCAGATGAAAAAGTTCAAAGATTTATTAATAATAAATGTACAAAGTATGTTCAGATCCAAGAGGGGGCTTGACTGGTCACGAGTGGGTTCACTGCTGAGGAGGACAGAGAGAGTAGTGGAGGTCCAGGTCTTTTGCAGGTTGTGAGTGTTCAGGTCTGTACCTGTTCGGAAATGGAGCAGAGCTGCAGATGGGGGGGAACCAAGAGGGTCCAGAGGTTGTCGGCAGGCTGAGGGCAGAGGCAGAGGCAGAGCTTACTGAGTGCAGGCAGATCACAGATTAAGTTTTCCTTCCAGTAATCTTCTGAGAGCAGGCAGGCAGATACTTGACTGAGGCTGCTCTCCAGAATCCTACTGAGAACGAGCAGACAAATCACCGGCAGAGAAACTCTCCAGAATTTCAGGTATTCAGGCAGGATCAACCTGGGAGGCAGAGAGGAGAAAAACGGGATCAGGTTTGATTTGCAGAAAGTCAGAGTTTAGAGACAGGCAGGGTGGCTCAGGCTTGCTAACCGTTACTGGCAAACACTCTGGCACTGGAGTGAAGCCCTCCGCCTCCTTAAGTACGGATCTCCTGATGAGCAGATGAGAGACAGGTGGTGCAGTAGGCTCATGCTCCAGGAGATCTTGTGCGCCCTCTGGTGGAGAAAGTGGACAAACCTCCAGATCCCAACAGTACCCCCCCCTCAATGACCGCCGCCTGGCGGTCCAAAGCATGTAGATGGCAGAGACTCACGGTATTCGGTGATGAGTGCAGGATCGAGAATGAAAGAGCCAGGAACCCAAGTTCGATCCTCCGGACCGTAGCCCTCCCAGTCGACCAGGTACTGCCAACTGCGGCCCCGGCGACGGGATGCTACGATCCGGCAGACGGTGTACGCAGGGTGACCATCAATGTCCCGGGCGGGAGGAGGGGAGTCGGACGGAGGGCAAAGAGAGCTGGTCAGGACAGGTTTTATCTGGGAGACGTGGAATGTGGGATGGATCCGGTGTGAGGGTGGAAGATACAGGCGGACAGCAGACGGGTTGATGATTGTATCGATTTTATAAGGACCGATGAACCTGGGAGAAAGCTTTCGGGACATGGATTTCAGAGGGATATCACGTGTGGAGAGCCAAACCTGTTGTCCTGGTGTGTATGTGGGAGCTGGGCGTCTTTTGCGATCGGCGAATTTCTTGTTTTGTGCAGAGGTCCGGTTCAGAATGGCTATGGTGCTTTTCCAGATTTTCTGACAACGGCAGATGTGATGATGGACAGATGGTATGGATATTTCTTTCTCGTCGGCGGGGAACAAGGGTGGCTGATAACCTAGGGAAATTTCGGACGGAGACAGACCGGTTGCAGATGATGTGTTTGAATTATGTGCATACTCCACCCAGTGCAGATATTGGCTCCAGTAGATCGGGTTGGTTGATGTAAAACACCTGAGGGTAGATTTCAGTTCTTGGTTGAGGACATATTCCTTGGTGTCCTTATGGAGGGATGGCCACCAGAACCAACGAGAGATCAGAGCAATTGTTCTGCTTACCCCAGGGTGAGCTGAAAATTTGGATGAGTGCATCCAGTGTATGAGACGAGACCTGACTGAGGAGGGAACATAGGTTTTATTAGGTGGACCATTGCAAGGATCAGTTTCAGAAACTTGGGCCAGTTTTATCTGGTCCGAGATCTCCCAGGAGACTGTTCCAACTGTACAGCTAGCAGGGAGAATACTTTCAGGAGTTTCAGGTTTGTCAGGAGCATAGAGACGTGAAAGGGCGTCGGGTTTAATGTTTTTAGAACCGGGCCGGTATGAAATGATCAGGTTGAATCTGGAGAAAAACAGAGACCAACGGGACTGACTGGGATTGGATCTTTTTGCAGACTGAATGTATGATAAATATGTGATCTGTCCATACCAGAATGGGATGCTGTGCGCCCTCCAGCCAATGCCGCCATTCTTCCAGAGCCAGTTTTATGGCGAGGAGTTCTCTGTCTCCGACGTCATAATTTTGCTCTGCAGGAGAGAGTCTGCGGGGAAAAAATGCGCATGGGTGAGCTCTTTGGTCAGAATCGGAAACTTGGGACAAAACTGCCCCCGCCCCAGAATCAGAAGCATCCACCTCGAAAATGAACTGCTTGGAGGGGTCCGGTTGGATGAGGATGGGTGCATTAGAAAACAGAGCTTTGAGTTTCTTAAAGGCAGCCTCAGCCTCCGCAGACCAGTGAAAAGTTTTTTTGACGGAAGTTAATGCAGTCAGAGGCTGAGCTGTCTGGCTGTTATTGCGAATAAACCTCCGATAAAAATTTGCAAACCCCAGAAATCTTTGTAGTTGTCTTCGGTTCTCGAGAGTGGGCCAGTCCAGAACCGCCTTGATCTTATCCTCTGACGGCTTCACCTGCCCGCCCTCGAGCACAAATCCTAGGAAGGTGACAGATGGACGATGAAACTCACATTTTTCTGCTTTAACAAACAGTTTGTTTTCAATAAGTCTTTGTAGAACCAGACGGACATGCTTCTTATGTTCAGAAATGTTTTTGGAGTAGATCAGAATGTCATCAATATAGACAAAAACAAATATATTCAAAAAATCTCTCAAAACATTGTTTACCAGGGCCTGAAAACAAGCTGGGGCGTTGGTCAGACCAAAAGGCATTACCAGATACTCAAACTGACCTAGTGGAGTCTTGAATGCAGTTTTCCATTCATCTCCCTCTCTGATTCTGAGGAGGTGATAGGCGTTTCTCAAATCCAACTTAGTGAACACAGTTGCTCCTTGGACGGGTTCAAAGGCTGAAGCTAACAGGGGTAACGGGTATTTGTTCTTGAGAGTAATTTGGTTTAATCCTCTGTAATCGATATAGGGTCGCAGAGATCCATCTTTCTTGCCAACAAAGAAGAAACCGGCCCCGAGAAGAGATGAGGACAGTCAGATTATACCGGCGGCTAAGGACTCATTAATATAGTTCTCCATAGTCTCCCTCTCGGGTTTGGAGATATTATAGAGCCGACACTTAGGGAGGGGGGCCCCCGGGAGAAGATCGATTGCACAGTCGTAAGGTCGATGCGGGGGGAGAGAAAGTGCACTAACCTTACTGAATACTGGTGCCAGGTCATGGTAGTAAGGGGGTATTATGGAAAGATCTGGCGGGTCAGTCTCCTGACAACTGGGTAGAGATTGAGTCGAAGGTGCGGTGGAGCGGAGACAGGTACAATGGCAGGATGCAGACAAGGACTCTACATGTCTTTTTGACCAGTTAATGTGTGGGTTATGGTGTTGAAGCCACTAAAATCCAAGGACAATGGATGAGCTAGCTGATGGAAATACAAAAAAAGAAATAGTCTCTCTGTGATTACCAGAGATTAGAAGTTCTAGCGGCTTGGTTTGGTGCGTGACCTGAGGTAATTGTTTACCGTCAAGGGCCGAAACTCTCAGGGGCTTAGTTAATGGGGTGGTTTCAATGTTTAATTGTTTGACCAAACTGGAGTCTATCAGATTCTTCTCACAGCCTGAGTCTATCAATGCTGATAAAGTGAGGGATTGACTTTTTAAGAACAGAGTTGCAGGTAACAGAAGACGAGGAGATTTCTCAGTTTGGAGATGGTCCGCCAGACTCCTCATTTCCTCTGGCGGACCCCGGCTTTTACCTTAGCTGGGCAGGTTGAAACAAAGTGTCCAGGTTCTCCACACTACATACATAGGTTCTCTTTAAACCTCCTTTGCCTCTCTTCGGATGAGAGCCTGGTGTCTGCATTTGCTCAACTTCTGAGGGTATTGTGGGAGGACAGGTGTAGTGAGTCTTAGTAGCAGGGACAGAAACAGGAAGATAACGGCCTTTAGATCTGGATTCAACTTCTGAGGGAACTGAGGAAGAAGAGACGTCACTAGTCTTAGCAACAGGAGCGGAAACAGAAAAGACATGGCCTCTAGATCTGGGCTTTGGTCTGGCTCGCAGTCTATTATCTAAACGGATTGTTAACTTTATTAGTGCTTCCAAAGTTGTAGGTTCATCGAGAGTGGCCAGCCCGTCCTTAATAGAATCATCAAGGGCGTGGAAATAAGCGCTTTTGAGCGCCGATTCGTTCCAACCGGAAGCATCCGCTTTAACCCGGAAGTCGATAGAGAATTCAGTCACTGTTCTATTACCTTGCTTGAATTCCAACTGTCTGCGAGATTCAGTGGACTTATCAGTGTCTTGATTGAAGACTTGTTTGAATTCCTGAATGAATTCCACAAAAGTACAACCAAAACTAGTTTTCGAAGAAAATCTGGCTTCTGCCCATTCTAAGGCTTTTCCGGACAATTGTGACAAAATAAAGGCGATCTTTCTCTTGTCATTAGCAAAACTCGACTGAGAATATTCAAAAATGAGCTGATACTGGAACAAAAATCCCTTGCACTTACTTGGATCGCCGAAAAATTTTTCAGGAAGTGAAGGGCGGAATTCAGAAAACGACGGGCTGGGTTCAGACCTGAGTGGTGGATTAGTATCTTGCACCGGAAGTTGAACGGTCTCCGTTCCAGGTGTAGAGTTCTGGAGATGACTGGCTATTTCCTGTAAGGAGTGATTAGTTTCTGCTTGACGTGTATTTAACTCACGGAGGGCGGTGTCGTGGCTCTGAATGAGGGTTTGTTGCTGCTCCAACATCCTCCATAGTGATTCCGCGGGGCTAGTCTGTTGGCCAGAGTGTTCTGTCATGAGGGCAGAGGCGGAGGCAGAGCTTACTGAGTGCAGGCAGATCACAGATTGAGTTTTCCTTCCAGTAATCTTCTGAGAGCCGGCAGGCAGATACTTGACTGAGGCTGCTCTCCAGAGTCCTACTGAGAACGAGCAGACAGATCACCGGCAGAGAAACTCTCCAGAGTTTCAGGTATTCAGGCAGGATCAACCTGGCAGGCAGAGAGGAGAAAAACGGGATCAGGTTTGATTTGCAGAAAGTCAGAGTTCAGAGACAGGCAGGGTGGCTCAGGCTTGCTAACCGTTACTGGCAAACACTCTGGCACTGGAGTGAAGCCCTCCGCCTCCTCAAGTACGGATCTCCTGATGAGCCGAAGAGAGACAGGTGGTGCGGTAGGCTCATGCTCCAGTAGATCTTGTGCGCCCTCTGGTGGAGAAAGTGGACAAACCTCCAGATCCCAACACATGTCATGTTGTAGAAATCATTTAGCACTTTCAGGATGTCTTTCAAATCTTTTTAACAAAAGTGACCTGTGGTGTTCTTTAAAACCATACCATTAAATTATAAAAGTTTTTTTTTTTTGTTTATGTAAAATAAACCTAACTAAAATTGCTAAAGAAGTACACAATGCACCACTGTATGAGTAAGCTTTAGGAAGTGAGAACCTTTGAATAGGGAGGTAGAGTAATTCCTTGGATTATGCTGACATTATGGGTAAAATATTACCTTACTCTAAGTTTAAGTAAATCCAGTGTTGAAAATTAAACATGTCTTATTGCACAAATTTAAATCTTTTTATTAAATACAGGTAAAGTGATGTTACTGCCCTATGCTATTTGTCTCACAAAAAAGACATATTGATTAGGATTTGCTTTGTGTTTTTCTTTTTGTACACTTTTTTATGAAATGCACAAGAAGATGCATCCATTGTATGTAAAATTTTATATAAAAAGTTTTGTGATAACAGTTTATGAAAAGCTAATGACAAAGGGAGTGTAAACAGCCTCTGGAGTTGCTCATGCAGAAACTATAGTGTCACTCTGGCCATATAAAGATGACACTAACAGGCTCTGATCAGAGTTTAATGGTATTCATAGTTGCCATGGGTCCTTTCACTGCAATATTATAAAGATATTTTTATTCATGATATCCCCCAAATTGTCCTTGGAATAAACAGCAGATTATACTGTTGGAGGCTAGTGACCCATGGATTTTGAATAAGTATTAAAAAAAAACAATTGGTGTTTCAGAGTGACATTTTGCAATGTGCCTGTGTTGCAAGATTGGAATAGGGTGCAACACAATAATGGTATCATTAGAAGTGAATTGAGGTGAGAATGATTGGTGCCCAAAAATTATATTTTGTGCCGTCAAATAATATAAAGATATTAACTGCACAAGAATATATGCAGCAACCTTACTAAATGTTTCTAAATAGGGGCTCAGTTTTTGTTTTCATCTTTCATTTATCCCTTCCACTAAGATTTGAATTTCTTTTGAAAGCTTCTTTTATGTTGAAAAAAGATAATACATTGCCAACATACAAATAGATTTTTAATGTCTTAGAGAAATTTGCTTAACAGCATACAATGCTATTTTTTGTGAACAGTGTAATGCTCGTATAAAAAAATAAATTCTTCCTAACCTGAATGGTCTCCCCTTTTTTCCTCCAAGCTCCGGTCCTCTACCAGAGGCCTGGGAGCTTGTGTGTTCTGTGCAGTATCTTTGTATCATATAAACAGTATTTTATTGAATCCAATACTTTTTCAAAGTGGTTAATTATTGGCTTTACAAACCTTGTTATGTCCCCATTTAGCTCGCCTGAAGCCATCCAAACCCACCAAAATACCAAATAATAGCAAACAGAAAGACAGGTTCACACCGCGAGCAGCAGGCCACAATAGTTACACCATAAGGGGAGACATTGGTGGATACGAGATTTGCTCTAGGGCAGCTCCGTAACAACTGAGAATAGAGCAGAACAGCACTCATTGCTCACTGCTCTGGTTTAAAATTTTTGCTGCCAGTTAGTGAAGTAAACCATCGACCTTCAGGTCTCAGATTGCCTTTCATGCTTATATTCTATACTGTAGATGCTCCAAAGCTGTTGTACAGTTATTGTGACAATTTATATGCTTTTGCTATTAAATTTGTTTAATTTTAAACCCCGACTTCTTTAGAATTGCCTAGAAGAATTGTAACACAAAAAAATTCAAAATCCAAATAAAATAAGGTTTGATTACATCTGTGGCCTTTGGAAACATGTATTTTTTCCTTGATAAAATATGTTCCAGTTAATGTTAAATATAAATAAAATAAAAGAAAAAGCACAGTACGTTATCTCACTTCTGCTATTTACAATCTCATTTTTGAAAGAAGCTGGGATTTAACAGATTTACTTTTATACTATACATTTGAATTCAGTTTATTACGTATTTCAGTTCAGTTTCTTTATAGGGTGACAGCACATCATGAAGACTTTAAAAAAAGTAACTTTTCTTGAATTATATTGGCATATTTAACTGATATTGATACACACCAACTGATTATTGTGACCAATCACGGCAGTCGGATTAATTTTTTATTCAAATACTTTGTAAAAGAATGGTATATATATGTTATGTTTATTTGAATAAGTCTTTTTTTCTTGCTTTTATTATTTTTACGTTATTCTTAAATGTGACTGGTTTAGAAACCACAAACACACAGCTCAGACATTTTTAGGCTTCAGTGTTCCAGTTGGGGCCTTTAAGTCAATTTTGCTCGGGCCCCCCAAATTCCTTAAAAGGGCACTTTATATAATATCAATGGTACTTATGGTTAATTTGTCTTAAAACGGGACAGATGGACCTAGTATTCAAAGTGAGACAGTCAGTAGGAAAGTTCAAAACGTTTATTAATATAAAAACAAACAAACTGAAACTAAAGTGGAGCTGCTAGGATCTGCGACTCTAGAATGCTGCAGGAAGGGGGCAGGGCACCGCCCAATCTCAGACATTGGAAGCCGATCCTGGACAGGGATTCAGAACAGGCAGGAACAGACATAACAGGCAGGATCCAGGCTTCCAGGAATCCTAGAGCTCCCAGGTTCAGAGTCCAGAAGCGTGACCAGGAGGACACACACAGGAGTGGACAGGATCAGGTGCAGATGGGCAGGCTCAGTGGAAGACGGTAGCAGAGACGGGACGTGGAACCAGAGACAGGACGTGGAACTTGAACAGGAACTTTAAACTGGTCTCCACCTTGGAGCCAGGCGTACTGGAATAAAAACTGAAATTCCCTGCATAAAGAGCCAAAAACCCTGAGGACTCAGCAGGGGAGGAACAGTGGACGAGCAGGAGATGAGACAGAGACAAAACCATCTTTCAACTGGCCGCTAGGATCCAGGACATGAGCCTTAGAATAGACAAAACTCAACAGACTGAACAGAGAACAACATCTAACGATCTGGCCATGATAGCTGGAACTGAGCCAAATATAAGCCCAATATAAGGGCAGGGATGAGTTATGATTAGGACCTGGAAAGAGTAAAGCAGGTGGAAGGTTTGACTAATTAAGGCCAGCTATCACAGCAGATCATGACATCATTGCTGGATTCTTCTGTTCATCTCCAACCTATGTAATCTGTTTCTATGTACAGTGGGTAAAATAAGTACTGAACATACCACCATTTTTCTCAGTAAATATATTTCTAGAGGTGCTATTGACATGACATTTTCACCAGACATTAGTAACAATCCATGCAATCCACAGGAAATCAAACCATAGATATCCAGAAATTAAGTTATTTTTAATAAAGTGAAATAGCACAGGAAAAAATATTTAACACATTTACTGAAATGTGTTTAATACTTTGCAAAAAAGCCTTTGTTGGCAATGACAGCTTCAAGATGCCTCCTGCATGGAGAAATTAGTCACATACATTGCTCAGCTGTGATTTTGGCTCATCCTTCTACACAAACAGTCTTCAAATCTTGAAGGATTCATATGAACTCTGATCTTTAGTTATTCCCATAAACTGTCTATTAGATTAAAGTCAGCTGATTGGCTGGGCCATTCTAGGAGTTTTATTTTCTTTCCTTGAAACCAATTGAGCTTGTGTGTTTGGTGTCATTGTCTTGCTGAAATGTCCACCCACGTTTCATCTACATCATCCTGGTAGATGGCAGCAGATTTATGTCAAGAATGTCTCTGTGCATTTTACCATTACAGTATTCTGAAAAACAGTCGCACACAAGATGTTCCCACCTCCCCCTTTTCCCTCTGCCATTTCGCTTTTCCCTCTGCCATTTCGCTATATTGCAATTATAACTATATTATAACTTTTTTTTCCGGACATCTATGGTTTGGTTTCTTTTTATGTGTGGATTGCATGGATTGTTACTGACATCTGGTTAAAATATAACGTCAATAGCACCTCTAGAAATATACTCTCTAAGAAAAATGGTGGCATGTTCAATACTTATTTTACCTGCTGTATGTCTGCATGTTCGGGGCCTCACCTCTCGTAAGTTTTCCATTTTCTGTTTTTCCAGTCAGAATCTACTCTTCTGTAAATCACCCAATGTTACGCACAAAATTACTCACAGATCCTATTAACAGATAAAAAAAAAAAATCTTCAAAAAAAAAAAAAATAGCTGGAAAACTTTCTTTTTTTTCTCAAAAAGCATCCCATAAATTAGCAAAAGACTTGAAATTCTATCTGAAAGATGCGTTGTCACTGGTGAAAATCTTATACTTTTGATTACGATTAGGAAAACATGCATTACACTTGAAAATAGTTATTTCTTTTGTCATGATCTGGCCTGTTTGCTCTCCCTTAATTAGTAATTCCTCTCACGTGCCCTCTTCCTTCCCTGCATCAATTATAATATATTCCCCTCACCTGTTTCCTCTGGTTTATATTCAGTTCAGCCAGAGCATTCAGTGCCTGATCGTTGCTTGTCTTTCTGTCAGTCTTTCTGTTCAGTTTTTATTTGGTTCATGTCCTGGATCATAGCTGCCAGTGGAAAGAGGGTTTTAGTGTTTGTCTCTCCTGAATACTGGGTCCATCTGCCCTCGCCTCATGACATCTTTACCCTAAAACTAATTTTGCAACAGTAAGTTCCATCATAGAATAACCAGAGGACAGACACCTACACTAGTTATAGTTGGTATACTAGGCTACACTTCATTTCCCATCAATCATTGGAGATGTTTAAGCATTTGATAAGCTTCACTCCTGTCTGTCCCTTTTCCCTGCTGTGCCTTTTTATTTAATGATAAAGATTAGACAACATGTATTTGATTTGTTTGTGAGACATCCTATACAAGAAACAAAATTTCAGGAAAACCCATGTAAGGGTTTACAGATATTTTTTTTTCTAAATAAACTGGATTAATAGATTATTAACTGCTAAATTTTACTTGCTAGGACAACTAGGAATCTATTATCTCTATATAATATGTATTATGCATGGGAATAGGAAAATGTTTAGGTTTAAGGAGCATTTTTCTTTATATGCTCAAAGTCATTGCCTTAACCTGGGGTACTGAACTAAATAGTGTTTCTCAGAGAGTTAGAGATAATAGTTGATGTTTTTTTGTAATTAATCTTTTTCTATATTTTCTTTTCTGTATTTTCTCAGTGAAACCTTGATGCTAGTTGGGCTTGAATTTCCTATGTTTACACCTAGGGATATTCTGCTAGACATCATGCCGAAAAGATTTGCCTGATTATCAGAGATGTTTTGGAATGAATTCAGAGTAGCAGAACCAGTGGCTCCAATAGAGGAGATAAGCTGTGGTATTATGTGTAGCAAGGCAGTCCCTGACATCCTAGAGGAATCCATGAATTCATAGAACATTTGTGTGTGATCACAATGACATATATCTATGTGTATAGTATATTTTTATCTGTTGTATTTTTGAACCAAGAATGAGCATTTTTAGATTTAGTTGCAAACAGTGTTTTGTAACCAGAGGCATATGAATTAACATTTGTGAGCTGCAAAAGGAACTGAAAGGAGAGAATAAAAGGGAGCATTTGGTGTTGCTTACCATAAAATTGTGGCACTGTCCTGTGTCAGTTTTGCTGTCATGGGGTAGAAAACCCCAGTTTTTATTGCTCTTACCCTTCAGCCTAGAGAGAGTGTTCTTCTCTTAATGTTACACAAACAGGACCGAAGATGGACTACATATTGTTAGGGCTGATCTAACTAGTTTATGTCACCATTCTAAAATAAGCAGTTTTCTGGAAACTAGAACTGCACAGATGATTGAGCCTCCCTGTTACCTGTATCAATAGATCGTTGACATTTCATTCATTGCTTTAATATTATAAAGACCCGAATTATAATCCCAATGAGCTTCCACTCTGTGATTTCATATTAGGGCTTAATGATGAGAAGGATGCAGGCACTAAAATCTGCATCCCACCATCATTTTGACACAATGGGATCAGAGAAATGGGGTAAATGAGTTTGACAAAGATTACTGAGTGTATAATGACAACAAAGACATTAGTTTTCTTCTCTACTTATTCATCTCCCTCAAGAATTGAGTTATAGTCATATTTCCAGATGTTTTGCCATTAAAATCACAGTACTTGAGTACGCAAAGAAATAAAGTAAGGAGACAAGAAGTCTGTATTTTTATTTCTTGGCCGGGAAAGTTTGATACCACTAATGTAATACTATTTTAGGGCAAAGATCCATAACTATATTATGAAAATAACCACAAAAATACAATTAAAAAAACAAAAAAAAAAATCCTAAAGTATTGCATTATTACTCTGAAAGTTATCTACAATTTGATCGCCATGCAAGTTTGTTTATCTGAAGTCTAATTTTTCATAATTCATAAAGACATATTAATAATCGCAACACATCCATACACACACCCAACCCTCATCCAAAGCTCAACTGTAGATGGAAATAAAACACATCCGCTCATGTTAAATTACATTATCTAATGTTTTTGCATTTTATTAGTGGAATAAGAGATGCTACCGCTCTGAAATTTTCTTGAGTCAGTTCTTTAGAAAAATAAGAGGCTTAATATAAAGTAGAAAATAATTTCATATAAAGGCAAATTAAGGCTGAGGAAATCGGATGAATAATCTGAACTCTGTTGCATAGCTTTCTTTAGATACTAGCTGCTTCCCTAGCTCAGCTGCTTTGACATCCTTTTATGCTTTCCTTATGTCCAGCTCCACCTCCTGTACAACACCTCTCTTTCCCCACTGATTATTTCCTCAGAACAACCATGTTTTACAATTTCACACTTTAGGACACATGTCCACTGTATGATTGTGTCTTTCCATTCAATTTCAATTCAATTCAGTTTATTTATATAATATTTTCCAAACCACTTAGTCAGGAATGAGCTTTAAAAAAATCAAGTTACAAAAGACTGCGGGTCCAGATGGCACCATCTCCAGGCGCCTGAATGACTGTGTAGTCAAGGCATTTTAAGACCTTCTTCGAAACTGAACTTGGGAGAGCAGGTAACAACAAGGCCACAGTTACTTGCTTTTTGACATAGCTTTCCCTCTATGTCTTAATGCTGCAGTTTCCAAAATCAATTGTGCATGATACTATGTTCACTAACTTTATCAGTGTTGAGTTTATCACAGAGACAGAGGACACAGAGTACAGTAAAAAACAAACAAAAAAAACCAGATAAAAACAGATTCATGCTTGGTGATCCACCTTCAACTGAGCAAAAAAAGGACTGATGGTTTATTTTCTGTAGTGCAGTCACATTTCATAGACAGCAGTGAGCATCCGAGGAGAAGATAAATCCAGCAACTACAGTACCTTGGTGTTTTTATAAACAATGAACTGCTAAACTCATAACACCCATTAACTGTAATAGCAAAAGAGGCATCAGAGAAGACTTACTGATATGGAAACTCCTTCTGTGACTCTGCTGTAGCACAAGTAACCATTTGGTATGAACAGCAGTAAAAAAGATCAATGCTGGATAAACTCCTCAGGCAGGCTAGATCTGTCCTGGGATGTCCCTGGGACTTACTGCATGTAAGGAGACAGTAGGATGTTTGACAGGCTATCACCTCTTCTGGAAAATGTCTGTCACCTCATGCATAACACTGTGAGTAGACTAGAAAGTGTCTAGTTTTTGTGGCACACTGCTACACCCTAAATGCAGAAAGATGCTAAATTTTATTGTTTTACCAAAGCTGTCAGACAAAATAATAATATATAAACAAAGTATCCATGTATGATGCTGAAAAAACATAGTAGAATTGTGCAGTATCTTCTGCCTTTCATGATGTGCATTTTGTTATACTGTAACATTTTTCATTGTGTGCTGTTCACAATTAAAAATCTGTGCCACTATAGACAAATTAAAACAATGTACCCCGTTTCTTATTTTGTAAATTCAACATGCCACTTTTAGTCCTCAACATAAAATTACAAGGCAACTAAAGACTAAATAAGAAATGATTCTTAGTTTTGTAAAACCATAAGTATGTGACATCATCTATGTGATGGATAGAATAGAATAGAATAGAAAATAGAATAAAATAGAAAATCCCTTTATTGTCCTACAATGGGGAAATTGTGATGTTACAGCAGCAGCAAAGATTATAGCAGTCACACAATGTGGGCCTTAGAAAAGTGTATTAACATAACAGAATAAATTACACAGTTAAGAAAATAAACAAATAAATTACTGCACTGTACAGTGTTTTTAGATTATAACTATTGTGTATCTGAAGAATAAAAAATCAACAACAGCTGTAGACATTTTTACAGTAATGGATATGTGAAAAATAGCAGCAACACCAGAGATATGCAAAACATGACAACTGCATGTTAATTAAAGGTACAGAAGACAATTTTTTATTTCTGGGCTGATCATCTAAATAAGTGGTCCTACTAAATGTCAATCATTTTGGTGACATGCTTATTTAAGGCCGTCCAACATGTGCATGCGTTAGTCACCTTTTTCTGCACATGTGCACTTTCAGGCGTATATGTGTGGTGAGCTACGGTTTCAGACAGTTATTAAAGCTCAACTTTCTCACCGTGGTTCTTTGAAAATGGTGAGGGTCATAAGAAAAAAATTGTCTACAAAGTGTATGAGAAGAAAAGAAAGGCCTCAGAAAAGGCAGATATAGCCTGGAATGCTATATTCCAGCATTCCAGGCTACATCTGCTGAAAAAAACTGCTTGCTCCTCACTGGTGCCGGAGGAGAGATCTGGTATTTAATATCAGTATTGATATTTAGGTAAATGAATGACCATAAACATTTTTTTCATGAAATAGTTTGTCATGATTAGTTTTTTTTAAATACTCACTATAAATACCTTATATTAGGGACATCATGAGAGTGCTTATAAGGAGACATGTCGCTATTTTTTACAATTTCTCATCCATGTCTGTCCAGTCGACACTGGTGAAAGGCAACAGCTATTGTTAATGGTTCATGCTGTCAGGACCCCTTTATAAACATCCACTAACTCATCCTTCTGGTCATCTTCCAACACTCAACAGCCTATCACGTCTACACCTGGAAGAAAGAACAAGGAAATCATTGTTAACAAGCTCTATTCACTACCACCTGCCAATCTTAGCCTCTGTGGGTATACTCACCCTACTGGATCTCCACCATATCAGTAGATATAGTTTATAGGGGGATATGTTGTTTTCTTAATATAATGACTACATGATCTACTCCTACATGATATCTTTGGTATCTCTTGTAACCCAAATGAGCATTTTATCCATTCCCTCAACAAACTTTTTAATCGTTCTCTTTTTAATCCCCTCTTTTTTTAATCGTCTATGAACATAGGTGTCAAACAAAGCAAAGAGGACACCCATATATCACTCTTGTAGATGTATTTACTCTATTGATTTTATAATGTGTAGAAATAATCATAGAAAATAGGTCAAGCAAATCACAAAAAACATATGGTAGTAGTTCAAAAAAAATTTTTTTTTAGTCATGTGTTAGTACTTATAAATTTATAATCCAAACCTTGTTTACATTAACTCATTAATCAAGTGCTATGTTGGACCTATCACCGACATTATCACATACATTCTCTGAAAGACATGTCTTCTTAGTCTTACATGCTTTTATCTGAAATTTTAGAAATAAAAGACTGAGTCTGAGTACCTGCAGTCACAAACTGGCTATTTTCTCAACATTTCAGAAAGAAAAAATGGGAGAAACACAATGTGTGCTGAACTAGATACACAGGATAAAATCAGATCACAATGGCCTTGATGTCTAACTCAGGGATTTAGAGAAGAGAACCAAGAGACAGGATAAGAGAGGCCACTGACAGCTTGTACCCTTGATGGCCAAATCCCAAACCCTGTTGTCCTTCCAAGTAAGGGAGCAATTCCAGCTGAAATGTACTGTGCTGTACACACGCTATGACTGGCACCCAGATCGTTGTATCCTTGTAATAACTTTGGCTATTTATACAGATCTTCCCCTCAATGGGGAAACTTTTTAAATATTTTTTTGGTAATACTCTTCTTTGATTCTTTGTAGAACTGCCTTTTTTCATCTTAGCAAAGAAGACTTTGGGAGCTGTAAAGAAATATTTCTCAAATGTTTTTTAGGGCAAATGTGGTCTTGGTCATGATCAAACTGATGTTATAGATCTTAGGCCATTTGATATATTTCTTGTAAATTGCAAAAATTATGAATTTTTTCTCCTTGTTAGATACTACAAATTGGTTAAAAAATGCTGAATGAGTCAAGAGCATATTCTTTTTGCCAAATCAGAATTGTAGAATTACCCTTATGCTTTAGAATAGGTCACAACACATTTGACTAACATAAAGTATTTAAATTCCAAAATAATTCTAATGCATTAATAATAAATTATTAATTGTAAAACTATTTCGGCTATATCTATGAATATAATGTTGCCATAAAATATTATTGGCGAGGTAGAGGCTCCGGTGGCCGACCGTGGGGCCGGCAGCGTGGCAGAGTCTTAGGTGGCCAGCTGAGGGACCGAAGACGTGGCAGAGGTTCTGGGGGCCGGCCGAGGATCCGGCAGCGGAACAGAGTCTTAGGTGGCCGGCTGAGGTGCCCGAAGACGTGGCAGAGGTTCTGGGGGCCGGCCGAAGGTCCGGTAGCGGAGCAGAATCTTAGGTGGCCGGCTGCGGGGTCGGAGGCGAAGCCGACGCTCTGGAGGTCGACCGCGGGGTCGGAGGCGAAGCCGACGCTCTGGAGGTCGACCGCGGGATCGGAGGCGAAGCTGACGCTCTGGAGGTCTGCCGCGGGGCCGGAGGCGAAGCTGACGCTCTGGAGGTCTGCCGCGGGACCGAAGGCGAAGCTGACGCTCTGGGGGCCGGCCGTGGGGCGAAGCAGCTTCCCAGGAGGACGACGCCCCAATTTCAGTAGGTACCCCCATGGGGTACCCCGTTCCCTCCTCAGCGGCTCTGGAACAGGCTCAGAGGTGACCACAGACTGCGGCTCTGGAACAGGCTCTGTGGAGACCGCCGACTGTGGCTCCTGGACTGGAACAGGCTCTGAGGAGACCGCCGACTGCGGCTCCTGGACTGGAACAAAGGAGCCCGCCGATTGCGGCTCCGGATCAGGAACTGAGGAGCCCGCCCATTGCGGCTCCGGGTCAGGAACTGAGGAGCCCGCCCATTGCGGCTCCGGGTCAGGAACTGAGGAGCCCGCCCATTGCGGCTCCGGTTCAGGAACAGGGAAGCCCGCCGATTGCGGCTCCGGGTCAGGAACAAGGGAGCCCGCCGATTGCGGCTCCACCTCAGGAACAGGGGAGCCCGCCGATTGCGGCTCCACCTCAGGAACAGCGGAGCCCGCCCATTGCGGCTTCACCTAAGGAGCAGGGGAGCCCGCCGATTGCGGCTCCACCTCAGGAACAGGGGAACCCGCCGATTGCGGGTCCACCTCAGGAACAGGGGATCCCGCCGATTGCAGCTCCATCTTAGGAACAGGGGAGCCCGCTGATTGCGGCTCCACCTCAGGAACAGGGGAGACCACCGACTGTGGCTCCCAATCAGGAACAGGGGAGACCACCGACTGTGGCTCCCAATCAGGAACTGAGGAGACCACCGACTGTGTCTCCACATCAGGAACAGGGGGGACCACCGACTGTGGCTCCCAATCCAGCATGGGGAAAACCGCCCATGGCAGCAAAGGTTCAGTCTCTGAAGTGGCTTGTGATGCTTGTAGAGGGCCCATTGCGGTCAATGACGCCTGTAGAGAGGTCCTAGGAGAGGTAAAACCACATTCTTCGAATTCTGACATCTCTTTAAAGTTCTGCTCAGGGGTCTCTGGACGGCACAGAGCTAACTCAGGGGTCTCTAGATGGCACAGAGCTACTTCAGGGGTCTTTAGACGGCTAAGAATCGGCTCGGGAGTCTCTAGACTGCTTGGAGCAGGTTCAGGGGTCTCTAAACGGCACGGAGTTGACTCAGAGGTTTTAAAACGGCACGGAGCTGACTCAGGGGTTTCAAAATGGCACGGAGCTGACTCAGGGGTTTCAAAATGGCATGGAGCTGACTCAGGGGTTTCAAAATAGCACAGAACTGACTCAAGACGGCTCACGGCTGGCTCAGGGGTCTTTAGACGGCTCAGAACCGGCTCAGGGGTCTCTAGACGGCTCATAGCTGGTTCAGGGGTCTCTAGACGGCTCAGAGCTGGCTTACGCCGCTGCCGTCTCTTACGTCGGGGTTTATTAGAAGCTGGGCTAACAGGTTCACAGGCTGACTGTGGCAAAAGGCTAACTGGTGTGTAAGTGGGTTCAGGTGCAGGTTTAGCTGAATTGCTAACGGGCTGAGGAGTAGGGCTAATTGATTCATGATAAGGTGACAAGAAGGGGAACAGATCATCTCTATCCCCGTAATAGTTGTTCCAGAGATCTGACTCCTGGATTACGGGGGCTCTGACTGCTTGGGTTGTGAGTGGTGGTTTGATTTTTATCTTTTTAACGGATGGTGCTAACTGGCGGTCATGTAGGTGATGGCTGAACTGGACTAAACTGTGCGGAAGTGGACTGAACAGGGCTGTACAGAGTTGTACTGGGCTGGACTGAGCTGGACTGGGCTGGACTGAGCTGGACTGGACAGATCTGAACTGGACCGGGCTGAGCTGGTTTTCTAGACCTGGGCTTGACTCTTGCTTGTAGTCTGTAATCCAAATAGGTTGCTATGCAAATAAGCTTGTGTTGTAGGTTGATCTATTGTTGCTAGTTATTTTCTAATCTCTTTATTTAATGCGTTCAGGTACATGTTTCTTAGCATAGCGTCACTCCAGCCAGAAGCAGAGGCTCTGACCCGGAAGTCTTCAGAATATTCTTCGATGGATCTATTTCCTTGTTTAATGTTTGACAACCCATGAGACTCGGCAGAGTTACTAGAAAAAACTAGAGTGAATTCGTTAAAAAATTCTTCGAATGTACAGGTGATAGTTGATTCAGAAGGAAAACGGGTCCTTTTCCATTTACAGGCTATGCGGGATAAAAGTGAGAGAACAAAAACTATTTTTCTCTCGTCGTCGGGAAAACTGGACGGATTGAGCTCGAAAAACAATTTACACTGCCAAAGAAAACTTTTACATTCACTAGATTCGCCAGAAAATAGTGAAGGACGGAAATCAGGAAATGACGGAGCAGATTCTGACCTTAGAAGTGGATCTGAAACCGGAAGTGACGGACGGAATTCCGGAAGTGACGAAACGGGCCCTGGAACCGGAAGTTGAACTGGCGCCATCTTGTGATTCCCACGAAGCCTGTGGGATCTTGAAACGTGTGTTTTCTTTAAATCAAACTGGATTTTAACTCACGGAGGGTTTGTGTCTGTCCTTGGATCAGGTGGCTTGTTCTTAAAGCCTCCTCCGGAGCTGATCTGCTGGGTCTTGTTAGTGGCCGCAGTGTTCTGTCATGATTTGGTTTTAGGTTAAACCCACATGCAGAACACAAACGGAGGCTGAGTAAACGTTTAACAGAGTTTATTGAAATTAGTTTGACACAAAGACATGAACTGGATCTGGTACTGGTCCGGGTTGGGTTCACTGATGTCTGCAGAGATGACAGTTTGATTAGCCAGGCAGTCAGATGATTAATTGAGTCTTAGGATAGTTCTGAGTCTACCTTGAAGGAGTCCAGGCTTTACTTGTGAGAGAGGGAACCGTTGGGTCCAGAGACTGTTGGTTCAGCAGAGTGCACAAGCAGCAGCAGCGTCTAGCTTTTGACTTTGAATGGCAGACCTTGATCAGAGTTTCCAGCTCTTCTCTGAGAGCAGCAGGAGAAATCCAGACTGGAATCTTCAGGTTTGGCTCACCAGGGCAGGAAGGCAGGTTAAGCTCACCAAGAGCTTCAGACTTGAGACAGGTTTCCAAACTAAGGTCAACACTGCGGCGTTGAAGGACGGTCTGGCAGCTGCTTATGTAGGGAAGGTTCCTGATGAGCAGACGAGCTCCAGGTGTGCAGGAGGGCTCCAGCCCAGGAGACCCATGGCGCACTCTGCTGGAGAAAGGTGGTACATCCCCAGATCCCAACAGTAACCCAGTCCCTAAAAGAAAACAAAAAACAGAAGAGGATCCTCGGCGCCCTCTGGTGGGCAAGCCTCAGGATCCCAACACTTTTTAGTATTCAAGGAAGAACATGATGGGGTCTTTCAGTGGAACTTTGCATTTTCAAAAAACATTACTTTGGGAATTGGAAGACCCTTTCTTTGCACAGTGTCCACATTTAGCTGAAGTACTGGCAAACTCTCAACATTCTTTGCAATGGAGATTTACTGTCCATCTGTAGCAGCAGAGTGCTATAAAAGAACAAAGACTGCAGGGTATGTGCATTCTTCCATTTTGAATCTTGGAACCAATACATCTCATGGTAGTTTACTGCAAATATAAGATTTTATTATATATTTTAGACCACCACCTGAGTTTTGAAAAAGGGGGAATTAAAGATTTGGGCCAACTCATATCATAGGCTTTGACTTCTTTGTGCTCCTTTTCACTCATGTGAAAAACATACAATGTGAAGTTATTCTTGAAACAATGTTAACAAAAAAGCAAATGACATGACTGAAATGAAAATAAAATTAAATGAAAATAAAACAAATTTGAGGGAATGCACAACTTATCCAACACAAAAAAATAAAAAATATTATTGAGGTGTATTTGTATGAAAATGCATAAAACATTTAGGTGTGTGCATTACGTTGTATTGTGTTGTATTTATTAAATGCAATGTGAATACCTCAACCTCTACTTAAGCATAACATAATCACTTACCTGATGCATTATGCATCAGATTTAATTTTGCCATTGTAATGCAACAATAATCTTGAATAAAGAGGTGCGACTTGATTACATTAATAGCGAGCTCCAATTTTCTTCTGAGTCATATTGTAATATTCTGTGGTGAACTTGTAATTGGATCTGTGCTGGTGCTCTCTCTTCTATGTTTTCCCTTTACTGCTCAGAGCCATGTTCACCTACTTGTTTAGATAATATACTGAGTGTTGCACAATTAATCTTGAATACTAAGCTGACAATCAAGCTTTGCACACCTCTGGGCTAAATGATAAAAATAAGTTCATACAAATTTTCAAAGAATGTGATCAAATTTGAATGTGTAATTTATGCATTTGTTGTTGAAGACCATTAATATTTCATAAAACACAGCACAAAAGTATTTTGTGTATAACTTTAAGCTTTTAAATGTGTAGTGGGCACCATTGCCTCTGTCTAAAAAAGAAAGGACGGTTGGAATCATAACAACTTTTAAGCTTAAATTTGATCTTTTAGATAGTCCACAACAATAAGCACGATGAAGCAGCTGCTCAATACACCTCACATTTTCATTTCTTGCTAATCTTCTCTGTCATGCAGACTCTTAAAATATAACCCTCTCAGATATTCTCTAGATATTTGCGTTATAGTAGAGACCCATTTTCTGTCAGTTACATCAGATTGTTAGGTGGTGGCAAAACAAACCAACAACTAGAGCCAGCCAATATGAACCAGCACAGAGTCAACTGCACAAGGAGCTTAAAGTAGCATCTGTTTTGGTGTTGGATGTCAGAGTTAACATAGTACAGACAATTAGAAGTTTTAACTCTACTACCAACTATCATTGTATGATACACACACTTCTAACCAGGTTTATTAAGGAGCATATAATGTTTCCTTTTGATGGTATGGATTATGGTTTGCTTAAGTAACGTTACATACCCAGCTGTGCAAGTGTTCTTTACTAGCTGTTTCTTCTGTTTACGATGATCTTTGATGATTTTTTACAGTGTCCTGTCTGGCAATGTGGCAACAAGAATGTTTGTCTTGATGCCAAAAACTTTCACAAGTGGAGCAGTAGGGCTATTGCCATAGTGTTCCGCTTGTTTCATGCATATAAATTGCTTTATTATAATTATGCAGGGAGTTTTACAGATTATATGGACACTGCAATGTACAACAGAAAAGGAGAAACAGAAAAAAAGGAGAAAAGATGAAAAAAAGAGGAGATAAAATGGAGATAATGATAACACATTTTAAGTCTGCTTCATCACCTGCAAAGAGATGTAAAAAGGACAGCACAACCAACAGACACTGTAAGAGACATACAATAAAGTAACACCTAGATACTATCACTGAAGTAGTATTATTTAATCTGACATGTATTATGTGTTATCTGAAGATAGGAATATGGGCTTTCTGTATGGAAGTGTGCATGTAAAGAAAAAAATGCTCATTAGTGGTTGTGGAGAGCCGAAGAGGCAGTTCAGACCCCAACCTGGGAGAGAAAATAAGAAATAAATAAATAAAAAATAAACAACCTCACAGTCTCAAACTTGCCTTCCCATCCTTGTGCCCCACTCACACCACACAGGAAAAAAAAAAAAAAAAATTGATTGAGCCGCTAGCGACACAGCCAGAGTTTACCAACTGAAAAAGGATCTACACTATTGGCCAATGGATAGTATATATATATATATATATATATATATACATACAATGCTCAGAGACTGGGAAGTAACTGAATGCCAGTCAAATTTCCCAGCTCATTATTGTGATATGCATTTCATCAAACAATAATTAAAACATTTATCCCGATAAAAGCTATTTTGATGTAGCATTTTTATTTACATTATCCCAGCAGTTTTTATTTTGAAAGTGTAACTTCTTTTTTATAATGATGTTTTCCCCCATTGACATTTTATTTCATAATAACACTTTACAACTGTATGACTGTGTCTGTCCATTAGGGTCATCAGGTTTGACCTGCACCCTCATTGGTTGATACCAGACAGTGACTAGTCCTTCTTCAAGTACCTGACTGCCTGCTTATTTAGCTAGCAACAACCTGCTAGATTGAACTGAACAGACACACATCTGTTCAGGAAAGATAGTTTCATTTATAATCATGGCCGATGACGATTAGGGCTGTGCTCATTCCTGATATAAAGTTATTGCGTAATATCACGTCAGTCCTGTGATAGTAATTAATTTAACAGTGGGCATGTTTACCTTATTTAGTGGCAGGAATGATTTTTTAATATTTAGTAAATCACCAGCTTCCCAGACCCTCTGCTTTTGATCTGCCACATCGTTATGTCAGGTCCTGTCAAGGTCTCTCTGTCGGCATTTCACTATAAGAGCACAGATGAAACCTAACTTCATGGACCGCTGCTATGTTTTTCTCTATAAAAATTTTTTAAATTGCCTTGGGGAGACAATAATTTTTTTTTTCCGAAAAGTCCCAAAAGCCCTGGAAAGAAGAGTCAATTTTGGTTCATCCAGACACATCCCTGATTCAGTCAGATTTGCCGGGACTTCCTTGTAGATCTACCCCTGCATAAAGCATCGATGCTGGGAAGTGCAGGGAAGGATCTTCGCTGGAGGTAAGTGGGGATGATAAACAATTCTTCTAGGACCGATTAAAACAGCTTTTTAAAATCCTCCTGAAGACCTCTTGAGAGCATTCCTTTTTTCTACCCTTTTTAGACTAAGACTTAGACAACATTTATCATCATTCTGTATACACAGACTGTATATAAAACAAAATTTAATTTTGTACAGCTCTCATGAAAGTTCCATTTTCTTAAAGTGCAGCAGTGATCAAATGTAAACTTTGTGGGAGAAAAACATGGTGCAACATTTTAACATTATTTTCTCTGTATTCAATTTTAAGTGAAAAAAAACCTTGTTGTGATTTCATAGAAAAGTTCAGCTCGTTTCAACTTCAGTAATCACCGCTCCACTCTCTCCATGCAGTCCTGCTGTTTGACAACACCTTAATTCTGTATAGTAGCACGAGGTGAGAGTGGAGCAGTGAACACTATCACCATGTGGAGTTCTGGCCACTCACTGCCCTTCCTCATTAGGTTAATATGGGAAATTTATGTTTATTTTAGGGCTATTCCCACCTCCTCCGATGTGAACTCACCAGTGCAACCACAGTATTTACAACTCTTTGTTTCTTGCTTGGCTTTCACTGGTCTGGTGTCTGGTATGTTTAATTCTCTTTTAACAAACATCACCCCTCTTTCAAACCATATTCCCTTTCTGTCCAAGATATGAACATTTTAGTTGTCCTATGTTTCCTTTGTTTTCAGGGTGCAATTGTACTGCTGAACTTTTTACAGAGCTGCTGGCTTTCCTGTACAGGCATCATTATCAGTACAGTAGACATAATACCTCATAATACCTGAACTGTGGTAGAATTAGTTTAAGGTAGCAGTACAATGTTGAATAAATGAGAGGAGATTGGTTGGTAAGGTTAGAACGTGGAAAACTCAGCCAAGAACAAGAATATTCAGCAATGACAAAGCCCAAATAAACAAGACTTACAATTACAAGTTAAATTGACAGAGGAAAGAGTGACTAAAAAAACAATTTAATCATAGATTTGAACATAGCTAATAAAAATGTCTAAACAAGGACACTTCGACAAGGAAAACTGCTCAATAAAATTGTCATCAAAATATTAGGGTTTGCCTAAAAAAAAATTATCTTTCCTCTTGGACTTAGTAGAATTTTTTTTTTCTTTTAACAATAAATAAAATAAATGGACAATTTCCTACAGGGTTTTCTCTAGTTTATTTTCAGTATAAAGTCACTGTTGCACAGAAGATCAGGCTGAAATGCTAATTTTTAAAAAACTAAAGGCTCTCTGACTGACAACTAGGCTTCCTCCCCAACACATTTCCCCACAGAATTTGGTTAGGCTTAAACATTTTTACAACTACAATGGAACACCCTGACTTTTAATGAGCATAATACTGTGGAAACTGTGTTTTTAAACACATTTACCTCCTTACTTGGAGACATTAACAAAGCACTTCAAGCATTCTAAACCCGAATTGCATTGAGCAATAGAAAAATTAATTGAAAAAAAATTTTTTATTTCAACCCCAAAAAATGAGATGAGATAACATGTGTTCGAAATGATACAATTATATAAATTCTGAGCGGCTAACACAAATGTTTGTGTTAACTGTGCTAATATTATTCTCTGGTATTAGATTTCAAGAGGGCTGCTTAACTATTCGGTAAATAAGTTTTAGCATCATCAAAACAAGAATCATTGAATATGTCTAGAAAGATAAACTAATGATCTTGTTTTCATCAACAGGTAGAAACCAAAATGATGGTGTGTCATATCATCCTCAGCGGTATATGCTATACTGCAAACAATCCTTCTCAGCTGAAGAAGAAAAAATGTGTAACGAATCCACAATGAGGTAGTTCTGTGTTAAAGATAATGATTAACAGGAAACATTGTGTTTCACAAACTAATAACATTTGTGTACATCACACCCACCTGCTTCTCTCATTATGTCATTATTTCTTCATATGCTTCTTGTAGTACAACTGCGTAAGTCAGGCTAATGATGTTGGACAGTGTTATTAGATGCAGTGATCCCCCCACCTCCCTTTAAACTTAATCCCGTCATTGCACTGTGAGTTCTCATAGCCCTATCCACCCCTTTTTACTCAACCTGATATTCAGTACAGCTCTCTATAGCTCGCACAGCTAATGTGACATTTATCTGTAATTAGATCCTTACATATTTTAATAGAAAATGATATCCCTTAAGGTCTACCTGTCATTTGCATGGGCAGGTCTGATGCTAATTGTATCCCAGAAAAACACTCCTGATGACATGAGCTGTCATCCCAAATTAGTGGGTGCAAGATCTCTATCAGGGGACTGACCTTCTGGAGCACTGCTTTAACCTGGGCAGCAGAAATGAGGAGAGAGTTCTGCATACATGTATTTTACTTTTAATTCTACTTTTATAATGCCAGTACTATGTATACAGACCAATCAGTTTTAAAATATGTATAATCCCGAAAAAGTCTACTTGCGCATTACAATAAAAAAAAGGAACTCCTTTTGTTATATAGATTAAATAGTAATTAATAAAATTCAATATTGAATGCACATATAACAGCTGCTTTTCATACAAGTAATGTGATTTAATAAAGAAATATCCTTCTGAAAGTATTTTAAAACACTGTATAGCATGTATTGTACATTTAAGATAGCTGGTCACTTTCATAGTTGCTGTCAGCTTATTTGTGATGTATATTGTACTTTGTCTCCTCAGTTATACATGACAATACTCTATACCTTCTCTCTGGAGTTTAGGCAATTTGACTAAGTTTACTGGCCAGTGAAGCACATATAGCACAAAACAAAATAAAACAGTATCTTCATATAGCTGATCAGCAGACTGAACCATAAAGTGTTGTATATTTTCCCAAGAAATGGTTGTCTTGCATGTAGATTTGATTAAAAAAAAGAGGACCCACATTAGTAGATTAAATGGCAACCCAATTCCTCACAGCATGTGAAAAACTTAATAAATTGTTGAGTAAAAATAGGTTGGTATCTGCTAGCTAAAACTTCTTAGTTAATTCTCCCCAAGGTTGAAGCAGAATCCCTTCAATGATGATCCTTGAGGCCAAGCACTGCTGTATGTCTTAAATGCACAATTATTGCAAGATTTTTTAAATTATTTAGTTTTCTTTTTCATCTTTTAAGAAAAATTAAACCAGGATTGATCCAATAATATAACCAACACAAAGGCCAAACAACTGTGACAGAAAGCTCATAGGCTCTGGAATTTAAATTTACAAACCAGACTAGGCAATGGGAAAATGGCATAGTCCTCAGAGGGTTAACATCTTTTGAGCACTAGTAAATGGTTAGCTGGATATTTACATCCCCAAATTCCTGGTGGAATCCCTGCCTGGTAAAGGCTCACAATCGTTTAAAGACTAGTTATCCCTGTTGCCTACGAATCTGTTTCTATCACACTTTTTCATCCACTTAACATTCTGTTAAAGGTCCGGGTTTAGTACTTACAACCAGCATACTAATATTACAGAATAGATTTTTTGTGGTTTACTCTCCATGAATTGGGTCTAACTCCCTGCAGCCAAGCCAGTGGTCTACCACTTGATTGAAAAGGTCATAAAATAAAGTTTATATATAAATATATATATTTTTTTATCTTTTATTGTACTGATCTTATAAAATGTAATGTATATAAATTCCTTTATTGTCCCACAATTCAATTCACTCTCTGCATTTAACCCATCCACTTGGGGAGCAGTGGGCTGCCAATGTGTGGCGCCCGGGGAGCAGTGTGGGGTTAAGGGTTTTGCTCAGGAACTCAGAGTGGAGGCTGTGGGGATCCAACCGGGTACTTGCAACCTTTTCAGAGCACAAGCACACTGCTCTAACCACAAGGCCCACACTTCCCACTATGTTTAAATAATATATATTCTAAATAACTGAGAAATTGAATTTTGGTTTTGGATTTGCTGTGAACCGTGATCTTTCCATTAAGTTATTTGAAAAGTTAACATATAATACTCTTTTTGTAATAAGTTATTATACTTTAGTTTTTCTTTGGTTAAACTATTTGAAGAGAATATATTTTAATTACTTTACAAACTGAAAATATTTATTTTGCTTTGATAAATTGCCAGATTCTAGTAAACCAGCCTATTTGTTTAACTTGATCGGCTTGCAATTTTTGAGCGAGAAAATCACGCAACTTTTAACACATTAATCACGACTGAACAGGCAGGGAGACCAAAATGAGGAGACACTTACCATATTTTCACGACTATAAGGCGCACTTAAACGTCTTTTTTCCCCTCAAAATGTGCGGTGCGCCCTTTGGTGCGGTGCGCCCTATGTGTGTTGTAACTGCGACTTTTGAGACCACCTCATTGAGGAGATGATGAAAGAGTGGCTGAATGTAAGGAGACCAGGTGTTTTTTTTCCACTCATCACCATCGCTGTTAATCTGTAACTCCATGCGTGCCCATCTCACAGCTGATGTGAAAAACATGGTTTAACAAATTAAGCTGTGCTCGCTGTTATTCAACCGGACCCAGCAGGTGCAGCTGAAGCAGCGTGTTTACATGCAAAGTCAATGGTTGACGCGCGTATAGGCGCAGCAGCGTTTTGAGCAGCAGGCGCAGTGCGTCGGGAGCGTTTAAGCATCTGGCGCGCCGCCAACGCGCTGCTGCAGCTCGAGATGGAAAAATTGAAGTTTTGCTGCTGGACGCGCCGCATCAACCAATCAGAGAAGCTGATCTGGGAGCTGACAGCGAGACAGACACATCGCTCTGATGACATATGATATTAAGGCAAATGAAAAGGGCTGGATGAGGAGATGATGAAAGCGTGGCTGAGGCAGGTGTATGTGAGGAGACCAGGTGTTTTTTTCCACGCATCACCATCGCTGTTAATCTGTGACTGCGTGCCCATCTCACAGCCGATGTGAAAAAAAAGGTGAATCAAATGAACGCTGTTATCCGGGGGTCTGACAAAGGAACTTCCACCGCTCGACATCGGTGTGAACCGGCCGTTCAAAGTAAGGCTGCGAGCGGCGTGGGAGCGATGGATGACAGACGGAGACCACAGTTTAATGAAAAGTGGAAGGCAGCGCTGGGCAAGTTACGCCACAGTTTGCGGATGGATTGTTGATGCTTGGACTAACGTGTCTGCTGGCACTGTTGTTCAGCTTTCGCAAAAGCCGGCATAATTTCTGAGGAGCCGCGCGGCACGGAAAGTGACTCTGACAGCGAAGAAGGGGAAATTGGCATGTCTGATTTAGCGCAGCTGTTTAATTCAGAAACAGAGGATGATGACTTTGATGGGTTTGATTAATACTTTGTAATAAATACTTGAATAAAGCACAATCATACTCAGTTTTGCTCCCGCTCTATTTTTCTACCTGAAAACTTAATTCAACAGCAGCCTCTGGGCCGGGTCTCCTCCGGGTTCACCGCGGCGGCTGGCAGGTGTTTTTCATCTAAATAATCTACATCTTCCAGCTATATTTGCTGTGATCAGTGGGAATAAAGTAGTTTTAATATGTTTTAAGTGAGAAAGTCCACCTGAAAACTTAATAATTGCAGTCAGTTCATCCAGATTATCTATTTCTGTCGGAGGCGCTCAGACCCCCACATACCAGCGGTACACCGACAGTAGAAATCCCTTCAACAGCATCCTCTAGGCCGGGTAGCCTCCGGGTTCACCGCGGTGGCTGGCAGGTGTTTTTCATCTAAATAATTTAAACTGCAGGCACCAGGATACCGGTAATAAAAGCGAACATATTCCGTCGGCAGGTTTCAGGATTTTAAGTTAATTTATGAGTGATCACAGCTCTGTCATCAGCGATGTGTCTGTCTCACGTCCAGCTCCCAGGTTTGATTAATACTTTGGAATAAATACATGAATAAAGCACAGTCATACTCAGTTTTGCTCCCGCTGTATTTTTAAATACGCAGTAGAGGTATTTAAACGTAGTACAGGACATGTACCTGTATATAAAAAACACGCCCTATAGTCCGGTGCGCCTTATGTGTGTGTTAAATACAGAAATGGCACACATAACTGAGACTGCGCCTTTTAGTACGGTGCGCCTTATGGAACATATATAGCAATGAAGGGAATGCAACAGTGAGCAGAAGAGGAGTATATATGGTAAAGAGAACATAGTGGAATTATCAGCTAATTGCGAGCATGCATGGACAGAAGCAGCTAAGGGGAAAGGAGAGCGGCAACAAGGAGTAAACATGGCTTAACTAAAATTGGAAAATAACTTAAATGAAGCAAAGGGAATCAAGACCAATTGCTAGAAAATAAAGAATGTCCAAGGGAAAAACTGGATGAGAAGGAACTGGAGACAACTTTGGAAAAAAATAACTTAGAGATAGGAGAAAGAATAACTATAACTAAAATGAGACGAAGGAATAATTAATACCTAAGATAATTGAAAGAAATAAAGAAGTGTAAAACTAAGAATTCAAAAATAATATAAACCTTGACAACAACACATAATAACATTGAATATGTCATGATCGGTTTAGGGATAAACCCACATGCAGAACACCACTGGAGACTTGTGTAACCCACTAACTTCGCTCCCTCTGTGCTTATCCACGCTCTAAACAGGATTTTTACAAAGTTAACACCATTAACTGACACAACCAAAAGTTTGAGCACCGAAAAATATGGTTTTCATACCTTTTCCTCTCTTTTCTCATCACACGTGGGTGAAAGAGCAGGGCTCCGTGAGTCAATTAACGAGGTTAAGCTAGATGCGCTTTTCTAAGCATCGCACTTCCGGTATTATCAAAATAAACTTCCGGTTTTCAAAATAAAACCCATTATCAATAAAAGTATGTAGAAGAAAACAAAAATAGTACTTTAACCCTAACTGGTGGGTTACACCCTCCCCCTCTGAATTAACATGAGTCCCTTCATGTTCTACTTTCAAAGGAAGAGGCTCCTTCAAATGTTTCAACTAAAGCTCTGTTAAAGCTGTCAAGGATGGTCTGTGCAAATGAGATCAAGGGTTGGCCAAGATATGGGTATGTAAACTTAGCAGGTGGCTTCCTTAGACGCTCAGACTTGCGTATTCGTTCTACAGTCACATTGTCCTGAGAACCAGGATCGCCCAACTCAGGTGAGTTAGTAGTCTGTTCTGTAGGTTTGTCTAATTCAGTCGATTGTCTCGGTTCAGTTTCAAGTATCTGTTCAATTCTCTCTATACTCTCATTTGGAGAGGAATGATCTGTTGAATCATCTTCAATTTCTGAATCCCTTTGTTCACTGTCTTTCCTGTTTTCAGGTTCAAGTTCAGCTGGTGTCACATTCGGTAAGTTTCCATTCAGGTTTTCATTTGGTGTCACATCCGGTAAGTGTCCATTCAAGTTTTCATTTTCCACAGGTTGACCAGAGACAGTTGGTAAATTCTCAGGTAAATTGTCCAATTTCGGTAAAGGTTTTGACTTAGCACCAGATTCATGTTCAATATACGTGACAGTTTTGGTTGGAGGAAAACTGTTTGGTTGGACAAATCTGGTTGTTGTCTCGATTTCGATGGGGTAGAAACGGGGACTATACTCATCCTCATCAGAATCAGGAGAATTGTCCTCTGGAGGTAAGTGAGTTTGCCTGGTTTTAGGTTTTGCAGTTTGCTTTGGTTTTACCATTTCCTCATCCTCAGACAGAAAACCGCAAGGAAGTAATAAGTCACGATGCAGTGTGCGTAACGGCCCATCTTGACCTTCAGGACATACTGTGTATACAGGCATATCTCCAGCTTTCTTTTGAACAACATATATGGTGGACTCCCATCGATCAGCAAGTTTGTGTTTGCCGCGAAAGCGGAGGTTACGCACTAGCACTCTGTCACCACTGTCAAGGGTTGACTCTCTTACTCGCATGTCAAATCTTCGCTTGTTTTTGTCTGCAACCTTCTTTGCATTTGTTGTTGCTAGCTGGTAACTTTCTTTGAGATAGGTTTTAAGATTTCTCACATACTGAGAGTGGGTGGTAGCTGAACCTTCCTTAACTGGAAGACCAAAAGCTATGTCAATAGGCAATCTGGGTTGCCGCCCAAACATTAGCTCATAGGGCGAAAACCCGGTAACCTCATTTCTCGTGCAATTGTATGCGTGAGTGAGGGGTCGAACATGATCTCGCCAGCTGGACTTTTCATTGTCTTTTAAGGTGCCTAACATACTTAGTAGTGTACGATTATATCGTTCTACGGGGTTGCCCCGAGGATGGTAGGGGCTTGTTCGTACTTTTTTAGTGCCAACCAAGGCGCAAAGTTCTTTGATAATCTGTGACTCAAGGTCACGGCCTTGGTCACTATGAAGGCGCTCAGGGAAGCCGTAATGAACCAGGAACTGCTCCCAGAGGGTTCTAGCTACAGTTAGGGCTTTTTGGTCTCGTGTCGGAATGGCCACCGCATACTTAGTAAAGTGGTCGGTAATGACCAAAACATCTTTAGTATGATGGCTGTCTGGTTCTATGGACAGAAAATCCATACAGACAAGTTCCATCGGGCGGCTTGTCTGTATATTGACTAAGGGCGCAGCCTTTTCAGGTTGGGTTTTTCTTTTGACGCACCTTGGGCAATTTTTTATTTTTGACTCGACCTCAGATGTCATCTTGGGCCAATAGAAGCGGGATCTGGCTAATTCAAGAGTTCTCTCGCATCCTAAGTGGCCCATTTCATTGTGTAGGCTGTGTAGTACAGGGCTCTTAAGGTTTGGGGTAGGACAAGCTGGTAGACTGTTTTGTTGTCACACTGTCGTTTCCTGTACAACAGACTGTCTTTCATTTCGAAGCGACTAATTTCTTTGAGCATGAGGAAAAGCTCTTGGGACTTTATGTCAGAAGGGGCAGATTCTCCTGTCTCATACAATTTTAGAACAACACCAATTACAGGATCTGCTTGCTGCATTCTAACCAATTCTTCCGTGCTGTACTTAGGGATTGTAGAGAGACCCCTAAAACTGTCATTGTCATCTCCAAACTCTGAAGGAATTGCATCAGGATGCACTGCAAGTGACTCAATGAAACATGGAGGGAGATCTGGTCCATTTTGGGTAATCATAGCGTGATATTGGCATGTAGCTTGGACAACATCCACAGACGCTAAATGGTGAGAGGTGAACTCATGAATTCTTTGACTCTCCTCTTGGGATGCACTATCATTGGTAAGTTCACCATGAGGCCTCCTTGACAGGCCATCAGCATCCTGGTTTTGCTTCCCTGCACGATACTTGATGTCAAAGGTGTACGTTGACAGGGCTGCTAACCAGCGATAACTAGTGGCATCTAATTTGGCTTTGGTGAGAATGTAGCGAAGGGGATTGTTGTCAGTCACAACTGTGAAAACATTGCCATAAAGGTAATCGTGGAATTTTTCCGTTACAGCCCATTTAAGGGCTAAGAATTCCAGCTTATAGGCTGGATAACGGGATTCACACTGGGAAAGACCCCTACTTGCGTAAGCTATAACACGGGTCTGCCCATCTTGTTCTTGGTATAAAGCCGCACCGAGGCCAACTGTGCTGGCATCGGTATGGAGCACGTAGGGTAGACTGGGGTCTGCAAACCCTAAGACTGGGGACGATGTCAACTTTTCAATTATGTCATTGAAAGCATCTTCACATGCCTGTGTCCATCGCTCTCCGAATGGTTCTTTTGGGTTATGGTACTTAGCGGCTAGGTTGATCACTTTTTCCCTTTTCCGAATGGGAGGATAGCCGGCTGTGAGGTTTGTTAAGGGTTTTACGATCTTTGAGTACCCTTCTACGAACCTTCTGTAGTATCCTGTGAACCCAAGGAATGACCTAAGGTCTTTTAAGGTCTGGGGCCTTGGCCAGGTCTTGAGAGCTTCAGTCTTTTGGGGATCAGTCTCTACTCCGTTCCTTGAGACAATGTGCCCCAGATAGCGAACGGATGTCTGAAAGAAATGGCACTTTTCAGATGATAGTTTAAGACCGTTCTCTCGTAACCGGTTCAGGACATTTGTGAGACGGGTTTCATGTTCCTCAAGAGTTTTTGAAAAGACGATTATATCATCTAGGAAAACGAGCACTTCACGCAAATTGATGTCCCCCATGCACTTTTCCATTAAGCGCTGAAAAGTGCTTGGCGCGTTCGTGATGCCCTGTGGCATACGGTTCCACTCCCAAAACCCGAGAGGGCACACAAATGCCGTTTTTTCTTTGTCACACTCTGCCATCTCAATTTGGTAATACCCACTTTTTAGGTCCATGACCGAGAACCATTGTGACCCACTGAGGGCAGAAAAGGAGTCTTCGAGGTTTGGTAATGCATATGCATCTTTGATTGTCTGCATGTTTAATTTTCTGTAATCCACACATAATCGGACGTCACCATTTTTCTTTTTGACCACAACAATTGGCGATGCATATGGAGATTGAGATTCCCGAATTATACCAGCCTCAAGAAGTGATTGCAAATGACGCCGCACTGCGTCATAGTCCTGTGGGTGAATCGGACGTGGACGATGTTTAAAGGGGGTCTCATCTTTTAATTTGATAAAATGTTTCACTTTTGTTGCATGTCCATAGTCCAAATCGTGATGTGAAAACACGTCAGAGTAAGTGTTCAGTGTTTCAGTCATGTGACTTTTCCACTTGTCAGGGAGAGAGTCTCCAAAGTCAAATTTTAGACTTGATTCAGTAAGGAAAGCCTGTTGATCAGTATGCACAGTGAACTGTTGATGACAGCTGGCTGTGGTTTGAGTGGAAATGATTTCAACGGCACTGAGCTCGGCAAAAACACACCTCACTGGTAAGCATATGTCACGATCAGTTTCATTTCTTACTACAACTGGTATTTTGTAAGGAGAGTCGTTTGGAAGTGTTATGATACAGCTGTCAATGAAAATGCCACCAGGTAAAGATGACATGCTGGGTTGCTCAACCAGAGCCCACTTCTCATTAGTTGTGCCATCAATATTTGCAAATGCCTCGAGCACCACTCTCTGACCAGCAGGGATCACATTTGGCTCAATATTTCGCAAGTTTACCAAGCCAAGCTGAACATTTGAGTTTTGATTATGTCTGAATTGCAAGGTTCTTAGAACTTGGTGATAGCCAGAGTAAGGGTTTGTCTGAAGGTAATCATCATCACAGAACTGTTCATAAAGTGGGTCTAGAGTGTTGGTCCCAATCAGTAAGGGGGTGAGACTATTGGATCTGACATCTGGTACTATGAGGGCAAGTGTCTCAATTTCAGGTTCAGTAGAAATGAACTCTTTCGGGAACTGGATAGTTACTTGTACATACCCCATGTATGGCACTGAATGGCCATTTGCCCCTTCAATCTCAAGTAAGTCATTGACAGGGTAAATAGTGTGGTCTGAGAGGTAACTCTTATAAAAGGACTGGGACATGGTAGTTACCTGAGAACCAGTGTCAAGCAATGAATTACACTCAAGCCCATTAACTTTAACATTAGCTGTACTCTTACTTCCAACTAACCCCTTAGGTAGCTTTCTGGTTCTAGTTACTTTGTGTTCTTTCAGTTTGGCTCTCGGTTTTGTCTTTGGTTCAGTAGTGGGACTTTTGAGTTTGTTTGTTTCCATTTGTCCCTCAATAGAAACAGGGTTCAGTTTAAAGGTTGATTGGGCATTGGGTTGTTTTTTTCCCAAGCCTGCTGTTTTTCTTTCAACAGGTTTCTCTTGGCAGACACTAAGGTAGGATTAGGAGGGTCATTGCAGTTAGTCGCAATATGTCCGTCCTCTCCACACCGGAAACAGTACCATGGTTTTGGTTTTGACCTGAATGTTGAAGGTGTGGTTTCTGAAGTTATTTCAGTTGTTGGTGTCCTTGGTGTCTCTCTTTGTTTGTCTTTGTCTTTTTTCTTCGCAGGTTTTTGTGCACTGTGTTTTTCTTGTTTAGGGCTGGAGAGAGCAGCTATTTGAGCCTGCAGTTCTACAATCTGCCTTTGGATCTGCCGAACTGCTAATGGTGGGGTAGCAAGAGATGCTGATAGGTCATATTCAGCAGTGTCTGAAAGATAAACATCATGCACTTGCGCACCAGCTTGTGCTTTTGGTTTTTGGAAACCAAGATGTTGTTTCATTCTGTTAGCTTTGGCAGTTTGCTTGTCTTCTTCAGTGCGCAAAAGCAATAAAAGCTCTGGAAAAGTAGGTGGACTGTCTTTTCTCTGCTCAAGCTGAAGAGCTGTAATCAGTGCATTGTTCCAGCAGCCTCTACAAAACTGCTTTAAGAGCTGTTTATCTGAATCCTGAGGTGAAATGGTTTTCATTTTCACAACTCTGTTTAAGATTGTCTGTAGCCGTTGGAGATAACTAGATGGTCGCTCACCTGAATTCTGGTTGACGTTTAAGAACTGGGCGAATAGCTCATCCCCATCTTCGACAGTGGCATAAGCTGAGTCAAGTACATCCAAGAATGCTTGTGGGCTAGCATGAGGACCCAAAGATTTTACTACAGTGGCTGCAGGAGGCAGTAAGCTATCGATGATTTTCCTTACTAGTTGTGCACTGGAAACAGTTGGATCAGCTAAGTGACATTCAATACTGTTCCTCCAAGTTTCATAGTCAACTTCAAAATTTGAGCATGGAACTCTGCCAGAAAAGGGTCTCAGTTTAGTTGGTGCGTGTATCTGAGAAGTAAGATCTGCGGTTTTGACAATGTGCTCAACTACTAAACGTTGCACCTCAGGTGGGTTCAGATGATCAGAAGACTGCGAAAAGGAAGATGCAGACTCCTTAAAAGCTGGCATAGCGGCTGCAGGTGGTTTAGAGGTAGAGCTAGATGGGTCAAGAATGGGGTTTGGTTCCATGATAACTGAGTCCGTGGCATTTGGGGAAAGAGGTTCTCCAGGGAGTGCTACAGCTGGTTCTTGAACTAACTCAGTCTGCTCACTCTGACAATACTCCCCTACAACCCCAGCAATTCTGGCTAGTTCATCACGTACTATATGTTCAAAAGGTTTCCCACTGAGTTTTGCAATATTCTGAAGGTCTGACAGAAAAGTTGTAGTTAGACCTATACCCTTCTTGCTAGAATATACACTAGCTAGGGCTTCGATGTGAAAGATAACATTGCTATCAGAATCGCTTTTTCTATCAAGAGGTAAGTCTTTTTCAAGTGCCTGCACAGCAGCACCAGATGTATACTCGACAATACCTTTGCCATAAAACTCAGAGGTTAGTTCTGAACCCGTGATCACTCGGTCAATAGACCCAAATTTCTTCAAAAACTCATAAAGCTCTTCATCTTCAACAGTCTTGGTTAATCCCGTGACAAGAAGGGAGTTGGGAACCTTAATGTTTTCAGTTTCAATCACATCCATTTTAGTGTAAATTAGCCAATCAACAGTTAAGGTAGAATCTAGTGGTCACACGGTTTCAGCGTTATTGCCTTCTCAAAGCTCCTGGCTGGCTCGCCACGTTTTTACCGTGTAACCCACTAACTTCGCTCCCTCTGTGCTTATCCACGCTCTAAACAGGATTTTTACAAAGTTAACACCATTAACTGACACAACCAAAAGTTTGAGCACCGAAAAATATGGTTTTCATACCTTTTCCTCTCTTTTCTCATCACACGTGGGTGAAAGAGCAGGGCTCCGTGAGTCAATTAACGAGGTTAAGCTAGATGCGCTTTTCTAAGCATCGCACTTCCGGTATTATCAAAATAAACTTCCGGTTTTCAAAATAAAACCCATTATCAATAAAAGTATGTAGAAGAAAACAAAAATAGTACTTTAACCCTAACTGGTGGGTTACACTTGGTAAAAGATTTAACAGAGTTTATTAAAGGTTTCACACAATGATATGAACTAGACTCAGATTCTGGTCCGGGCAGGATTCTCAGGCGTCTGCAGTGACGGATAGTTTGGTTAGCTTGGTTTGCAGATGAATTAAATGAGGTTTCAGTGGATACCTTGAAGAGGTCCAGGCTTAGTTCTGAGAGAGGGAACCGGTTGGGTCCAGAGACTTGTTGGTTCAGCAGAGTGCTAAAGCAGCAGCAGCGTCTAGCTTCTGACTTCCAGTGAAAGACCTTGGTTGGAGTGATCAGCTCTTTCCCTAAGAGGAGCAAGTGGATTCCAGAGTGGGAACTTCAGGTTTGGCTCTCTAGGGCAGGCAGGCAGGTTTCTGGTTAAGCTCATCCAGAGCTTCTCTCGAGAGATTGGTTTCCTAGGAGCGAGAAGCGAGAGGCAGATTAGAATAAGGTTTCTCTAGGAAGACAAAGATTACTAAATTCAAAGGCTCAGGTTCGCTAACCAAACTTGGCTAACACTGCGGCGTAGAAGGAAGGTCTGGCAGCTGCTTATAAAGGCCGGTCTCCTGATGAGCTGATGAACGTCAGCTGTGCTGGAGGGCTCCAGCCCAGGAGGATCCACAGCGCACTCTGCTGGAGAAGGTGGAGAATCTCCAGATCCCAACAGAATAAAGCATAGCTGAGAACCAAAAAATCCAGAAAGGGAAGATTCGTCAAATATTTAGATTTTAGGATCTGAATTTACTTTTCTTAGTCTTAAATTAACAGCTAGAATCTGTCTTATTTTTCATCTGCCAAACTTTAAGGGAGCGCTGTGGGTGTAACTACAACTTATCTTGTCTATTGTATCAAATTGATGGATTACCTTTAAAATAATTCTCTAAAATAACTTCTATTGATATGTTTAAACAGGTATTTGTATAATTATTTAATGGATATATAATGAGTTAAATGTAAACAGTCAATTTGATCAAGAACACTATTGGACATTAGTAATACTGACATTTCTGTATTATGTGTGTCATGTGTTTTAATATTTGCCAATTACACAAACCTGCTCACCCAAACATGGTGTTGTCCCATTCTTTTTAAGTTTCCCTATTAAAAAAAACAACAAAAAAAAAACGCTGCTCTTTGTTGTGTTAAATAGGTATGCACAAATTTTGCTGTATTTTTAAAACTGTTCCTGATAAGGCATCTGTTTCACAGAGACCTCTTTGACTGTATACCCCTATAGATTCTATTTTTACATTTTATTTCCTCAACAGATCTATATATCTATCCTACTTTTCAGTATCTCCTTTTCCTCATCAGGGGAACTCTTTTGCCCAAGAATGAGATTAGATGAGTAGGTTGTTGAGTGTGGCAGATTGGGACTAAAATGTGAGACAAAGCAATTGCATTTCATATTGATTTGGGATTCAGGGACAACACAGACTCCCCACTACTCCTCATCCTTTGGACTCCCTGCAGTGACTGCTAAAAACCAGTGAAAAATTGAAAGGCCATAGCAGTGGTATTGGTAACCTCAAAATTTACATAGCCTATCAGTCTTTAAATCATTATTTTTCCTTTTTTGTCTTTAGTCAATAAACAATCTATAGAAACGAATGTTACCTATAAGTATGTAGAGCTACTATTACATGCTGATCAACTGCAGTTAAACTGTGCTTACGATTTGTCATTTGATTGCAATGTTAAACAGTTAATTAGGGTTCCTATGTATGTATCTGTAAAGTACAAAATTACCCTATTTAGAAGAGGGTTCCAGAGAAGTGTACTGTATTGATAAATTTGAAAAATATTTTACATGATTTCTTAACACTAGCAACCTATCCAGGGCGTTTTGATGACAGTTGGCTGAAAGAAAATTGATGTGTCTCGGTTCAAAATGCTGACGTTCTTAGTTACCTGTTATTTTTTGTAGATATTGTTTGGCCTAATAAACATAAACATTTCATAGAAGTAATACTGTATATGGGTCAAATTACACTTTAAAAGTTAAGATAATCAAAAATGTATTGCAATAGGCTCAAGAGGACTATATGGCTTGATAGTCTTGGAAAGATGTTACACACATTACATGCACTCACAGTAATTTCTACTATGGATTTTCTTTTTCTTCAGTTTTAGGTGATACCATAATGATATTTCTTTTAGCAATCGCTATAACCAATACCATGGTTACATAGGAAAATTGCAGATATTTGACCTATTAACAATAATGTCTCTATGTAATGGCATATATCCTCTTACATATACTATTTTCATTTAACTGTTTTAGAGTATTTTCTAGCAATAAACTATTTACAGTAAAACAGACTAGAAAAAGTTAGAGTGGCAGTTATGTAAATGATTTAGTACTTGTGCATATCAAGGTATGACATTGACGAGCAACTGTGCTCATGCTGCATTCCTTTTTGGCATGTGGCAGTCTGGCTCAGCAGATAATGAATTATGTATGCCAGAGTAGAAAGTGCATAGCATGTCAATATTGGGAGCATATTTTGCAACCAAAATACTAGACTTGATAGTATAATGGGACAGTGTCAGTTTTGGAACAAGTCACACCAGAAGTTGCCTTAATCGGCAGTTGCTGAAAGGGGGCTTTGCTGTGATAGCTCAAAAAAGTGGAAGAACCCCATATAACAGTGGCAGCTGCTTGTCTCTGAAACAGGGGAGAGTCAGTGGTGTTTATTAAATCCAAACATAATGTATTGCATCAACAAATGTTGAAACACATAAAACAAGTTACTACGATGGGTGAAAATAGCTGTTGTAAACTGCTCTGAAATGATAAACCTTAGAAACCACGGCAAGTGTTCAGCACAAGACGACTGTTATTACTGAATGATTGCTTCTTGATCTCTCATCTAAGTGTCATACATAAGGCAAACCTCCCTTTTGCCTGGTCACTGTCAGTCAAAACATTTATCGTGCCTGCTCAATAGACCCCATAAGACCCCACAATTTCCCTATTGTTGGACGATAAAAGGATTTTCAATGGATACGTTAATACTGAAGGCCTTAATGCTCAATTCCAATTTTTTTGTGAAATCCAAATTTTTTTGCGTTGCCTTTAACATATGCAACTTTTATGTGATCTCCTGTGTGAAATTAGCCTGATAAACCAGACTAAGTGGGAGATTAAAGGTGTAATTTAGTCTGGCCGCGATGGATGAGAAATCACAAGATTGTTGATGAGAACAAGCCGTTGTTTTTCAAACCATGTCTGTGCCTATTGGCCAACGCTCTGACCAATGTGCGCAACTGACTGTGTCTTATGTAGTAAGAGCGACAGAAAGCTGGTGGGGGAGCGTGAACAAACAGCTTTACTGTAAAACGGCAAATACGTTCTTCTCAAATATGAATGAGCGCAGAGCCTCTTCCTGCTCACGTTTCAACAAAAACCCAAAGTCTAATCCTTCCAAAACTGATTCCAAAGCTGAATCAAAAATCGCCATCAGAGCCAGCGGTCCTTCTCACAAGACTATGCCGAGAGAGGGCCGCTGCAGACTGCTGCGGTTAGCCCTGGCTGCCATTAGCCTTGGAGCTCCGCTGGTTGCAGCGGTCCTCTCAACTTTGGAAATTGTTTTTTTAATTACACATTAAATTGGTAAATGGACCAAATTATCTTAAAACCTACTTTTATTGAACAACAGAAAGAGAGCGCTCCATTGAAAGCTGCTGCTGCCGCAGTGCATGCTACTGTTGTGCTTTTGCCAGGGTCGTGGAGCTTTGTCGTAATGCCCTCAAAACCCCGCCCGCTTTGCATCCAGACATACAATCTCATTCATCCCTGCGTTGTGATTGGCCCGCCAGATTTAGAGCCTGGTGTATTGATCGAGGCTAGACAAAACTTGTAGGCAAAACTGATTTTGGCCGCTGACAGGTGGGGCTAGTTCACTAGGCTAGTGTGAAACGCAAGTATTCACATGCACGGTCACAAACAAGTGTTCTCTGTGTTTACAGAAGTAAACATTGGATGATAGTGCTGTAACGCATCTAGCGATCTTTCCCAACCTTAGAAACTCAATCTTTTCAAGACAGTTCAACATAAATACTACTCTCCACACTATCTTTCGCCATGGTTGTTTTTCTTGCCGCTTCTGTGCAGCATGAAGCAGAATAGTCCCCTAATGATGTTCAGGTCAGATGAATGTCACTTGGCCATTCACAAACAGGTTGCATTTGAAAAGATCAGATACATATCGGGTTCAGGACCACATAGCCAAGTGACCTGGGTTGCATTGGAATAAATTGTGTCTGTGTTGTTCAGACTGTCATGAAAAGATCAGATACAGGACGCAGATGGGCAAAAAAAATCTGATTTGGGTCACTTCAGGCTGCTGTGTGAACGTATCATAAGAGCCTTAGCCTCACTGGAAGTAACAGATTGTTTTCGTGTTATTCAATCACGGCTCTGCTTTCTTGCTGGTTGCTTCAATGCATAGAGGGTCAAGCCTATGTGCATTTCACACAGAGACTGACAGGTAGCTTCCTTGCTGCTCTGAAGCAAAGGGAAGATTGCGTCCGAGAGTGACTTCAACAGCTGATTAATGTCTGTCAAGGAAACTGTCATGATTGGGTTTCTGAGAGTAAAGCCCAAGATGCAGAACACACACGGAGACACTGGTAAAAGTCCAAAGAGTTTAATAAATGACACAAGCACATGGATAATTAACTGGAACAGTTCAGGCAGGGGGCTGGTTCACTGGGGTCTGAGCAGGGAACGGAAGATGGCTGGTAGCTGAGTTCATGTGAGGCTAAGCATCTAGCTTAGGCTTAGCCTGGCAGTCCTGGGTTTGAGCTTACAGCTCACTGCAGAGAACAACAGGGGAAAACACGAAGGATTTTTCAGGCTGAGCTTCCAGCTCACCGCAGAGAACTACAGGGGAATTTCCACATGGGAACCTCTAGGGAAACTCCACAAAGAAGTCGTCAGGTTTCATCCACGTAGGAAATCTTCGGGTAGGCTCACCAGGGCAGATTAGCAGGTTAGACTTTCCAAGAGCTTCAGGCTTGAGACTGGTTTCCTGTGATGCAGCTCTCCCAGAGCTGCAGACCAGAGACTGGGTTCCAGTGAGGGTGCTCTTCCTGAGCTTCACGAGGAGACAGGTGGTTAAGCTCATCCAGAGCTTCACGAGGAGACAGGAGGTTAAGCTCATCCAGAGCTTCACGAGGAGACAGGATTCCTGTGAGGCACAGATAAAGGAGAGAGTAGAATCTGATCTCAACCTAGAAACAACCAAGACTCAATCTAAAACAGAAGGCTCAGGAAGCTAACCAACTAAGATCAACACTGCGGCGTGGAAGCAAGGTCTGGCAGGAGCTTATAAAGTGGAGGTCTCCTGATGAGTACATGGAAATCAGGTGTGCTGGAAGGTTCCAGCTCCAGAAGACCCACGGCGCACTCTGCTGGAGGCAGAGGGTAATCTCCAGATCCCAACAGTAACTCCAACCCTAAGGAAAAAATAACAAAGAGCAAAAGAGGATCCTCGGCGCCCTCTGGTGGGCAAGCCTGAGGATCCCAACAGAAACGTATTTTAGGGCACATTTAATTTGGTTTAATCCCCATATTAATTAAATGTAACAATGTATATGTGTGCAACTAATTATTTGATGAAATTTGCAGGGTAGGTTTCACCATCCTAATATTCATAGAGAAGTTGCCACTGCTATATAGGTTTTGTTGTTAAGACCTAAAGTCAGCATAACATGTGTGGCTTTTAAAAAAGCTTTTAACAGATTTACAGAAACAACTCAGAGACTACAGCAGGTTGATTATTGTGTTTTCTACATTAAACAGATGTGGATGGATGTTTTATCGGTTTTATATGAGATTCCCTGCTGAATAGTTGTCAGAATGTTTTCTCCTTAGACTAGAACACAGAAAGGGTTAGAAAATAATAAATGTATTAAAATGATTACTTACCCCTAAGCTAACATTATTTTCTTTAAAAACTGTGCAAATGGATGTCTTATAGTGCTATAAACATATCCATTGCATTAATTTGATTTTACTATATCCTATTATTATGAATGTACTATTTACTTAATCGGAGATCTGAATTTTGGAAAACAAACAGAAACCCACCAAAGTCAGGTGGTGTTTGTTTATGGTCTGATAATAAATGTTTTATATAAATAAATGTTTATGTTATACTTGAAATATACTTGAAATTAATGTCAAAGAATATAGAATCAGGTCATGGAATGCCTTATCTGTCCATTCCAGTGTAAAGATTTGACATGATTTTGTGTCAGTTTCTCACATGACATAAAAGCAAGTTGAAAAAAAAGCACAAAAAAATATTTATATATAAATATTTTTATATAAATATATATTATATATTAATATAATATATATACACTCACCGGCCACTTTATTAGGTATACCTGTCCAACTGCTAGTTAACACTTAATTTCTAAGCAGCCAATCACATGGCGGCAACTCAGTGTATTTAGGCATGTAGACATGGTCAAGACAATCTCCTGCAGTTCAAACCGAGCATCAGTATGGGGAAGAAAGGTGATTTGAGTGACTTTGAACGTGGCATGATTGTTGGTGCCAGAATGGCTGGTCTGAGTATTTCAGAAACTGCTTATCTACTGGGATTTTCACGCACAACCATCTCTAGGGTTTACAGAGAATGGTCCGAAAAAGAAAAAACATCCAGTGAGCGGCAGTTCTGTGGGCGGAAATGCCTTGTTGATGCCAGAGGTCAGAGGAGAATTGCCAGACTGGTTTGAGCTGATAGAAGGGCAACAGTGACTCAAATAACCACCCGTTACAACCAAGGTGGGCAGAAGAGCATCTCTGAACGCACAGTACGTCGAACTTTGAGGCAGATGGGCTACAGCAGCAGAAGACCACACCGGGTGCCACTCCTTTCAGCTCAGAAAAGGAAACTGAGGCTACAATTTGCACAAGCTCATCGAAATTGGACAATAGAAGTTTGGAAAAACGTTGCCAGGACTGATGAGTCTCGATTTCTGCTGGGACATTCGGATGGTAGGGTCAGAATTTGGCGTCTACAACATGAAAGCATGGATCCATCCTGCCTTGTATCAACGGTTCAGGCTGGTGGTGGTGGTGTCATGGTGTGGGGAATATTTTCTTGGCACTCTTTGGGCCCCTTGGTACCAATAGTGCATCGTTGCAACGCCACAGCCTACCTGAGTATTGTTGCTGGCCATGTCCATCCCTTTATGACCACAATGTACCCAACTTCTGATGGCTACTTTCAGCAGGATAATGCGCCATGTCATAAAGCTGGAATCATCTCAGACTGGTTTCTTGAACATGACAATGAGTTCACTGTACTCAAATGGCCTCCACAGTCACCAGATCTCCATCCTATAGAGCATCTTTGGGATGTGGTGGAACGGGAGATTTGCATCATGGATGTGCAGCCGACAAATCTGCGGCAACTGTGTGATGCCATCATGTCAATATGGACCAAACTCCCTGAGGAATGCTTCCAGCACCTTGTTGAATCTATGCCACGAAGAATTGAGGCAGTTCTGAAGGCAAAAGGGGGTCCAACCCGTTACTAGCATGGGGTACCTAATAAAGTTGCCGGTGAGTGTATTTTTTCAATTAAAATGCACTAGGAATGAGCCCCATCTGATGAGTCTGAAATATTTTTTTTTTTTATTGTCTATGTCCAATGATGTAACAGAAGGACAATTATTTATAATAATTACACTAGGTTTCTGCCCAGTTTTAAGAAACTTCTCAAATTTTCAAACTTTCTAAAATGCTACCGACCAACTATGTAACCACTCTCAATTTCAAAGTCAGCAATAGATCTGATTAAAATTACCAACTCTTTTTCCATTTCAACTAGATGCATTTTTTTATCATAACACAAAGTTAAAACATTATTCTATTAAAAAACAAAAATATATTTAAAGTGAACACAATTCAAAAAAGCATGTTCTAAGAAAAAAATTATTTGTAATAATTAGAATGTGCATAGTATCTGCTTATACTGTATATCCTTGTTTCCCAAGTTTGTAGTAATTTTACCTGCAATGGTCAGGGACATGCAAAGGCCTAAAAAGTTCTTCATGAAATGTCATGCTTTAATACAATAAAACGATTCACTAAACCAAAAAAAATGGGTACACTTAGTACATTAACAGTTTGACATGTGGAGTGCCCTGAGATCAAGCCTCCAACTGTGACCACCAATGAAAATATGCCCTATTGCCCAAGCCACAGCTGTTTGGAAAGAGCATTTTATTACAGCTAACCCTCATCAACTTTCTCCTGTTGTCGACCTTATTAAAAACATGTTGACCTTTTCATTTGTTGGCCTCTATGGTTATGGACAAGGGCAAGTTTCAGGTAAGTGATCAGTTGAACAGAATGGCTGACAAGGTCTCAGATGGACAGAACAGTGGGTGGTAGAGTGCGGTGGGTGGGGTTTTGAGCTTAAAAGGCTTTTGAATGTCAGAGATGAGGGCATCAACAAGAAAAAAAAAGTTGAAAACACAGATAAGTCAAAGCACCCCTGCATGCTGTTCTGTGTCCAGATGACCCTTCTCACTTCTTCGCAGCAGAAGGCAAGGCCTGCCAGCAACTCGGTCCATCATGCTGACTCCAGCAGCAGAGCAACATCTGTTCATTAGCTTTGACAGATGAAAGAGAGTCTCATCAAGATGAGGAAAAACAGATGAATACAAATCCAACATCATATATCCCCCATACATTTGTGTGGTCCCTGCATTGAGATTGCTGCCTGGATGTGTCTCCCTTCTCCTGTATGTTAAAGCCACACAGCAAACTGCAAAGATCTGTGGTTAGAAAGGAAATTGTGAGTGGTAATCGAGGCGTTTGCCTCATCCGTCACGCTTCCTTCAGCTCTATTGTGCTGCGCTGAAGGTCTTTCTCTCCATTACATTGTTTTTTTCCCTTTGGCTCAATCTCCAATATGTCACAGAACTACAAGTGCAATGCACTGACATGGAAGAGAACCAATAAATAAAGTAGCATACATTAACCTCCCCCACTTCTCATCCAGCAAACACTTCGTTCCAACATCCACTTATGTGTTATCAGGTGACAAGAAAACAAAAAAGGAAGTCCCCGCTGGTCCAAATGAACGGCAGGGACTGTATCTCTTCTAATTTTGAAACTAAACAACATGGAAAAAAACATGGCATTCGACCAGTAAATTAAAAAGAAATAGTAAAATAAGGCAGATTCTCCTTTAAATGCCACAGCTGGTGCTTCACTAAATATATTTAGGCTGTTGTGAAGAAGACATACATCAGGATACTGTCATTAAAAGTAGCAGCGGCTGGAAGGATTTTATATTTTATGCCCTGTCTTTGACAAACGGTGTTTGCTATAAAGATGGATTAGTCAGCAAGTACAGGACTGAGATGGCAAAAGAAATTTAGTCATCACTGTACCCACGTGAAGTTCAGACAACACTAAGACCACTTCTGTCCTCTTCTTATCTCTTCCTTCCCAGCAATGCTAGTAACTGTATGCCTATTAGCTAGAAAAGCTATTTCTGCAGAAGGTAGGTTTAGCAACACATTATGTGGTCTGTGTGCATGCTTGGCATTTGGTAGGGAATGATAAGATTTTATCGTGGAAGAAACAAAAAAGGCAATGATTTACAAAAATGTACCTTTTTATACAAATTTAAACTCTTCCACCTTAAGTCATTTTTAAAATAATGTATGTTAAAAAATAATATTTCATTAAAACAATAGGAATGTTGTGACTTTCTACAAAGCAGTATCTGTTTCGACTTCAACCCCATTAGTCTGATGAAGAATAAAGATAATTTCAGGCTTTAAAGGCACACTGTGTAAGTTTTGGTCACTATGGGAGCTAGACCTGTTACCGCCCATAGTTTGCCCTTACTAAATAACTGTCATAGTTCCTTGTTTTCTGACCCACATGCAGAACACATAGAGGAGACAGGTAGGGCAGTCTTCGTTAACAACAGCAAAAAAAAAGATCAACTGCTATGGTGCCTTTCATGCCTGGAGTCAATTTGGGCTACTTAAACAGCTGTTATTCCCCAGTCAAAGTAAAAGGCACATTTTAAAGTATACATCCAAGGATCTAACTCAGACCAAGAAAGAAACCAGATTTTGCTTTGGTTAAACTTTTCGGGATGCAAATTAATTTGGATGACTTTAGGGTGGTTCAGAGACTGGAAGACATCACCTTCCCAGTGATTCCATTTTTTTGTTTCTAAAAACTTCATAAGCTCCTAATTGCTCTTTGATTTTAGTCGGGGATTATAGTTTTAAGTGTGTGTAATCCTCCGATTTTAATTTCTTAACAATTAAAATGTTCAGACATAAACACTAAATTATACATATAGGCTAATGTATTTATGTGCACAATTTATTAAGCATATTTGTGTAAGTTAAATTTTGAATTTTACTGGATTGTCTCAAATAAAGTTAATCTTTCTTTCAATCAGCTGAATTTTCAGCGCTCATATTCTGGTTGATTCATTATTTCTAGAGAAATATGGTGTCTGTTTGTGTGGGATTTCATATGAATAAACTAATTTTAAATAATGTTAGTAAATTAATTAGTGTTACTGACTTAAGATGAATGTAAAACTCAAGTCCTCAAGGTCCGGTATCCTACTTTAGACAGCTCCCTTGTCAGACACGCCTGAATCAAATTGCTTAATTACCTCCTGAGTTGCAGTCAAGTTCTCCTGAGTCCTACCAACGACCTAATTATTTGACTCAGGTGAGTTAAAGTAGAGGCGCATCTGAAAGGTGTAGAACACTGGCCCTAAAGGATCATATTCTGACATCCCTGATAAAAAGAGGAACTAACCAAGAAATACACTTATCAGGACAGGAACTGTTTCTGCAGTCTCGACTAATCTGGACATGATTAAAATAACACAATCACAATTCCATGACTCAAAAAAAATTTCTCCTTATTCTTGAACAGTTTTTTTCTCATCTTTTTTGACAGAGGCTACGCTTAAACAACCATCAATCTGTTAAAACCATTTAAAATATACTTTGCAGTATTTGTGTGACTGCTTTTATGTTTTCATAGATTTCTATTTTGTTTCTATTTTTATAACTGGTGGTCCCCAGCTGATGACCCCCTCAAGCCCAGGGGTGTAAAAGGCACACTTGTTCAAGGCACTGATGGAGGTGTGTCAGGCAGCAATGCAGAACATCAGCCTGTATTTTCATTTCAATTTGAGGTTTGCAGGACCTTTTTGTCAAAAAGTACATATACTGATAAAGAAACCTACATATTTGTTATTTTTGTTTAAAAAGGATTGTTTATCTCTGATGCACTTATGAAATTTTGCAAAAGACTCATAACTCACAAAAGTATAAAGGGTAAATAAGGCAAACATAACTTTTGCAAACATTCCTGAATTTGACAGTCATGTGAACCAGTTTATGTTAAATGCGAAATGGTGGCAGAGAGTTCCAGAATACAGAATCTGCAATTTCAGAGGCTACCAAACAAGATGAATTGTTTCTCTTTCATTCCCCCTTCAATACTTGTTCTAGCAATATGAACATTGAGTGTACAGGTTTTATCACCTGGGAAAAGTGTGTGTCCAAGCACACACATTGCCAAGGGCCGCTGAGAGCCAAACTATTTAGTTCATAGCTACTAAGGATACAAAGGCCTGCAGCACAGGCTGACTGACAAAGTTCTATCGTTGGTGCTAGATCAGCTTAGCATGTTTTTACATTTAATGTTGTCATACTCTGTTGTGACAGGTCTAGCTGTCAGTGGTACTATGAAGGGAAAACAGTACATCAGAGGGGCAACAGCTTGAATTAAAGCATAGGCTTCAAGATATGCAGTTCCCGATGTGTAGCAGAAAAATATAAGGAACATTTTGTAGTACATTTCACTTTTCTTTGAAGCTATCAATAAATCACCACACTCATTCTTGAATATCTAGGCAAATACAATAAAGTAGGGATGACCAGACTTTCAAAAGGGGGTCCTGCATTCAACACTGCAGAAGGCTGGGATTTTAAAACAATGGTGCTTTAAAACTGTGATTTAGATGGAATTAACTTTCAATTGTAACACCTTTACTGATGTTTAGATATCTACTAAATGATCTGACTGTTAATCAAATAGTGATCAACTTATTTGCCTGCTATGTGTATAAATAGAATAAGTTTGAGTTTAGATTATACAAAGCTCCGGTTGTGTTTATGCAAAAACACACAAAAAATCAGACACAGGTTAGAGAATAGCTGAGCGCTGTACCAGGAATGCCGACCTATTTTTCTATTGGAAATTGTATCGCCAATCTATATTAGAATTTAACCATGGCTATAAAAACACACTTTGTCTGAAATTAGAACAACAAAAAACTGGATCTTGGGGTGTTAGAGCATGTTGTGGTAATTAACTATCATGCTGTGATTCTGCTTAATGTTCTTCTAAATCTGGTCAATCCATAAGCACTATGGTGCGTATATGCCTTCCCAGCAGGTGGTCATTTGTCCTGCCTTTGTTATCTCCATAGTTATTCATAGCAGCGGGTGCTCTTTCTGACATTTGTGGGGCGGGACTTCAGCCTTTGTCTTCAAAGCCCTTTGGGTGTGCAGTAACCGTGACTCCACTGCACCTGATTCCCTGTAGAGGATATACATTGGTCCATTAGTCCTCCACATTTCCCTTGGTATCAATGCACTTATGCAAGGCACTTATTATGCAAATAAATTATTAGAATATAGAATGGTATTTCACATTTTCATATGAAGAAAATTTCTGAGGCAACAGTTCAACATAACTGCTAGATTAATGTTATTTCTCCTTTGATGTTTGTGTTTAACATTTTGGGAGGGGGAAATATGCATTAGAGGATGAAGTGACTTTAGTTTGAAAAAGGCTTCATAGATATAGAAAATTTCACCTAAAATAGAACAGCTTGTCTAAGATGTACATTGAAATCAGTCCACGATTAAAAAATGCATGCCTTCCAAATTCCAAATAAGCTGAAGACGTGGAGCTAATAAAATTGTAGCCACCTTTGAACAGATAAGATTTGATTAAATTCTACTATTCCTCTTGATTTCTTTGTTCCGCCAGAGAAACCAAATTATCAATGCAATCTTAGAATGTTTTATTAGATAAAGGACCAGGGATTGGCTGGCCAAAGATGATACTTACTTATTGACATTGTGGGGCTTGCAGTCATGTTGAAGTTTCCACCTAGAGCGATTTACTCTTCTGTAGAAGGCAACATAACCTCTTGAAGTGTTAAGATAAAAAAAAAAAAAAATAATCACCAGTGTGATAAACAGGCCCAAAAAGCATTAGCATTAGAAAAATCCTAATACCATGCAACATAAGCCACAACGCTCCATGGTGTACACTACCTGAAAGTCTTGACTATTACAGAACTTTAATTAGTCCAGAAAATGTTACACCATTTGTCATTGTGCTAGCTAATGTGTTCTTTAAATGCCAACATTAAAGACTTAGATTATTTTAAACAGTGAAGTCAGTGGCCTATCATTTCCTGCACAGTAAACACAAAACAGAATTCTACTATTATAATAACCACAACCATTTTGATGGATAATTTAACTACTCAAATTTAATAATAATTGAACTTTATTGATCTCCCATTGGATAAATTTTCCTCTGCATTTAACCCACCCCCTTAGGGAGCAATGGGCTGCCACTTTGGGATGCCCAGGAAGCAGTGTGGGGTTAAGAGTCTTGCTTAGAGACCTAGAGTGGCAGTCTGTGGGAGTGTGGCTCAAATCTAGAACCTCAGGATTCCATACTCTATGCCCTAACCACTAGGTCACCACTCTCCCAGAAAGCATGTATGTGTTGAGCATTATGTCTGTTTATATTATTATTATTTACTGCTACTGCTACAAAAACACTGTTAGCTGTGATTATTGGTGTTGGACTGATATTTTGAAACAATTTATATGCATTTAAGGGCAAAAATAATAACAATGATCGTATGCACTCTTTAACTAGGATGTACATGCATCTTTACATACCACTTTGCAATATGTCTTATAAGAAAGTAAAAGTTAATGATATAAGTACTTCTGAAAAGAAATACCAGACTGGTATTTCCACTGTCTGGAATCAACTCACCTATTACCACAGTTATTCAGTGCTAAAATAAAATAGTCCAAGAGCATTTTGAAACTACAAATGTAACACAATTCTTTTTAGTTTGGTTATGTTTTTGAATCAGTTCATAATTTTATGCTTTTTTCTGCAGTCATGAAAAAGACATATCCCTAATGTGCTGAACAACTCAGGTGTGAAAGTAACAGACTGCATTTATAGCACCAGAGGACATGTCAAAGTGCAGTGGTGGAAGCTGTAATGAAACCATATGCCCTTTGTCAATTACTTCTCAATGAGTTCCAGAGAGATACTGCAAAAAGAGCCAAACATCTCTATTTTGAACAGGTTTCATTTTTTATAGTATCTGTCTTTCAAAATTCAAAATAGCAAAAGTTTGGACATATACATGTCTATTTGCTGATCTTGAATAATGACTAGTTAGTCCACCTGGATGTAATCTAATCTCAGTACAAATATAACTGCTCTGTGATGTCCTCACAGGATGGTTTAGAGAATATTAGGGAGCAAACAGCATCTTGAAGTCCAAGTAATACACCAGGCAGTACAGGGTAAAGTTTTGAAGTAGTTTTACGCAAGCGTAGATTATAGAAAGATTCTCCAAGCTGCAGAGAGCTTAGGTGCAGCTTAGGTGGGGGAATCTGTCTACAGGATAACTATTAGTCGTGCACTGCACACATATGATTTTTATGGAACAGTAACAAGAATAAACCAGTTTGCCAGAAGACATATGTAGACAGCAAACATGTTGCAGTGGCGACACTGACATAGGATGCAGGAATTTGTACTGCATTTAGGTTGCCAGTCTGTCATACTCAGTGGCTATGTATTCGGGGACAGAATGTGATAGGAAAAAAGATATTCTTGTACTCTTTTCCTTATTAATCCTCTAGTTAATAACTATACTTGCAATCTTGTTTATTATTCCTTTATGGCATAAAACTATGCTGCTATGTATACAGAAACACAGATTTAATTTTTAGTGTCTCATTTATATCATATGTCCCTAGTATGTACAACAATTCAATTAGGAGAACCGACCGACCGACAACAATCTCTACCATATTTAAAAAATAAATAAGTATACAATTAATTGCCCCCAAAAATACAATTAACAAATAAATGTAGGTAGAAATTAAATTATACAGTGAGACATAAATTTATATATCTCTTTTAATTAGTTTAAGACACAGTCCTTTTGCATAATGAGGTAAAAATGTATACAAAAATGTAAAAACGACAGGCAGAAATAAAGAGCATTTAAGAAACAAATAGGGTAAAAAATACAAAGGAAGAATTAAACAGAACATGCACATAAAATAAATACTTAAAAAAATAAGTAATTAATAAATTAAGCTGAAGATTATAATGGAAAATAAATAAATAAGGCCAATAAATAAAGAAGCTAATTAAGAGAGATATATACAATTATATTAGATAGATAGATAAACTTTATTCCGGACTCATGGTCCAATAAATACATACATAAAAATAAAATAAAAATAGTTAATGATAAAAACACAAAACAAGTACCATTATCGATTAAATAGGATCTTTAAGAAGACAGGAATACCAGTGTCTCCACAGCTTAGACTGATATCGGATTGCACTACATGTGGTATCAGTAAGTGACAGAATAATATCGTTTTCAGATGCATTTAACCTACAAATAAACTTATACATTAACTTTCGTAGAACAGCTTGTAGGGTATTAACTCTTGCTGTGACAAACATCTCACTTGCACTGGTCCATCTTGGACGTTTCAAAAGTAACCGCATAGCATCATTATAGGCCACCTGCAGCCTTTGCAGGTTGACTTTTCTATAGGTAGTCCACAGGTGAGCAGTGTACAGAGAGGTACAATATGCTTTAAACAGTTCCACTTTGACTTTATCAGTACATGAACCGAATTTACGTGCAAGGGTATTAGCTTGAGCATACAACAATCTACATTGTCTGCAAATATCATCATCGTCTGACAGATTTTCTGTTATGATGTGCCCAAGATACTTGGTTTTGTTTGTAACACCCAGCACAGTATTTGACAGCAAAAAATCTGGAAACTCAGTAGATTTATCTTCCTTACTCCTACAGATCATGATCACACTTTTAGATGGATTGTACTTTATGTCGTGTTCTAGACCATACTCAGAGCAGATGTTTAGTAGTTGCTGTAACCCTGCAGTACTGGGGCTAAATATTACTAAATCATCTGCATACATCAGGTGATTAAGTACCGAGTCACCAGCCACACAACCAGTGTGACAAGCTCTCAACTTGTGTGACAGTTCATCCAGATACAAGTTAAAGAGAACTGGGGACAAAATCACGCCATGCCTCACCCCATTACTAACTTTGAATGGAGCCGAGACACATTCCCCCCGTTTAATCTGCAGTGTTTGCTGAGTATACCAGTACTTCAAAATACGAACAATATACTCTGGTACTCCTTTTTGTGTCAGTTTTGTGAATTGTTTTCTGTGGTTTACCCTATCAAATGCTTTTGATGCATCCAGGAAACACATAAACACTGAAGAGTTCTGCTTATTATATTTATAAGTAATCTCTTTTAGAGCATATATACACATATCTGTATCCAGCCTAGCCTTAAAACCAAACTGGTTATCTGTAGACTTGATAACCTCTAAAATCCTGTCCAGCAGGATTGATTCAATAATTTTTGAAACTATGCTGGCCAGCGCTATCGGACGGTAATTATCAGAATTGCCAAAGTTTCCAGTTTTATCTTTAATGACGGGTACCAACAGGACACTTAAAATAGAGTCAGGTAAAAGACCATGAATAAAAAACGATGTGAAGCAAATGGAAAGTAGAGGAGCTAGCCTTGCATTTGCATACTTTAAATGTTCAGTTGAGACTCCATCCAGCCCAGTGGCTTTATTGTTAGATAATTTGGAAATAGCTTTATGAACCTCATAAGGCAGGATTTCATCTATATGGTCAACATTATTTACAGTGCATGGTTCACTATGGATGCAATTAAATAATCTGCTGTAATGTTGGCGCCACATCTCCACAATGTTAGCAGTGCCTGATATGCCATCAACCGAACATGGGAGGGATGTTTTGTAGGATGTCATACCTCTAACTTCTTTCCAGAAGCCTTGGGTATTGTTACAGAAGAGTTTTCTGGCCATTGAGTCAGACCTCATTGCTCTTTCATTTTTACCAATATAACGCACAGCATACTTATATTGGGCATTGGTATACTTTTTATGTTCAAAGACAGGCCCTGATCTTGGTCTACCTGCCTCAATCCATTCCTTAGAAGCCTCTCTAGCTCTATTAAAAAATTCAACCACATGGGTATTCCAACCTGGCCTGATCTTATTTTTCTTTTTTATTTGTTTATGAAAGTGTTTAGTTGATGCAATCAAAACATTAACTATTTCATTATACACAGAACAAATGGATCTAATGTGCTCAGAATTTTTACAATTAGCATCTCTACAGCTAACTGCTTCTCTGGGCAAGTAGATTTCCTGAGTGAGTTATCTGTGCACATCGAATAAGAAAGCAGATCCTCCTTTGACAGTGAGCTCCAGTCTAAGTGTAATTTGTTGCTTTCAGAGTACCTTTCTGTCATTGGTAACCACTGTAAATGTATCTGCATCCCAAATGGAATATGATCGGCAGTAGAGAATTCATACAGGATTTTCATGTCGGTCAATGAGGCATGTGCATCTGCTGTGGTTACACAGTGATCCAACCATGAGGTTGTATGCCATGCCTCATTAATATATGTAAAACTATCTGTAGGCAGCAGAACTTTCGTTGAGAGAATTAACCCACTATCCTCACAAAACTGCTCTAAATGAGTACCAAAGATAGATTTACTGTCAGTGATATCAGAGTTCATGTCACCAATAACAAACACATTAAAAAATGTGTTATCTTGTATAAAAGAGTTAATAAAAGCAAGTTTATTAAGATACTCAGTTTCATTAGCAATGCACTCATATGGGGTGTACACATTCAGGATAACACATTCCCTGTCATGTTTTGTCAAGTGTATTGCTATGTACCAGTCCACTTCCAGTCGGATTATTTTAACCCAAGGATCTACTCTCTTATCCCATAATGTTGCCACACCACCGGCAATCCGTCCTCGTATTATTCCATCCCCAATATCAAGACTGGACTCCCCAGCCCCGCGGAAACGCTCATTTATAGAGTTCAGTCCTTCTAAATCCTGCTTTGTCAGAAAAGTCTCTTGTAGACACAGCACATCACATTGACTCAGAAGTTGGTCTACAACAACCCGGCGAGCTTTGTCCTCTGTACTATGGCCCAAGCGCAGGCCACGGCAGATATATGACAGAACTTTAAGAGCCATCTGTTCAGTTTTATTTGGCCTTGGTGCCACAAGCAAAGGAGGCCCGACTCATCTGCATCCCCGGAGGAACGGCACCACTCATACCCACAGCTCCAGCCCTCCGCGGCTCATAAAAACGCCTTACATAAGCTCCCACTGGCCAGAGATCCGGATTGTACATCTCCGCCACTTCATTACACTCAGATGAGACTTTGAAAGAGGCAAACCTACTATTATCAGAGCTTATTTTCAGACATGTAACTTCACGACCCAGCTGGCCCTGAAGATAGTCAGTTAAAGTCTGTACATCCAAGTCAGGCAAGAATTTAGAAGCAAAAACACTCACCAGTTTGGTGTAACAGTTTTTATGTTTTTAACTGCCCCTGTGCCCACAATGGCCATACTTTTAGCATTTGTTTTCACTCCAGGTGTAGTACCGCGTAATCCCGCTTGTCGCTTTCCTCTCCTCACAACCGCGCTCCACTTTGGGGATTCCGGTGGATACATATTTTGACCAGAGATCTTGCTATCTCCAGTGGCAGCTTCCCCGCACAGTACGCTCGCCCGATCAGTATCCCTTCTCCCAGCATTTTCTGCAAGCCCAGCAGCCTGAGTAACTGTTGGGTTTGCAGCGTTTGCTTCGGCACTTCTGCGCTCACCCTCCGTGCGGTCGCTGTCACTGCGTCCATCCCTTCCGTGTATGCCGCCAGCACAGGTGAAAGGTGCAGATCCACACCCACCCTGGTCCTCAGGTACTGCATCCGCTGCACATTCCAGGCTGGAAACCCAGCGGTTCACATCTGTTGTGATCAGACGAAGGTCCTCACATACGTCCACCTGAAGTTTCAGTGCGCACTTCATCGCTCCAACCTCAGCGTGCAGTTGCTCCATTCTCTTGAGCAGACCGCAGACATCCATGTTTGAGAAAGTAACAGGAGGCAAATCATCCAATAATGAGAGACAAAACGTGGCACATTTTCCACACATTCATTTAGGACTTTTAGACGGCTTTTGATGTTGTTTATGTCTTTTTGCGCTCCTTTGTGCGCTACATTTCGCTGCGTAGTAGTGCACAGGTCAAACAGCACTTTCTTGGAGGCCTCTATAGACTCTGTGTCAAAAGTGTTAATAGCCATCAGCACTATTTCATCCTGGCTCAAAGTTCTGATTTTTACAGCCAAACAGTTCAAGAGCTCGTCCTCCACAATTATTTTTCCATCCACAGTCCTGTAGATCTCAGGTTTTTGTCTAGATTGACATGAAGCTGGGACAACAGATACACACGCTGTTGCTCCGTCAACCATCTTGTTATAAAGTCTTAATCTTATATTAAGATGCTCATCCATGCATTTGTGTCATCACGTTTGGACTACTACCATATCCTGTTCACTTGTCTGAACAAAAAAAGTTTAGCTCGATTGCAGCTGGTGCCCTATTTTGCAGCAAGGATCGTGACACGTACAATCAAAAGAGCCCACATAACTACTGTCCTCAAAGCCCTATACTGGCTTTCCATTGAATACCGCATAAACGTCAAAATGTTGGTACTGACCTTTAGAGCCCTGCATGGACAGGCTCCTTCTTACATTTGCGACTTGATTCCTGCTGCTGGCGCGACTCTGCACAAAGTTGAACTTTGTCGTAAAGCTTCCCAACCTTCCATGAGAGAGTCATGAAGAGGAGTTATCCCAGTGGGGCAGAAAAAGAGACAGAGAAAAGAAAAAGAGGAAAAAAGAAAGAAAGACAGTGGTAAGAGCATTTTACCTACTGACTTACTGTATTGTCACAGACTCCAAAGGCACATAGCTAACAATTAATCAAGATGAATGCTGCTTAACAAGAAACATCAATATTAGCAGCTAACCTGCTAATATGTCTAACCGTTAGCTAGCAGATAGCAGTGCTTTACTCTGCAGTCTCCCCCTGCAGAAAACAACTCTAATGAGGCAGACAGTCAAAAAATAATAATAATAATAAATTACTCCTTGCATGTAAAAAATATGCTTGATGATAAATTGATAATGAGATTAATTTCATTGTGCTCAGAGTGGGAAATTTGCATTGGGCTTTATATATGTGCACTCAAAAGAGAACTTTTAAACAAAGGACATGTTGCATTAAATGTGACATTTTTTAAACTAACTTATCTCTCCTCAGGATCATAACTAACATTTTTAAAACCAGTAAATCCAGTGAAGGATACTGTACCCCCTCCCAACACTGACGATGAAAACTGTGCAGGTATGTTCAGTATTCCACTTTAATTTATGATAATTATGGCCTGCCCTCTAAATGTTCCTTGTGACTGTAGTGTTACGTTGTGATTCTAGAAAATGCTGTGCATGGACATTATCATATGGCTGCCATAAAATACTCTCATATGCTCTGTTGTTGTTTTTGCTTTTTTTGTATCAGTTCCATCAACATCCACCTCCAGCAGTACATCAGCTCCCCAACCTCCTGCCTTTCCAGTGCAGGAAGATGCAACAGAGATGGACAATGAAGGGTCAATTTCAATTACTGATACTGATAACTGTGAGTTCAATCATTTTTAATTTGGCAGTAAATGTAACTGTAGCAATAGTTACTGTATTTACCTCATGTTAGTCAAATGTTTATAACAAATATGCCATATTCTTTCTTTTCTTTTTTTGATTAGTTCTATTAAGACCTGAGGGTGAAAAGGAAGATGTGTCACGCCCAAAAGATGTGATCTCAGAAGACCCTGCTCAATGGCCAAGCATCCTAAGCCATAACGAACTGTGCCAAATGGTAACAAGGGGACCCATACAGGTGAAAGATATAAATTTCCCCCAGAATACAGACAAAAACCCACGTAGATTCAAGAAGGAATATTACAATATGACCATGAAAAATGGAGACAAAATACCGCGAAGATGGCTTCTGTACTCAGTCAGCACAGACTCGGTCTTCTGTTTTGCTTGCAAGCTTTTTGGAAAACAGGACAATTCACTTACCAAAGGGGGCTTTAGAAACTGGAAAAACATAGCTGGTCATTTAAAGGAACATGAGCATTCAAAGACACACCATACCTGTATGAATAGCTGGCAGGAACTCAAGACTATTTTCAGTATTTAATTTTTTTCATCTGTATTGTGCCAATTTTATTTTTCTCTTGATGTGGCCTTACAAGTTGTTGACTTATTGACTGCATTTTGATGAATCTGAGAATTTTGCACTAGCCAAGCCTAATTTTTAATTATTTATTTAATTTAGTATTATTTATCTCTACTGCATGTGTTAAGGCTATTACATTTTCTATATGGCTTCCTACATTGTTTAATTATTTACTATATTTTACTTTTTATATTTGAAGTTTAACAATTTACAGTGCACTTTTGTAATAAACTAAAGTTCATATTTTATATATTTTGTTGGTGTCAGATTATTTACAATGATTATTGATAGGCCTGGGCTGTCATGGACTTCTGTTGGACCTCACTTTGAGAACCACTAATCTATTCTAGTCTGTTTTTTTTTCAGTATACATCTTAAATGCTCTAGAAATTGTGCATTTATTTCTCCAAAAAACTTTATTTTTTCTTTTGCGTGCAGAGGTGGGGTGGAGGCCCCAGAAATGTCTTGCTTGGAGCCCCATAAGACCCTAGCAACGCCACTGCTTGATTCAGCCTCACTTTTCTGCTCGCAGTCTGAGATCTGCTGAACAGAACTTGTTAATGGTCCCTCAAACCCGTTTTAGAATGAGAGGTGATATGTCCTTCAAAGTTGTCGCAGACTGTGGAATGCACTACCACTTTACCTGCGCTTAGTGAATTCCATGAATGACTTTAACAAAAAACTAAAAACATTCTGTTTCAACCAAGCATTTTATCAAGGGCTACTATGATTGTATTTATTTTGTCTACTTGTATTTTATATGGTGCTGTGTTATCTAATGCCTCATGCTATGATTGTATTTATTTTGCCTATATGTTTTTTATATGGTGCTGCTTTGTATTCTATGCCTCAATTTGTGCAGCACTTTGTGACGGTTGCCTGAGAAAGATGCTATATCAAATATGTCAAAGTCAAGGCCCGCGGGCCGTATGAATTGTTTATCCATGGCCCCCTGGATGATATTTAATTACTGTACCATTAGAATCGGGCTCAGGCCAAAGCCGCTTGTGCATGCTGCAGTGATTTCGCGGGCTACCGTTGTGTTGGGGGGAATGTAGGGAAAAACGTGACTGTGTTTTCCTTTATTAAAATTTTTTTGTATTGTGTTGTACTTTACATGTTTGGATTGTCCCATCGGCACCGTGCTCGGCAGCGTGTTGGTCTCTATCACCTTCAGGATCAGCTCCGCTCTTCCCTCCATCCAGGCTCCTTTTATTTTGGCTTCAATCAGCCTCTGCTAACACATGTGGTTTGTAGTCTTTTTGATTCTTTGGTATTTGGTATTGCTCTGCTTTTTGTTTAATAACTTTCTTTTTCAAAGAACATGTGTCGGAAAACTGGGTCCGCTGCCATGATTCATCACAAAAATATTTACATTTCTTTGTACAAGACGTGATTTTTTTTTTGAAGAAAGTATTATTTTGTCTGAGTGCCATAGATTTTTGTATTTTATTTTTATTTATCCATTTCAGTTGAATGCATTTTCAGTTTATAATGTATGTACTTTCATTTATGTATTTATCATAATAATTGTATTACTTTTAAAAAGGTTTATTTATAATATTGATATTAATATTTTGTTAAAAAAAACAACAATGTGTTAGGTCTTGGTTCAATAGGCTTTGTTCATTTCAATATGTTTTAACAAACATTCAACCAGTTCGGCCCTCAGCTTGTAGCAAACTTTTTTGTTTTTTTGGCCCTCTGTGTATTTGACTTTGGAATCCCTGTGCTATATAAATAAACCTTACTTTCTTACTGCTGAAAAACATTGCGGATACCTAATGGCTTTTTTAGTGGCATCTCTTCTTTTGTATTACTAACTTGTCTCTGAACTTTGATTTAAAAATAAGAAATAAAGTAGCAGCCAGTTAAAATTAACTGCTATGTGTTATCTCTAATCACGTAGCTACTACATATGTTGTGAATCGCCACCACCAATCGGGTTATATCCTAAAGTAATCGATCTAGAGAAACAGAGATTGGATCCTATGACACTGCACTGGTTGGCGGGAGCAGAGAAAACAGAGAAATAAAGTGTACTGCATACAAACAGCTGCAACCATCCCAAATTACTGTTGGCTAAAGTAAAAACAAATATATAATAAAGTTGGGACTCTCCTTGGCCAAAGTTGGTGACACCAGTCCTTCCGAAAGTTACGCCTGTGAGCTAAGGAGTGCTAAACTTGAATCTGAGCAAGGTAAATTTTTTATAAGTTTTATTCAATCTTTCTACTGTATTGTACTAACAGTAACAATCTTAATATTTTTCTTGTTTTGCCTGCAAATTATTTATTTGTTTTCCTTAAGCTATTTGATATTACTCTACACTGATGGCTTTTCCAGTCTCATATTCTTTCTCCCTAGCCTATCCAGGAAAGGGTCACGGGTGCGGCAGTCTCTGCAGGGCCGCCCTGACTTCCTACTTCCAAACAACTCCTTGGGGAAAGCTCAAACCTAAATAGGTCAGCCAAGAGACATAGCCAGAGAGGGATAGATCTTTAGGGCCAGCACTGTCCAACACTGAGATGTCACTGGGCAAAACTTTGAATCAGAATAATTCAGCTCATTGTCAACTTGTTGTGACAAAGTAAACTTCCTTTTTAATATCCAGTTTATCTTCTGTGCTGATGCAGTACCTTAACATTCTGTTTCTTCATCTGCATTTCTCGATGTCCTGTTTTTCAATCATTGCCAGCTTCTCTGACATCATATGTTACTCTATCATCATTGGCCATTGCTGTTGAACTGGTTCCCATGATGTACTTCATGTCAAGGGGGGATTAATGCCTTGCTCACTCACTGATCAATTCACACTGGCCAGGAACCCAAGTATGCCAAGGCATGCACCATATAGGAAGGTGATGCTATTCCTGACCATTGTCACACATGGTCCAGCATGAAACAATAGCTTGGTTTCACGTGACGTCACAGTGCTGCTTCGCGACGCCGCAAAACTCCGATGGAGGGCAGGAAGTGAAGTAGCTGAGGATCTGCCGTCTGAAAATAATGCCAATGTTTTGTGTAGTTTACGGCTGCTCCAATCATTCAAACCGAGAAAAGGAAAAGAGCTTTTACAGAGTACCAAAGGTTGTCGTTCATAAAGGTGAAAAGTGTAAAAAGCTCACAGAATAATGCCGTAAAAAATGGATTTTAAACCTACGTCTGCAGTCTGGAGGAGCAAAGTCTGCCAATGCCCGTGTCTGCAGCGACCACTTCGTCGGAGGTAAGCTATAACGTTATGTTAGCTAGCTAGCTTTTTTTTGTGGTTGTGTTTATATAGCATAAGGTTGTCGTTAAATGCTCATTTACTTGGTAATGATTAATAAGTTACCGGTAGTCTAATATGGACTTCATTGTGACTGTTTAGGCTGTCCTAGCGCTTTGGGTGACGTTGAGTCGGTAGACTGGGCTCCGATGGTCAATCTCGGTTACCAAAAAACTAAGCCCAAATCAGAAGCATCTCTTCAACGCAATAATCCATGTCCAGCGTCGCTTGAGCGCTGAGAGTGGTTTACCTTGAAACAACAACTGTCAGGCTAGCCGCTACTGCTAACGCTAGCATCTTTTAACACATAAAACAATAAAAGAACAAACACTCACCCTGGCGAAGACTAAACGATGATCGTCGTGGAGACGTTTGGTGCCGAGGTTGTGGGCCCACCCACTGTTAATCAACTCCTTGTATCTATGTCTTGAAACAGGCTCTAACTCCATACAATACGGGCTCTCGGTTACAGTGTCCTCCATGTTTACGCTGACTTCATAGACTTCCTGCCCTCCATCTGAAATCGCGCCCCCTGGCCGTGTCATAATCATCACGTGACTGAAACCCGCCTATTGTGATTCATACAATAAATCTTTTTTACACTGAGTTTAAAGTAGCAGGATGTTTCCATGCAGGGCTTTGAAGGGTCTGAGAGTGGTGGTGAGCAAAAAGTGTGTCAGATAGTCAAACTAAGTGAATTTATATGACAAAAGAAAATGGCACAGTCACTTCTAGTTGGATTTGACTGTGATACATGAAAACATGATGTCTTAAGTATAGTCATATTAGAAAATTGTGTGTAACAGTATATTATAGATATATGACTTTTCCAAATGAAGTCCAGTGCTGTCGCCCAATATGAGCGCACAGTGATGGCATATTTAAAGCTCTTGGTGCTAATGTCCTCAAAAAAAGAATGAGAACAGACAAAAAGCCACGTATAAGCGCTTCACAAATCATTAACTCATTATGTATATGACGGTCTCCACCTGTCTTTTTCATTCAGTGTCTGGACCCGGTAGCTTTAAGATACAGAACATGAACACCTGTACATGCTTAAATTAGTTGTGAAATTACAATCTCAGCTGTGTCTGTCTTTTCAAGGTCTTCATTAACCATAAAGAGAAGTGACATGGAAAACATGACAATTCTCACATCTAGAAGGTAGTGGTAATAATAAAATAATAGGGGGTCATCTGTAATCGTCTCTTTTCTGAAGATGATGATGTCTTTTCAAACTCAATTACGCATTAGTGGGACAATTTTGTCCTTTATCTATCACACTTCATCAACTAGGGCTTGGCTGCCTACCCGCCTCCTCATTAGCAATCACTCCATCACTCACTAATAATAGCCTATCATCACTGTCTCAATGACCAAAGTTGCAATGGGGAAGAATGAAATATTAACTTATGATATTAACCCAGGGTCATGTTTTACTATTGTAGAATTACTCAGACATTTTTCAAATATGTCAGTAAATCTAAAAAAATATATAAGACCATGAGGTTAAGAAAAGATTTCATAAAACTGGATTAGAAGGCAGATTGATGTCAGATTAGAAGTCGAAAAGCAGATAAATAATTATGGTTTGAATGGTTTGACATTAAAAAAAAACAATGAAGAAAAAAAGGGGAAATAAGTGAGACCACAGGCAGCTCCGTGGTTTATGTAGTCCACCATTACCATAAATGGATGCTGACTGTTTGCCGTCAGGACCAATACACCGTCTAAAAGAGCTCATTTATCTTAAATTTATTTAGCTACTAGTGTGATGGACGGTTGCTAGTCTTAGCAGCCTAAATCAGTTCACTTTCACATAGCTCTTCAGGCTTGCCTGCCAAAGTCAGAGGTGCATGCAATGAGTGTCAAATCCCCACCCCTCTTGTCCCCTTGCATTATCTACAGTCACTATGGCAAATAGCTTGCTTGAGGTTACAGAGAAGGGTCTTTTATTTTGTATTCATGTCAGCATTTGCTCAATTGAACTGCCACATGAGAAACTGGTTCAGAGAGCTCTTTAGTAATGATTATAAAATAAGAGAGATTTGTTATACGTTAATCTACTAACATACACAGTTATGTATATTAGCTAAATCTTATTTATATATAGTATTGCTATTACTTGATAGTATTGACCTTAAGTTTAGCATTTCTTTGCTGCAGATTCAGGGGTAAATATATTTACTTGAGAGTATACTCCTAACTAGCTTTTTTCTTACATAAATTGCCTTTTTGTCTTTATTGGTCTGTGATATATAAAGTACTTTTTGATGTGTTCTGAATATTTCAAATATATAGTATGCAGTGAGCTGTGAATTTATCTTTTCGTGCATTTTCTTCAAATATGAGTCATTTATTTTAGAACATTCTTTCAAGTAGACTGTTTTAGATACTCCATAATTGAGCTTATTTTTATAAGCCCTCCATAAAAACTAAATAAATCAATGATTTATAGTGGCATATGATTCAACAAAAAGTTACATTTCTCCTCTAATGTAAGGATTTCATCTTATTCTTCTACATTTTTCTACAAAATATTCTTCGTTCAGAATTTCTGAACATTAGAAAATATGTATAGCTAGAGGGAGTTGTCTCATTTATGCTAATAAAATCCTCTTGTTCTATCAAGGTGTCTGTAAGACAGCATACATGACTTTGATTATGACAGATCTTGGATAAAGCTTTATTCTAATTCTTCCATATTTACTTGGAATTAGGAAAAGGTTAGATTGAGTCAGCAAGATGTTTAAATGTGCTTCGTGAAAATTTGTGTAAAAAGGGATTAGGTTTTCTTTAAAAAATGTGTGGAACTGAATCCATCTATGTATTCATCGATTTCTCATGTTTTTTTCTATCGACTGTCCCGTCTGAATGAATGTTTTTGTTTCGTTTTTTGCTTTTTTTTAGATGAACTCAGTCAATGTGATTTTGAAACATGCTTGACATTTACTTTTGAAGTTTTATCTTATTCTTTAGATTGAGTCCAAACATTATTCTTTACTCTGAGAGAGATATGATTCAGGGCTTAAGTGTGGAAATTCTAATCTATGATTTTGCACTCCTGGATTTGATTGAAAAAGATCAAAAGCACCTCAACACCCTTAACCCTTTTAGGCCTGTCACTCAAAAGTCCGCCTGGCATTTTTTTTACTTGTTTAAAGTAAAAAGTAGGAAGAAAAAGTCTTGTGGCCAAGTGCTTCAGTGCATTTTTCCAGAATCATTTAGAGCTTTCAATACCTGCATTATTTTACATTATTCTTGATACTAAACCACTATTAAAACTGTTTGATATCAAGAAAAAACAAAAAGAGAAATTAGATTTTGGAGATTTTATGCAAATAAAACACTGCATTTGAACATGAAGTACAGATTTTGCATCACAAATTGACAATTTCAACACTATAGAACATATTTACAATATTTTTTTTCATTCTCAATTATTTTTACAAATAAGAAACAGACTATTTACAGGCGATTTTCCCCTCTCTGCTTAGGGGGTTGGACTCTCCTTATTTTCCTGGGCCTTGGTGGTATTCCCAGAAGCAATTTCTGTCCACCTGAAGGCACAAGCCCACATTACAGAGCTCACAAATCCAGGCTTTGCTTCTCTGACAAAGCTTGCATTGCCGTCTCCCCATGCTTGTTCTCTCAGACTTTGCCTGCTTGTTGCTGCTGCATGGGACTGGTAGATGTTTTTTCCCAGCTTCTTTTTGTGGCTCGTCATAAAGAGGAAAACCTAGGAGGTGTGCTGCCAGCTCCTCCTGGAAACTTTGTCGGGTCTTCTGCTTGCTTCTCATTGTACAACACTGATCCTTGTGAATAACAAAGGAGTTTGTCACAGCGATGTCGACCAAATGTTGGAACACAGTGGTGACCCACCTTTTTGTTTTGCGGTGGATAGAATGTGTCCCAATCATTTGGTCCGATGTGTCCACCCCTCCCATGTATTTATTGTATTCTGTCACAGCAGTGGGCCTGGGGACAGCGACCTGTACTTTCCCATCAGGTGACTTCTGCCAGCGCTGAACAGAGTCTCCAGTGTAAACAGGGTGGATGGTGGAGCACATCGAGACCTCCCTGGTGTCCATCCATTTTACAAAAAGAAGCTCCCCATCCCTGATCCGCCGGATGCTGCCTCGTGGGGACTTTTTGGTGAGGACATTTTCAGTGGCGGTGGGGACACCAACTCTTCCCTGCCTGTATGTCCCGCAAGCGCCAAATCCCTGCTGCCTTAGATGTTTGAACAGGACAGGACTGGTGTAAAAGTTGTCCGTGTAGACAATGTACCCAGAGCCCAGGTACTCTTTTCTCACTAAGTTGGTCACAACATCGAACGACAGCCCCTTTCCCGATGACACGTTAGATTTTCCAGTGTACAGCTGGAAATCCACCGTGTAGCCATTTTTATCAGCCAATACAAAAAATTTCAGGCCCCACTTTGTTGGCTTGGCTTTCATATACTGCTTGATGCTGAGCCTGGCTTTGGTCGAAACCATCCTCTAATCTACTGCAAGGTGCTGCCTTGGGTGGTATAAGGCACAGCACCTTGTCCCAATCATCTCCATCAGTGGCCTGACCCGGTGGAGAGGGTCTTATGTTTCTGTGCCCTTTAGTTTGTCATTTTGCTGATCCTCCTCTGGGTCACTCATTCTAACATTGGCCAAAATGGCCAAGAACCGGTCTCTGGACACGATGGTAGCTGGTGTTTGAAGACTGAAAATACTTCCAGTCCGCCAAAAATCTCTGATTTTTGGCAGGCGGCTGATTGACATGTAGAGCAGCATGCCAATAAATTTCTTCAGTTCCCCTGGACTTATTTCAGTCCAGGAGAACTTCCTCCCTTTCTCCAGGCTCCTGGCTGCCCCCTTGTTTGTAAAATCACAAACTAATGTGAGGACTTCATTGTCAAAAAAGTATTCAAAAATTTCGCCTGGTTGTGGATTTCCTACATTTAGAGGGGGTTGGACACCAGGGATTCTTTTGGGGAAGAACCTTAGGGGTTTTTAAATGAATGTGATTTATGTGGTTTTATATCATGGGTTACATGAACTACAAACAATAATAAATGGCACAGACATAACATTTTAAGATTCAGTATTTTATTTTCTGGCATTGGTTTCTGCATTTCACTATATATATATATATATATATATATATATATATATATATATATATATATATATATATATATATATATATACACACACACACAAGATTTACCTTAACTGTTTCAATGTTGCAATTTATTTTAGTTTTTTTAAGTTCCTTTTATCTATTTTGGTTTTAACCTTGTGGGTTCCTTTATTTAGTGAGGCCAACAAAAACAATTAGGTTGATCAATTTTAAGGGACATTTCTTATGCAATTAAAGTGATCATTACCCTAAATCCCTTAAAATCTTGTTAATATAGTTTCAATAAACAGCTGTTATACAGTACAATTTCTCTCAAGTTTTAAACACATTTTCTCTTTAGTTTTTCTGGACCTATTGACAGGATTGGACCTTTGAACAATGAGTTTCATGTATGTGCCATATGTGAAATATTTCATTTTTTTTTTCTTGTACTTAAAAGTAGTGATCTTTTTTGTAACTTTTCCACTCATTGTGTAACATGAGCTTTTAAATGTTTAAAGAAAAAAGAAAATATTTGAAATTTGTTCACACGGTCCTGTAGCTGACAGGTTACTGAAGCAGCCGAAAGAAGATGACCTAGTACAAAAGCATGGCAAGCTAAGCATCAACTTTGTTGCAGTAAAATACATAAACAAAGTGATAACAAACATTTAAATGTGGAATGCAGGGGATTTTAAACCCTTTATCTTTTCATTTATCTTTTCCCTCTGTCTTTATCTCTGTTGAGATTCTTTGCTTTGATCTCTGAACCTGTAAAATGTACATGCCGCGGCACACTTGACAGTAGAAGAAGGGTGTTGTGGAAAAGCATAGTGAGGGGGTGAGTGGAGGATTATATATGCAGAACATGGATGTCAAGGGCAGAACAGGCAGATACAGCTGGAGGCAGCCTATCTGGATATGGATGGCTTTGGAGCTGTTCCTAAACTTAACAGCCATGTTCAAAATTATGAAATGATAGCATGAGTAGTTGTTAATAAAGCAGGAACAGCTCTGACTCAAAGTACATTACAGCGACAGACACACTATGGAAATTATTCCGTTTTTTATCAGTAAGAAATAAAACTGTTAACGCAGTAAACAGGAGAAGTATTTTTTTTAAAGCACCATCAGACAGAGAGTCATGAAAGTGGTGTATGACATGTCCCATTCAAGTAATACATACTGCAAAAACAAGTATAGCCTTGCTGTCAGTGAGGTGTTGACACATTTGTTGTGGGGCATACTGAGGGAAATGGAATAAAATCCCCAAGGAATAAGGGAATAGCATTGATCAAAGTACTGTAATGGATTCTTGATACAGGTATGTTCTCTTAATGCAACTGATCACACATTGTAAACTTAGTTGTTAGATTAATTAGAACCACTGTGCGTCTATTGTCAGTCTATTGCACCAACACAATAAAGGTTGCCAACGCTTAAGACTCACAGGCATTTGTTTTTTTGTGTGTCGTTTTTCTTTGTGAAATGATTTAATATTTCACTAATTTCTGATTTTAATTAGATGCATACTTTCATTTCTAAATATCTAATTCTTTCAGGGAATTGTTTGCAATGCCTCTAGAGTCCAGCACTAACTTCTGTGACAATACCGCAGACATTCTGCAATTTCCTGTTCTTGCCAAGAGACTTGATAGCCAACCAAATCCTCATCACATGTCTGGGGATGACTGCCTCCTTGTGAAATACGCTTTCCAATGAGCGGGGTGAAGAACGACCTGCTTCTGCTGCAAGTTTCTTTTTACACTGATGCCCCTCTGCCTCCTTATATATTTGCCGAGCTGATTGTGGTTGATTGGTCTGGCATAGGTTTTTATCCAGTATACAGTATTTCTTTATGCAGTAATTCATATATCATTTCTGTATCTGTTTTCAAATTGAAAGCATTATTGAAAAAATTTGTATGCTTTTTTTAATATTTGATCTATAAAAGGATGTAGAAAAACAGAGTGGCTCCTGTTTAATTTATCAGTTCCACACTAAATTGATTGTGAAAAAAAGTGGATAGAGAATGCATATATATGTCACAACACAGGACAAAAGGACTCAGTGTTCAAAGCAAGACTGACAGTGGGATAACTTAAAAGCGTTTATTAAAACACAGATCGGGCTGTGCATCCGCAGTATCAGCAGCTGGACGAGGCACCACCCATCACTGGAAACTCTGGTTGAAGAAAAACACAGATTAGTGACCAAGATAATCTGACTAAGGATAATTATACATACGACTCACTAACCTGGTTTAACAGTTCAGTCCATCTCCATAGAACGAGGTAGGATCCAGCCGATGGGATGCCAAAGAGATGTGGCAGGTGCCGCCTAGAGTGTCCCAGATGCTGCAGCCCCGGAGAACAAAAACAGGAGTCCGAGCTCGATAATGGAAACAAAAGAGGAACATCCCTCCTTTGGCAGATCAGCTTATTCTGTTTAAGTCACTGTAACTCTAAGTCAATTTATTATGCTGATATGCAATGAAAGAAGAGACATTTACTGATTTGCACCTTGGACCAAATTTGTATTTTAACAGGACAATAAACTTTAGAAATTATTTAGAAATAAAAGTCACTTTTAAATTTTAGCCATACTAAAAAGGATCACAGTATTTGTCTGACAGACAAATACTGTGACTAGTAACTAGTTACTTTTATTGTGGAGTAACTAGTAACTAGTTACTTTTACTGTGGAGTAACTCAGTTAGTAACTCAGTTACTTTTTGGGAGAAGTAACTAGTAACTATAACTAACTACTATTTCAAAGTAACGTGCCCAACACTGGCCCCAACTCAACACTCTACAGGTCTGGCTAACGTTCCTCCTAAACACACAGCAGACACTCCCACTAAATGCAGCTCAATTAACCCACAAAGACCTGTTATTCTGGACAGCATATTATATTTCCTAGATTAGGCTATGTTATAATCCAATAATCAGTTAGGGTGACTATGTTGCTCTTTTATATCAACACAATCCAGATTTTGTTAGCATACAAAATAAAGTCTGAGAAATTTAATCATGGAGCACACCAGCTTACAGATGTGAAGCTGACAGATGAGTAGCTCACAGTAACAATCTACCCATCATTGCCCGAGCTACTATCCAATCCTCCCACATTCATGTCCTGACTCTCCTGGACATTTCCTGTATTATGTGATTTTCCCTTTTTCATTTCTCACTAGTGTGAATGATTGAACGTAACTGGCACGCCACACAAACACATAATAAGATGAACGTGAGTCCAAGTGTAAACTGGGCAATAGAAGAGGTAAATAAAATGTTCACAGCTTTGCAATAAATAGAGGAAAAAACATTTAGCAGCTTTAAAGTATAACATATTTACTAGAATGCTTAAGAAGAAACAACAAATCAACAGTTAACCAAATTTGTCAGGCAGGAGGACATCTAGTGGGTTTTAAATGTCGACCCGGCTTATGTTTCTTTTTATGGTTTATATTGTGTGGTACAATGTGTTGTTTAGATTTAAGTACAAAGGTCTGCTGGACTGGTCTGAGACTGGTTATCTCAGCCAGCCAATCAGAATTACCTGAAATAGAGCAAACTGTATTGAATGAGTAATGAATGAGGTAATACATACATACACCTGTAATAATATTTATATCCTCTAGAGCACTTCTGGATAGATGCAAACCACATTTCGTTGCTTTGTCTCATGACAGTGCAATGACAATAAAGTTGAATTCTATTCTATTCTAATATGCATGAGAAATGTCACATGTAGCATGTTATATGAAAATGCTTAAAATTGCATGATTGTCATACTCAATGCGTGAACCCTGGCAGCCCTGTTCTAGCTGCAAAATATTGTCAATCCGATATTATCATCCACTCTTCATGTAGGCTGTGCAAATGCCTTCATTAATTAGCTTGGCCAGCCAGAATGATGTATACACAGCGTATTAGTCTGGTAAAGAGCTGGTACAGCTCGATTATTAAGGTGGAACCAAAAGGGTCAGCATCATCAAATAGACAGAAAACTGGATGTGACGCACAAACTCCAAGTGATGCGCTCTGTTTCTGTAATCTTGTAGACCTTGAAACATGTCAAGCCGTCAAAGATACATTAGATTATTTTCTGTTGGTTTTGCCTTTAAATAAGTTTTAGTATATAAGGTATGGTCTCTAGTATGTTCTTGATTTTGTTTGGATTAATAGAGTGTGCAGCTGTTGCAGCTGTCCAGAGGAACTCCATCTGAAGTTAAGTTATTTTCTCTTTTATATCTCTGTATCTAAGTAACTCTAACTGACTACTTTAAAACATAGCACCTTTTGCTGCACTTTTCTACTTAGCACTTGTCAGTTTCACACGGTTTTATTTCTGATAGCAAGGAGTAGCTAGCCTAGGCTAGCGCTAGCTTGGCATTGCTATGGCTTCTCTCTCTCCCTCCCTTGACTCTTTTCCAACTCTTCCTTCTTCCTCTCCTCTCTCCTGCTCTCTGTGTCAGATGTTCAGTTATTCCTCTGCCTCCTTTAGTGATAATGGGATGTGTAATAAGTGTAGTATTTTTGTAGCTTTGGAGGCGAGGGTGTCAGAGTTAGAATCCAGGCTTCAGGCTGTTGAACATCCAGGAGTTAAAGTAGGCCCCCCACGTAGCTGTCCTCCAAAAGTGCCTGAGCAGCCAGGCGATTGGGTAACTGTACGCAGAAAGCGTAGTCGTGGATCTGGTGCCCACTGGTCACCACCAACCCGTTCACGTTTCTAACCGGTTTTCCCCACTCAGTGACACACCCACTGAGAAGCCCACTCTGGTGATTGGCAGCTCCATAGTCAGAAACGTGGCATTAGAGACACCAGGGACCATAGTCAAATGTTTGCCGGGGGCCAGAACGGGCGACATCAAATCCTACCTGAAACTACTGGCTAAGGATAAGGTTAAATACAGTAAGATTGTTATTCACGCTGGTGGTAATGACACCCGGTTACGCCGATCGGAGGTCACTAAAATTAGTGTTGCTTCGGTGTGTAAGTTTGCCAAAAAAATGTCGGACTCTGTAATTTTCTCTGGTCCCCTCCCTGATCCGACCAGTGATGACATGTTTAGCCGCATGTCGTCATTCAACCGCTGGTTGTCTAGGTGGTGTCCTGAAAACAACGTGGGCTACATTAATAATTGGCAATCCTTTTAGGGAAAGCCTGGTCTGATTCGGAGAGACGGCATCCATCCCACTTTGGATGGTGCAGCTCTTCTTTCTAGGAATCTGTCCACATTTATTAGTCCTCCAAAACCCTGACGACCCAGGGTGCAGACCAGGAAGCAGAGTTGTAGTTTAACACACATCTCTGCAGCTTCTCTACTGTTACACACTCTTTACTCCATCCAGACAGTGTCTTGCCCACGACCAAAATCTAATAAATTAGCAAATATTCCCAAAGGAGTAATTCATGATAATCTAATTAAAATCAAAATAACTCCAATTGGGGAAAAAGTTAAAACAATTAAATGCGGTCTGTTTAACATAAGATCTCTTTCCTCTAAAAGTCTGCTAGTTAATGACTTGATTTGTGATAATCACATTGACTTGTGTTGCCTTACAGAAACCTGGCTGCAGCAAGAGGATTATGTGAGCATAAATGAGGCAACTCCTTCAAGCTATTTAAATTTTCACATACCCAGAAGTTCTGGGCGAGGAGGAGGAGTAGTAACAATCTTCCAGTCTGACTTACTGATTACTCCCAAAACAGTTAATACCTACAACTCTTTTGAACATTTATCCCTTCATTTCCCTCATCCAAATTTCAAGGCAAGAAAACCTCTTCTTTTTGTAACTTTGTATCGTCCACCAGGTCCTTACTCTGAATTTTTAGATGAGTTTTCAGAGTTCCTTTCTGATTTGGTATTAAATACTGACAGGGTCATCATAGTGGGAGATTTTAACATCCATGCTGACATTGAAGACGATAGCTTAAGAGCAGCCTTTAATGCTATCTTAGACACTATTGGCTTTGTTCAAAATGTGAATAGTCCCACACATTCTCTTCTTCATACTTTGGATCTTGTGCTGACATACGGCATAGAATGTGAAGAAATAACAGTATTTCCTCACAACCCTGTCCTCTCTGACCACTTTCTAATAACCTTCAGGATTACTTTAACTGAGTTCTCCTCCCCCAAAAGAAGGTTACATTTTAGTAGATCTTTATCAGATAGTGCAGTTATAAATTTTAAAGAATCTGCTTCACATTCTCTCTCCTCTGTGTCGCTGAGCAGTGCTGCAGAGTGCAAAAGCATAGCTTATTCCCCTTCACAGGTTGATGATTTTGTTGATGGGGTTGCTAGTTCTCTGCGTACTGCCTTAGACAACGCAGCTCCTTTGAAAATGAAAACCTTTAAAAATAGAAAGCTTGCTCCTTGGTTTAATGCAGAGCTGCGTACTTTGAAGCAAATGCTAGGGAACTGGAGAGAAAATATCGCTCCACAGGCCTGCGGGAGTCCTTCCTAGTCTGGAAAAATGGTTTACTGCTGTATAAGAGGACCCTTTGTAAAGCAAGAGCAGCATACTTCTCCTCATTAATAGAGGAGAATAAGAATAATCCTAGATTTCTTTTTAATACAGTTGCCAAACTCACCCAGAGCCATAGCTCTGTTGAACAGTCCATCCCACCTGCTCTTAGCAGCAATGATTTTATGGGATTCTTTATAAATAAGATTGATCTTATTAAAAATAAGATCATAAGCACTCCTCTATCCGCGATTGTACCTGAGGTAGTCATGGAATCTGAACCGGGTTTAGACTGCTTTGATCCAGTTGAACTTTCTGAATTAGCAAAATTGTTGTCTTCATCTAAGCCTTCAAGTTGTATGTTAGATCCAGTTCCAACCAGGTTATTTAAGGAGGTATTCCCTTTGATCTCCTCCTCCATTTTAGATGTGATTAATCTATCTCTGTTACAGGGATATGTACCTAAAGCTTTTAACGTTGCTGTAATTAAACCTCTGCTTAAGAAACCGTCTCTTGACCCAGATGACTTGGTCAATTATAGACCTATATCCAATCTTCCTTTCTTATCCAAAATTCTTGAGAAAGTAGTTGCCAAACAAGTTTGCAATCACTTACACCATAATGAACTTTTTGAAGAGTTTCAGTCTGGCTTTAGAGCTCATCATAGCACTGAGACAGCTCTGGTGAAAGTCACTAATGATATTCTCATGGCCTCAGATAATGGACTTGTATCTGTGCTCGTCCTGTTGGATCTTAGTGCTGCATTTGATACAGTTGACCATAATATTCTTTTAGAAAGACTTGAATATTTTGTTGGAATTAAAGGAACAGCACTAGACTGGTTTAAATCTTATCTATCTGATCGAATTCAGTTTGTTCATGTTAATGATAGATCTTCAACATGCTCAAAGGTTACCTGTGGAGTACCACAGGGATCAGTGCTAGGAACAATTCTCTTTACTTTATACATGCTCCCAATTGGTAGAATTATTAGACAGCATGGGATTAATTTTCACTGTTATGCTGATGATACCCAGCTATATCTGTCTATAAATCCAGATGAAGCTAACCCATTACATAAATTACAGGCATGTCTTGAAGACATAAAAACCTGGATGACTCTTAACTTTCTGCTTCTGAATGCAGACAAAATAGAGGTTATAGTCTTTGGACCAGAGTCTCTGAAAAAGAAGCTGATTAGCCAGTCACTTCATTTGGATGGGATTAAACTGATTTCAGATAATAAAGTAAAAAATCTTGGTGTTATTTTTGATCAGGACCTTTCATTTAAATCCCATATCAAAGAGGTTTCTAGAATTTCCTTCTTTCATCTGAGGAACATTGCAAAAATTAGAAATCTCCTGTCCAGGGGTGATGCTGAGAAATTAGTCCATGCATTTGTTACTTCAAGGCTGGACTATTGTAATTCTTTACTATCAGGAAGTCCACAAACTGTAGTTAAAAGCCTTCAGCTGATCCAAAATACTGCAGCCAGAGTTCTGATGAAAATTAAAAAGAGAGATCACATCTCTCCTATCCTGACTTCTCTTCATTGGCTTCCTGTTAAATCAAGAATTGAATTTAAAATCCTCCTTCTCACATATAAAGCCTTAAATGGCCAAGCTCCATCTTATATCACAGATCTGATTGTTCCTTATGTTCCTAACAGAGCACTTCGCTCTCAATCTGCAGGTTTACTAGTGGTTCCTAGAATTTCTAAAAATAGAATGGGAGGCAGATCTTTTAGTTATCAGGCTCCTCTCCTGTGGAACCAACTACCAATTTTAGTCCGTGAGGCAGACACCCTGTCTACTTTTAAGGCTAGGCTTAAAACTTTCCTTTTTGATAAAGCTTATAGTTAGGGTGGCTCAGGTTATCCTGAGCTATCTCTATAGTTATTCTGCTATAGGCTTAGACTTCTGGAGGACATAGGGACCCCCATTTCAATTCAATTCAGTTTATTTATATAGCGCCAAATTCACAACACATGTCATCTCAAGGCACTTTACAGTTCAACCAGATCATACAGTCAAATTGATACAAAGTTTTCTATCTAAGGAAAACCAGTTGATTGCATTGACTCATTGACTCAAATACAATCCCTCACACTAAGCATGCTTGTAGCGACAGTGGAGAGGAAAAACTCCCTTTTAACAGGAAGAAACCTCCAGCAGAACCAGGCTCAGTGTGAGCGGCCATCTGCCGAGGCCGACTGGGGTTCAAGGAGACAGAAGCAGAGATACAAAAAGCAGCTGTAAAAGGCGGCCCCGTCCAGGAAACACACAGCCAGGCAGACGAGCTCCAAGGCAGCTCCCATGCCAGAGGATGAAGAGAGCACATCCACCCAGCCACGGCCAGAGAAACAGGACCACACTGGAAAACAGGCCGATCTCCAACATCTACAAACAAGGGTGTTGATGGAAGCAGCACAGCTGATGTTTCTTTCCTGGATGACGTCACAGCCAAACAGGAACAGACGAGGCAAAGCTACTCTGAGGAAAAGCAGAGAGAGCAGAAGGTTAGAGATTGAACAAACAGATTCTGCAGAATAGGAGAACAGAGAGAGAATGAAGCAGAATGATGAAATGGGGGTCCCTATGTCCTCCAAAAGTCTAAGCCTATAGCAGCATAACTTTAAAGACAGCTCAGGATAACCTGAGCCACCCTAACTATAAGCTTTATCAAAAAGGAAAGTTTTAAGCCTAGTCTTAAAAGTAGACAGAGTGTCTGCCTCACGGACTAAAACTGGTAGTTGGTTCCACAGGAGAGGAGCCTGATAACTAAAAGATCTGCCTCCCATTCTACTTTTAGAAATTCTAGGAACCACTAGTAAACCTGCAGATTGAGAGCGAAATGCTCTGTTAGGAACATAAGGAACAATCAGATCTCTGATATAAGATGGAGCTTTCATCATTCTGCTTCATTCTCTCTCTGTTCTCCTATTCTGCAGAATCTGTTACTTCAATCTCTAACGTTCTGCTCTATCTGCTTTTCCTCAGAGTAGCTTTGCCTCGTCTGTTCCTGTTTGGCTGTGACGTCATCCTGAAAAGAAACATCAGCTGTGCTGCTTCCATCAACACCCTTGTTTATAGATGTTGGAGATCGGCCTGTTTTCCAGTGTGGTCCTGTGACTGGGTGGATGTGCTCTCTTCGTCCTCTGGCATGGGAGCTGCCTTGGAGCTCGTCTGCCTGGCTGTGTGTTTCCTGGACGGGGCCGCCTTTTACAGCTGCTTTTTGTGTCTCTGCTTCTGTCTCCTTGAACCCCAGTCGGCCTCAGCAGATGGCCGCTCACACTGACCCTGGTTCTGCTGGAGGTTTCTTCCTGTTAAAAGGGAGTTTTTCCTCTCCACTGTCGCTACAAGCATGCTTAGTGTGAGGGATTGTATTTGAGTCAATGAGTCGATGCAATCAACTGGTTTTCCTTAGATAGAAAACTTTGTATCAATTTGACTGTATGATCTGGTTGAACTGTAAAGTGCCTTGAGGTGACATGTGTTGTGAATTTGGCGCTATATAAATAAACTGAATTGAATTGAATTGAATTGAATTGCAATATTAGTCCATCTTATAGTCATACTAGCAGGGAAGCAGTGGTGCATTATGGTTGATTCTGGTTCTGAGAGTTATGCATCATAAAATCCCACCTCTCATGCTGTGATTGTTCCGGCCACATCTGGTTAGAGTGAATGTTGGTTTACCAGGCTGAGCATAGCAGAGTGGAGTGAGACAAAGTGTAATTTGAGGGGCTGGACTTTAGCCATTTGCCTAAAATCTCTGCCTTGTCCATTCTACAGTACCTGTCTTCTATCCTACCGTATTTTCACGACCATAAGGCGCACCGTACTAAAAGGCCCAGTCTCAGTTATGTGTGCCATTACTGCATTTAACACACACATAAGGCGCACCGGATTATAGGGCGCGGGTTTTATATACAGGTACATGTCCTCTACTACGTTTAAATACCTCTACTGCATATTTAAAAATAGAGCGGGAGCAAAACTGAGTATGTTCGTGCTTTATTCATGTATTTATTACAAAGTATTAATCAAACCTGGGAGCTGACCGTGAGACAGACACAGAGCACTATGATCACTCCTCTGAAACAGTTTACTGATGCAAAAATTAACTTAAAATGCAGAAATCTGCTGGCAGAATATGTTCGCTTTTATTATCCTGGTGCCTGCAGTTTAGATTATTTAGATGAAAAACACCTACCAACTGCCGCGGTGTACCGCGAGGAGGCGACCCGGCCAGAGGCTGCTGTTGAATGGAATTCCTACTGACAGTGCACCGCTGGAATGTGAAGGTCTGAGCGGCTCCGACAGAACTAATATTAGAAGGCAGGATGGTAATCTGGAGGAACTGACTGCAATAATTAAGTTTCAGGTGGACTTTCTCACTTAAAAACATATTAAAACTACTTTATTCCCACTGATCACAGCAAATATAGCTGCAAGGCAAAGAAAGGACACACTTTTGCACCGTGCAGCTAGAGCCGCAAAGCTGCTTCAGCCGCGCGTCAGAACTAACTGGTACAAGCAGCAAAAAATTAAGCAGCAGACGCGATTTGGCTGCTCTTGCTGCATGTGAACGTAGCATTACTTTGAACGGCCGGTTCACACCGATGTCAAGCGGTGGAAGTTCCTTTGTCAGACCTCCCGGAATAACAGCAAGCACAGCGTTCATTTGTTTCACCATGTTTTTCACATCGGCTGTGAGATGGGCACGCATGGAGTCACAGATTAGCAGCTATGGTGATGCGTGGGAAAAACCACCTGGTCTCCTTACATACACCTCCCTCAGCCACTCTTTCATCATCTCCTCAATGAGGAGATGAGGAGTTCTGCATAAAGCACATACCTGTTCTTTTAAACACAATCCACGCCCACACTTCCACCTTTAATGTCCTCATGTTGGTCTCAACAGCGTCTGCAGTAACAATACACATAGGGCGCACCGTACTATAGGGCGCGCCGCACATTTTGAAGGAAAAAAAAGACGTTTATATGCGCCTTATAGTCGTGAAAATATGGTAATATATCTCAATTAGGTTATTCTCCAAATTGCCCCTCCACCTAATCTTTCACTTGTTTGTGTTTCAGTTTACAAAACAATAAAAACATTAATAAAATATTTCAAGAGAGCCTCAACGTGAACAATTTTGGTAGTTGAAATCCTAATCATAGTAAAGAGAGTGTCTTAGTGGAGTTTTAAAATTACTGTTAGTGTTTTTAATCAATACACTTAAAATCTATTGTTTTTACTTGGCTAGAAATGATTAATGGAATTAAAACCATAATATGTTTTTTTATGTTTTGAGATAGTTGTAAACAAGAACTAGTGAAAGAATTCTATTAAGAAAGTCATTATAGCATTCTGTCTCAATGCAACCAGGTTTATGCAAAGGACTAAAGGCAGATTTAGTTTTTGCCCAAAGGTCTTTCAGTCAAGGTTGCATCTGAAAGACAGTCTTTTCAGCTGGTTGGCAGTAACTGAGACATACAGTATAACTAGAAAATCCATTGAGCATGCTGTGCTAGAGAATGCTGCAATGATCACCACTAAGAAGCATCATTGCCTGCCTATTCTGCCATGCTTTTACATTGTTTCTTATCCTTTCTTTCATATTGCCAGGGGATTAAATGATGCCTCATACCCCATGCCAAGGCCTTTCTCAAAACAAACCATTCATAAATTGAAAAAGCAATCAGGCAAATGCAGTTAGCAAACAAAAAAGTAAATACTCGTGTATAGGCTGTGAAAAGACATTTTTTCTTTCAGTGTGCTTGATAGAGCTATGCAGGGCATAAATATGCTGCAACTCCATTTTTCCTTTCAGTGTGAGTTTTCATTTTTGTACATTACTTTTGTGTTTAGCAGACACAATAGCTTCCAGAATCTCCATTGCTCCCTTTTACAGCAATGCCAGTTAATTTAATGAATGAGGATGTCTTGTAGACACATTACTGCTAAATCCATTCTTGCTTATTTAAGTAAAGTCTTCTGATTACTCTAATTAGCACAAGTCCTTGAGGCGAAAAAGTGAACATTTGAAATATGTTATTTTAATCATCACCTGTTTTTTATAACAACGTTTAAAATGATCAAAGTCCATTGTTTGTTAATTTCATAAACTAAACATTAATTAAAAACTAAACACAACTAACCATTAGCTTAAGAACATAAACAAAAAACTGCTCAAATGTTAATGTTAACATATTGAACATTTGAGTTATTTATTTCAGTATTTTGCACAAAAAAGGTAGAAAATGTTTATGATAGGGGTTGAGACCCTGTCTTTCAAAACATATGATGTTTTCAAGCCTTTGTTACTGTATATTTTGATGATTTCCTACTTACATGTAATGAAAAGTACTAACAAAAAGAATATTACATCGGAGGGACAAGACATTTTCAATTGAAAGTATGTTTGATCCCTGCTTAAAGGTTGCTTTTTAAAAGAGATTTTTAATCTTAGCCTCGCTGCCAAGGATTCCAATATGTACAATATGTCTATTTACCATGACTGTGTATAGTATGTTCTCTTTTACTGTAACTTTAAAGAGGTATGGTGGTGTAGTTAGTGGCGGGGTAAATTGTAAGCTCCCCAGGGGATTTTTCTGCACCCTTCCATAAATACACTACTTCTGGAAATATAAGTTGGAAAATAAGGAATACAAGGCATTACAAATGGAAAACCAAAGGAAACTAAACAAAATCAAGGAGATAAGTGACTTCGTAGTAATTAAAAGTGCAGAGTTGGGCATAGGGGCTAGAGGATTAAATGTGCACATGAACAGTGTTCAATCTAACATAAAGTGCTGAAACTAAGGCAGTCAGGGTTGATGTGAAGATGCTTACTGAAAATATTAGACAATTGAAAAGGGAGCTTGCTGCCTTTAAAGGAGAAGTTAGATTTCAATTTCTACTGAGCTAAAGCACATAACAGAACAATGTAATCTGGCGGAGCAGGGCATAGCAGCATTGGAAGAATGGAGTACAGAGTTGCTTTCGCAGTCACTGGAGATTAGAAACCATCTGCAAACAAATATGATGGATATGGAGGCACAGGCTAGAAGAGACATATACGGATCCATGGCACAGGAGATGATGATAATATTCAAGATTGCATTACAAACGTTTTGTATACAGAGCTTGACCTTGCTTAAACTTGAGCAATAACCTTCTTGACATTTAAGACCATCACCTCCCAGGCTCTAAGCTATAGTTAGTTATTACTTACTTCTTGGAGTTAAAAACATAAAGAACACATACTCCATATTGCTTGAATACAGTATATGCTTATACAGTGGTAAGCACATTTTTTGAACAGGATAACCAATTTGAAGTAATAGCACAAAAGAAGACATTTTTCTGTCCATGTTTCTGGACTTGATGTCATCACCTTAAGCACAGGCTCCCCTCAGGGCAGGTCCTGAGCCCCCTGCTGTTCACCCTCATGACACATGACTGCGTCCCCAGGTACACCAACAATCACGTTGTGAAGTTTGCAGATGACACTACGGTGATGGCCTTATCAAGGACAACAACGACCAGTACTATAGAGAGCAGGTGGAGCAACTGGTGAACGGGTGCAGAGATAATAGCCTGATCCTGAATGTGGAGAAGACGAAGGAGATCATGATTTCAGGAAGAACCAGCCTAACCACGCTCCACTGCTCATCAACAGCTCAGCAGTAAAGGTGGTCAGCAGCACCAAATTCTTGGGGGTGCACGTCACAGACAACTTGACCTGTGTGAAGTAAAAAATGTGTTTTCAAGTTATATATTTCTTTTTTATATAAGAAGTGTATTGTTGAGGGCCACAAGGATGTAAAATGACCCTGCAGCAACTAAGCAGAGCTGCATAACAGGATAGACATCTGTGCAGAAGCTGTAAAAACGAACTTTCAGTTTGAAATAGGTGTTGCTTATCAGTAGCAAACTAGAGCAATTAACGGTCAAGCGGTTACTAGGAACTAAGGGATAAGCACCTCAAGAGGTCAGTTCTGTGTTGTGTGACAGACTTTGTTTAATGTTTTGTAACTGTGAAAGTGGCTCTAGATATGTAAGGGGGTTGGGCCACCCAAGTTAGAGCTCGCTGATAAATTCTGTGTGACTGTGATGCTCTCCATTTGCAAGTGTTCTAATTAAAGGTCACTTTGTTCCTTGCAGTCTGCTGTGTCTGAGTCTCCAATTTCCAACGGACTTCACTCCTGGACTATAAACACCACCTCACTAGTCAAAAGGGCACAAAAGCACTTGTACTTCCTGCCAAGGATGAGGAGAGCCCACCTGCCCCCACCAATCCTCACGACCTTATACAGAAGTACCATAGAGAGTATTCTGACCAGCTGTCTTTCTGTGTGGTGTGGAGGCTGCAGTGCTGCAGACTGGAAGTAAGTTAGAAGAGTGGTGAGAACAGCAGGGAAGATCATCGGGGCTCCTCGTCCCTCCATAAAAGACATTTCATACCAGTGCTGCGTATCCCGAGCCCGTAGCATTATCAGTGACCCCTCACACCCCCACCAAGGACCCTGCTGCCCTCTGGGAAGAAGCTTTGCAGCATTCAATGCAGGTCCAACAAATTCTGAAACAGCTTCTTCCCCACCGCCATCAGACAGCTGAACTGTTGAGAAAACTCTAAATTGTGTGACAGACACTGCATCATACTGACACCAAACCAAAACACTGCATATTTGCACCATATTTGTATACACTCTATGTATACAAAATGACAACAAAAGTTGTCCAAGTCATTTTCCACAGTCAGAAAAATATTAAAAGGCTTTTCATTCTGCCAGACTAAGTTTTTGCTTTTTACTTATTGTTTGCAACAGTTCTTCTGATGCATCAGATGACCTGATTAAAAGAAGCATTATTATTCCTGGCACTAGTGCTTTTCTTATTCAGGATTGAACACACCCGTCAGCTCTGCCCAGTTTCAGGTTCACCTGCTCACCTGACTATACAGTATAATACCGGTCACTAGTGCCAGATTATAACTAGCTATCGGTGGGTTTTATCCAGCATTCTTGAAAACCTTTTTGTCTGCCTGCTTGATTCGGACCTGATTTTGTCTCCTGAATCTCTTAGCCTGCCTGAACCTCATTGGACCTGTCATTTTGTGTTTTTGGATCTCCGACCTGTTTTTTTTGTACAATGACCCCATTCTCTGATTCTTCCCTGGATTGTCTCTAGATCTCGGATCCCCTGGCTTTGACTCTAGACCTGCTATCTTACCTGTTTCAGCTCTCATGATTCTGATCCTGTACAGTCCCCTGGACTAGGGGTGTGGCAAAAAAAATTATTTACCAATATATATCATGATATTCAGCTGCCCAATATAATATCGATCATTTCAGTTCTTAATATCAATATTCAAATCAAAACATTACCGCCAACCTGGTAGATAGCACCTTTGAGCCTTTTGTTGTCCAGTGCAGAACCATTTATGAACAGAAACATTATGGATTCTGATGAACCTATGCAGCCCTTGCTTTTTTATCTATATATTTCATTTTGATCACTTGGTCAAATATTGCAATATATAGTAATATAACAATATCACATTGAATTGCAACACACATGCCAATTCTCACCCCTAACCTGGAACAACAACTATCTGTCATATTATTCTTTCAAATCAGCTTGGACTGATGCTGAAATCCTCTGAAGTAATTCAAATTGATGAACTGGTGAATTCCTCCTTCTCGTTTACATACCAATAAACTGTTTAAATGTATCTTGTTCTGGTTAAATTCTGGGTCTTCCATTTCCTGGTCATTACAAGGAGATTACAACTAGACAACACCAGTGAACGCTTAGATCTCAATGGGGATAGAGCAGATGGAAATAAAGCCATTAACATTCTCAGAATCCTCATAGAACTGAGGAGCTACATATTCATTGGTTAGGTGAGTTCATAGATGCATCTTGTCATTGCTAGTTGAAAGTAATATCAAAGTTGCACCAAATTCTGACGTTAGTAAACTACTATCCAGCCCATTCCATGAACTTCAATACCAACTGCCACCTAAGACAGCACATAATATGCATATTAATGCTTCCAGGAGTGATAGAGGGAAAAAAACAACATTTGCAGGCAGAGAGTGATTAAAAATATTTACATATGATGAACAGAAGGTGAACTTTGTAAAATAATTTATAGTATTCGCAGTATAGTTATTTTAACCTGAACTAAAACTAGTGCCCCCCATTTTACTGTACGACTGCATTGTCTTATTGAATGGGGGTAAGAGCTGATCTGACAATGAGAGGTTAGTTGGTTTGGGGCCTCTTGACAACATTTTGGGGAGGCTTCAGATGTTTCAACTGTTGCCCATCAAGCAGTGGACTACTTAAGAAGCCTGCTGCCAGCTCTCCAGTGCCAGAGTGTTAACCTTGTGGTAACTTCTTGCCCTTCAGAGTTCCTGGGCATTTATTCTAGGATCCTCTTTAACCAGTTCTCTCCATTGGTTCTCCTAGGCCTAATGCTCCTGAGGTTTAAGCTCCTGAGAAACCTTCTCCAGCTCCTGAAAAACCAGCTAAAAAGCTCAAGGTTGAGCCTTTGGTGATTTTCACAGTGGGCAACCAAGAGCATATTTAAAGTCACTTCTCCACTCAACCTGATCCGCACTCCTATGTGCTGATGTTTTCCCTTGACTTCAGAGACAAACTCTCCCAGTACCAAGACTCACAGAATCTCCTGGATGCAACTCAACTCATCTACTGATGGATAAACCCCAACCTCCAAGTAAGCACATTACAATTCATATTTCCCTCAACTCAGTTCAACTCATCTAAATTTCCTGTTCATTTTTCAGAGACTCTTGCCTTTCTCATTCCTAGTTCCGAGAATTCAGTATGCAATATAAATATTCTGTGTAAATAAACTATTTAATTTTTTCCTGTTTCCTGAGAGTGTCCTGTATGTGAGTAAAACAACTTCAGAAAATCATGATATCTGTGACTTTTTTTTCTTTTCTTTCTTTTTTTGATTTCTTGTACAGTTTATTTGTTTTAATCACTGTTTGAGTGTGTTTTTGCTACTCATTTCCATTTGTCTTTAATTCAATTTTTTTCTGTTCAGCACATTGGACAGCATTGTTGTATTTAAAGTATTTAAAAGCCAGTATATGGCACGTTATGTTTGGCAACTAGTTTGATAAAAACTAACCACATCTTGTGTCCTCATACGATTGTCTTTATAGATTTAAAAATTTTCATCCATGGACAAACATCCATTGTAAACCTCTTTGACAAAACTTTAATAATAAATGTGTGAATTACAAAGTAGTGGTTTTGTTTTCCACGCAAATCTGATTTTGTTGAACTGGTAAACTATGAGAGCTCATGAATTTTATGTTTAATCTACTGGGACAGATTCTCTTGACCTTGTTCAAATTTCCTAGGATTCTATACTTTAAAGGTTTTTTTGTTCTCCTTCAGAATAAAAATCTACATAAATCTGTTCTGTTAGTGTATGATCAATATAGACCGACATCTGCTGTTTGTTTAGTTGTTTTTTTTTTTTTGCTTTGCATCTTGATTTTTAGCAAACAAAGCTTAAGAATGACAGATGGCCAATTTGGGATGACTTTTGGTAACAAAACTTTGAGCAATATACATTATTAAAAGCAGAAGCAGGTTGCATATTGCTGTAATTTGCAGGTGACTTTTAAAAGTTGAATGTTAAATTAACAAATTACAGATATAGATCTACATTATATAAAAATCATGTAACACTATGGCATATTTCACATTTTTCATTTGCTAAAGTAGTGAATAGCACCATGTGAAATGATGCTTTTCTATGTTTTTGTCAAACAACAGATTGCAAAGTTTTTTTTTTTCTTCTATCTCCCTTCAGTGGCACAGCTGGGCTGAATGCAGTGACTTGGAATGAAGGCTACTGTAAAAGAGTGGAGTGGTCTTCCTGACTTTGTAAGTGAAGTATAGCACAGATCAGTTATAAAAAGTGCTGAGGCATATCCGTTAATGATGCTTTTAAATGCATTAAAGGCATTAAAACAAAATTGCTTTGGAGCGCATTTACCTGCTAACTTTGACAGACGTGGATGCGACTATGTCTCTTCAAAGATCATGTCACCCATGTTCTATTCAGCAATTCATCCCACTGTTTCTTCTTCCCCTTCCTCCTTAGAGTCTTTGTGCCTTTTTCAAACATGTGTGGGGTATAATCGAGGCCATTAGCAGGATGGAGAGGGGGGCATCACAAAAGAAACACATTGATGACAAACCCCCAAACTTCTGTCTTATTGTCCAAACTATTAAAGGAATTGATTGCTGCAACACGGAAGACTGATTGGATTTCTTTGTATTTAAAAATAGCAATAGCACTTAAAACCTTAAATAAATGAAAAGAAGAGGAATAATAATGATGAATTGCAGACCAAGGTGCAGTCATAATGCATTTAGCAGACAAAAATGCCAGGAAAAAAAAGCAATTTACTTTTAATAAATATCAAGGGTCTCTAAATGTATGTTCTTAGTTTTCTTTTGTGATTTTTTTTTGGCCAACTGAAATATATTTGTCAGTTACCTGCCTACACAGTTTAAAATACAATGATGTAAATTGTCTTTACTTAGAAAAATAGAGCTGTGAATTCAACTGACAGCACGTCAGATGCATTGGATCATCTCTTGACAAATATTGTTAGGGAGAGTTGTTGCTGCCTGTTTTCAACTCTTTCAGAATCTGCAAATAAATAGACTAATGGTAGACTTGTTTATGGTTCTGCCTCAACCTGTCACATATTTCGGGAGGGTGCAACCAGAGCTGAAGGGATACATTTAGGAAGGGACTTGTGATGTGAATTTACCAGCAGAATGGGGATGCAGAGGACTAAACATCAGAGGGGAGACTAGACTAGAGTATGGGTTTCTTTAGATCAAACAAGTGATACGTTAAGGAAACTCTAATTAAAACATGACAAATTAAAGGAGCCCTAACTACCACTCAATGAGTGAAAATAGTAGGGTATCTACCTCCAGAGTTACACTAGTCTTTATGCTCCTTTTGATTGGCCTAAATAAGCGCCAGCAGTAAGCAAAAACCTGGTATTGACACCCAGATCACATATGGACCACATACACACCTGCAAACAGCCCTCTGAATTTGATACATTTTCTATTCTTCATATAGCAAATATGACCAATATCAAAGAAAAGGTGGTATCAGAAATGAAGGTGGGATTTTATTGTACACAATAAAATCATGGTTAAAAAAAAACTCTCAGTAGGATCTATTAGCTTTTAGAATTAGACCTCAAGCACTCTGCATTTTGTCATGTTGGGCTTCACTGACTTAAAGCTACAGTGTGTAATTTTCAACGACATCTAACGTTCAGACTGCAGACCGCAGCAACATGAACATCTCCCCCCCACCGCTTCTCCCCCCAACAGTACGGCGAGCGTTACGGGACAAAATGTCTTCCACGACGTCCGCATCACCTACCTTCTCAAGTGATGAGGTTTGTTTACATAGATAATTTTAATACTGCCATCTATTGTTCAGTACTGTCTCAGTTCATCTCTCTCAACTTGCCGTAGTTACTTTAGAGTGTAATGGGCGATCTCGCAATCGCTAGTTTGTTGGCTCTGTGCTGCCGTAGCGCAAAGATGTCTGCCTCCATGGCTGCGAGACCCGCTCCAAGTAATTATAAATAACGAATTCTAAGGCAACGCAAATATTAAGGTTAAGAGGCTGAGCTCGTAGATGATGATAAATAACATAGTTATGTATAATATATTACATTTCTGACTGTATATCCCTGTAATTATTACACACTGTAGCTTTAACCCACATGCAGAACACACCACGGAGACAGGGGTAAAAATTCAATGGTTTATTGAAGAAGCACAAAACATGTAATCACAGATTCAGGTATAAGCCCGGGACAGACTTCACGTGGGTTCTCTGTAGAGAAGGGAGAGTTTGGTTAGCCAGGGGTCTGGAGTAGCTTGACTGAGTTTGATGTTGCTCTATACCTGAAGGTAATCAGACAGACACGATGAGAGGGGGAACCAGTTGGGTCCAGAGCTTGAGGGTTCAGCAGAGGGTTTACAGCGGCAGCGCTTGTCTTCAGACTTGAGTGTTTTTTTAGACCTTGAGGATTGCCTGAGCTCTCTCCTGAGAACAGAGTTCAGATCCCAAACGCGATTCTTCAGGTTTGGCTCGTGAGGGCAGGCGGACAGGTCTAGGAAGCAAAGAGGACATAAACAGATTAGATATTAGGCAATACTCTGTGTCACGGAAGATCAGACTAGCAGGCTTGGCTCAGGTTCTGCTAACCATAACTTGGCAACACTCTGGCACTGAAGACAGGTCTGGCTGCTGCTTATGTAGCTGGTCTCCTGATCAGCTGATGATCCTCAGGTGTGCCTGAAGCTCCTGCTCAGGAGACCAAGGGCGCTCTCTGCTGGAGACAGGTGGCAGAAACTCCAGATCCCAACACATTTAACTTCTATTCCGTATCTTTGTATGCCCACTGACATACTTATTTATCGCCTTTCAGTTTTCTGAAGGCCAATAAAATGTATGAAAAAGTTCCTACAGTATATAGGTTACATAAACAGGTATGCCCTCACATGTGCATCATTACACACATAGTGTACCAACATTTGTATCTATATTAGGATTTGTAATGATTGCCAATTATTTTAGAAGATAAATATAATGCCTTGATCACAACCTTTCTATACTTTACGTAATTTGACTATAGTTTGACGGTAAAAGTTATCACATGCTTATGATGCTCATTTCATAAAGCTGTGCTGTCTGTCAGTCATGTGTGGGTGCCTCAACTGAGATTTTAAGGAGGACATATGGCAACGTTAACGTGCAAGCATCCTTATGTAAATGCAGTTTTCCCTGTTTCTGCAGAACGTGTTTCCTGTCATTCGTAGTATTATACATCAGAAATCAGCTTATGTACTGCAGGTGTGCCTTAATACTCAGCAGATCGTATATGTCTTACACAAGGATTAGACGTTGTTTTGAAAAGCTTAAGGTAACTTGAGGGATAACCGTCTGCAGATGCCACTTGTTTAGTTGATATTTAAAATTCAGTGACTAAACTAAACATCCCAATAATATGGGGGAGCACAGTGATAATATTTTTCCTACAATACTGATTTTTACCTTGTGTTAAAAGTATCTCAGAGCACAATTGGAACAACCTTATGTAGTTCTATAAAGAAGCAAACTTTTTAATGTATTATTCTGCATGCTCACCACTAGACCCCTTTCCTCAGTCACTCACAAGACTGCAATGTTTCTTATGTTCTCTACAGAATAGTCTTGCAATCCTGTTATCAGCTTTGTTCCTACAATACCTGCACTAGGCAATACGTTTTTCAATAAAGCCTCTTAAGCTTTTCTCCTTCTGTGGTTGAGCTTCAATTTGTCCCATCACCCACTTGCACTCCAGTAGTTTCAGTAAGATTTGTTGGCTAAAGACTTAGTGGTTTGTTACTTTTACTCAAAAGAGGCTGGTGTCATGGTCTTGGTTCTGCTGTTCTTTTCTTTGCTCCTTGTTTTCTAGATTTATTGGTTTAATTCCAGTTTTGTTGTATTTCTAGATTTATATTAGTTCTCATGTTTTTCTGTTGTCCTCTTTTGCCCTCTTGTGTGTGTATGTTCCTTTCCCCTTGGCTCCCTCGTTGTCTCCTCTCACACCTGTTCCTTGTCAGCTCGTTAACCCTCCCTTTGTCTCTCTCTGCTATTTATGCTCTCCCTCTGCTCTCACTCTTTGTTGGTTCCTTGTCTTTGCTGTCCTCCCGTGCTGTTGTCCATGTTCCTCGTCTCTCCCTGGCTCCTCGTGTTTGGTTTCCCCCAGATGTCTCCATAGTTCTGGTTTGCTTTGATTATTGTTTGGATTTTTGCATTCCTGCCTTTGTTTCTGTTTTTGCCCCATTAAACTACCAAGAAATCTCCTCAGCCTCTCTGCCTCGGCATTTGGGTCCTCTACCACAACCAAACCCTGACAGCTGGTGTCTCTAAAGACACCTTTTCACAAGATATTTAAAGCTTCATCAAATGCAATCATTTTAAGGTTTAAAGTTAGACTCTCGGGTAAGACAAAGAGACATTTTAGGGGTGCAGTGGTGTGCTAGAGGAAATTGCACAACCAGTATGCAAAGCCGTTAGTTCTTGATGCAGCCTTCAAGGGTTAAATTCCTGGGGCCGTATTGATCAGAAAAAAACCTAGAGTGCTTTTTTACTATGTACTTTTCTTAGTGCAATGAACATGTGGAATTTACTCCTACTCTCAAACCTATTAAGACAAGCCATTTATCAACTTTCTCAAGTCTATGAATCACTCCTTCTAAATATTTAAAGTCATAGGGAAACGGCTGCTTCAACCGTTGCATTTCCTAATTCTTGGTGCTGCACCTGTTTGAGGTCGTTAGCTGCATATAGACACCTGTCCATCCCATACAATCAGTAAGAATTCAACTACTAACATGGCCAAGACCAAAGAGCTGTCCAAAGAAATTAGAGACAAAATTGTATACCTCCACAAGAATGGAAAGGGTTACAGGGAAATTGCCAAGCAGCTTGGTGAAAACAGGTCCACTGTGGAGCAACCCTTACAAAATGGAAGAAGCCTGACTGTAAATTTCCCTCAGACTCGGGCTCCATGCAAGACCTGGATTTTTTTTTTAAAGATTATGTCTTGTCTTGCAGTGGACATACACCTACGATAAAAATTTCAGAGCCCTCCATGATTTCTATGCAGAAATGCATGAACTCACAGAATTAGCTCCTCTAAACCCATTTTTATTTTGTTTTTTTAACCGCCTGCGCTGACTGGTAAAACTTCTCTGATCACTCTGATTCGAAATTGAATGCTTGTAAATTAGCCTCTTTATTTTTATGCATGCATGCTTCATTGTAGACGGCTCTGAACAGCCTCATAGAATCTAACATAAAGGCTTATTTATGGTTATGCCTAGTAGTGACATTTGGAAATTAGTGGCTTTCCGGGGTTAAAGTGGATATGAGGCACACCTACACATGACCTAGACATTGCAACACCCTTTCATAAAACTTTCATCTTCTACATTTTGTTTAGAAGAAGTACAATCAGTATTCAAATAGCACATTTCTTTCATGAGGGAAAAAGATTTGTGTGCATGAGGCCTAGGCCAATATGGTGAATGGCCATTCCAATTGTTTTACTGCTGTGGAGGAGAACTAGTTAGGAAACCATATTAAATTCCTACCTTTGTTCTTTTCACAACTGGCAGGAGAGTATCTCAGCACATAAGTCATTCTCCCATCTTTGCCATTTAAAGGGCCTTCTCTTCTCTTTATCTAGACCGGAGATCTTCAACATTTTCCAGGACCCCCACACTGATGGCGATATGGAGCAGTAACCCCCTAATTATATATATTGTATGAAGTTGTGTTTTATCAAACTGGTCCGATAGTCATTCTATTACAAATGGAGTCATGTAACAAAAGTAATTTAACCTTGGGATTATTAAAGTGTTTCTGATTCCTGGTTGATGGGACAGGTGTTGTAAATGAAACGGTGCTCAGCTTGAAAGAGCTTTCGTGTGTCGCTGAATGTGTGCATTGATGACTGAAAGACATCTTCTGCCTCCATTTATTTGTTTACAATGGTGTGTTGAATTAATGTTTATCTGTATTTAAAAACATTTCAATTAATGGAAAAAAATTGCAGGGGAGAATATAAGAACCCCGTTGCAGTACCTCTGTGGAGCCCCTAGGGTTCCCGGACCTCATGTTGAAGACCTCCGACCTAGACTATGAAAGCAATGGTGGATCAAAGATATAAGAAATCCATGGAGGAAAACAAAGCCATTGCGATGGGTTTGTCTGCAGTTAGTTTACATCAAATCTGTGGACCTGTAACAATAGTGGTGTAACCCTCAAAAGTAATATATACATTTTTAGATGCAAGCACTTCTTAGCATTTTTTTATCTTAGGGATGCTACAATTCCCTAATCGACATACAGCTGAAAATTAGGAATTACAAAAAAAAAAAACATGGCCTATGATTGATGGAATCCTAAATACATGTACTTGTGCCAAGCAGCATTGTTTGCCTCACATATTGGGGCACTTACTTTAAAAAGGCTCTTTAACCAAAATATCATGCTGGCTGAAATCTACATGAACTAAAAGATAAAGTTTTGCAAAATTCCAAGAGCAGCAAAGGATATTTCATATATTTAATGGCCAAATTCTAAATGATTCGGATCTGTAAGTTGTTGCAGCCATAACACTTGAATTATTACTTATTTTTTTTGTCTAACATCATGCGCCTATGCCAATTAAAAAGGTGTGTACTTGTTGGAGAAGCAAATTGTTATAGTTAGCTACTCTCAGGTAGCTAACAGCCATCAGATGGAGATAATAAATGAGGCAGGTGCTTCTAAAGGACAAAATCCCCAAACCTGAGCGGAGTGGTCTAAGCAGTTCAGTGCAGTGAGGAATGCTCTGATTTTTATATTGGAGAAACCAAACAACCTCTCCACAGACACATGTCTCAACACAGGAGAGGTTCCTCTTCCAGACAAGACTCTGCTGGCCACCTACACCTTGAGGACGCTCCTTTGAGGACTAGAATGTTCACATTTTGGTCAAAGAAGACAGGTGATTTAAAAGGGGTTTGAAGTAAGCCATTTACGTTGAGAGAGAAAAAAAAACATTTTAAACAGAGGGGGAGGACTTAGGTTTCAGTTCTTGAAAACCTATAATGCAGCTTTAGAGTTGATCCTTCCCATTATCACCTCAATCTTCATAGCCATGCAGGTGGTCAAAACATTGCTCTTGCAAGCCAGGTCAATAATAACCCTATTGACTCCCCATTACAGTGGTTTGGGCCTGATAGGTTTGCATTTTTTCTAAGCCATAACAAGGCTTTTGTTGAGTGTTTTGAGCACACACTACTCCAGACATTTTAAATTGAGAAAGCTTTCTGGATGGGAAGTGGAACATCTACAAACTTGGGGGAAAAAAAGTCCAGTGGTCTTGTTTTTACCTTTTTGTTTGAATGACTATGACCAAGATGACACAGAATCCTCACCAGCAAGCTATGCCTGATTGGCTGCGATCATCAGCAGCTGGAACCCATCAGCCTGCAAGGTAAGCACACCACTCACACAACACACCCAAACAAGCCAGAAGAACTGCAGCAAAAAGAAGTAAAACTAAATTCAGAGTCCCACATCTTCACAACTGCCATGATCAGCTTCATTACAGACCACCTCAGCAAAGTAACGCCTACAGCTTCCACTGTTCCTCCAATCGTTGGAGCTTGAAGAGAGTAATATTGGGCAATATTACTAGTTGTTAATACATAGGAGCAAAATAGAAAGTAATGAACGATTATTTTAATATGATATCACTAAAACTCACCATCATCATCCACTACAAATGCAATTTCTGCTCAAACCTTTTCTTTTCATTTGTGGTCTTTGTAATCATGATGCCTAGGATCATAAAAAAAATGGTTAGTTCTGTACAAAAGCAGCATGGCCGGATTCCAACAGGCCAATTTATGTGGACAGTGGCATTTAGATGAGTGACTGTGAATGTAGAATAGTTCTCATTGACTAAAATGATAAACTTAATAAAAAATTGATTGACCCTCTGCCTAGGAAAGAAATATGATGCTAAGATAGATGAGCTTGTCTCTCATGACAACACTGGTCTCCAGAATATTCATGACTCATTTTCTCCACTGAAAAACAGATTTGTTTCTTTCCCCGTCTATGCCCACTGGTTTACCCCCCATGTTCTGACGCATGAAAGCCAAAAGGTGGCAACTTGAAAGACCTTATAGAAGAACTGTTCTAACTATACACAAAGAAATGTACAATAATCAAATGTTACATTATAAGGACTCCATTGCCAGCACTAAAACACAGTACTACTCCAGCATAATCATTGCCAATCAACATATCTCCAAGTAACTTTTCTCTGTACTCAACGATACCTCCAAACCTCAGGAATCCTTTTCCCCACACCTTTATACAACCTCCTTCGACAATGTCATATTTCACAGGGAAAATCAAGAACATTCACCAGAACCTTGGATCAAAGCCTCCTCACGTCACCCGATTTCCCTCCACCTACATACTCATTCATCTCCTTCCATCTTCTTACTCTCTGGGAAATCACAGAGCTCATCCCAAAATCCAAATCATCCAAGCGTCAACTGGACCCCCTCCCAACGCAACTTGTCAAAACCGGCCTCCCCGCTCTGGTTCCCCTCATTTCCGCTATCATCCTAACCTCCCTCACCACTGGAACTGTCCCTACACCTTGCAATTGCCGGCATCACCCCAATTGTGAAAAAAAAAACGCGGTGCTGTCCCAATTAACTTCAACAACCTCCCTCCTATCTACAACTTACCCTTCATTTCCAAGATTCTTGAAAAAAGTTTCCTCCCAGCTACATTCTCAACCAATCTGCCAACAGCCTGAATAAAGCTTTCCAGTCTGGTTTCCGGCCACTCCATAGCACTGAAACAGCACTCTTCAAAATCACGAATGACCTCCTCATGGCATCTGACTGTGGATTACTCATCATCCTCATCTTCCTCGAACTGAGTGCAGCTTTTGATACCATCTGTCACACCACCCTCCTCAGTAGTCTTTCTTTGATTGGAATTATTAACACTCCAATGGACTGGTTTACTTCTTACTTCTTTGGCAGCATTCACTTCATTCAACTGAAGACCCTTAAATCCAACCCCTCCCAGTCACCCTCTTCAAAATGTAACATTTACTTCCACTGCAATGCCGATGACACCCAGCTCTAACTCACCACAAAACCATTGTCTTCTCTTCCGCCCACTTCCCTCACAGATTGCAACTGTGAAATAAAAGCCTGGTTCACCAACAACTTCCTTAAACTAAATAGTAGTAAAACGGAAGCTCTCCTTATTGGAACTAAATCAACTCTTTCCAAATCTAACAGCTTCCTACTTATTATTGACAGCTCCTCCATCTCACCGCCCCCTCAGGTTAAGAGTCTGGTTGTCATTCTCAATAGCACCCTATCCTTTCAGTCCCATATCAATAACATTACCCGGTCTGCCTGATTCCACTTAAGAAGCATCAACCGCCTCTGTCCTAGCCTTTGTATTTTTAAAATGGTTTTATTCTGTGTTTTGACTTTGTTTCTCCCATTGTGTTTTCAGCTTTTGTACGGTGACCTTGAGTGTCCAGAAAGGCGCCTTTGAAATAAAACATATTATTATTATTATTATTATTATTATTATTATTATTATTATTATTATTATTATTATTATTAAATTTGATCGGTCTGTCGAAGCCTTGATTTTTCCAGAAATAGTTGATGAAAATGGGCCATGTTATATTGGTCTGATGTTGACCCACTTTAGTCCAATAACAGAAAACTGGGTTTTCAACCTCTTTTCAATGATCTCAAAGTTACGGCTATTCACCTTTCACTTTTCTTCCAAATCAGAAGATGGTACTGCTACCTGTCTGTTGAGAAGTCAAGTGCAGAGGAAACTGGAGAGACTGAACTGTAATAAGTCACCAAGTCCCAATGGTGTCAGCCATAAGACTGTTCAAAGCAGGTCTTTTGGATTCTAGAGCATTTGGCGACAGTATTCTGCCAAAAGTCCATGTGATATAAATACTCCTATAAGCATTTCCACTTCATACAAACACTTATTAACTACTACTGGTTTGATACCCCTATCAGAAGAAACAACAGTGAGAAAATAAAGTCCAAAAAAATCCCTCAAACAAATTATGTTTGTGGTAAATCCTTTATTTAGTTTATAGTGGGCAGCGGCTGTTACATTTGTGGAATAATTACATAAAAAAATGTATAATTTTGTTATGTTTTTGGTTTATTATGAATTATTGTGTTTGCGAGCTTAACCGGGTGCCCCTGGACATGTTGATAGGCGTAGGTCTTTTGGCCTGCTTGGGAACATTGTATGTGTTCCCCAGAGGAACTGGAGGAGGTGTCTAGGAAGAGTGAAGTCAAGTTGACTCTTCTAAGACTGCTGCCCCCGAACAGGAGATGTTCTATCAGAAAGTTTTAGATGAATTCCATGGTCCCTTTGCTTAACTGTGTTTTTCATTACTCCAAACTTTTAATGCTTTGTATAACGTTTATTGTAAGATAAGGGAGCAGTCACGGGACAAAGATAAAATACAAAATTAATTTCTAAACTCTATCTGAAACAGTAATATCATATGAAAAAATTTAAACAATGCAATTTTAATACAAAATGTATATGAAGCGTTTAAAGTGCTCCTATAATAAAATCATAGCACCAAGTTTGTTGTTTCCAGTTTTACAAGGAGTGAAACTCTTGACAGTAACTTATATCATGAGAAGATCCTTTCTCATTAAATGGTGTAAGGGCAGGAATAGATAGCACATATCTGTAGCTGTCGGAATGGTTGCCGGATTAAAAATTAATACATTATTCCTTTTCCTGGTCATTACAAAAAAGTAAAAAAAAAAAAAACAATCCACTGGACATTTTTTTTAAGTTTAAAGACGTTCACTTCGCACCCCTGAACCTTTTTCAATTCATTTGTTGGACAAGAACATTGTCATAGTGAAAGAAGCTTTTTTTTAATTTAAAAATTAATTAATATTGAATTGAAAAAGATTCCTGGATGGGAAGCAAAATGTCTTCAAACAAAGTCCAGTGGATTGTTATTTAACTTTATTGGAATGACTATGACCTGCAGACTGAGAATCTTCAGCAGCAGATTCATTTTAACATGTAACATTTAAAAGATTAAGCTCAGCTGATAATAACGTTACAAAAAAAAAAACAGAGAGGCTTTACTTTTGACCAAATAAAGTGAAAAAAAAATTAAACCATATTCTTTAAGGTTTTTGATGGGAGGTGTGATAACATTTCTAACTGTAACACTTCCATTAGATACTGTTTTACATACTGAAGTAGGTTATGCACAGTTACAGCTAATGAAAATTAATAGTATGGTAAATTCACAGTAATTTAATTACTGGAGTGGCCTCAAGTACATCCTGACACTTCACATTAGGGCTGGATTTTCAGCAATGCAGGAAAAAAATTAACATTTTAAACTAACTAAATAATTGTCAACCTTGTTTCTGCAAATATCCTTCTAAACAGAACGATCATAACTAACACACCGTTAACTACAATGTATAATTACTGCCATGCTAAAACATATATATATTTTTTTAAATTACTAAAATTAAGTGACAATATTGTGAAAAGAAATTCATAACATTAATCCTATGAAATTAACTGTGAAATAATAAAGTTGTGATATTGCGGAAATAAAAAAGTAATATTTTATGAGAAACAAGTTGGAACATTGTGAAAAGTCATATTTTAAGAACAAAGCTTCACAATTACCATAATTAACTTTTAATATTATGAGAACAATGTCCAAAGCTCTTTCATTATGAGAATAAAACTGAAATATTCTGAGCCTTATGTAAACTGAAGAAATAGCAATGTTGCAGCTGCAGTAAATTCTTTGGTTGAGGCTGAAGTTAGGTGGATCATGTCACATCAGATCTTGAAAACTCTTGTGTCATAAATAGATTTTAAATTCATATTAATACAGTCTTACTCTTGTAATATTATGACTATACTGTTTGTCATTTTAACCATATTATTCTTTTTTATTTTTACTATTTTAATAAAAAGTAAGTAAATTATTTGGTCATTATTAGTAAATAATGAACAAAGAACTTTTTTATAGGACTGATATAGTCCCAATAAGAAAAGGTGTACAGTAAAACTAACCATTCTCCCTCTGTTTTCTCACGTGAGACTGAGCTCGAACGAACAAGTGAATAGCAAGGGAGGAGGAAAGCAAGAGAGAGGGAGTGCATGAGGGGAAGAAGGAATCTATTACATAGCAGCAAAGATCTGTGACAGAACAGGAATTTATTTGAGCAGAGACTAGGTGGAGGAACACAGCAACAATAGAAGCAGCACTGAACTGCTGTATTCCTCAGTGCCCCCACCGCAGCTGGAGACAACTTGGACTCAAAAAGCAGGAGGATCAGCGAATACAGGTTGGGAGGAACATACCGCTCCAATGCCATCACTTTGAGGAATTTCTGGATTAATATCTTGCCTTTTTTCTAGCTTTGGCTTGTACACTTCCATTTCCTTTTTCTTTCATATATTCATACTTTTTCCTCTGGCTTGATTTAAAGGAATAATCATGGCTGAAATGACAGTTGGTGTCCATCTCTAAACAGGTCATACATGAGTACCGGTCATGGACATAGAAAAGCTTTCGGCAAATTTGGTGCTTTACAGGTGCTGGTCATAAAATTAGAATATCATGAAAAAGTAGATTGATTTCAGTAATTCCATTTAAAAAGTGAAACTTGTATATTATATTCATACATTACATACAAACTCATATATTTCAGATGTTTATTTTGTTTAATTTTGATGATTACAAATGACAACAAATGAAAATCTCAAATTCATCATATCAGAAAATTAGAATATTGTGAAAAGGTTCAAAATTGATGGCCCCTGGTGCCACACTCTAATCAGCTAATTAACTCAAACCACCTGCAAAAGCCTTTAAATGGTCTTTCAGTCTAGTTCTATAGGCTACACAATCATGGGGAAGACTGCTGACTTGACAGTTGTCCAAAAGACGACCATCGACACCTTGCACAAGGAGGGCAAGACACAAAAGGTCATCGCTAAAGAGGCTGGCTGTTCACAGAGCTCAGTGTCCAAGCACATTAATAGAGAGGCGAAGGGAAGGAAAAGATGTGGTCGAAAAAAGTGTACAAGCAAGAGAGATAACCGCACCCTGGAGAGGATTGTGAAACAAAACCCATTCAAAAATGTGGGGGAGATTCACAAAGAGTGGACTGCAGCTGGAGTGAGTGCTTCAAGAACCACCACACACAGACGTATGAAAGACATGGGTTTCTGCTGTCGCATTCCTTGTGTCAAGCCACTCTTGAACCACAGACAGCGTCAGAAGCGTCTTGCCTGGGCTAAAGAGAAACAGGACTGGACTGCTGGTGAGTGGTCCAAAGTCATGTTCTCTGATGAAAGTAAATTTTGCATTTCCTTTGGAAATCAAGGTCCCAGAGTCTGGAGGAAAAGAAGAGAGGCACTTCATCCACGTTGCTTGAAGTCCAGTGTAAAGTTTCCACAGTCAGTGATGGTTTGGGGTGCCATGTCATCTGCTGGTGTTGGTCCATTGTGTTTTCTGAGGTCCAGGGTCAACGCAGCCACATACCAGGAAGTTTTAGAGCACTTCATGCTTCCTGCAGCTGACCAACTTTTTGGAGATGCAGATTTCATTTTCCAACAGGACTTGGCACCTGCACACAGTGCCAAAGCTACCAGTACCTGGTTGAAGGACCATGGTATCCCTGTTCTTAATTGGCCAGCAAACTCTCCTGACCTTAACCCCATAGAAAATCTATGGGGTATTGTGAAGAAGAAGATGCAATACACCAGACCCAACAATTCAGAAGAGCTAAAAGCCACTATTAGAGCAACCTGGGCTATCATAACACCTGAGCAGTGCCACAGACTGATCGACTCCATGCCACGCCGCATTGCTGCAGTAATACAGGCCAAAGGAGGCCCAACTAAATACTGAGTGCTGTACATGCTCATACTTTTCATGTTCATACTTTTCAGTTGGCCAACATTTCTATAAATCCTTTGTTTTTATTGGTCTTCAGTAATATTCTAATTTTCTGATATGATGAATTTGAGATTTTCATTTGTTGTCATTTGTAATCATCAAAATTAAACAAAATAAACATCTGAAATATATGAGTTTGTATGTAATGTATGAATATAATATACAAGTTTCACTTTTTAAATGGAATTACTGAAATCAATCTACTTTTTCATGATATTCTAATTTTATGACCAGCACCTGTATATTGCTCACAATTTTTCAGCATCACTCTACGGTCTTCTCATGTCTGCACCAGATCTATTTGAAACATGTTTATGGAGTTACTGGCTATTAAAACATTCCTCTAAAAAAAGGCCTATGGCTGTTTTTGTTTCCCACTCCAACTGACTATCTTTTTAAGTTTGGTGGAAAGAAAAACAGGATACTATGAGCTTTCTCTGAACTGGGATTTGAAATTTCCTGGTGAGTACAATTTTTAACATGTTTATTTTATTCAAATACTATTTCAACATTGCTGATATCTATGTATTCATTGAAAACAAGTTATATTTGGAGAAAAAATATATATTTCAGATACTTTTTATTGTTATTTTGTTGTTTCTTGGTGGTACAGACTGTTGTTGGACTCTTATCTTAAATCAGCATAATATTAAGAGGGTATTGATGCATGGGAACTAATTCTGCATGAATTCATGATCTTCTTACACATTGTTCACCTTTAAAAAGGAATTGCTAACATTTACTAAAGTTAGTCATTATGATATCATTGTACTTTATTAACAATATGTTAGGTTTACTGTATTTGGGTGATGTTTGAAAAGCAGACATTGTAGTTCAATGTAGATCACAATAAAGAAAAAAAATCTTTTTATATGGATACCTTTTTGATGTTTTTCTGTGTAAATTGGAAGTAAGGTAAGGCCCAGTCCCATTTCTCTCACTTGGTTCTGAGATCACTCCAGTAAGTTCCCTCCACAGTCAAGTACACTCAATAAGAGAACTGTAAGTGAAGATTTTCTCCCTAATGGGAAATGGGACACCACTTGTTGTAAAATTACATCCCAGCCCAGTAGATGGCGGTAATAATAATCCTGTGCACTTCATTGATGTGTTCACCTACGTCATGCGTTAACACAACCTGCGTCACCTTCTGCATGAAAACTCTGCCATAATGATAACTTTTCACCAAACACATGCATAATATTGAACAACAAATATATAACAAAAAATAAGACTGAAAATTAAAATGTAAAAAGTTCATTCATCAGCAAGCATGGATAAATAAAGGTCTCAAACAGGCTCTAAATTACTTGACAATCAATGTAAAATAATTAGCTATGACAACTCTTTCATCCAAATGACTTTAACCAAGAGGGAATTTCTACTGGAACTCCATTTTTTACCAGAAAAGACTGGGACAAATCATGGTCACTACCTTATCAATGCCCCATTAATAATAAAATCTGTGAAATTAATTTCAAAATTCTTCATAACATCTATCCTGCAAATAGTTAAATAGCTAAATATCCTAAAATAAATCTATATTGCAATTCTGCAATCCAATTCTGCAATATTGAACCTCTTATAACCCCTCACCTATTCTTCACATGACCTGTAACCACATATTTTATGAAAAGTAATAGAGCAGTAGTTATCTCAAAAATTAAACTCCAGTATAACCCTCCCTGACCAGAGCATTATCACTTGTTTTACACACCCAAACAAGGAACTGGCAAAACTAATTATTCTATTTATATTATTTGGAAAACTTCACATTCACACATAAAACAATAAATAAACTAACTCCATTGTTAACATATATCAGAAACTGATCCTTCATTTATCCCAAATACCAAATTAATCTAAAATCTTAAAGCCCTTACAACTTTATTCACCCTCAAATGCACTTATCATTATTGCTGTTTTATTGTGTTCCTGAAATTACAGTAATATGATTGTCTTTTCTTCTATAAATATCATATTGATCTTTTCCTGTACATTTTCCGGTATATTATGTATATGGCCAGCGGGATCGTGCCCAGGGCTGATCCGAACAAACCGATTTGCAATGTACATGTTTTAAAACATCAGTAAGGAATTTAGTTGTATTTACATCTAACTAAGATATCCCCACACATTTTTTTTATTTTAAATGTGTGGTTAATTGTAAAATTATACTTATGTTTGTGCAGTTCTTTTCAACAGCCACTGCGTTCTGAAGACAGCTCCTGCTCTGAAGGGATCATTTTAAGTGTTAGAGGGCACTTCCCCTTAGCTCTTATAACTATTAGGACACACTAAACTTACAGATGAACGTTCAAAACCCGAGTGCTAGGGACCAAACTGAGTGCAAGTGAGAGAAATGGGACTGGGCCTAAGAGTCTGTTTCAGTTTTGGGGTTTTCACAGATGTTAACTGTACGTAGATCAGTTTATTCAAAACTGTTAAAACTGCAATGGTAAGATAAAAAAAGAAATCCACATTCTGTGTAATTTTGTTTATCCAGTCCTGTGTTAAATTTAGGCAGAGTCGGGTTGGAATAGATGCAGCCTTTAAACCGATAAAAGACTAGATTTCAGCATAAAACAGCAGTTCAAGCTTTGATATTGTCAAGAAGTGTCATTAGATGATGCATTGTTTTCGATAACACCAAAAAGGAAAGTCATTCTTGAGCAGCACTGCATGCAGGTTGTGTTACCACAAATTACACCTTTGATAATTTGAGAGGATTTAAAGAGATCTGGAAAAATACAGAAACATCTAAGACATGTTATTTCGTTTAAAATGCTACTGTATTTGAGGCACAGAATTTTTCAATTCTGTGAAACTTGATATCAAATACTGTAGGGGCATTAGTTGAGGCTTGTCTAACCTCTTTTTTTTAACAGCTATCAGTGCACATCACTGTTTTGTAATTTAAAGAGGTTGAGAATCAAGTACATGAAACACTGTGGGCCTGTGACTTCAGCTGTGAAGTGTTGGTGGCTGGTGTTTTTCTATTTATCTCAGTCACACTACTCTGTAACATACAGGCCTGTGAAGATAAGAGAAAGCAGTGCACACACACTCAGGTTAGGCCATCATCAGTTTATATGCATTCAGGAAACTTGAGATAGTTGACAAGTGATGGAAAGAACATGTCAAGGTAAACCAGTGTAAATAAAATAAAAAAGGATGCACATCTGCCTTTAAACTAAAACTGATCTTTTTTTACACCTTTAAACAATGACACTGTACCAGTTACACACACAGTTAATCTGTTTTTAAGAAATCCTTTACTTTTCATTTTTTCTTTTTATGGACATGATATACCACACAGTCACTGTAGTATTATACCGATACCTACACAATGTGAATCTCTTATTTAATTGCATCCCATTGACATTATTGGTTCCTCTGGATCTATGGAGCTACCATTAACACCCTCATTGCTCTCGAAAAAGGATGCTTATAGAAAGTTGTGTGGGTACTGTAATAGTGAGGGTACAAGTAAGCTGCACCTTCTGTCATGGTCCTGGCACTAATTGTTCTGCCCCTGGTCACCTGTCTAATTGGCCCTGCTGCTGATTATCGCCGATCTGTTTCCCCTGGTTCCCAAAGCTTTTTATGCTATTTGCTTGCCTGCCATCCGAGCCAGATTATTCTAGCTGTTTCGTTGAGAGTGATTCTAGCTTTAAAGTAAGTGTTTTGACTTTTTGATTCTGATCTGTCTTCTGCCTCTGGTTTCGCATTTTTGCCATTTCCCTGTCTGCTCTCTCAGTTAGATTTTTGAACTGACTTCCTGCATTCTGTTGGTTACCTAACTTGGACTGTGTTACTGAGCTTGACTTGTATTCTGCTCTCTGATCTCCTGGTCAGTGAATCTGGTTTGGACTATACTTTTGGCTTTTGGATTATCCCTTACGGACACTGTTGCTTGCTCGGCATCGGCTGGCACCAGCTCCTCTGCACCCTGAGCTCTGAAGCGGTAACAACACCAAGGAGCAGACAACTACCCCCCGGGTCCCCCCCCCCCTCTCTCTGAATTGGAATGAACTCTCAGACAGGTCAGTGACTTTTTCTCCTAGCCGTTATCAGCTCAACATTCTTGTTAGTGACCTGAGTTTCCTGTCTCTGCAGAGAATCTAATAATGTGTCACAAAGAAGTTCTGCCACTCTCTTTTTGTAAAAAAAAAAAAAAAAACTGTCCTGTTTGTCTGCTGAATATTGGATCCAGGGTTCTGAGGTTGTTACACCTTCTCTCTATAAAACAGTGACTTGCCACCTTGAGTCTCCTACATTTAACAAGGGTCAAAATGTCAGGAGTGCTTGCAAGACAACTTGTGGTTTTGATTATGTTACAAGACTGCCGAAAGCAGCTCTAAGTCTTTCATGTTGACATTTGTTCATCTCCAATAGAACAGTTTCAGTTAAAAGAGCTGGGGCTTATTTCAATCCAAATACAGAAAATCCCACCAGTGGAATTATACTCAAACTCAACCATTTTAAATAGCCCCAAATAATTGGCAAAAGCTTGCCCAACTCACAAAGATGTTAAATTGATTTGAATGTTTTAGGATGCTCTAAGCAAAACAACAAAAATAAATACAAAACATCCTAATAAAAGATAGGTGCAGTTAATATTTGATATTCCATGGGCCCCTGAACACAAAGGCTTATGGTACAAATACTACTATGTAGGCAATGAAGAAAAAAAGCATGTTTCTTGGATAGAAGGAGCTGTTTCAAAGGGAGAAAAAAATGTGTTGTGAGGTCAGACTGATCAATCAATTAAAATAAGCCACCACTCTCTGAAAAGTGTATCAGCTCTTATTAGTACATTTCCCTTGCAGCAATAACATCCTAAAATCACATCTAGCAGGATCATTTTTTTGATAGTTTACATTTTTTCCAAGTAGAATATTTCCACTACAGTTCAAGATTCTTGTTTCCTCTTATGTATCGGTGGATTGGTGATTAAGTGGTGTGCAGTGGTTTACTGTGTTGTCTTTTTCCATAGTGTATGTTGACATGAGCAACAAATGTTTATATGGGTTTAAAAATCAGAAAAGGTAATTCTGTGGAATATTGAAGAAAACAATAGATTTGGATTTTAATGGTGCATTCACACTCATGTTTTAAATGTCAAAAAAGCATCCAACACTTCAACTTGGATGCTTGTGCATTTAGAAGTCAGGCACTATAGATGTTAAGCTACTCTGTTCTTTCTTTTCAATGTCAAGAGGTGCTTGGAAGTACACTATATTGCCAAAAGTATTTGCTCACCTGCCTTGACTCACATATGAGCTTAAGTGACATCCCGTTCCTAATCCATAGGGTTCAATATGACGTCGGTCCACCCTTTGCAGCTAGAACAGCTTCAACTCTTCTGGGAAGGCTGTCCACAAGGTTTAGGAGTGTGTTTATGGGAATTTTTGACCATTCTTCCAGAAGCGCATTTGTGAGGTCGCACACTGATGTTGGACGAGAAGGCCTGGCTCTCAGTCTCCGCTCTAATTCATCCCAAAGGTGTTCTATCGGGTTGAGGTCAGGACTCTGTGCAGGCCAGTCAAGTTCATCCACACCAGACTCTGTCATCCATGTCTTTATGGACCTTGCTTTGTGCACTGGTGCACAGTCATGTTGGAAGAGGAAGGGGCCAGCTCCAAACTGTTCCCACAAAGTTGGGAGCATGGAATTGTCCAAAATGTCTTGGTATGCTGAAGCATTCAGAGTTCCTTTCACTGGAACTAAGGGGCCAAGCCCAGCTCCTGAAAAACAACCCCACACCATAATCCCCCCTCCACCAAACTTTACACTTGGCACAATGCAGTCAGACAAGTACCGTTCTCCTGGCAACCGCCAAACCCAGACCCGTCCATCAGATTGCCAGATGGAGAAGCGCGATTCGTCACTCCAGAGAACGCGTCTCCACTGCTCTAGAGTCCAGTGGCGGCGTGCTTTACACCACCGCATCCGACGCTTTGCATTGCACTTGGTTATGTATGGCTTGGATGCAGCTGCTCGACCATGGAAACCCATTCCATGAAGCTCTCTGCGCACTGTTCTTGAGCTAATCTGAAGGCCACATGAAGTTTGGAGGTCTGTAGTGATTGACTCTGCAGAAAGTTGGCGACCTCTTCGCACTATGCGCTTCAGCATCCGCTGACCCCGCTCCGTCAGTTTACGTGGCCTACCACTTCGTGGCTGAGTTGCTGTCGTTCCCAAACACTTCCATTTTCTTATAATACAGCTGACAGTTGACTGTGGAATATTTAGGAGCGAGGAAATTTCACGACTGGATTTGTTGCACAGGTGGCATCCTATCACAGTTCCACGCTGGAATTCACTGAGCTCCTGAGAGCGACCCATTCTTTCACAAATGTTTGTAAAAACAGTCTGCATGCCTAGGTGCTTGAATTTATACACCTGTGGCCATGGAAGTGATTGGAACACCTGATTCCAATAATTTGGATGGGTGAGCAAATACTTTTGGCAATATAGTGTATTTGCTTTGATGAGTGAGAAAAAAGTATTTCAACATGTTTTTGTAAAAAAAGTATGTCATCCGTGCAGTCTGGTCTTCAGGTTTATGATCCTACTTTTAAATAATTTGTTCTTGTTCCGCACAAACCCACATGTAACAGTGCTAGGAGTTCCTGGATTAGCTTCCCTGGTAGTTTCACATACTGCACCCAGCTGCAAATGTTATTATTTACTAACTGCAGTGATGACTGACAAACCCACGGCACAGAATGCCTAGAAAGCTTCATGACACCATTGACTCTGCATTTAAACTAGATTCCCTCGACAAAAAAATGTTCAGTCTAAATGCAACATTATGTGTTGTTTACATAAATGTTCAGTTGTGTGTATTCTTATTAGCGTGATGGGTATAGAATGTGGTTATTTGTCAGGATGTGACTACTTATGATTGTTTTGAATAATCAAGATTGCTTCTTGGGCATCTAATGGGGAAAGCTAAATGTGCTATTCACATTTGGAGGTCAGATAATTATTAAATTATTTACTTGTCAAATTAATTTGAAACTTAATCACACTGCTCTACTATTAAAAACATTTAAAACATCATGTAGTGAATCCTTATCAGCCTAGATGGAGTGCTTGCAAAGCATAGTGAGGGATAAATTACATTGTTATAGTCTATAATATTTAAGTAACAGGTTCATAGATGATGTAGCAGCAGGACATATGCTTCGGTATGCATACAGTATTTAATTCCAAAAGCGGGCATTACATTTTTTCTTAAGTGTGAAAGACGTTTTTTCAACAAGCTGCTACAGATGCATAAGTTGTTGTATATGAATAATATTTAAATGTATGGTAGCAAAAGGAGGAAATACACTGCAAATGGATACTAGAGTAGCAAATACTAAAGTACAGCAAAACTCAATACTGAGACTAGCAAACACAAAAATGATTATAGAAAATATAAAATATATGCCAGAGAAAAATGCTACATGTAGCAAAAACATCTTTACAAAACTAAATTCCACATAACAGAAAGGCTCCAGACCAGTTGAGAGAAATGATCATCGACTCTTATGGGACCAGAATGTAGACATTACCACAAATGAATGTTAATGGACAAGACTCTTTGTAAGAAGTCAACAGGATGCCAACCTAGAGGACATTTGGAGGTAAGAAGGAAAAGGCACCTTTTCCTTAAAGACTATTTTGTCTCAGTATTTCTGCTTCAGTTTAAATAAGGTCACCACATATGAAACAGTATTTGAAATTGGAAAATCATTTAAACTTAAATCTGAGGGTTGAAAGTTAAAGTTATATGACAGGAGGGACCTTCTATTTAGGTGAGAGTGACTTTTAGGCACAGTTAATTTAATACTCTGAAAAAATGTTGTATTTTAGAATTTAGAAAGAATTAAAAGTAACTCAATCAAAGGACATCAAGCTGTGTTTACTTAAAAAAACAAAAAAAAACTTGAATGTTTAGGACAGGTAACAAGTGTGGTATCAAAGTAAAACAAACATATCATGCTTTGATATGGTAATCTAAGTGTTAGTTAGTGTTAGCATATAACAAAGCTCATTTTAATGGCACTGCTTGTTTTAAGAACAATATAATACATAAATTCCTGAAAAACATTTTTCCCCTATGCAAAAAAGCAAACTTGTTTTCTCTTTTCTTGTAGAACAATCTCTTCAATCTTTAAAGTTGTCTTTATTTGATGTCCGGAAGTTGATTCAAAGTTCCAAAAGAATATTAATGAAGGCGCAGAAATAAGAATCTTGAACTTAGCTTGATTATACAGTTTGATATGCTTTAAAATCACGTTTATCTTTTTAAACTTCTTTCAGTTGACAAAACCTTTTGAACACTGACCAAATTGCTTATTTAACATATTCAGGGATTGAGGCATGTTTTGAATCCTAATATTCCAGCAGGACAAGTCCTTTATGTCCTACTGCACAAAGGTCTCTCTCACAAGCATCTTTTGTACCTGCCTGCCATCTGGAGTAGACATTTGAGAGTGTGGGCTTGTCAGCACAGGTCAGGTCTGCTCTAATTAGTATTTCATCATAATTAGAGTGAGACTGCAGACAGACAGCTCTTTGCAATTCAGTGCAATTTGTCCGTGAGATAGGTGCTGGCCGAATAGCAAAATCAGTATACAATAGAGTAAGACATGACTTATCATGATAATCAGACAAAACGTAAGGTTGTCTAAAAGCTGTAACCAAAAAATAAAATCTGATTAAGGAAAGGAAATTTAAAGCACACTAAAATCTATAGAATATCAGATGTATATAATGTTTATGCATCTCAGAAAAACTCTTTGGCAAAATGTATCCTTAATAACAAGTCCTTTTTCCTTGTTCTCACCCTTATTTTTTTTTTTTTTCTCATCCACTTCCACCTCTTCCTTCTCATTCTTAACCTTCCATGCAAAATACTGTAGGTATGTGAATTTCATGAAATGCAAGAAGTTAATTATTACAAATAAACTAGAAAAGAGGATATGGCTCCTTGAATGGAGTTTGCTCACATAGATTGGTCCCTTTCAAAAACCTGTTTTGAATGTTTAAAATGTATTCTTTGCTTACTAATTTAACAGTAAACAATCACTGTGTTTAAAGTGGAGTAAGATGGATCAGTATCATTGATACTGAGAACCACCAACATCATACATTATCTTGATAGGATAACATTGTTTTGGTGTTGGATTTATAAAGCATTTAGTATTGTTGACCTGGATGCCTGGGTGTGAATGTGATCTACTACTGTATGAAATACATTTACTTTGGCTTAGACTGATCCAGTGTTTTTCAACCTTGCTAATTTAGGCACACTGCCCAGCATGTTTTAAGGTGCATTCAGGCCGAGTGGATTTACATAGTACCCCTATGCAAACTGGAGATGCGTGGGAAAGTGGCCAGCAGTGAATCCCACGTGGGGTTCACTGCTCTGCTCTGCTTTCACCTGATGCTGCTTGACAGAACTGAGGTGTTATAAAACAGCGACAGATCAGTGAAGTCAAAAATCTGAACATTTCTATGGAATTGCATTGTGGCAACCAATGAGGTTTAAATGCTGATACATTAATGTTTGTTTTTCCTTATATGCTCATTACATTTGATTACCAACATCTTACCAAAAAAATTACTAAAGATTAATCCTCTCATGTCTGCTAGCTATTGGCTCAGTCACAGACGGTTTAGAATAAATTTACTTAAGATTATTTCTGACTAAGCAAATAATTTAATCAAATATCATTTTACTAAATAATATTTGGAAGGAGCTGCTGCCCAGAAAGTAGAATTCATGAGGATTACATAGACCTACTTTTGGCAAGATTGTGATGAATAGCATTATGGATGGATGAATGTTTAAAGGTCTCATGCAGAGGTCACATATACATATCTTAAGAGCCATATGTGTCCTGATGCCTGTGTATGAGATCAACAAATTAAGAAAAAAACTTTCATCCCCTCCTTGCTCCAGCTCGTAGCTAATGTTTTCTCAGAATGGTCCATCTGAAAATCAGTCCCTTTGTGACATCAGGGGAAATAACCACTCCCCCTAGCTATCTGAGTCCAACCTCTGAAGGAGTCCTCTAGCAGGTGCCATCTTTCTGCTCACCAACGTCCAAACAGATGTGGCTGTGCTAAAAGCTAAGCACAGCAGTTGCTCTGACCTCATTTTGCATATTATTTTGAAACCCTAACCCTTTAAAAATCAGTTTGCATGATATAGACCAGGGGTAACCAATTAAAAAGCAGTGGTAAAAGAAAACAACCAGTAAAGGTCCGGAGACATTTTTTATCATAATCTGTTACTTTAAACAGAATTTAACACTGAAATGAAATCAGGTGTTTATACATCCATGTTAGACACTGACTTTAAAAAAAAAAAAAAAAAAAAAAAAAAATTTTCAATTTTAAAATCTAAAGTGTTTTTTTTTTTTTTTTTTTTTTTTTTTAAGTAGAGAAAAACAATCGTTCAGTTTGGTTTATAGACAATTTCCTGATTCAGATATTTTACAAAACACCTGAACCAACCAATTTTTCTTCCTTTCCTTTTTTATGGCTTATTGAGAGCAGCGGGCTTACGGCTGACCTGCAGGTCTTTAAACCTGGGTTTGATTGGTGACAAAGCCATTCTGAAGCACATATCAAGGTGCTCATTTTGAGCCTGGATCGATATTTATTTTTGATGATGTTCATGGTGGAGAATCCTGCTTCACAGCAGCAGGATGAGCCAAACATACTCAAAATGTGCAGGGCCTCTTTGAGCACATCATTTAACTTTTCTGTCACCAGTTCACCCCGCTTCTTCCAGCCCTCCACACGTTCTTTCACATTTTCTCATTGTACTCATTCTCTATTCTCCTTCTTTCCCGTCGCCCTGCTTGCCACAGGTTTGCCTGCTGTGTCTAAAAGTAGCCAGCAGTAGCAACCCCGACTGACACAGCTCATTGGCTAATTTTATCACTTGTAGCATGAACCTGGATGCTAAGGAGGGCTTTACCATACAAACAGGAGAAGCGACGCAAGTGGAATTAGACACTGTTGTCCGACAAGATGCAGTAATTTAAAAATGTTTTAAATCAGATTCGGTCCAGATTAGCCAGCAGGTGATCTGGACCATGGTCCGCTAATTCGGGACATCTGATATATGCCCTTTAACTTTCATCTGAAGATTACAAATTTCTAGTTTTTTCATATTAAGCCATCTCTATAATCAAACTGAATTTAATGAACAATGAGTCTTTTTAAAGGGAAAATCATATTTTTAAGTATGGCACACCGGATTTAGCCTGTTTTCTATCAACTCACCCGAACAGTAGAAGGCTTCTTTTAGCCTACAGCTGTAGCCAAAGCTGAGTCAGTGAGTGACTGGCTACCACTGGAATAAAATTAAAAAGTAAAGAAAACACATTTACAAATTTCTAGCTATAGTATAATATTACACACAGACACACACCTCAGTGGGGATTTGAACTTCACTATTTTGGGGGTTTTGTCAGTGAAATATCACACATTCATATCAGTATTAGGAATGTAAAAAATATGACAAGTGCACATGGTCTTCTAATTTTAGTAACAGGAGTTAAGTAGAGTTCTGTCACAAAGAAGCTTAATGTTGATAAGGAAATGAAGCTGGTTGAATAAATTGTAAGTGGAAGGAATACATTAGCAGCACATACTAGATTTTGGGCTGGGTTTCATAATGTCCAATCACATTAGGTCTTCCCATCCTCCCTTAAAACAGCTGACAGTTTCATAATGACTAAGAAGCAGAGTCCTGGCCAACATTTAGTTAAAGCATTTTTTTCATAAGCATTTTGCTTCAGTGATATTTATTATGCTTTCAAACTGACAAGCCTGTTGTGTCAAATACAAATGAAAAATATTTTAAAAAGCCCACATGGAGTTGAAAGCAGCCCTTTGCATAACCTTTATAGAAAATACAATTGTATTTTATATATATGGTACCCTAAAAGGCAACATTTGAAAGATGAACATTATCAAAAAATGCTTGCTGTAGCATTTAAAATGAAAGGATATTTTTCCTAATTCTAACATTGACCAGTCCACCAAAAAATATTGAGTCTTTTTGTTTTGTTCAGGAAAATATCATCTGATTACTGTATACAATATATTTAATGTTTTTAACTCTTTCAGTATTTTGTTTACTCATATGCTTTTTTTTTTTGAAACCTCTTAAGATTTAGGTGATTTCAGAGGTAAACATTTCCTGTTAAATACCCTTTAATGTAGGGATGTTTCTGATGCTATCTTAGTTTGAATATTTATGATACAGTTGGTGTAGAAATTCTGGCTTGAAGCTAGATAAATATACAAGTTAAATCATCTGCAAATCATACAAGAAACAGAAATCGTATTAATGAGACAACAGATGAATCTTAGCCAAATTAGTTGAAGAGGTGTCATGCCATTGCAATAGCGCTAAAATCCCTGACAGCTTGTCAGCTTCTAGCTTTTGGCACATACTGAGTTGGACTGCAGCCAGCTTCCTATACAGCAATGCTAAAAATTGGGAGTTTATATTAGCTGTAGGTTTGGCTATATGTTTTTCAGTTATATAAAAAACACATCACTGGCCAACATGGGAAAACCATGTAAAAATACAATATATTCTTTTTTAGAGAAATTAATTATTGTGTGAAGGGATTGTACAGGCACAGGACAGTTTTCATCTATGTATTGTCGGTTTTTACATCAGTACTGAAGCAGAAAGTCACATTCCTTCCTGTGCATAAGGGTCAGACAGCATGCCAATATCCGCATGTAAGTACTGTAAGATATTGTAATGGGGCTTAGAAGTCGTTTATTTCTCAGTAGAGGACCACTAACAGCTTGAAACATATGGGGGGAAAATCACAAACCAGTGTTGTTGGCAATTTAGCAGTGATTATTAAGGAACACCTGTTTGGCTGGCTGGCAAGGCGACTCAGGGTCCTGGCGAATAGCAGCAGGCTAATGAAGGTCTTCTCAGCTTAATTGTTTGGGCTATAAATAGTGACAGTGAGAGGGATGGAGTGCAGCACCACGCTCCCCCAACATCCAGCGAATGAGCTATTAGCAGGTTGTTGTTGTGGGTAATGAATAGAACAGAGAAAGTAGTCATGTAATTGCCAACATTATCAATTACCAAATAGTCATTAACAGTAAACTGTAAAATATCACTTAGACACACATACGTTGGAGAAATGGATTATATGAAGAAGTGTAATAATCTTCCGTTATGTCCTAAGTGCTAGGTGTCTTGAAGTACGATCATATAAGCGAAACAGTTTTGAGTTATAAAGCTGAACAGTAGCTTTTTGTCAACAGGCAAAATGCAAATAAAATTCTTTCTCATCAGCAATTCAAATCATGGCCAAAGTGATTTCTTCTTTTTCCTTCTTTTTGGTGACCTGCATTAATCAGTGCTCATGTTTTTTTCTCTGAACCCTAATTGAGGTCAAATAAATGCAAAATGCATCGTTAATTCCATTCTTATCTAAAAAAGCATTCATGTTGACTTTATGACAGAACACACAATGAGGATGAAGTGGAATATTTTCTTTTTTTTTTGGTAAATTATGTTTGAAGCATTGCCAGTTCAGTTGTTGGGTTTTACTCCAAAGAAATGTGAGTTTAAAAGATTAAAAGGCAATAATCAACACAGAGACAGGGTTTTGTGACGTCAACATCTGCAGAGCGGAGAGAAGCTGCTGGCTCGGAAAACCAGCACCTTCTCACACAGATCCCTTCATGGCAAAGCCTTTTATTAAGAGTTTACAACATCATAAGGCGGGCCTAAAACAGAAGACCCAGTAATGATTATCTGGGAGGATGCAGGTAATAAGTGTGAATTGACCAACTGGCTGGATGGAAGTCACACAACCGTGTGATTCTGCCTCATGACGTACAGGAGGTCATAAAGGTTTATGACCCTTCTGGTTGAAACACAGGATAGAAATGTAGGATCTTCTTTCTTTCAATGTTTCATATGTCCACACAATAATTTTATAATTATCACTCTAACATTTCCCTCCTCTTATACATAAAAACATCAGCATCTTTAAATTCATATTGTATTCATAGGAGTAGGAATATGAGTACAAACATAACAGTCTGTTTTGTTTAAATCTTCTGCAACGCGCTTGGAATGCTGCCACCACATCTTGGAACTGTAGGATGATTTGCTGTGGATCCATCAAAAATCATCCTGCTCTTCCTTTGTTTCAGACAGTCAGTTTGAGTTCCATAGGAAACCCGGTCCAACAGTCATCACCGGGCAGCAAAACCACTTTGGTTTTTCAGATCTTCGCCAGTCCGTCCAAGGAAACACCCACTAACCTGACTCTAAAAGACTGGGTTAGGTTGGTTTCTTCACCTGCGTTGAGACGATTGGTCCTAAAAAAACCAAACCCCTTTGAAGCTGGACTTCACCACAGATCTATACCTTAGTCGTGGGGTCCCTGTGAAAGTAACTGGGCTTTTTTGCTGAGAAAAATTTTTTAATCAGTTTACAATGACTCTGGTAGATCCAATAATATATTTTATTAAGAGTTTACAACATCATAAGGCGGGCCTAAAACAGAAGACCCAGTAATGATTATCTGGGAGGATGCAGGTAATAAGATAGTGTGAATTGACCAACTGGCTGAATGGAAGTCACACAACCGTGTGATTCTGCCTCATGACCTACAGGAGGTCATAAAAGTTTATGACCCTTCTGGTTGAAACACAGGATAGAAATGTAGGATCTTCTTTCTTTCAATGTTTCATATGTCCACACAATAATTTTATAATTATCACTCTAACATCAGTGTTCCTGTATTTTTGTATCTGCAGTGTTCATATATGGTATTCAAATTAGTTTTAACCACTCCTTTTTGTTTTTCATCATAAACATTTACAAAGGGGATGTATAAGATTTTATCAAACCTTTATTTTTCCGGAGGTATACTCAGATTTTATTTTTCTTCATTTTTTAAAGAAAAAAGGGAATAATGTTGTTTGCATATATAATAGTTCACCTGAAAGATATGCAAGACTTTGACCTGAATGTATATAGCTGTTAGAAAATAAAGGATAAAATTTACATTATAGACTTTTTGTAACAGTCATATGTGTCCGGAAGGCTGTGTAAAGAAATAGCAATTTCCCCTCCGTCATTGCCCTTTTCTGCCTCTTAGCTAATGTGTGCTTAAAATACTCTGTTTAAAAAGCATTCCCCTTTTTGTGTCATAAGGGGAAATACGCTGTTACGAGGGGTCTGTGGCAGCTCGTCAGTCAAGCTACGGCCTTCATCTAATGTGTCATTCTGTGCTTCTAGCCTCTCCTTAATGAACTCCAACTGGTCGTCATGGTAGTGGGTTGTGGGTGCTCCGCCTTTGGGAGGAGAGGGCCAAAGCCAAAAAAGTTTATCCAGAAGAGGGCTGAACAATGAGGTTTTTGCTCTTGGCTGTCGGACTAATCTGATAGAACTATCCTGCACAAATGACAAAACCATGCTCTAGGCAGCTCATTGTCAGTATTTTTGTAAATTTCAAATGTAGAACTATTGCATTAACCAATTAATTCTTTAATTGTTCTTATGAGTGATTTAAGATGAAATGTTGCATTTCACCTTTTTTCTCCTACTTCTAATTTTCTTTAAGGTCTGAAAAATTTTAGGAGTGCTCCAGACTCGACGTAGGTGTCTTTGACAATCATGCAGTTGTTATCCCAACCTAGTTTTCCACTTAACACTACATTTTTTTTACTCAAAAGCAATTGTAGATCTTATTAGGTGACATCATTATATATTGTGCAATCCCACAATTGAAAATTACATTTTTATTTGCTGATAACAGAACCATCTGTCACAATATCTGCAGCTGGCATGTCAGTATCTACAGTAGGACACACTCACTTACTTTGTTGTAATTTCATCAAAAGAAAGACCATTCAGTAAGCTCTACATAGATCAGCTTACTATTGAAATAACATCTAAAACAGAAAATAGAAAAAGGCTCAGAATAAAGTTCACCAACCTGCTGATTAAAGGTCCTCTAAAGGTAGGACTTTCATTGATGGCGGTTCTTTGGCTTTATTATTACATAAAATGCACAGTTTTGGGGTTTGGGTCTGTCTAAATAAGTCAAATTAGAATTTTGCCATCAATGTGTTTATGTGTATGCATGACTGAGTTCCAGTGTGCGATGAAGGGATGTATTGATGGCAAAATCACATTAAACAGTTACATCATATGTTAAATTGACTTTTCCATTGACTTTTTTTTTTGGATAAAAGGATTTTTATTTTTATTAAATGTTTACTTCTGTAACAGTAGAAGCAGGTCCTTTACAGCTTTTGCGGTTTATTTCACTGCTTGGTTTTTCTTTAATTCTGCTGCTAACCTCTCAGTGAGCAGAACTTTGATCTCCTTCTCCATCTTGAATCTGTGAATTAACAAGTGTGGGAGTTCCTCTTATATGGCATTATTGGGGCGTAATTATACAAATGGACATTTCTCTATAACGTGTGCTCACACACAGGTGGACTCCATCAGGTTTAAGAGGGTAATTTCTAATCATTAACTGAAGTTAAGAACGCTTGTTGAATCTGATGTGGCACGTAAGTAGGAGCCCACAGTGGGGGTAAAAATAAGAGAAATTTACAAATTTACAAGAATTGGAAAATGTTGTTGCATGACGGCCACTGTTCCCAATAAACATAAGTATTCACGAAACTAAAACTTAACATCTTGTCATTTAACTTTAAGTTTTTTAGTTTCATGAAAAATTCAATTATGATCATTATATTGGCTATATAGCAGTGAAATTAAGAGTTCAATTTTTTTTCATTGTTAAAAAAACTCAACAATCAGTAGTGTTTTGAATCTAAAACAAGAAATTCAAATGGGCTTTCTTTTGCCATTAATAGAAAAAAAACTAAAATATATGGGATAATAAGTTATGGATTACTTAGTACAACAAAACTACAGACTTTCATAATAGCAAGCTATCCTTGATTTTATAACTTTATACAGCTCATCAGCATTTGTTATTGCCAGCTGAGGTACACTTTTTTCGAAAAAAACATGAAAAAGAAGAAAAGATATAGAGAATATAGCTAAATGGGTATTTTATACAACACAACATTAAAAATTTTGGTTTTTGAATCAGTGTTCTAAATAGAAGACTAAGTTCAAATATTTTTAAGTCTTATGTTTAGACTGACACTCAATGATCTATATTTTGCTGGGGGGGGGGGGGGTGGGTTGATTGTTGTTTCGCCATTTCATCGCCTTTAGCTTTGTTATATGTTGTTTACCTAATTCCCTGATTTTGTCATTTTAATTTTGTCTAACTCCAAAGTACTCTGTTTTGAACTGGTTTACTAGGCTTCATAAATGAAACTGCTGTCAACATATACCCTAGATGTTAGAATCAGCGAAACAGAACGCTGTATATTTACAACTGTCCCAGGATCATTACAATCAACAGCAATCTTGTCAAAAGTTAACAAGCTAATGAATTTAAAACTTTTGGCAAGCCAAGCTATATTTTAAACAGGAAAGCACTTTTTATTTCATCATAAATCAGAAATCTGATGACTGTGCATTACTAACCCCCTACTGTCCTCTGTCATTCATGCCTACAACTGTGGGATGAGATTACAAAACTTCTATTTTTTTTTTAAACAATAAAGATTAATAATACATTTTAGAATCATTTGTTGTTTGTTTTTTTAGCACAAAAATAACTATGAATTTGGATGCTACACCTATTATGAACACAACAGATAAACAATCCTAAATGACAAATGAAAAAGGCCTATTTGTAAAATGGACACTGACTAATTTGTTGGGACAAACCCTTTTATGAATGGAAACACTATACATGTAATCCAAACTTTAAAACCAGAATATTGATAGAAATATTAATGTACCTGAACTTTTTTTTATTTAGGATATGCTCTTCATGCAAACTTATTTTTAGCTGTTGGTGTTTATGAAGTTCAATACCTTTAGAAGTTCTTTTCCTCTCTTTAATGGTCTGAAAAATCTGTATTTTTTCCAATCCATTTTTATGGAACACACTGCACATGATTTTACTCTGTTTAAATATTACCATACAAAATAGGAAATGCATAGCCTTTAAAAAAATAAACATACTCGGAGCAGGAAAGACAGATTTACAGGCATCTGCATGGACCAATGTTTTGCAGAATCATAATCGTTGATGGTCTGCAAGTTTTGTTACTGGATAACAAATTTTTATTCAAGTATTACCAGGAAAATATTTTGGGAAAAAAACTTTCTTCTCAAATTGGTTAAAATGAAGATATATACAAATCTGTTGATGTAAGCTAGCAATATGCTCTCCATCTGGTTTTGTATTTCACTCTTAGTGAATAATGCTCTGTGTATTTGTAGCTTCACTGTTGCCATGAGCTGCTGGCAAGCAGTGGGAGTAGAACTGGAATTTAAAAATTGCCCTTACCTTTAAGTCTGATGAAAATATGAGTTTGCTAAAAAAAAATTATAACAAAGGCGCTGAAGCTAAATTGTATCGTCTATGTAGAAGATGCTAAATAGATGGGAAATTCCAAAGTGTTTCAATGGGTATTTTCTGTCACCACTGTACACAGCAAAATCCAAAGAGTTAACATTTCTTCTCAGAGTTGATTTGAACTTAATAAGTGTTGTTTTAACAGTTAGAGATGGTCCTAAATGGTCCTCACTTTTTGAGTTATGTGCCAGAGTTGAATGGGCCAGTGTTGAATCTACTTTGCTGGGAGAGAGATCTGAGTGCAGTTTTAACGCGGCTCAATTTTGTCCATGTAGGAGCAAGTTTCTAAATCTTTTGTCAAGCATTGTAAAACTAATAGTTATGTGACTATTTCCCACTATTTAATACTTCATTGAATTGCATCTCTGAGTTCACCTTTCACATTTTTGGTACCCTAAGTGATATGGTTGTTGCAAATAATGACTTTTGTTGTATAACACTCATTCTTTCTATCTGTCAAATACAAATAATAAACTCCAGTTTGTTCAGTTTCTAAGTTGTTAATTTTCATGCTAGCAGTGATGTTATAGAAAAGAAAACCTATTGTGTAAATATCCTTTAAATTTTATCAGCCTGTGGTACAATGAATATTATAAATTATTATAATAAACCATGCAGTCATAAAATTGGTTCTTCTGTAGTATATAACACTTGAAAATTTTAAATCAACTTCAACAAAGTAGGTAATTATTGTTGTTGGATTGTCTCTATTGAGTTCTGGTGTATGTCAAAATGGGTCTACGGGTGGGATTGTGTGAATGTGACTTGATGAATGTGAAGTTATTTCTGTCCACTTATTACTTCAGTTTTGTTATTATTCAGTTGAAGAAAACTATGGCACATCCAGGCATTGATTTCTTCTAAGCATTTCCTCAGTGCTTGAATTGGTTCATAGTCACCTGGTGACATGGTGATGTAAAGCTGTGTGTCGTCAGCATAGTTATGGTAGCTAATGTTTTTTTTTATTAACTGAGCGAGAAGGAGCATGCAGATATTGAATAGGAGGGGACCCAGGATGGACCCTTGGGGAACCCCAAGGGTCAGAAACCAGACAGAAACTGGTAAGTTTTTATAAAATGATAATTTATTTGTTAACAAGAGATGCAATTAATAAAAAAAACAAACACAGGGTGGAAGAGGGTGCTGTGAAAATAACTAACCAAGTTAAATAAAAGAGATCCTCAAAAGGAGGATCATGCCTAACTATACATTTAAACAGAGGAGAAACCAAAGACCAAAGCACCCACTACACCTAATGAGACTAACAAAGGAAAACTCAGTGTGGCAGTCAGTGAGGACTCTGGCCCAATTATCCCCTCTTTCTAACCTCAAGCTAGTAAAGACACATAAGCCAAACAACAAAATATACTGGCGCAGGCTACAAACACAAACCCATATGGGTAACCATAAACTTAAATGAGTCACTCCACTAAACACACACCCAGCTGCTAACTATCAATGTCTGGTTCACATGAAGCACACAAGTCAACTGGCTGTGACAGGCTGACTCAATCAACTGGTGAGCTCTATTTATGAGCAGGAGCTGATTGAAGGTGGTGACGAGCCATTGGTTGAGGTGAAACTGAGGGAACCAATGGATGGGACTGAGGTCAGGTCCCCAGAAACCAGGAAGTAGGCGGGTCTTTCCACAGTGACATGCAGCCTACTTAGTAGACGTGAGAAAGAGGGAAAAAAAAGAAAAAAGCGAAACACAAATATGATGGCGACAGAAAAAGAGTATTGTATGATTGTATGCATCAAATCATTTTCAATAAATTTTGATATACAAATATCAAGCGAAGCCTTATGCCAAAAGTTATAGTGGTCGTCTTTTGAAATCAAAGCTGTTGGGAAATCAGGTAGCACTGGGACATACATTCTCAGAGCTATAGTAGTCCTATAAACAGGACTAAAATAAAAAAAACTTTAGTGTTTTTGGATCAGTGTCAACCGTTAACCACACAGTTTTAATTAACACTCTGGTGAGTTAAAAAAGAACTCTGTAGGTGTGTTAAAAATGTGACTATTTCTGTTATTTCTGTTAATATCAACGTCTTTCACGGGGCCCCAAATGTTCCTGGCTGCTCCCCTGACCACAGGTACTGGCAGGTGATACGAAGAAACTTAAGATCTACAAATAGAGGAAGGAGAATTTGCCTGGCATAGAAAAGTACAATTAAAAAACATAAGCTGGGAAAGGTTGATTGTTGGGGTCTTGGTTCTGTGACTTTCACTTGGATCCCTGTGAAGACAAAAAAAAAAGATTTCAGACTTGTCTTGGACTTTTGCTCTAAAGACTTAAGACTTGCTCTAGAGTTCTGAATCTGCTTTCTCATAAACAGTTTGTATCAAATCAGAAGTGAAAACAATGGTACACATTTTTTAATGATATTGTGTTGTTCCCTATGAGTTATCATAGTCCAAATAACAAGAAATGGTCATGGTAATGTTATGCGCATGAAAACAAAAATCCACTTTATTTTAACAGTACAGGCACATAATAGGAATCAAAAGGAACTTCCAAACTCACTTTTTTTTGCCACCGTTAAGGAAATGTTTACAGAAAGTAGCCTGCAGAGAGTAGCTCTAACAAGGATGCACATTCAGTCACATGAAAGGGTGTGTTTGACTTTTAAATTGGCTACTAATATTCATAACAATCTTTTCATGTTTATAGTGCTTTATTACAATGGCCACATTGATGTTTCTTAAACAGATTTTTGAGATAAATGAATGTGGATCATTATAAGACTAAGCCAACTGAAAACTTACGCTCTCACTTTGTGTCTTCAATCAATAAATAACTCTCTCTGAGATGTAAAATTCTCTCTAATTCACTCCCTACATAAATCCTTAGCCTTTCATCCTATCCTTATTATTTGTTGGAACATGTGTACTGGATAATCAAATCAGAAGTTAAACATTAACCTTTACAATTTTTTTATCAATTCATATTGGTAATTATAGAAAAACAAATGTAAATTGTTAGTTTTCAACATATTTCAGTGTAGGTTATGAGCCAGAGACGCGCCCCTACAGAGCACCGAGGTGAGCACTCGTGGATCTAAATCCCCAGCAACCAAAGGGATGCCAAGAGAAAAGGCGCCCAGGAAGGGCCAACACAGGAAATCCCCACCAAGGGAAGAGGAGAGACGACTCAGAGGAAAACCCCCTGCCAACGCAATGCCAGAGCCCCTAGGAGCCGTGCCAGCAGCCAGCTACGTCTAAGTGGATCCGGCCATGGGCCCCAGGGACCTGAGGCCTCAGCGCTGACCCGCACTTAGCGGAGACTTGAGATGTTCTTGGGAGAGGGAGCAGTTCAAACCCGAACCAGACAAGATAAAAGTAGTTTATTATTTTTAGATTTGTTCATTTTACAAGTAATTTATTTAAAAAATTGCATGACAGTGTTGTGCCACCCTGCTAAAATGTAAGATTGATAAGACAAAACCAGCAACTAAAGGAAAAAGAATGTATCACAACAGAAGAGGCTAATTTCACTGTGAATATATGAATTAATAAAATATGCAGGGTAAACAACTAGGTTTTCAGAACTATTTAAAGCTAAAGCAAAACAGACAGTGCAAAACATAGTTTAAGGCTAATGTGGATGCAGAAAGGTCTAAGATTCGTGTTTATTTTATTTTGAATCATCAAAGACTGATAGGCATGCTGCAGCTGCACTACTACAGTACACCCGTTTGATAACTCGGTTCCCTATCTTGCTATCAGGATAAAGGAATGGATTATTTTTTATTTTTTTTACTAATCCTAAATTTTTTATTTGTCAATTTGTAAGGTTAATAGGACATAAATGATTGATAACACTAAATTAGTTCATCAAAATTTATGTTTTCTACAACAGACATTCAATTATTTCTTGCTGTTTATAGATCTGCCTGAACACCTGTGTGTTTTAGATTATGTAGAAATACCTTGGATCTCTCATTAATTTATATACCCTCATTAATATTTTAATTCGTTAATGTGCATTGTTGATTAATCCAGACTTATTTTCATGGAGTTATTTCTTTTTTTTATTATTTCAGCTGAGTTAGTTTAGTTTCTGATTAATAAAACATGATATTTTTTTATTAGAGTTGAATTGTGTCAGCATCTTATCTATGACTTTCTGAAACTTAGGAAACAACAGAAAGACATTTTATTAGCTGGACTTTAAACACTGCTGTGAATTTTAACATTATTTTCTAATTATTGACAGCTCTCTCTTATGCTCCATCCCTAATTTTATTTCAACCACATTTTGTTGAATTCTAATGCATGCAATATGCAGTGACGTTTTGCATTGGCAGTTTGTTACCAGAATGATCTAGAAGAGCTCTAATAAATGTCTTACGCCTCATGTTGCAGCTGGTTTAGACTGACAGGAGAGGTAAACCAGTGGGAAATGTTTGGACAATACAGCAGCAATATCCAGCTGAAAGAAATGTCAGCAATGGGTGGAACACAACACTCCAGCACGGTGTCTCTGTTCCCAGATGGACCCATAATAAGGCTGTGACATTTAAGCAAAGCAAAGCAAAAAAAAAGTAATAAAGTAAATTCCTAGAATGTTCAGCTACTGAGATGTACAGGTTTGATCAAAAATGTACAAGTGATATCATGTAATTACTGCCAGCACTTGTTTTTATTTCTTTTTTTCTTTGTAGCACCACCTTTTGCTGTGATTGCAACTGTAAGTCACTTGGGGTATGTCTCTAATAGTTTTGCACATCGAGAGACTGAAATTTTTGCCCATTCTTACTTTTAAAACAGCTCGAGCTCAGTGATGTATGGAGGGCATTTGTGAGTAGCAGTTTTCGGTTATTACCACAGATCTATTTTGGATTCAGGTTTGGACTTTGACTTGGTCCTTCTTACAAATGGACATTTTTATTTGTTCCATTGAAGATGTTGCTTTATGTTTTTTTTTCATTGTCTTCTTTAAAGGTAAATCTCTGTCCCAGTCTCAGGTCTTTTGCAGACTCCAATAGGTTTTCTTCCAGAATGGTCCAGCATTTGGCTCCGTGCATCTTCCCATCAATTTCCACCATCTTCTCTGTCCCTGCTGAAGAAAATCAGGCAAGACACAATTCACTTGATTTGACTGAAGTGTGCTGACTCAAGAATAGCAGTCTGACACCCGTGTCCTAAATTTTGCATTTAGTTATTGTTTGCAAAAAAATATAGGGTGTTGCATTATTATTCCAACTAACCAAAGCAATTGTTCAAAGGAATCACTTGAATCCACATATTCTTTTAAATTAATAAACATTAATATATAAACATTTATTATGTAGCTGTTAAATTCCCCCAATTAAGATACTGTGTACTGAAGATTTAATACAACACACTATGTAAATATCTAAAAAAGCTGAAAGTAAAAACAATGGTAGAAATTAACACAATAAAAGACAAAAACAACAAAACCTGCAGTTATCATTTGAAGCTATGCTTTCTCTGTCACTGCTACTAATGGCATGCTGAATTTCTCCAAGGCCTGATGCACACATGTGTGCATGTGTGACAGAATGAGAGAATCTCAATTGTCGGTAAGAAAATATTTGTGTTTATCAGTCAGCACAGCTAGCCTTAATAAAAGGATTTTGTAATGTAGCTAAATGACATGCTGCAATGATTCCTTCGTTCTGATTGCTTCCCCTTGCACTGTCTCCTGTTGTCCCTTTTGACAGAGAGGCTTGATGGATAGATCCCAAAGATGCACAATCATTGCATGGTAGAGACTCAGATGAAGTGCACCCATTATTCTAAAGCAAAGCTGTCTGCCGTAGCAAGGCCTGTAAGCCACATGGTGCCATGATAGATGGGGACCATTAATCAAGGCAGGACAGAGCCCTGAGATTGATGTGCAGAAATTCAAATGTTCAAGCAGCATTTGGAAGATTAAGGCTGTATGAGCATCAGAGGCTAACTTTCTTTTGCAGAAGAAAACAGGTGTGATTTTAAAGCAAGTATCCAGTGGAGATATTAGATTGTTAATGAATTGGATGTAATGTTATATATTTATTTAACAAAAAAAAATCAGATTAAATAAGATTGAGTATATGTCTCTATAGTGTTTTAGAGATAAGTTATATAAAAATATATAAAAGTAAAGAAATGTCCTTAGGTCCTTTGTGTCATGATTTATTTAAGGATCTGACCCAAAATGCAGAGAACCACTCAGAGAGCAAGGCAAAGGTTTAACAGGTTTATTGTGGTAAGGGTAGAGGGGGTTGGGTCTGGAACTCAGAGAGCTGGTGAACAGGAACTAGAAAGTGGAGAGGATATCACAATGATTAGTTCAGGGACCCCAGGAATCTTGGATGCCACAAGGATAATGCTAGTGAGGGGCTCACGTTTGGGGGGGGTTCTTCTCTTCCTTCGAAACCAGTCAGTGTGGGTTGATCTAGTGAAGAGGGGACTCGTTGGAGAGTGGACAGGTAGACATATGTAAGATCCAGAAGAGCAATGAAGCGGACTGTCACTTGGATTTCCCTAAGAACTTGAATGGCACATATGGAGGTTTTTTCCCCTGCTCAGTGTGAACACAAAGATCCTTCCTGGGGGAGAAGGCCAAAACTTCCAGGCAGCGGGAAGGCTTCCCAAAACTAGCAAACACTCTGGCCTCGAGGTAGTGACAGTCCACTGCTTAAGTACTCCTCCATATAATGATCCAACGAGCCGCAGGTGTGCAGGGAGGACCAACGAGGACAGGGCGCCACCTGGTGGTGGAGGGAGAGACAAACACAAAACAACAGACCACACAAACTGAATTGCTGACACTTTGTCTACGGTGTGTCTGGTGGGGTAATAGATTCAACCTTGAAACCTCCATTACAAAGGGTTCCTCCTTTGTTTGATTCTGTCTTCCATTACACATTAAATACTAAGTGTATGTTTGCAGCCGCTTTGGATGTTATCATGCCAATAAATGGTGTTATTAGCGTTATCAGTCACATTGAATAGATACAGGTTGTGCAAGTAGGCTCAGTAGGTTGTTATCACTGTGTGAATCCTAATCCTAACAATTAAGGTTGTTCCTTGTCCCCCTGTGAAATTAATTCATCTATGTGAGTGTAATCTGAAAATAATTTCAGTAGTTCTTCAGTACTATAAAAATAAATGCATTAATAAAAAGATCTTCATGTCGCTCATATTAAATAAACCGAAAACAAATAAATCTCATATCCTATTAAATGAGTTGTAGAATCATTTTATAAATATTTAATTCTCTGTGAAATAACACTGATCATTCTTTAAGAAGATCCTTGTCAAACGGACACTCAATTCTTGTTTTTAAAACCTAATGTGTCCACAGTCTACTATGATTTTTTTTTTTTTTATGCACAAAACTACGACAAAAACCTCCCAACTAGATCAGGTAATAAAACAACAGGATTGGCTCTAAGGAGAGTAGAGTCATACTTTAACACATGTCTCTGCAGCTTCTCTACTGTTATCCACTCATTACTCCATCCAAACAGTGTCTTGCCCACGACCAAAATCCAATAAATTACCAAAGATTACCAAAGGAGTAAATCTAAATCATGATAATAACTCCAATTGGGGAAAAAGTTAAAATGATTAAATGTGGTATATTTAACATAATGATTAGTTTCTTCAAAAAGTCTGCTAGTTAATGACTTGATTTGTGATCATCACATTGATTTATGTTGCCTTACAGAAACTTGGCTGCAGCAAGAGGATTATGTGGGCATAATTGAGACAACTCCTTCTAGTTATTTAAATTTTCACATACCCAGAAGTTCTGGGGAAGGAGAAGGAGTAGCAACAATCCTTCGTCCTGACTTACTGATTATTCCAAAGGCAGTTAATCATTACAACACTTTTGCACATTTAACCCTTAGTTTCCCTCATCCAAACTGTAAAAGTAAAACCTTTTCTTTTTGTAAATTTGTATCATCCACCAGGTCCTTATTTTTAGATGAGTTTTCAGAGTTCCTTTCTGATTTGGTATTAAAAACTGACAGGGTCATCATAGTGGGGGATATTAACATCCAAGCAGACATTGAAGGTGATAGTTTAAGAGCAGCCTTTAATGCTATCTTAGACACTATTGGCTTTGTTCAAAATGTGAATAGTCCCACACATTCTCATCTTCATACTTTGGATCTTGAGCTAACAAATGACATAGAATGTGAAGAAATAACAGTATTTCCTCACAACCCTGTCCTTTCTGACCACTTTTTAACAACCTTCAGGATTACTTTAAACGAGTTTTCTGTTCTCTGCCGCAGACTGCAAAAGCTTAGTTTATTCGCCTTCACAGGTTAATGATTTTGTTGATAGGGTTGCTAGTTCTTTGCATACTGCCTTAGACAATGCAGCCCCTTTGAGAATGCAAACCGTTAAAAATAGAAAGCTGGCTCTTTCGTTTGATGCAGAGTTGCGCACTTTGAAGCAAAATGCTAGGAAACTGGAGAGAAAACCACGCTCCACAGGCCTACGGGAAACCTTCCTAGTCTGGAAAAATAATTTACTGCTGTATAAGAGGACCTTTTGTAAAGCAAGAGCAGCATATTTCTCCTCATTAATAGAGGAGAATAAGAACAATCCTAGATATCTTTTTCTGCCAAATTCACCCAGGGCCATAGCTCTGTTGAACTGCCCATCCTACCTGCTCTTAGCAGTAATGATTTTATGGGATTCTTTATAAATAAGATCATTAGCACTCCTCTTTCCACGATTGGTTTATCTCTGGAAGGTGAGGCAACATCTGAGGTAGCCATAGAATCTGAACCGGGTTTAGACTGCGCTGATCCAGTGGAACTTTCAGAGTTAGCAAAACTATTATCTTCATCTAAGCCTCCAACTTGTATGTTAGATCCAGTTCCAAGCAGGTTATTGAAGGAGGTATTCCCGTATATCTCCTCCTCCATTCTATATGTAATTAATCTATCCCTGTTACAGGAATATGTACCAAAGGCTTTTAAGGTTACTGTAATTAAACCCTTTCTTAAGAAACTGTCTCTTGACCCAGATGACTCGGTCAGTTATAGACCTATATCCAATCTTGCTTTTTTATCCAAAATTCTTGAGAAAGTGGTTGCCAAACAGGTGTGCGATCACTAACACCATAATGAACTTTTTGAAGAGTTTCAGTCTGGCTTTAGAGCTCATCATAGCACTGAAACAGCTCTGGTGAAGGTTGCTAATGATATTCTCATGGCCTCAGATAATGGACAAAAATCCGTGCTTGTCCTGTTGGATCTCAGTGCTGCATTTGATACATTTGATCATAATATTCTTTTGGAAAGAATATTTTGTTGGAATTAAAGGAACAGCGCTAGACTGGTTTAAATCTTATCTATCTAATCGATTTCAATTTGTTCACATTAATGACAAATCTTCCTCATGCTCAAAGGTTACCTGTGGAGTACCACAGGGATCAGTGATAGGACCAATTATTTTTACTATATATATGCTCCCAATCAGTAGAGTTATTAGACAGCATGGGATTAATTTCCACTGTTATGCTGATGATACTTAGTTATATCTGTCTATAAATCTAGATGAAGCTAACCCATTACATAGATTGCAGGCATTTTTGAAAACATAACAATCTGGATGAATCGTAACTTTCTGCTTTTGAATTTAGACAAAACAGACATTATAATCTTTGGATCACAGTCTTTGAAAAAGAAGTCACTCACTTCATTTGGATGGGATTAAACTGATTTCAGAAAATAAAGTAAAAAATGTTGGTGTTATTTTTGATCAGGACCTGTCATTTAAATCCCACATCAAAAAGGTTTCTAGAATTTCCTTCTTTCACCTGTGGAATATTGCAAAATTCTTTATAATCAGGGAGTCCACAAACTGTACTTAAAAGCCTTGAGCTGATCCAAAATGCTGCAGCAAGAGTTCTGATGAAAAATTAAAAAGATAGATCATATCTCTCCTATCCTAGCTTCTCTTCATTGGCTTCCTGTTAAATCAAAAATAGAATTTAAAATACTCCTTCTCACAAATAGAGCCTTAAATGGCCAAGCTCTATCTTATATCAGAGATCAGATTTTTCCTTATGTCCCTAGCAGAGCCCCTTACTCTCAATCTGCTGGTTTACTAGTGGTTTCTAGAATTTCTAAATGTAGAATGGTAGGCAGATCTTTTAGTTATCACGCTCCTCTCCTGTGGAACCAACTACCAGTTGTAGTCTGTGAGGCAGACATCCTGTCTACTTTTAAGGGTAGGCTTGAAACTTTCCTCTTTTAATAAAGCTTAGTGTGGCTCATATTACCCTGAGCTATCTCTGTAGTTATGCTGTTTTAGGCTTAGACTTCTGGAGGACATAGGGACCCCTATTTCATCATTTTACTTAATTCTGTCTCTATTCTCCCACTCTGCAGAATCTGTTAGTTAAATCTCAAACGTTATGCTCTCTCTGCTTGTTCTCATAGTAGCTTCGCCTCATCTGTCCTGTTTGGCTGTGATACCATCCTGGTGAGAAATATCAGTTGTACTCCTGCCATCAACACCTTTGTTTATCCTCTCAAAACTTAACGGGTCGTCGGCTACCTGTTTTGAATCGTTTACAAATAATAACTCAGAATGCATGAAAATTACACCAGTAAAATGTTTACCAATATAGACATGTTAGATATTTTTGGAAAGCTTTGATTCTCCACAATTCAACCACCTATATCATTTTATGGACATAGTGAGCACCAAAGCACAATTAACACAGATATAGCAGCATATCAAAATTTACAATGATAAAGCAGCCACAACAAGCAAGCATGTCTTTATAACTGCTGTTCCAAAAAGACCCAATATTTTTAAAATGAAAAAAACCCACTTTGAGTGTTGTTTGAACTGATGCAGCTTGGACTTGATGCAGCATATCGTGTATATGTTCAGAAACTAGAAGGTGTTAGCTTTCAAAATATGTATCACACATGTAATTTGGCTTACAGTTCCTAAGTTATTTGCTTTTCTATTTGGTTATGCAAAATAGGCGAGAATTTCCCGAAATGAGGTGGATATTAAGAGGTCAAAGATATTGGAGATCGGCCTGTTTTTCCAGTGTAGTCCTGTTTCTCTGGCTCGTCTGCCTGGCTGTGTGTTTCCTGGAAGGGGGGGGCCTTTTTGTGTCTCTGCTTCTGTCTCTTTGAACCCCAGTTGGCCTCAACAGATGGCTGCTCATACTGAGGCTGGTTGTGCTGGAGGTTTCTTCCTGTTAAAAGTGAGTTTTTCCTCTCCTCTGTCGCTACAAGCATACTTAGTGTAAGGTATTGCATTCGAGTCAATGAGTCGATGCAATCAACTGGTTTTCCTTAGATAGAAAACTTTGAATCAATTTCACTGTATGATCTGGTGAATTTTAAAGTGCTTTGTTGTGAATTGGCGCTATTGTTGGGATCTGGAGAAATTCCACCTTTCTCCAGCAGAGTGCGCCGTGGGTCCTCTGGGCTGGAGCCCTCCAGCAAACCTGGAGCTCGTCAGCCCATTAGAGGACCTCCACTATTTAAGCAGCTGCCAGACCTTCCTTCGACGCCGCAGTGTTAGCTAAGTTTGGTTAGCGAACCTGAGCCCCTAAAAATCTTGAACTTTGTCTCTGAGTTAAACCTAACTCTAACCAGCCTTGTCTTCTCGCTCCTAGGAAAACCTGTCTCTCGTGTGAAGCTCTGGGAGAGTTTAACCTGAACCAGCCTGCCTGCCCTAGAGAGCCAAACCTGAAGATCTCAATTTGGCTTCCACCTGCTGCTCTCTGGAAGAGAGCTAATCATTCAAGCCAAGGTCAGACTAAACAGTCAGAAGTTAGACGCTGCAGCTGCTGAGCACTCTGCTAGACCAACAGTCTCTGGACCCAACCAGTTCCCTCCCTCAGAGAAGAAAGCCAGGACCAAACCAAGGTATTTTCTGAGAAAATCTGAAATCTCAACAACTCTTCAAATCCACCTGGTTAACCAAACTGTCATCTCTGCAGACGCCTGAGTATCCAGCCCGGACCTGTTTCCTGAACGCTATCTGTTTTTTGTACAACGTTAAATAAACTCTGTTAAACTTTTCATCAGTCTCCTTTGTAGTGTTCTGCAAGTGGGTTTAATTCAGAACCGATCATGACAGCTATATAGATAAAATAAGAAAAATCGAGCCCAACCAAGTTAGCACTGGGAAGAATGTTATTACGGTATCTGAAACAGAGGTTGGGGAAACTCTCTTTTTGAAATGGAAGACTCAGTTTCCCTTATTTCAGGGTTAGAAAACTTTTTAAATAAAATCTGCTTATTGAAAAGCGGACCCCTGGTGTTAGAATGGTCAAGTCAAAGTCCAGAACTAAATCCAATCAGGAATCTGTAGAAAGAACTCTCCATTTAATCTCACTGAACTAGAGCTGTTTTGCAAGGAATAAATAAGCTGCTATTTCAGTCTCTTGATGTGCAAAACTAATTTATTTCGACTTCATGATTATGTAATACTTGTAGTTGATACTTCTCAAAAATATACAATTTTATATATTCATGTCTGAAGCGCGAAATGTGGCAGAAGGTCAAAAAGTTCAAAGGGGCAGAATACTTTCACAAGGCACTGTAAATAAACATGTGTTACCTGGCCATTGCCACCACAGGATATTTTTCCAGAATTTCTAAATACATGGCTGTGATAGAATGTTGAAAAACAAGTCAATACAGTGATAGTGATGTTGGTCATTTAGAAAAGTAAATCAAAGAATGATTCAATTTTGGCATCTAATACAGGAAGTCCTAAGTAGACGCAACATAGATCTACTGTAGATAGGAGGAGACAGCCTATGTTTATAATTTTAAAGTACACTAGGCTTTGTCCAGGCACAGATCAGTTAGATGGCTTTGACAAAATGAAATACATCAAGAGAACTTCAAAAAATATCTTTATCATTTTTATATTGCTCCCTTGACAAGAAAAACATTCGGCAACTCTAAAACTATCAACAGAAGCATCATACTTGGTTATCTATGCCTCAGGGAAGACTTAAGCTATTAAATGAGAGGTGGAGAGGGACAGATACAGACAGCAAGTACTGAGAGGAGGTTATAAAGTGAACCCAGACAGTGCTTCAGGTGATGTTTGCAAAGGAAAACGGTAAGCGAAGGCCCAAATATCCATCTTTTAGATACAAGTCTTGGTGGATAAATTCTTTTTTTATCCATTATTTTTTTTTTACCTGCTTATTCTTCCAGAGTTATGGGAAAGGTGATGCATTTCAGCCGCAATCATCACCTAAGAGGCGGGATAAAATCAGATATAAAAGACATAATTTTCTGATTTTGTAATTCATGTTTTACTAATTTCCATTTAAATAGTAGAATCTGAATATAACTTCATAATTTTGTCTGAGTACCTAATTTTCAAAACAATCAATCATGTTAGGTTTAACATTTACTTAGTATGAAAGAATTTGGACAGGATACTCTTGTCGCGGTTACATTGAAAGGCTCTGAGGATAGGTTCAACTATAGGTGGTAGGTTTTCAGAGAATTTAACTGAAACAAATTGGTAAAATGTGGAATTTTTATAGCACAGTAGATGTTACTGAGTAACAATATTTGATCTGTAATTATGTGAAAAAATTTCACTCAATATACATTATTTTCTATATTCTGGTGGTTTTATAGAATTGAAGAAAAGAAGACTGGGCCCTACTTGCATCTCAATATACTGTAAACTAAGAATTTCACATCTGTATCTATTAATTATTCTATGCAGTCAAAGTAAAATAAACACTGGGAATTAATGAGTTATTACTGGATTACTGGCACTAATACAGGAACCAGTGCAATCGAATCCTGTGCAAACTACACTGTGTTTGAATATTTGGTAAAAGGCTAAAACTCATTATCTTATTAGAGTTTTTTAGAACTTACCAAAAAGCTAAACAATTCAGACCTTCTAGGAGGCTGTAGATTCTATAAAAAACGTATCATCATACACTTCTCTGGTTGTTTCATTTATGAAATATCTTTTTTAATATCTTCAGCTCCGCTGCTGTCAACAGAGTGAATAGTTGGACTGGTGCAAAATTACAAACTGGGTATAAACCTGGCATGTGCATTACCACTAAGATTGTGTTGAAAACATGGACTGGATTTTTATCTGCAAGGTATTTTTATATATATTGTGATATGTGTTATTACTGAAGGCCAAGACAAAGAGAACAGGTAGGACGCACAGGGAGAATTGGAGCTTGTAACATAAAGGAATGGTGTGTAACCTCTATATAAGACCAAACCCCATGGTCACCTGACCATTACATGGCACAAAGGCCCCCTTTGTCACAAGGCTCAGAAATAAAGGACTCAAATGCAAGACCTGACACAGTGGATTTAAACTCAAAGTTCCTTTAAGTCAGTCCAGGGTTGAACACCAAAACATCCAGCAGAAACAGAGGTATCAAAAAATAGAGGCAAAGACAGGTCCAAATCCAAGCAGGGGTCAAAACACTAGAAAGCTAAATCTAACAGGCAAAAAGACAGGAACGCTAAGCTCAAAGGACAAAGACGAACTGGCAAAGGGAAGCTGCAAGGGTGGGAACTACACTCACAGGCCACTTTATTAGGTACGCCTGTCCAACTGCTCGTTAACACTTAATTTCTAAGCAGCCAATCACATGGCGGCAACTCAGTGCATTTAGGCACGTAGACATGGTTAAGACAATCTCCTGCAGTTCAAACCGAGCATCAGTATAGGGAAGAAAGGTGATTTGAGTGACTTTGAATGTGGCATGATTGTTGGTGCCAGAAGGGCTGGTCTGAGTATTTCAGAAACTGCTGATCTACTGGGATTTTCACGCACAACCATCTCTAGGGTTTACAGAGAGTGGTCCGAAAAAGAAAAAACATCCAGTGAGCGGCAGTTCTGTGGGCGGAAATGCCTTGTTGATGTCAGAGGTCAGAGGAGAATGGCCAGACTGGTTCGAGCTGATAGAAGGGCAACAGTGACTCAAATAACCACCCGTTACAACCAAGGTGGGCAGAAGAGCATCTCTGAACGAACAGTACGTCGAACTTTGAGGCAGATGGGCTACAGCAGCAGATGACCACACCGGGTGCCACTCCTTTCAGCTAAGAACAGGAAACTGAGGCTACAATTTGCACAAGCTCATCGAAATTGGACAATAGAAGATTGGAAAAACGTTGCCTGGTCTGATGAGTCTCGATTTCTGCTGCGACATTCGGATGGTAGGGTCAGAATTTGGCGTCTACAACATGAAAGCATGGATCCATCCTGCCTTGTATCAACGGTTCAGGCTGGTGGTGGTGGTGGTGTCATGGTGTGGGGAATATTTTCTTGGCACTCTTTAGGCCCCTTGGTACCAATTGAGCATCGTTGCATCGCCACAGCCTACCTGAGTATTGTTGCTGACCAACTTCTGATGGCTACTTTCAGCAGGATAATGCGCCATGTCATAAAGCTGGAATCATCTCAGACTGGTTTCTTGAACATGACAATGAGTTCACTGTACTCAAATGGCCTCCACAGTCACCAGATCTCAATCCAATAGAACATCTTTGGGATGTGGTGGAACGGGAGATTCGCATCCTGGATGTGCAGCCGACAAATCTGCGGCAACTGTGTGATGCCATCATGTCAATAAGGACCAAACTTCCTGAGGAATGCTTCCAGCACCTTGTTGAATCCATGCCACGAAGAATTTAGGCAGTTCTGAAGGCAAAAGGGGGTCCAACCCATTACTAGCATGGGGTACCTAATAAAGTGGCCGGTGAGTGTAAATACTCTAACAAACAAAAGAGGAGCACATACACCAGGTGAATTGTATTAGGCTGTGGCAGATCCTGATTGCAGGAAGAAACTCAGGAAGTGAAGCTGCCTAAAACGAGAGAGGAAATGAGTACCAAAATAAAACAGGAAGTGAAAAGACAAGGTAATAAAAGTGACATCAATCTAATCAGGACTGCCCCTGACACCCTTGCTTTGAAGGTTATCCAATGTCTTGCTCCCCTATACCTCTCAGATTTCTTTCAGATTGCTACCCCCTCCATACCCTTCCAGTATGGTGCGTCAAGAGGTCCAGCGGTGCATGTGAGCATCAGGACCTGTGTCTCCTAGTGTTCTGGCATCTGAGCATTCTGGGATTAGAGAGTTTGAGCTTGGGCTTAAACAATTAATCTGATTAATCATAATGAATCGATTATTGAAATAATTGTTGCTTATTTAGTAATCGATTCATTGTTAACTGGAATATATAGACTGTAAAACATGCCTTTAGCATACAGAGAGAAGGCATTATTATGTAAAAGGAGCAGAGAGCAAGCTCTAAATATTATCACCTCACTAAAACACATTTAAGAGAGAAAAAAACAACCTTAAAAAGAGGGGGTGGACTCAGGTTTCCGCAATCAAAAACCTATGAGTACTGCATTTTGAATTGAAAAAGCTTCCTGGATGGGAAGTGACTTGGACTTCAAACTTGGAAAACAAAGTCCAATAGATTGTTTTGTTTTACTTTTTTGGTATGGCCAAACAAATTATAAATACCGAAATTAACTAAAATGTTAAAACCTTCTGACTAAAAATAATCGATTATATATTCTGGTACTTGTAGTTTTTACCACATACCCTTTCTTTATATTCACTTCCAGTCACTATAAATGGCAGTGGGATATCCACCACAGGCTGACCCCTTAAGGAGCTTTCAGTTGGGGTTTCCAGAGCTGTCAGCCAGCGGTATGGTGCTCTGAACAGCAATTGCATATTATAGTAGGATAATAATCATAATGAACTTAGGCCCCGTCCACACGAAGCCGAACCCTGGCCTAAATGCACAAATTTTTCACCAAACCAGCCTCTCATCCACACGAAGCCGGCGTTCCGGGGGTCTGTAAACAATCTTTTTTTTATTCAGCCTTCAGAGTGGGAAGATTTTGAAACGCTGTTTTCGCATTTCCATCTTTAAGCTCTAACCGCATTTTTTTTTTTACACACATGTGTCATAGCGTCGCCTCTAAACACGCATCGGCGACACAGTATCACAACAACAATGGCGCCGTACTGTGTTGAATGGTTGCTGCTAATGCTACTCACCCTGCTGTTGGGCTTACAACAGAATCTTCTTCTTCTGGAATATCTCCAGGAAGAACAGAGCAATATCGACGACATAGTTCAGCACCTGAATTTGACTGAACCACGAAAATGGACCCGCAGGGCAACCATATATAAATATTAGTGCGCATGCCCAACATTTCGTCGCCTATTTTTGCTTTGGCACCACAGCGCCACTTACAGGCCTGGCATACATTTTGCAGCGTTTTCATGCATTCGTGTGGACGATCACATTTATTTTACGTCTCCGTCTTTACGACAAACGTTCTGGAAAATATTAGCGTTTCGTGTTCGTTTTGACTTCGTGTGGACGGGGCCTTACTGCACAGATGACTCAGCAGCAGCTGTCTGACAGATTTTTTAGGCAAACCTATAAAGTCAATGTTACAGTAATCAGTTCTAAAATAGAACTATAGGGGGGATATGTTTTTTTTTTACATATTTGGACTTTAATCCTTTTATACTGGAAATGTTTTTCAGTTGATTAAAAGCTGATTTAATAACTGCCTTTGCATGCCTATGAAGGTTCAGGTCTGAGGTCTTCGTGATGCCAACATTCGGGCCATAATCCATGGTTTATAGCTGTAGTAGCTGAAGCTGTGTGCTAACTGTTGATCTCTCCTCTTTTGGATTTTTCCCTCAGTTTTGTATTAATTCAGTTGGACAAAAATGATGGCACATCCACGCAATAATCTGTTCTATGCATTCCTAACACTTTGAGTCACTTGCTGACATTGGGATATAAAGCTATGGGTGGTCTGTCTTTTTATGGTACCTGAACTTGTTTGCTATAATCTAAATTAAGGGGAGCGTGTAGATATTGAATAGAAGCTGGCCAAAATGAAGCCTTGAGGAACCCTACATGAATTTTTTTCCGATTAAGAGTTCCCTCATAATGCTTTTCTGCACTCTCTCTTTTTATTTCCCAGAGTCAAATTTCACTTTAACTCGAGAAATATAATCAACGATGTCTGCAATTTAAGACTAAAAATTGTACACCAGCTCATCTACTCAGTTACATGTTCAGGTGGAAGTAGAAGGATAAGCTTGATTAAGTTTTTGAGCCTGCTGTCCATGATAACACATTTTTTTATAACATCTGTTTGGGTAATTAAGTCAGTGGGAAAGACGGTTTCAAAGTAAACAGAAAAATGGTCAAATAGAGTAATGTCAGTTACAGAAATATAAGAATATTTGGACACTTACCGACAAAGTCCACAATATGTCCACAGTTGTGAGTAGGATGTTTAATACATTGAGTCACACTAAACTTTTTAATTACATCACACAGATCTTTCACAGGTATTTCTTTAGGGTTGAACATTAAAGGGCTCCACATGAATTAAGTAGTCAAGTTCAACAGATATGACAGATAAAAGTTCTTTAAAATAATTGATAAGGTTCTGTTTTTTACTTCTGAGGCCTGTAACCTTTAAAAAAACATGGTTTGAACAGGGGCCTGTACCTGGACAGCCAGATATAAAAAAAATAAAATTCACCTTGTGTTCTGATAAAGAATATAGTAAGTGGACAATATGGTCTCCATTAAACTGGCTTGTAATTATTCTCATCTTTCTGTCTGATAAAAACGTAAAACTGAGAAGAAAAATGCAGTCATGGATTAAAAATAATATTCGTGGGGTGTGGCAGCTGTGCAGGGATTAATTGTGCAACCTATGTGCAGAGGTTTTGGTCCTCAACATGGCCATCACAGGTTTGAGTCCTGGCCTCATGACCCTTGCGGCATGTCTTCCTCCCCTCTCACTAATCCTATTTTCTGTCTTTCTACTTTTAAAAAAATACAAACATTTAGGCAACTAGAGTCTAATATTAAACACGATTTTCCTGGTTTATTTTATGTTAAGCAACGCTGCATTATTTTCGGTGACATGTAATGATTACGCAGCAGACTGCAGCAACATGAACCGCTCCCCGTACTGCTTCTCCGCCTCCTAAAATAGGACTGCTGTCATGGTACAGAATGGCCTCCACAACATCATCATTACCTTTCTTGTAAAGTAATGAAGGTCTTTGTTTACAGTAGAGATGAAGCGATGAAAATTTTGGGAGTCAATCACCAAAATCAGTGTCGGCCAATACTGATATTGCTGATCACTGATCACAACATCAGATCCTTAGATTCTTCAATACAGTTGTCTCATCTACAAGGACATTGTATTATTTTGTATAAAAATTATGACATAAGAAAGTATCATGAGTTGACCACTGGTTTAGTGAAGGAGGCAGATGAGCCATCCATCCATCCATCCATCCATCCATCCATCCATCTTCCTCCGCTTATCCGGGGTCGGCACCGCATGAAAAGTGAGATTTTCGTCCCCGTAAACTCCCGCAGATCTCCCTGATTTTCGTCAGTTTCCGACAATTTGCAACCTGCGCTTGTCGGGAACGGACTCAGACGTATGTGGAGAGCGATCAGCTGTACTAATGGCCCTAATTAGCATATGAATGCGGCGAACCCGCGAGGCTGGCCAGGTCTGGCTTGAATAACCTACTCAGTATTGGCTGAAACCACTATTCTCAAACAAGTAAAATCGCTCGTGATTGGCAGCAAAACCACACGTGGCCAGGCCAGGCCTGAATTTTCTTACTGAGTATTGGACGGAACCACTTCTTTTTAAACAAGTAAAATTGCTCGTGATTGGTTGGCATATATATATATTTACATATATATTTATATATATATATATATATATATATATATATATATATATATATATATAAATATATATTTATATATATATATAAATATATTTATTTATATATATATTTATTTATTTATTTATTTATTCATATATTTATTCATTCATATATTTATTCATTCATATGCTGTGTATTTATGTTATCCTACACTACTACACAATTATTAGGCTACCATCAAGGACATGAATGAATTTATACAGGAAATGAACATTTGCCAGGAAGCTGTTTATGCAAAGAAAGAGCTTTATTAAAACAAACACAACTATATACAACGCGAGGATCTGCCCACACATGCGTATCCAAAAATTACAACTCCGTGAACTGTCCGTTTGCCTCCTCGGAGTTGGAGGTAACTGGCAGCATTCCCTCTGAGGCAGGTCCGATGTGCAGACGCCTACTGTGCGTGGCCCTGTACTTCGGCATCGCTTCTAACCGGGACTGCAGCTTAACACAGAGTTCAGAGAGATCCGGCCTACGAAATGGTGGCGGCCATTCCAGAGTTCCACTTCCTCATCAGCTAGCACACTCTGCCTCGATTCCAGCAGCTGTAAAAAAAACAAAAAAAACAATGAACAATGAATCAGCACTATGCGATGGGGATGCACTGCGTATGGACACAACACATCTATCAATGCACCTGAAAAATAGTCACCAAATAAAGTCTTACTTTCTTTCTTTTCTGAATGCTTGGCATTCCGCGTGCAACATGTTCTCTGGCTGCGTATATCTGAAGCTCCTGCGTACCGTCTCATAATATGTCTTACAGGCATCTGGAAAACAATTAAATGAGAGTGGTAGGAATAATAGGAGGTCACCGCCTCATTATGAGGCGAGATTAGTTTGTGAAAACAAAATGTACAGTTATGATCGGTATCCATCCGTATCTATTTCCTTTTACCGCAGAATGAAAGCATATTCTTTAACTCTTACCCTTGCTCCGGTTCATAGCGCCTGCAATTTGTCTCAGAGTTGTGAAGACGACGTACTGCTTCCTGTGAATCACAAAAAATACACTTTAATAAAGCTTGTTCTTGCAAGGCTACTATTAGCCGTAGCTTTAGCTTTTAGCTTAGCAGGCAGTAATCGAACATATATTTACCGCTAGCTTCTCTTCTTTGAGTTTGTCTCTCCCGCACAGTTGTTCGACTGCAGAGTCGCCATCGCGTCCAAGAGGAGTTGAAGGCGAGTTGAACGCGATACGTCGTCCAGCCATTGATCACGTACCAGCAAAATCCAAACAAAGGAACTGGAGATAAAGTTCTTCTGAGTATAGCTCCTCCAATCACCTACGAGGTCATTGTTATACGGAAGGACTCGCCAGAACAGCTGCGTCTATAATGTTTTTTTGTTGTTGTTTTTTTTTTGCTTTATTGGCAATTCCCTGTAAGAATACAGAGTAATTCAAACATCAAACAAAGATACACAGCAGTTTGGTGACATTATAACTTAAAAAAAATGAGACATATAATGTAAAAAATAAATAAAAATAAAACAAGGGAAACAAACATATACATAAATAAACAAATAAATAAAATAAACATAAAATAATAGCTAGGGGTTTACATTGAGTTTATGGTCATTTAACTTTTTGTAGCTTCCTGTCCTAAACAGTCTTTAAGGAAACATATTAGAAGATGCAATATTGTATATGTGAGAGAGGAGTTGCTGTAAAACAATGGTTTACCACAGATTTAAAACTAGTAATAGCATAAAGAAATGTTGCAGTTCTAAAACAGTCTTTAGACTTTTTTATCAGCAATTACTGTGGGTAGCACAACTTGTGTTACAGAAAATAGCAGGCTTTGGAGATATGTTCTGGAGAATCTTGATTTATACCATACTACAGAACATTTCAAAAGGCTGCTGACTTTTTCTATGTTTATAGGTGAAAATAATAAAAACTACAAAAGAGCAACTTTGCTGTTCTCCATAAATGTTGGGAAAATTGTTTAAAAGTTTGTTGCATAAGGGCGTGCTTTGGTTGCCCAGTGTTTAGCACACAAAACCCATGTACAGAAAGATTCCTTAGTCCTCGTTATTGGCAAGTGAAACCTTGTCAGAGCTCTCCTTAGATATCAGCCCAGTTACAGTTTGCCCTGCAAAAATAATGTGCTCTCTTGAAAATCTCAAACTCTTGCCACATTTCAGGTATCGAACATAAACATTTTTTAGTGAAGAATCAACAACTAGTTTTATCCAATCATGAAGTGTAATTAAATATATTGGATATTTTTAACTTTTTTAACAAATAAAAAACTGAAGAGTGGGGTGTGCAAAATGAATCGGCCCCTTTTACTTTCAGTGCAGCAAACTCTCCCCAGAAGTTCAGTGAGGATCTCTGAACGATCCAATGTCAACCTAAATGATACTAAATAGAATCCACCTGTGTGTAATCAAGTCTCCCGATAAATGCACCTGCTCTGTGATCGCCTCAGAGGTCTGTTTAAAGTGCAGAGAGCATCATGAAAACAAGGAACACATCAGACAGGTCCGAGACACTGTTGTGGAGAAGTTTAAAGCTGGATTTGGAAACAAAAAGATTTCCCAAGCTTTAAAAATCCCAAGGAGCACTGTGCAAGGAATGCACATTTTACCTTGCTGATTCTGATTCACATTGTACCAACTGATTCTGATTAAAACTAATTTTTGAAATAAATTATTTTGTGTATTTTTTTACATAACTTTTGCCATTGCTAATGGCATACACAGTAATCTAGCGTACTTTAATTGAATAAATAAATTAAAGCTAAAATGTAAGAGTCTATAATTAGGTCATACTGAGCCTGATCTATTTGTACCATCTATTTAGGCCACTTAATACCAATTTAGCACCAAATAAATGAGGCAGCCTACCTCAGCATTGTTGCTGACCTTATATCCTTATGACCACAGTGTACCAATCTTCTGATGGCTACTTCCAGCAGGATAATGCGCCATGTTATAAAGTGAATCATCTCAGACTCATTTCTTGAAACTTTTCCATTTAAGTAATTGTGAATTGAGCATATTGACAGACAACATTTTATGTTTTATCTTAAATGCATTTTTTTTTTTAAATAATTACTGCTCTAAATGTATTGCTCTGTCAGCTAAAGATCTGTTTTGGTCTCTATACTTTAATTAAATATATCAATTCAAGCTAAAATGTAAGAGTCTATACTGAGCCTGATCTCTTTGTATCAGAGATTTTCTTACCTTTTAGAAAAATGTCACTTGGGGTAAAACTCCCCCTGCAACCCTGATTTGCATTTGTATAGCTCACAGCATTTTCATTTAAATGTTAAAGCCTCCCCTACAATTCCATGGGGGGGGGGGGGTCAATTTCTGACAATTTATGGGAGTTTTCGGCGAAGCCTGCAAATTACCGTAAACTCCCATTAACCTGAACTTCCACGACAATCTACAGTGCTGCATATTGACGAAAAATCCCACTTTTCATGCAGTGCGGGTCGCGGGGGCAGCAGCTTAAGAAGGGAGGCCCAGACTTCCCTCTCCCCAGCCACTTCTTCCAGCTCTTCAGGAGGAACCCCAAGGCGTTCCCAGGCCAGCCGAGAAACATAGTCTCTCCAGCGTGTCCTGGGTCTTCCCAGGGGCCTCCCCCGGTGGGACGTGCCCGGAACACCTCACCAGGGAGGCGTCCAGGAGGCATCCTGGGGACCCTGGCGGTCTGATCCTCGGCTGCAGAAGCTGGCTCTTGGGACGTGGCAGATGAGCCAAGCTTTTTTAATTAAAAAAAATGATGGAGAAAATAATTTTGAAGCGACGAATGCTCTGTGGAGATTTAAAAAGCTGTATTAATTTAGCCCTAGAAGGTCTGTTTCATCGTCCTACCTCAAGCGCAGACACCAACCAACTACTGCTCTCTCCCCTGCTCTGTCCCCCCATACTAAAATGAATTCTTGCACATGTTGTTATTTGAAGAATGAGAGGTAGTTCTCTGAAGTCTCATCCAGGTTTTATAATTTAGATGTGGCGTTCTCTCTTTTAGGCATCTTCTTAGCTCTGGGTTGAATTACTAACAACTTTGACATACAGTATTACAAGCTGATATCCAGTCTGCTGAAACTTAATTACTATGTCATGAAAATGGAATTATAGTATAAATTTCTGCAAAAATTATTACAACCATCTTCATGAAAAAGCGCAAGACCAACACTTATTAAACAATACAATATTAGGTTTATTTAAACAATTACTACAAATAGTGTTTTTATTTAGGAGCATGTAATAGTTTATTCTGTTTTCTTTATTTACCTCTAACTTTTGAAAAAACAGCAAAAGGAGGCATATCTTCCTCTTACTTCTCTCTCCTTGAACACCCAGTCAGCCTCGACAGAAGGCCAAGACACTGACCTAGTTCTGCTGGAGGTTTCTTCCTGATAAATGGGAGCTTTTCGTTTCCACTGTTGCTGCATGTATGCTTGGTGTAAGAGAATGCTGAATAGTTAACGACAAAAAGCAAGCGAAAGCTTATCCAGGAGGAGGATGTCTTGCAAGTCAAGGACTGCAACTGGTTTAACCTGAAAGAAAATTTTTATCAGTCGCACTGGACTCTCTCTGTGAAGTGCCTTGAGAGGACATATTTTAAATTGATGCTGTATAAATCAATTGCACTGAATTTGATTAATCCCGAGAGAATGGAAGTTGTACTGTTCCCAGTACCAGTAGAGAGACATTTACTGTAAGCCTGATGGAAAACTACCTTGTAACTACCAAAAATTTATGTGATGCCTTGCTGCTGTTTTGTACTTAAGTGGGACATCTCATAGATGATTGTAGTGCAAGTTGGTTAGCAAGCTTTGCAATATGTCTGCATATGTTTGTATGTTATCAATCCATCAGTTTAGCATCCAGTTAGTCTTTTAAGTATTTCTCTACCTTACAAGAATATACCTAACCCTGATCTGTGATGTGGCCAACTATGACACATTAATGCCTCCATTGTTTTCATTTCATTAGTTATCTCCAATCTCAGAAAAATCATAATTAGGGCTGCATGGTGTTGCAGTGGGTAGCACTGTTGCCTTTCAGCAAGAAGGTTCTGGATTTTATTCCTGGCCTGGAGTCTTTCTGGATGGAGTCGCAGATTTTCCCTGTGCATGCGTGGGTTCTCTTCGGGTACTCATGCTTCCTCCCAGACCCCAAAAACATGACTGTTAAGTTGGCTTCTCTAAATTGTCCATAGGTATGAGTGTGTGTGTGCATGGTTGTGTGTCTTGTTGTGTCATAATTAATTGACAGTAACAGAAATAATATTTATTTCTTTGCGCTTGTACAAAAAGAAAAATATTTGTTTTATTATTACACCATAGCTATCTCAATACATCGCTCTTTAAACTGTCATGAAGATATTCTGAAAGTATTTGAAAATGGTCTTCCTGTATGCCCCTACCTGTTGTAGAAGAATTGTAGAAGACATAGACCTCATAGGAGCATACTGGGTTTGCAGTTTTTTACTTTTTGTTTTTCACCAGTCAATAGCAGACAAAAAGGAAACAAAATAAAAACACATCTAATCAGTGGATAAAAGCACAAAGCATGTAATCACTGGAAAAAGAAAGAACAGTCTTGGGTATTAATAATAAATAAAAAACAAGGCATGTGTAATATAAAACTGCGTTATATTTTTTAAAGATTTGGACAACATTTAAAGCAATCATGGTAGAGTGATCCTCCCATCTGCCTCAGGAAATGTTACCATTTATTTTTCTGCCAGAGAAATTCTTCTTACTGAGGGAATGTAATGCAGACATCGACTCAACCAAGTTAAAATCTTTCCTAAGCTATTTATAGCAATTGAATCTTTTTGTGTAGTGTTGTGTCTTTTCTACCTGGCTTGATAAGAACAAAAAGTTAGCATAGAATGTTGAATAGTTATTCCAGGGCCAAGAAAAGAGTACAATATTTTGTGACTTGAGTACTTTATGATGATAACTGAAATTCATCTGCGAACACTTAAAGATAATACTAACATTTCTAATATTTGAATCATGGCTGAATAGTAAGAGAAGAGAAAATCTATCCTCCTCGCTGGTATTCTTAAATTAATCTACTGTGACACAAAGGTCACAGAGCATTACGTTATTGCCTCAAGTTGTGGTTCCTAACACAGACACATTTCAAACTATACACACCTGTGCAAGAAAGCTGTTTTTAAAATCCAGTCTTTAACTTCACATGTTTTACTATTACTGACTTATTTTCACAGATTAGCGTCTTTCTTTTCTTTCATTTGTCTGGCTTGTAAAATTCACTTACATTTAAGGAGATTAGAGTGAGTTAGGCTATGCCTGTACCATGAGAGGATCCTTTTGCTTCATGTTAAAATTTTAGATGATTAGGGATACTTTTTTAGAAACAAAATACTAAGCAGATGGTGCCATAGTAATCTGAAAATATTTTTGATAATAGACTCAGCATTTATTGCATCACAGATGTTTTTTTGGACGTATGAAAGCTACAGAAATGCATTTTTAAAATATGTGGTGCATCATAAGTAAAGCAGGAACAAGTCAGCAGAGCCCCCTTTCACGAAAAGCTGACGGTGTTAATCTCGAGTCAATTCTGGGGTTAATTCCTGCATACCCATGATTTTCCATTTCAGAAAGCTACAGCGGGCAGACATTACCCTCAGTAAAATTATGACAGCAAATGACTCGCCCATTTCACAGAACGTGTTTACTGTTTACTTCTTCTTTGCATTTTCTAAAAAGTGCTTTAAATCAGTCTTAACTGTCTTTATCCACGCCGGGTCAGATCCTGACGTTTGAAAAAGGAGACAGGAAAGCAGAATAAAGTGCATGCAGTTAGCCAAGCCTTGTAACTAATGTTACAAGGCTTGGCTAACTCTCTCCAATGTGTCTCCAACTTCTGCAACTCAACCTGTCAATGACCCGCAAAATGACTGCTTTTTGGTGGGAGGTGGTGAGAAAATACACTTCCTGTCACCTCAGGGCGCAGCTTTCGTGTGCCCCGAACTCTCCTATACTTCAGTATTGCAGAGCAGTTGCTGTGCATGTGCAACTTGTAACGGGAGTCAATGGGCAAAGAGTTTTGCCCCTTCTGGAGGAAATACATCACCAATCCGATGAAAAATGGAATGACACTTTACTAGTCATTAAATATTAAATATTTATCTTGAAAATGAAATTATATAAAAAAATTTGTATTAATCTTTTTAATGTCTTAATCAAGGTCATTGGGTGGGTGGACAGCACCCCAACGCCCCCTATTGAATAGCCACCACTTCCTCAACCTCTGTGAATATAGTAAAATGTACAGTAGTATTGATTTTAATTTCTAACAAACTGTCCCAAACAAATTAAAATACTTTGCCCACTAGCAATGAATAAACATACCTGTCAACAGGTGAGGTCTTACTGAACATTTCCTGAACATTACAGAAATCACCTGATTTCAGTGAATGCCGTAAAGTGTTTCTCACAAATGCTACACATTTCATTTTTCTGAATCAAATAATCGATTACAGCGCTTTGTTTTGCATATCGATACCTTTTTTTTTAGTGAAACAAAATCAAAATTTCTATTATTTACCACACTTTCCTCAAATTTACATATTTGGTGGGAAATTTAAAAATATTATAGAGATATTGATTTGTAAAATGTATTTCTACATCTTTTATCTATATGTAAATATAATGTTATTCTTAATATTCTTAAGGGAAAGATGGCGGACATTGCCTCCATTCTCCTTGATATACCCCTAAGGAACAATACCTAAGGAAGGAGCTTCTAAATTTAAAAATAGAGAGATATTATTTGTTTATGTTAAATTCATATAAAAAAAAATCAGATATTAACTGTTTGGCAAATGTTACTGTTTATCCATTAGGTTAATTACCTGTCCCTGGTTAAGGTTTTTTTTTCTGCTTATTTATCTATTTTTATTTTTTTCAGGGTAAAGAATATAAGTGTAGAAAATGGAATGGCCATATTTAATAAGTAATATGCAACAAAAAATATATTTTGCTGGATGTTAAATGGAAGTGATGGGACGTGAGGGCCTTCAAGGCCTTCACTGCTGCCTAAAATAAATCAGAAACACGATTGACTTAATTGATCTCAGATGAGATTATGAGAAATGTACTTCTAACATCAGCTCAAATAGCGAAAGAATAAGAATATGCCAAAGAAAGAAAAAGGTGCATGGGATATATACAGTTTAAACTGTACAGCATATGACAGCTTTGTTTTTTTTTATAGTAGGATCATTATACCGGCCCTAGAGAGCCAAACCTGAAGATCTCACTCTGGAATCCACCTGCTGCTCTTAAGGAAAGAGCTAATCCCTCAAACCAAGGTCTGTCACTTGAAAGTCAGAAGCTAGACGCTGCTGCTGCTGAGCACTCTGCTGAACCAACAGTCTGTGGACCCAACCGGTTCCCTCTCTCAGAAAAGAAAGCCTGGACCTCTTCAAGGTATTTTCAGAAACATCTGAAAACTCAACAACTAATCTGTTAACCTGGCTAATCAAACTATCCGTCTCTGCAGACGCCTGAGAATCCTGCCCGGACCAGTTTCCAGAATCCAGTTCATGTTATCTCTGTGCAAACCTTTAATAAACTCTGTTGAACTTTTCATCAGTCTCCAAGTGGTGTTCTGCATGTGGGTTTGATTTCTAAACCAACCATGACAAAAACATAAATTGAGAATATTGACTGGAACTCATGAGGTGGTGCGTACCTATTTAGCAGGAACCCTTTAAATAATTATTGATTAAATAAAGCTCTAATTAGAAAGCTGCAGCTTTTTATTTTCCTATTTATATGTACTGCTGTCCTGTTGATGTTTATTGTACTAGTACTTAATCTAAGTCTTTTGACTTATCTTGCTTTTTGCTTTTGTACAGGGACATGTGCATACATGTTCCATGCTTTTCATTTTGATGATACTGTTGTGTTGAAGTGTTGTTTAAATAAACATATAACAAATAGGTTGCACCTTAATTACCCATTTTTCAGTGAAAGAAGAAACCTTTTGTATTGCAATCATTTACTTGCATCTTCACCAGTGAGGTAAATGTCACTTAACAAATAACACTGAATTTAAGTTAATTCAAAACTCCTAAACTTTTCTTAAATGTTATTATTTTCCTTTATCCATTGGGGGAATTGTAACACTTGAATCTCACAAAGGTGCACAGAGGTGACTTTGACAAAGACATCTCAAAGGTTCTGAAGAACACAGGCTGCAGAGACTGAGATGTCAGCTGCAGATTTACACGCCTCCACTGACTCACTGCGCATCATTAAAGCCAGAAAGGCTGCTTGCAGTGGTTTCATCTCTGTTCTAGCCCACACAGGCTACATCAGGACCTTCCCAATTGATTTATCCCAGCTGTCTTGCTGAACCGCTTTTCCCGCCAAGAGAGATGGGGACTGACGAGATTTACGTGTGTATATTAGATGAAATTCATTTTAGAAAGAGCACATGCTCCCTCCGACTGAAAAAGAGCATTCTTTTCCCTCTTGTTGCCATTCTCCTCCCTTCCATGTCTTTTGTCACAGACACTGCTATTTTTACAAAGCTGGAAGTAGTGATGGACATTCATATGTAAAGTCTATCTAAGGAAAGGCGCTGTAGAGAATTATCTCCTGATTTTCCGCGTCATCACTATTTTATTTTAATCAGTTAAACTTAAAAATAATATGGTTTTGTGTGGTCTTTCTTTGAATTAAAACATAAAAAAGATTTCTGGATTGTAATGGGTCATATGTGATTACTTTTTGATTACTAATAAGTTTGTGCTTGTAAATCTGTTCTTTTAGTTTTCAATTTGAATAGATTCACAAAAACCTCCAGAAAGAAAGAAAAATCACCATATTGGGGTTTTAAATAAAAAAGGAATCAAGAAATTCCATTTAATACAATTTGGAAATAAGAATGTAACATAACTAAATGTGGAAAAAGTGCAGCACTGTTAACATCTTCTGGATGTACTATATATGAATATTACCAAAAGAAGAGAAAAATGTACTTTGTGTTCTCACATTTTTATTAAAACACAACTTGTGCTGCTCCAACGCGTAACTTTCACCCACGTAAAATGTTTGAGAATCCTCTCAACAATAATGTGCCTGGATGTCGGCGAAAAAAGCAGGGCAGTTGAGAGCTTGGTATGGTCTTGGCTGTTCTCTCCACCATTTTCATCACAGATGAAATAGGGATAGCTTTCATTTATTCTCACCCAAAGACACAGAAGAAGAGGCACACTCCCTTTCTTCCAATTTTGAAGCATTTTCTATCTTTTATTAATTATCCTCCTTGAAATTAAGGATTCGTTGTTTTTTTTCAGTAACTTTCAGGTCTTGTGAATAACTGACATGAAACTAATGTCAAATCATATATATATATATATATATATATATATATATATATATATATATATATATATATATATATAGTACTAGAGTTGACAGATGATGCAAATTGGTTTTTCCATCCAATTTTAAGTCATTTACTATCTTTTATTAACCCTGATTTAATTTCCCTTTATAATCATTTCATTTAATGTCATTCCCTGAGTGAACCACACCTGCCCATGATGGAGCTACTGACATAATTTCTCCTAAATTTCCACACAGTCCTTACTAAGCCAACAGAATAAAATAGATGCTGTAACCCCTTCTTAACCCGAGGAGGACACCAAACAGCTAATTTAGATACAAAAGGGGGATTTCAACAAATGTTCAGTAAATTCTTACAATTATGCCTGAGACATGTAAACTGAGCTATGGAATTTATGTATACAGTTTGTTACCAAATAAAAGGTGATTTAGTAGTAATTAGTCCATTAAGGTATACTGAGCACAATACAGCCTTTTCAGCCTATCAGCAGCAGATTTGGCCTCCCTCACACATGCTTGGGCATTTCCTGTCTTATACTTGCAGTGTTTCTATATTAATTACCTAGATCCTTGATATAGCTGACAAGTGACTTTTCTCTCCTTACTACTTGTGACGTTCTGTATTCATAGAGGATAACATTGCTCTCCGTGAAGTGTCCATGAACAGTTTTCTGTCTTTTCAGCCTCTTTTTTCCTCAATTCATCATTCATCCCTCAATTTCTCTTTATCAGCTTAAAGTAAGAATTGGTGGTTACTGGTTTGCTGGTAAATTGAAATTCACTGAAGCATTTACATGACATTTAGCAACAGCTGCATGATGCAGGAATAATAAAACATGTGTCAAATTGAAAAGAAATGCTCCTTGCTTTGTGCTATTTCATCATTAAGCCTGTGTGCAAAAGTAACAATATATTTTTCACGTAGTGACTTTGTATGTGGATGTTGTTGAAATGCTGTTAAATGAAATGAATTTTAGGTAAGTCTGTACTAAAGTGTCACTGTGCTCCGTATATTTCTATAGCATTTATGATTTCATCATGACAAGTTCTGACCTGAGTTGGTAATAACTAGATATGTAAAATATTTGCATTCATTGTTTTGTCATAGGAGAAAGATATCCATCCATTATTGTGATTTAAGTTCAGGATTTGAGATATTTTGCTCTATACTTGATTTTACAGAAAATTACATTTTTAAAATATATAGTAATATCTAACAACACTACACAAAAGATGTTAAGTGGTTCACAGTTCATCCAGATACAGGCTTTATGGAGGAGGAATTCCCTCTCCTCACCTCTTTTTACATGCAAACAAGCTCATGGTGGTGCCTTTCTCAGAAAAATGTAAAGGATTAAGTTTGACATGAAATAGTTGGGTTGCAAACTTTTAAGCTTGGGGATCTAAAGCACAAGAAAAGGACACGTCAATTCAAGCTTTTATACACTAAAATATAGAGCACAGAAATTGTAAGATTTACAGAGCATTCCTTTTCAGTTTTACTTGAGGAGGTAGTATGTCATGTTAAATCTGTCGCTTTGTATTCTTCTTTTCTTTATGGTGTGAAATACAGTTGCAGTCCTTAGATTTATGCTGTTTTTACCTGTCCATAAAAGAACCAAAGATACATAAATAATTATTTTATTGTTTAAAGTTTGTTATTGTTGCTTTAATCCATCCATTGTCGATACTGGCTTACTTTGAAGGACAGAGGGAGACTGGTGCCTATTTTCAGGACATTACGTCTAAGGCAGATACATGCTGTACAATTCAACAATCACATCACAAAGCCACAAACAGTTTAAACAAACAATCATAGTTGGATTGAAGAGCAAGCCTGAATACTTTTAAGTATTGTTGTCATTCTTACTTTTCTTCTTAATTGCTGTTGTTTTTTGTAAAGGATATTTCATAAATTTTAATTCGAAACCAGCTAAATAACATTCACAATCGCATAGGTCTGTAATTTTATAAGTAAAGACCTCTACTTCTTCCATGTTTCCTGAAACTAAACTAGCTTTGAAAATACAAATCTAACAAAACACAGTTTAGGCAGTGTAAATGTAATATATAATAGTTACTGTTTTGAAAGACGGTGATGAAGCTCCAAGTTAGGATCCAAATAAGAGATAAGTCACATCACATTACGTTTTTCTATATTCTAATTTTTCTACAGTTGCTTAGAATTTTAATTTAAAAATCCAGACCCATTACGATTTCAATTTCTTTTGGATATGGGTCATATATCTAGGTAAAAGACATGGGGTAGAGAGAGAAAAGCAAGCTTTCTTTGTGGCTTTGCTTTTACTTTACCATGACAGAAATAGCAGCACCTACGTTACAGCTCGTGCCCAGTTGTAATGTTAGGTATTTGGTTAATGAGAGTCTTAATTTATTAAGACTGTGCCTTCTTTTTTTATTTACTGTACTCCTGCATTGTACTTGAAGATTAATTTTGCACCTAGGCCTTTATATCAGAGATATTTGATTTACTAAATAAAAACTTACAGTGTAGAACATATGCGTGTATGAGAGGATCCAGGTGTTTGGTGTGTGTGTGCTTGTGCTTGCATCTGTATGAGTAGAAGCCCTGTTCACTGCAGCTGGCTCACTGTATGCTCCTCTAAACTGAGGCACTTGGACAGACCCCTTCAGCATTAATTACTGTGGCCATTAATCAGACCAGCACAGATAGCTCTGTAATCCCTCTATAATGCAGTTTTTTGGATGGGGCCACCAGCGTTAATTGGATTTGATTGGATACTGGTATGATGCTGCACAGAGAACATCTTAAGGTAATAATTAGAAGATAGATCAATTGGTCCTTTGTGGCATTGATTCTGTAGTGTATTCTGCTCTGCAGTACCAAGGACTGTTTAAATGAGGAGAATAATTTTTCCCTTAATTCTGTAGGAAAGATATTAAAGATACTATGATAATAAAATACAATTAATTAAGGTCCCAGATTTTGCTATATACAAAAAAATCATCAGGAGTAGGTAAGTTCTAAGAAATTACAGCAAATGTAACTTTTTCTGTTTCTGTAAATACTTTTCCACCCACCTTGTTTCCAGTTTTATAATGGTTAATAATAAGATATGTCTAAGTGAAATAGGGGAAATAAATGGCTTATATAAATAATACAAATGCTAAAAGTGAAGAAGTGGGATTTTTGAGCAAATTCAAAGCAACAATTTGTATTCATCCAAATACTAGAAAAATTGTTTTCTATGTCATGCAAAGACAGGAGAACACATGTGAACAGAGAACAGTGACTCAGAAAAAAGAGAATACTTTCCTGTTTCCTGTACAGAATACTTTATTGTTTTCCAGCTCATCTGTAACTTAAAACATATATTTTTATGACATTTCTTAATGTTACATTTAATACTATTAGTGACGAGCTTGTTTGGTACAGCAGCATGTCAAATCCTTTTAAATAAATTATGAGAGTTGTGTTTTTACAGCACATCCCCTCTAGTATGAAAAACAAACAACATAAAAGAGCAACCTCTTTTGTTCCAACATCTAAAAAGTCAGATGCAGGAAGTAGATGACACTCTGTGCAAACGGTCTAATTATCTGTTGAGAACAGCAAGTTTCTCACTAGCCTCTGGGATCCAGGAAGGCCATAGGATGGTCTGGCCTTCTGGAAAGAGCCAAATGTAAGATGCTCAGTTAACATAAAGTCATTTATTTTGTTCTGTGTCATGTACGTACCATGGAACTCCTCTCTCACTTGCCCCAAGTACACTCCCATTGCCTTCACCTTCACCTATGTGTCATAAAGTATGATGGTAACACTCCAAAATATTCACATATCTATCTTAAGAAAAGGTGTCCTATGCATTAAACATTCTGCTCTTTCAGTTAATAATTATCAAGCTAATTTGGTGATGTTTGCTAATATGTCATAATAATGAGGAGTGGCAGCCTAGTTGTTAGGGCATAGAGCTTGGAATCCTAAGGTTCTGAGCTCGAGCCCCACTACCACAGACTGCAACTCTGGGTCTTTGAGCAAGACCCTTAACCCCTGATTGCTCCCCAAGGGGATGGGTCAAATACAGAGGTAAATCTCTCAAATGTAAGATCAATAAAATTAAATTATTATTATTAATTAGTAATGGATTTATTGTGAACTCTCTGAGAACTTCATTGGAGGCTTGTAATTCTGTTAATTGAAATGTAACATATAATAGATGTTTAAGCCTCTGTTTACTCTGTCTGAATGTATTTTAAATTCTCCAGGGTAGAAAGGTTTGTCAACATGTCAGCATATGTGATAGTCTATAATCAGATTTTTTTTTAATTTTTTCACAATGTTTAGGGTGTTTTTAAAAATATGATGTTTATTACTAACGAATCAGTTGTGTTTATAAATATTTTTTTTTTTTTAGTTTTCTCAAGTGGCATCTGAATTAATAAACTGTACTGTAAGTAGAAACTTTAAAATCTAAAAATACTCTTACATAGCAGCTGTCCAGATTGACCTTATCTTATTGTCCTTTGAGACTTACCTGTGTAAAATTCTTTGAAAGCTTTCAGCATGCTGGATAAAAACAATTGCTATGTCTACAGCATTTAAAAAGGTAGTCATGCTTTGCTCCATCATCAACTCCTTCTTTGACATTTTGTTAGAATATCACATTGAAGATACATTGACAATTAATTATTTATTGTTTACTCATAAAGATTTTTTTTATGATTGCATGGAAGTTAAACATTTCTTTTAAAACTATTTCATATTATGCACATTTTTAGGATCCCTTTGCATCTTCCACTATCTTAGGTCTTAAATAAGAAAAGGAATAATAAATTCTGGGTAGAGCATAGTAAAATATTTTTCTTCTTTCAAAGCTAAGCTTATAAAATTATTGTGGCCATTACAAAGTGTTCAATAGGTATACAGAGAAGCACAGCACGTAGGCCAATTCTCTGCCACCCACACAGGGATTAATTATCCATGAAACTTCTAGGTGCAATATTTCTGGGTCGTGTTCATAGCTGTTATAGTTGTACTTCTGCCAAATACTTAGGTTTTCTTTACAAAACCAAACAAAACACCATAATATGCTCCTGTTAACTGGTTTCATTTTGAGCACAGAATTTTTTACAGTGTCCTTACATCTGACCCTCTACATACTCTACAAACTTATTTTTACTTTGCCTCTGCCTGCTTCTTGACAACTAAAAGGTGTAATACTAGCATATTTGTTTATGATGCTGACACCAACTGATTACATCTATTTACATATTTAAATTCAACCATTTTTTTGCCCTTCTGTAGGCTATGATGCTTAGAACAAAAATTATGCTGAAAAAATTATACCTGTCATAACGACAAAGTAAACCAATCAAGGCCTTGACAAAGCAAATAAAAACATCAAATACAGTGATCATCAAATAGGGCTCTGCCAACAGTTTTTCTATACCCCCCAGCAAAAAAGTCATTACCTGCCTACACTCAGCTGTGCTAGTTTCACAATTAGGTCAAACTTTTCTACATTTTCATTCATGTACTTTAAATAAACAGCTACCAGGCTTTACAGGTGTTAAAAGAGTTTAGACATGCAAACAGAGATAAGACGTAACCAGAGTATGAAAAACCTGTAAGAACAATTTGACCTAAATCCCATTCACTTAAAACGAGTTTTTTAAAAATATGTTTTCCATGATATAGCATAATCTAATACAGCATAGCTGTATTAGAAAACAATGTGTATTTAATACAATATAATCTGCACTGGATTGTATTAAATATAATTGCACTTTACCAGTTCACTTCGTCTTTGCCTTAACCAGAATATGTTTAGCTTTACTGCAGCCATGGAAACACACTGATTTTTTTCAGACTTGTACTCAGAAAACTTTATTGTAATTTTGAACACACAGAGTGTATACAAAAAGAAATTTCGCTCAGTACAGTTCTCAATTTCTTCTCTCCATTTTTAAAGTGCAGCATTGATAAAATGTAAGCAGCAGTGATAAAATGTAAACATGGTGATCAAATGTAAACTTAAGACTGGTACATGATTTAAAGTTTCCAACATTCAGTGTTTTTGTTTTTTTTAGGACCTGCATTAGGTACACTTTGTCAATCAGTTGTGTCAGACCCACTTTGCCTTCAAAATCGAAAAAACAAGCACAGCCATCTCACCACAGCCTCTTGCCCAAGGCTCCTTGGTCTGGAAGGAAGAGGAACGCATCTTTACATGAACCCCTGTTCTTTGGAACTTTCTGCCTGCATTGAAGCAGATTAGAAAAGCCGCTGAGTTTTTTGCCTTTGGTTGGCTATGCTTCCTGCTGCTGCCTCTGAGACCGGCTGATTGCCTGGTGCAAGGAACTACAGCTATAGAGCTCGCATCAGCTACTGCTTGCACCTTCAATGGAGACGTCCCTTAACTGCTGTAATTTTTAAAAATGAAAGCACTGCAAGGTTGCTTTTGTTGTTGCATCGGACTTATTCAGATCTCTCCAAGAGCTTTGGACCACGAACTTCCGAGCCGGATAAAACCAATCATCACTCCTCCCATCCACTGATAAAACAGGTAGTAATAGTAATAATAGATACTGCCTGAGTTACTCCAGCTTGGGTGAGAGATAGAATAAATAAATTGCAGGAATTTTATGGGAAGAAACTTTTGATCTTGAAAGTTAATTGTCTTATATCAGAAGGGTTCTGAACCGAACGCTGACTTCATGAACTGTGTGTGAGAATGGATGTTAGTTCTCTCTTTCCCCCCTTTGTCCTGAGAGTTAGTGTGATTAGGTTGAGTGGCTGGCATTGTTAGCTTCTGGCTACCTCATTTTGAATAAGATTGTTAGCTTGTGGCTACATTAATTAGACTAGTATTGTTTGATTCAAGCTACCTCATTTTGGTCATGAGTGTACTGTACATAGAGCCAGCCATTTTGTGATTTTTTTTATCATCATCCTTTCATTTACCTTTTAGTTATTCTCAGTGCTGTGTAGTTTTTCTAAGTGTTTCAAGTTAAAGCAGCAATAAGTAATGATGACAACTAGTGTTTAAAAAAAAAAAAAAAAAACATCCTCCTCCCCTTTGGAGAGTGTCATCCAGGTGTCATTCTTGATAAGTTACGCACAAGTTACTAATAGGTTTTGCATAAGTTTGACACCATGACTTAAAATGAGTAACTTACACTTTACTTATGTCAACGATCAATACGTATACATATGTCAACAATCAATACACATACGCTGGTCTAAATCGTCAGCGTGTGACAGGGACTTTAGATAAGACTTTTGCATTTTTGTGGCTCCAGACAAAATTTTATTTTTGTTGTCCAATATGGCTCTCTGAACAGTCTGGGTTGCCGGCCCCTGATGTAAACAAAAGATCACTACATGTCCCTGGAAAGAAAAATAAAAACTGAAATCTCCAGAGGCTGGATACAAACTTTTTAACAAGCTTGGTTGTTGAATTTTGAATGACCAAATGGATGTAAAGTTTTCTTCTTATTGTCCCTTAGCTCTACACACAAGTAGCTTTAAAGTGTGAGATGTGTATTCATCAAACATATTTGTCTGACTTAATACTATTTAAAATAGGAATAGATTTGTTTTTGTTTTTTACTTTTCGGATATTGTAAATTAAATCCTTAAAAAAGCAAGAACACATCTATCTGACTCTGTGACCAACAGATTTGTCAAAGGGGAAAGAAACACATTTGTGATTACTTATTAGAGTGACTTAGTTTAGGTGCTCTTTGACACTGGGAGGCTGTCCTTTACATTCACGGCTTCATCCTTTTCTTCCTGCCTGTCAGACAACAGACTGGACAGAAGGTCAGAGTGTCGATTTGTGCCAAAACTCAGAGGATTTTACCCCCTCCCTCCCTGTTTTCTCTCATTTTCCCTTTCATATATGCAAACACTGGACCTCCTAATGAGAGCATGTTACTCCAAGATACCATCTGTTCCCGATTGCACTATGTACGAGAAAATAAAGAACATGTGACATCCCTCCAATGAGCCTAATCTATCAAAGTCAGAGTAGTTACCCTTTAGAGAACTGTAGCACTGTTTTTTTTTTTCTTTTGATTGAGTCTTTTGAGCCACATGCAAAAAAATATCACACACCCCAAAACTGAAATTATTAGTTTATTGCTCAACTTAATAATCTTAAACTTTAAACAGGAAACAGTTCAATTGAAAAATGTTTCTCAAACGCAATGTCTATTTATGTTAAGAGAGATAAATCAAGGGAGATGGCTGACCACTCTTTCTAACGGAATAATTCCTTTGACATTGCTGTTTTGTTAAGGTTATAGGCAGAAAAGACATTTGCTCCCACAGCTTTTACTGGAATTCAGAAGAGGCTGATTACCTTGCTTGGTTGTTTTCAATTTCATCTGTTTTTTAGCAAGCGTTATGCACAGTCACTGTCAAAATAGACGTGTCTGTGAGCTTGGTGCACACCAGTGTTATTCCAATCAAATATAGTCTTGTCTGTAGGCATGAGCATCATTTCTATCCCAAACAAGAAATGACAGCCCAGAGTGCTGCTCTGGTAGCCCAATCAAAGAACAGCTCCCGGATGTCTTATGGTGATTACTGTGACAACCTATGCAAGACCAGAAAAAGGCCAAGAGCTTAAGAAAAAGAAGGACAACTTAATAACACAGGAAAAGCCAGCAGTCAAAAAGCCCTGCGACTTGCACACTGAACTAGGATTAAAATGACACCTCCAATGAAGGTAAGACCCCTGCATTTGGTGTACTTGAGAATGACATTAACCAGATAGTTAACACAGTAGGCCTACTGTAGATATAGAAAGCTTTGTGGATTTCTGACTTATTTCTGTCAGAAATCCAAAATGCTTGGTTAGTACCAATCATATGAATACAAACTGAACATACATTATACAATCCATTAATTTGTTTGTTTTTTTCACTGAGAAATATTCAATGCAGTCGCAGCTGGTGGAGTTTTCTCCAGGGAGGGAGCTATAAATTCAAAATAGAAATATACCAAAAACCAATCAAACATATACCAATTTATCACATCATTATATTTATATGAAAACGACCAACAACAAAAAACATTATAAAAACACTAAAAAAAACAAAACATAAATTTATTTAGTTTTACTTTTTGTACATACATTTTGCCATTCTGAGGCTTTGTGAAGGCAAATCTGAGTTTTGCATCATCCAATATGGTGTCACAAACCTGAAAAAATTATGTGCCACTTTAATAATGGAGAAGCTATTAGTCAGTTTTATATTTTTTAATATATATAAAAAAACATTTATTTTCTGAGAATGTGTTTATTTAAGAACAACTATGCAAATAAAGAAAACACCTTGAAAAAGTACACTACTTTTTATTATTTTCCATGTGAATCCCAGATTGTTCATTGTTCTTTGCCTTTTCTAAAAAGTGCTATAAATTAGTCCTACATTTCTTTATCCATGCTGGGTCAAATCCTGATGTTTGAAAAAGGAGGCAGGCAGTCAAGGCAACAGAATAAAGTGTTAGCCTCGCTACATGCAGTTAGCCAAGCCTTTTTGCAAAACCAGGTCCAGCAAAAGGATGTATCTTGTTTCATTCCCCTCTCTCTCTCTCTTTCTCTCTCCAATGCCATTCACTCCCGCGACTTGACCTGTCAAATACTCGCATTTGGGGCAGTTGTTTTAAATTGATTCATAAGTTTATGGGGCTTCGAAATTGCCATCACTAGGAAGTGGACCCAAGTGCAGAGATGAGGAGGCAGAGTTGAGTTGATGCAGATTTAATTTAAATGCAGAACAGAAGCACAAATCCAGGAACACATAAAAGAAACCAAAACCCCGAGACACATGAGGAGCAAAGCAATGAAGAGGATCCAACAATAAGGAACTGCACAGGAGCTTTGTATATGGGGGACTGGACAAAGACTGGGCTAATCTGATATGGAACGGGTGTTGATAAAAGTAACTAGAAGGGAGCTAGAGGAAAGATGACACAGGCACAAGGGGGCAACAGAGAGTAACTCAAAAAATACAACACTGCTTAAATAAAAACTCAAAATGGAAAAGAAACCAATGACCAACAAAACAGAATGACAAAAATCAAAGTGGAACTGAAAACTCAAAAAAGAGAGTTAAACAGAAGTCAACAAAGGGGTAGAATCATGACAGATAAGTGGCTATTCTGCTTGTTACACTCCAAATTAGGGTTGTAAACGAATACTAGACCTTTTAGCTCAAATAATGGTTTATTAGATAAAAATGTGTAAAGTTTAAAATATATATATTAGATGTGACATATAAAATCAATAAAAAAAAAACAACCAAGAATACTCAAGCATGCTACTAAAACAAATCTCAAAGATAGAAAAAACACCCGTCATACCAGTATATGAGAGCCTCTGTAGATTTGGTCAGTCAAATGTGTTCTTTTCAGATCACTGAAGCCGCTCTCTTTTGGTGCCTCTGCTGTGCCATCCAATCAAACTGCCACACAAAGCAAAGCATTTGGTACTTTACTAACACAGACCTCAAGTTTGCGACTTCGCCAGAGCTACACTAAGCCTCCAGGTTTAGCACATATATTATAATACTGTTCAATTTATATGGTGGGGAGAGTTTACAATCGACATGTGCTTCACCATTCCAGAATTGCATTGCAAACGAGTCTCCTCTCAGCTCCTACTGCACCTCACCTACAGTTGTAATACATATTTTGCCTCATCTTGTTCCCTGTGTGTCATATTTTTAAATGTCCCTAAATCCTTTTCTGCAGAGCACAAAACCTGTTGTTTTTAATGATGTTTCCTCAACTGTTTAGACTTAGAAGAAAACCTTTTTTTGCCGCATATAAAATTTGAGGGTAATTTTGACAAAAATGCAAGAATATTGAAAAAAAACCTTAAACGTGAGATGCAAGCACCCACATGCTTTGGAAAAAGGTTTAAACTCAGGAACTTCTTATAAAGCCAAATTTTTCTCTTTTCTGTGTAAAACTTGGGATAAATGTTTATTTGAAACTATCAGAAGGTTTCCAGAACAATAATTAAAGACTTTCTTATTCCCATACCCACAAGAATAACCCTTCACAAGTCCGATATTTTAGGATAATTAAACCTGTGCCAGACTTATAGATCTTTCTCAAATGAAGATGTTCTGTATCATGGACCTAGATATGGCATTTCTGGTGCCATCTCGTTTAGCACGGACCAGGCTCGGACTGGTAATCTGTGATACCGGGCACTTGCCTGGTGAGCCAGTCCTAATTTCAGCGTGCGAGGGCCGGCCAGCCCTCCTTAAATCATACCGGCCCTAACACTTACTCTCCGGCCGAAGCACCTACCTGTGAAAGTAAATAACTCAAGGAGCTCAAGAAGTAATACAATGTTAACTTTCAAAATGATGCATGCAGTATATCTAGCCCTTCCTTGTCATGCACATCCTTGTGACGGTTGGCATATGGTGTTATTTTCTATTTCTTCAAACTGTAAAATCCTATTTCTTCAAACTGTAAAATCCCTGCAGCAAACTAAATTATAATAAAACTAAAATGCTTTCTTTAAACAAAACTACGATGTTCCTCTTATATTTGATGAATTTATGTTCAAATGTTTTGCAAAAATATGTTGCGGTGCATGATGGGGTTTTGCATCTACTGTATTTTCGCGACTATAAGGCACATATAAACGTCTTTTTTTCCCCCTCAAAATGTGATGTGCACCCTATAGTGCGGTGTGCCCTATGTGTGTTGTTACTGCGGACGTTGTTGAGACCACCATGAGAACGTTAAAGGGGGAAGTGTGGGCGTGGATTGTGCATAAAAGAACAGGTATTTGCTTTATGCAGAACTCCTCATTGAAGAGATGATGAAAGAGTGGCTGAGGGAGGTGTATGTAAGGAGACTAGGTGGTTTTTTTCCACGCATCACCATCGCTGTTAATCTGTGACTCCATGCGTGCCCATCTCACGGCCGTTGTGAAAAACATGGTGAAACAAATGAACGCTGTGCTTGCTGTTATTCCGGGAGGTCTGACAAAGGAACTTCAACCGCTCGACATCGGTGTGAACCGGCCGTTCAAAGTAATGCTACGTTCACACTGTACGCAGCAAGAGCAGCAAAATCGCGTCTGCTGCTTCATTTTTGCTGCTTGTACCAGTTTAGTTCTGACGCGCAGCTGAAGCAGCTTTGCTGCTCTGGCTGCGCGATGCAAAAGTGTGTCTGACGCGCGTTGGGCGGAGCTACTCTATCCTTTCTTTGCCTTGCAGCTATATTTGCTGTGATCAGTGGGAATAAAGTAGTTTTAATATGTTTTTAAGTGAGAAAGTCCATCTGAAAACTTAATTACTGTAGTCAGTTCCTCCAGATTCCACCATCATGCCTTCTAATATTAGTTCTGTCGAAGCCGCTCAGACCCCCACATACCAGCGGTGCACTGTCAGTAGGAATCCCATTCAACAGCAGCCTCTGGCCGGGTCGCCTTCTCGCAGTTCACCGCGGCAGCTGGTAGGTGTTTTTCATCTAAATAATCTAACCTGCAGGCACCAGGATAATAAAAGCGAACATATTCTGCCGGCAGATTTCTGCATTTTAAGTTAATTTATGCGTCAATAAACTGTTTCAGAGGAGTGATCACAGAGCTCTGTGTCATCAGCGATGTGTCTGTCTCACGGCCAGCTCCCAGGTTTGATTAATACTTTGTAATAAATACATGAATAAAGCACAAGCATACTCAGTTTTGCTCCCGCTCTATTTTTAATATACGCAGTAGAGGTATTTAAACGTAGTAGAGGATATGTACCGGTATATAAAACCCACGCCCTATAATCCGGTGCGCCGTATGTGTGTGTTAAATACAGTAATGGCACACAAAACCGAAACTGCTCCTTTTAGTACGGTGCGCCTTATGGTCGTGAAAATACGGTATTTACAGTATCACATTTCATTGCACACATGCCACTTAGACTCACAGTGAAGTCCAGACAATGCTGAGCTTTCATGTATTCATTCTTGAAGAACAGCCTGTCTGCCTCTTGTTGTATTGTTTGATGTTGGTGTTTTTACAACGCTCGGGCTTACATTGTAGACCTAGTATGTGTGAGTGGATGTCTGGCTGGCTTCTTGCAAGTGTGGACTTTACACAGCAGCAATCAATGCTGCATCCGTGTTAATAACCAAAACCAGTAAAACCAAATTATAGAAGTATTGGTGATAGTTGTCGTGTGATGCTTGAAGATAGATCGGTTAATCCACATTGTGTATTCATATTGTGTTTCACATGTGAGACTCATGTGTTTGACTGTGGCGGGTGCTGGTGTAAATGAAAAAATGCCAGGGCCGAAAATCGTTCCCAATCCGAGCCTGGGTTTGGATGAAGCTAAGTTTGTATGGTTATCATTAACCTTGGTGTCATGGTAACACGATTTGATCAGAGTTGTCAAGTAACAAGGTACAAATACTTCGTCACATCACTTAAAGCTACAGTGTGTAATAATTACAGGGATATACAGTCAGAAATGTAATATATTATACATAACTATGTTATTTATCATCATCTACGAGCTCAGCCTCTTAACCTTAATATTTGCGTTGCCTTAGAATTCGTTATTTATAATTACATAGGAGCGGGTCTCGCAGCCATGGAGGCAGACATCTTTGTGCTACGGCAGCGCAGAGCCAACAAACTAGCGATTGCGAGATCGCCAAAATGTCACAACGATGTAGAAAAAATAACGGGTATATATATTATCTTAAGTCTACATGAAATCTATACCCTACACAGACTAATGAAATACTATCTGTAAAATTATCTATGTAAACAAACCTCATCACTTGAGAAGGTAGGTGATGCGGACGTTGTGGAAGACATTTTGTCCCGTAACGCTTGCCGTACTGTTGGGGGGGAGAAGCGGTGGGGGGGAGATGTTCATGTTGCTGCAGTCTGCAGTCTGACCGCTAGATGTCGCTAAAAGTTACACACTGTAGCTTTAAGAAGAGAATTTTGTATATCTGTACTTTACTGGTGTAATTAGTTTTTAGACAACTTTTTACTTCTACTCTTTACATTTTTTTGCAATTATCTCCTCTTTCTACTACTTACATTTCAAAAATAGACTTGTTAGTTTTCTTTCATTTATCCTAATTTTTCATTATGACCTTAAAAGAAAATAAAAACTGTCAAAATAATTAGTTTCATCCATACAATTATTTCTTTGAGGTTGGACTCAGTGCTGCACCAACTCGTTGTTCACCACATACCAAATAAAATAGTTTTTTCAAGATTATAGAAAGTTAAATTTGACACTATTGCCATTAGTTATAAAACTAAGAAAAATAAGTATAAGGAAGTTATCATTCAGAATTGTAGAAAAATATTCCTTTAATAGGCTAGTGCATTAAAGCATCTGTCCTTATCCTTTGTTCCTCCATTACATTCACTTTTATCCTTTAAGTAGTTTCAAAAATTGTACTTTTACACTTTTACTTAAGTAGAAAGCTTAAGTTGATAGTCTGACTTCTACAAACGTGTTTTTAAACAGTAGGAGCTGTACTTCTACTTGAGTGATGAAAATGAATACTTTTGACACCTTTGTAAGAAAATAAAGTTTCTAGATTGCTGTATGCCTAGGGTATGTGACAACAGGGAACGCCTACGCAACATGCAAGAAAAATGTATTTTGTATTTAGTTACAATTTAAAGTAGGCTACGCACAATACATTTTACCTTGATGAGATCATGCTTGAAAAATGAACCCTCCAAATATACCCTGTTCTGTTTTATCCTTTCTGTCTGTTTGTTGTTTTATAAGTTTGTTGCAAGACAACTTTTAATTTGTGTCATTTATACACACTCAGGTTACAAGCTACCGCTGATTCTAATAGGCTCTGGCTCACCATCCAGTATTGGATTGAGGATCCTAGTTTTAATTTAGGCAATAAAAACCTGTCCATGTGAGGCAACATGTGGACTCTCTGACTGATGCAGACTTTGGCTTTGAAACTTTGATAGATTTTATTTTTTTCTACAAAATGTTTCAACTTTAGCTACCCATCAAGAAAAGAAATCTCTTTCCCTCTGTGTGTCCGTTTTTTCCGAGCATTATGCAAGTGCACACAGAGGTCAGCGGGGCTCACTTTTCCTCATTAGCTAATGTAATGAACTGCCTTCTGCTGTTAACCTTTTTAAATGAAAATTATCGTATAAATTATTATTCCAAAATGTTTTAGCACTGTTTAGTACCATGTCAGTTAGGCTGATTTATTTTTTAAATGCATTTAATCAATTTCTATGCCTGTTATATAGAAGGCCTGTTTGAGGCTTTAGCTGCTGCAGCATAAATAGTGCAATGAAGAAGCATTGGTATGAAATAAATATGCTCCCTTGTCATACATTTTTCTCATTGTCACATATTTTGCTAATAGTTATTCATGTTCATGTAATGTTGAATATCATGTAAGATGTGATCCTATCATTTGTCATTTCAAAATATGTTTCTCCTGACAATTTTTCAAATGCAGTAGATATTGAAAAAAAAAAAAAGCCAACAGATAACATCATATAAACATGAAACTGATAGAACTATTTTTCACCATGTTGTTTTCATAACTGGACAATACTGACATTCTATAAGAGATTAGCCAGTCTTTTTTTCATTCAGTGAACACCCCGCTGCTATAAAAACTTGGAATAAAATGATTTAATAGTCATTAAAATTATATATCACTAAACTTGATACCTTATTTAAAAATAACAATAAAATTAATATTCAATGGTAATTTATTTATTTTAGGTGTGCAAAAAGTAAAATGCATTCTTCATATTAAATTAATAAATGAGGTATGATGCAATTGTTTTTAATTTATTTTATGACGCCTTTGCCTGACAACCTGCAGATCTTTAAAGAGGTTTTTACTTTATTTTAATGTGAAAGAATTCCAGTATTAAGAAATTATACAGATGACAAATTGACTTTCCTATATAATAAGCTCTTGATAAAAGGGAAACAGGAAAAGCGTGTTAAAAAGTAAAGAAAACATGTAATGCTTTGTAATGTGAAAGTAACATTCATATCAAGTGCTCACAGATCTGCAGTGAGTGGGTGGCAAAAACATGAAAGTGGCAAAAGAGAAAATGTTAAAAAGAGAAGGCAGTTGTTGCCAAGGATACCCTGTATAATATGCAGGTCACTAGAGGTTAGCAAGAATGCAGATAGTCTAACTTTGCAAGCACTTTGTGCAGCTACCAATAATGATAAAGACAGAAACATCCATATGCCTTTTATGTTCCACAAACCTCCCATGTATTTCAATAACAAAAAGACAATAGAAAATGTTCATTTGTCACCATTCTTTTTTCTTCTTCTTAGAATTACCTCATTTTCATTTATTTTCTAAATCTTAGCTTATACTTTTGTAAAGTGTAAAATTGATTATTTTTTAGGTATTTAAATTTGTCGCATTATATTCAAAAATTAAAATATTTATTGTGAATAAGTGCCAAAAACAAAGTTGTCTTTATCTTATTCCATTAGGCACTGAGGATATTTTGTTCCTACATCACCTCCCCGAGATTCATTTTGTTGAAAGAGAGAAGAGGTCATGATTAAAGTTAGAGATTCAATTCAAGACATTTATTTATGAAATGCATATATCAATAAGACTGCAAAAAACCGACATCTTTCCTTCAAAATGTTGAGAAGCTGTCTGAAGCATTTTAAGACACCTCATCTTTTTAAAGATACACAGTGTATACAAGTCTGTTTCTCACATTTGGCCAACCTGGATCTTCCCTCTGGATCAGAATATTTTTTGATGATCACAAGAGGTGCCAGAGGAAGAATGTTATTGTCCTCGGTCTGCAGCTGGAAACAACAGTAGCTGAGTCTATATGCAAAGTTAGTTTCAAGGCCAAAGCTATCCCTCACACTGGTAACAAACTTAGTGCAGTCTTTAAGTTCACACATTCACAGTTCTTCAAACAATGGTACATTTAAAAGCTTTATACACTCCTGATCAAAATCTTAGGACCAGTCAAAAAATTGCAAGAATTTGCATTTTGCACTATTGGATCTAAAGAAGGTTTTAATTAGAGCTTCACAATGTTAAAAGAAGAAATCAGCGTAAGAGACAAAAACTTTTGAGCGGGGAATTATTTGAAAACTGCATTTACACTCAAACATGATTTTTTTCAGCTGATCAAAAGTTTAAGACCATAGCTCAAAAAACCCCGAAACCCCCCCAAAACAGAAATCAAACTGAAGGACTCAGTAATGAGTAGCTCCACCATTTTCATTGATGACTTCAAACAATCGTTTAGGCTTGCTCGATGCCACTGTTTCCAGGAGGCTAGTGGGAACGTTGCTCGAAGTGTTGAAGCTGGCTACACGAAGGGTATCCACTGTCTGGAACTGATGTTAATTTTTGTAAACTTCCCTTGCCATCCATCCCCAAATGTTCTCAATTGGGTTTAGATTCGGGGAAAATGCAGGATGGTCCAAAAGAGTGATGTTATTCTCTCGGAAGAACTCCTTTGTCAGGTTGCAATTGTGAACTGCAGCATTGTCCTGTTGAAAACCCAATCATTACCACACAGACGAGGGCCCTCAGTCATTAGGGATGCCCACTGCAACATCTCCACATAGCCAGCTGCTGTTTGATGCCCCTGCACAACCTGAAGCTCCATTGTTTCATTGAAGGAAAACGCACCCCAAATCATGAGGGCGCCATCACCACTGTGCCGTGTAAAAAACATCTCAGGTGGGATCTCCTTGTCATGCCAGTAACGTTGGAAGCCATCAGGACCATCAAGGTCAAATTTTTTCTCATCAGAGAAGACAACTTTCTTCCAACTTTCATTGTCCCATGTTTGGTGCACCCTTGCAAAGTCCAAACGGGCAATTTTGTGGCGTTGAAGAAGACGTGGCCTTTGAAGACGTTTTTTGTTTCTGAAGCCCTTCTCTCGCAGATGCCGTCTGATGGTTATTGGGCTGCAGTCAGCACCAGTAATGGCCTTAATTTGAGGACAATCCTGTGTCTTGACGGACAGCCAATTGGATCCTGCGGCTCAGAGCTGGTGAAATTTTTTTGGGTCTACCAATTTAAAAAATGCAAAATGACTGTCTTACTGTGTCCAACCTCAGCAGCGATCGCACGTTGTGAGAGGCCTTGCTTATGCAGCTCAACAATCCTACCACGTTCAAAGTCAGTGAGCTTTTTTGCTTTTGCCATCAGGAGGTCTTGACAGTGTAAAGACTGTAAAATGACATGGAATCCAGAGTTTTGCACAGCTTTTGGGTTTTAAAGACTATGGTCTTAAACTTTTGATCAGCAGAAAAAATTATGTTTGAGTGTAAATGCAGTTTTCAGAAAATTCCCTGCTCAAAAGTTCTTCTCTTGCACTGATTTTTTCCTTTAACATTGTGACGCTCTACTTTGAACCTTCTTAAGATCCAATAGTGCAAAATGCTAATTCTTTGGTCTTAACTGGTCTTAAGATTTTGATCAGGAGTGTATAAAGCATTGCAACACAGGGTACTTACCAGCCCTCCTTTTTTCAGCACTCTCATCTCTGTTATTCCAATTGTAGATCACTAAAATTTGATTCTTCCTGGTAAAAATCACATTATTAGTTGGAACTGTAATAATAGTTTTTTTTATTACATATTTCCAAACTGAATATCATAAAGTAAAACAAAAACAAAAGCGAATCTGCAATGTAGATTGTCGCTAGCATAAATTGGCTGTAAACATTGTTGTTCTTACTGACCAATCAGAGTACAGAAAAAGCTGACATTAGGGTGGGCCCGCTAACAGGCCCTTCGAGGCAAATATGACATCTGGTTGGTTGGAGAGAAAGTTACTCACTAAGGTAATAACAGTTAATCCTTATTATCTGAAGGCCATGGGTAGATTTGATTGACAGCAATGCACTATGGCTGAAATCTGATTTGACAAAAAAATAAAGCGACTACATAAGTGTAATGGAAGTGGTGTAGCCAAGGGAAATGCTAAAAAATTTAGAGAATTGATTGTTTGATATAAATTAATACAGTAGGATAGAAGAAAACTAAAGTTAAGTTTGCGGATGTAGGATAGTGTTTCTGATTTATTTTAGGCCTTGAAGGCCCTGATCACCCATCATTCCATTTTACGTTGCCGTTTTGATTTTTATCAGTTGAATATTGAATATGTATTTATCTTCTTCTGCTTAGTTCTTGTCAGGATAGGAATGGGGCTGGTGCCTATCTCCGGCAGTCTATGGGGGTGAGGCAGGGTGCACCCTGAATAGGTCACCAGTTTGTCGCAGGACAACACAGACACACACAAAGACACATAACCATGCACGCACATACTCACAACTAAGGACAGTGTAGAGAAGCCAATTAAGCTAACCCCCAGATTCCACATCCTCAGTCTCCACTCCGCCCTGCTCACGTACATTGTGTGGAGAACTTGCAACGTCATGTTAATCAATGAGAGCTGTTCCACATCCTGCGCTACTCCTCCGCATGTCACGGTCCACGTACGTCTTCTCCATCCTTAACGGTAAAAATAAGGAGCCAAGCTATTTTTTCTCAGCTCAGATCTGCTGGAAGTCGACCATGACATGACCCTGGGATAGACTCTAGAGCAGGCACAATCAGAGCAGTCAGACAAAGTGGCATCATCTGGGAGCTCATCCTGCTGAACACATCCTGAGAAGAAAAGGTTAGAACCAAGCACGCAACACAAAGACTGAAAAAGCCAGGTCAAGAAACGCAATTGCAATCGCACCGAACAGCAAAAGGAACATCGAGATGATCCGGTTTGTCAAGGTAAAATATGGTAATGACAGATCCGTAGCTACAATTTAGAGCATAGTTCTTATATACCCATATGGAAAAGATATAGATAAATCTTGCAAGATTTCTATCTGTATTGTCTGAAACTTGTATGTAATGCATATGAGAGTGAAACCAGATATAAAATCTATAGAAAAATTGTATAAAAGGAAAATTATATGATTTGGGTACTTCTAATAACAATATATGACAGTAACTCCGCATACAATATCCTTATAAGAAAAATTGAGTATCAAACTTATATAAGTCAGACAAACATAAGTGATGCTAAGCTATTGTAAGTAACATAGAAAACACTTACAGAATTTACTTTTGTTGACACAACTATAAGAGATTAAACTAAGAATCAATATAATACAACGATAAAATTAAGGAAAGATCACAAATTCACTAAAAGATGAAAAAATTAATAACAATGGACAGTTGAAATATTTCTAAGTTTAGCATTTTTGCATATAGCCAGGCATCATATTCCTATTATTATTCTATGAACATAACTTTTCTCCTGAAAGGTAATGTTAGTTGACATTTAAAGAACTAATATACCACAATAAATGTGAAAAATGATTAAATAAACATAGAATATTTTCAAAATCCTTCTGAAATGTATTGAAAATAAATAAAAGTAGAAATAAATATTTGTAGAAATTGTTTTTAATTTTGCACTAAATCAGCCGATAAGAAGTTGCACATTAAAATGTAGAAAAAGACACTAAGATTTTTGTCCTTACATGACCCAAATTCATTATGACAGTGCTGTAAGAATTTTTTTATCACCACACCACTATTCTTTTTGCAACAACACTGAAATACATAATATTGATGATACGCATAATATTGGAAAATGTTTCAAATGTTAGACAAACATTTTCTTCTCAGCACAGCAAAGAAAAATCAATAACTCCAGCTGCAGTTAAGATTTAATCATTTACAGTAATATGTGTTCAATAGCTGACATACAATCGAGCTGGACTGTGGACACTGTATGTACATACATGGTTTAACTATCTCTGTGACATTTATGGACATTTACAGTTGACATATAGCTCAGTTCAGTTCGAATAAGAGAACCTCTGGCTAACTTCTGCACTGTGCAATTACCATATCTTCCAATGGCATATAGACACTGATCACCCATGTCAACAAAGTGTGAGACGGCAAAAATACTTCCATCCTTTAAGAGCACAACAGAGTTGTTTCTTTGTTTTGTTTTGGTGTAGGAATGACCATTAACAACTTCTCCATTTACAGCAATTCTCTTGTAGTAACTGACCACAGAGTTTGGGGAAACCTCTCTGACTGTGTGGAGAGCCACTTGGTCACTCTGAGATATCAATCTTACATTTGGTGGACCAAGGGCAGTCACCTCAGTAAACTTCTTATACTTCTTGCCATGCTGGTTACCTTGTCTCATTTCATTGCAGAAGTCTTTAACTTCTGCAGGTGCATCTGTTAAGAACTGCTTTGCTAAACGGGGGAAAGCACGAGACAATGTCACTCGTTTGCATATTTGTTGTGGTACAGCTTGACTACTTTTTATTTGTTTCAAGAGGTACCCGTTGAAATTTTCAAACATAAAGGCTGAGTGAGCCCATAATGGACCCCACTGCACAACACTTCTACTCAAATGTACCAGTGAATGAACATTAAATGTCATGTGCTCTTTCCCATAGAGTGACTGTACACCTCCAACAAAGTACAGTAATACATCATGTGCATGGTTTATTGTTTCAATATTTAATTCAGTACCTAAGAGAATACTTATGCCCTCTACCAGTAATGCCCAGTGAAAGTGATACTTCTGTGGAAGTATCTTTTTTAGAACTGGCAAGCTATAGTACAAAAGCCAATGCTGCCACTCATGAGCTTTCCAGAATTTACGTTCTGTAAAGGATCTTGGAACTCTAGCAACAACACCTGGAGGTTTAATAGACAAGAGGTGTTTGTCTATGCGGGCTGTTTCTGCACCAATATACCATGGTTCAGAAACATTTTTAGAATCTATCCATAGAGCAGCCATGTATCTGCACACACCCAGCAGCACGCAGTGCATGTAGTCAGGGACCATCCCATTGATTAGATCAAACAATCGTAAATCTGCTAGAGGAGATGAACCCTTTATGCCCAATATAGTCTTCTGTTCTATTTCAGCTATTTTTCCTATTTCTACTGTGGTTTTATGATTTCTATCACTTGGCTTTTCATCAGGACATGCGTAAACCCTTGTATTTCCTTTCCCTTTCCTTGTTTGCATTCCAGGGTGAAGGCAAGCTCCGCAGCCAAACTCCCCATTGAACTGCTTAAAGATTTGTAGCAGTGGCCTTGCTACTGCATCGCACACACAACACAAAGTGTGCACTTTTATGTGTCTCAATGACTGGTCACGAAGATCCTGCCACTCAAAACAAGCTTGAGAAAGATTTGTACACTCCTCAACAAATGGTTTAAAGAAGCAAGCCATATCTGGCTTCTTGGATCCAAACCATAAGGCACATAAAAGTACATGTTTATCTCTACTTTCAGGTGGTATCTCATTAACAAAACACAATATTGGCCAGATGCTAAATTTGGAGGACTGAAAAGCTGGTACACCATCAGAATTGAATGTGAGTGATAGAAAATCCTCTTTGCTGTTAGACTTTAAGGTCTGATACAAGCTGCCATCACATATGTCCTTTATGACATGCCTCCCACTGACATCTGCACGAAAACATAAATCATGCATACCATGGTTCTCAAGAATATCTTTCAGCTGATCCTTTAATGGTATACTAATGAAAAAATGGCCTTCCTCTAAACTGGCTTGCACTGTAGTGAGCATTTCCTCTGGAGTCTGTGAAGAACCAGTGTACTTAGTACAGACTTTACAGTAATGATGTTGCTCAAACTGCTTAGTAATATCAGCAAATGGTTTCTCCAGAAAATACTTGCTTCTTGGAACTGCAGTGGTCCCAGCAGAATGCAACTTCAGCAGTTTCAGAAGGTCCTCCATTAATACTCCTGTAGTGTTGTGTCTCAGTGCAAAGGAAAGAATCGAGATGATGCTTTGCTCTTCTGTTAGTCCGTGGGAGGAGTGGACATCACCTTTTTCTTGAGGACAATTCTCCTAAATGGGTGAAAAAGCACTTTGTTACAACTGAGCATTTTAGTTGTTTTTACTTGTAACCTTGTTTTGGCACACTGCACTTGGCATAAAACATAACCTCCTGAGACCCAAGGGAGTAAAAATTTTGATTTAATTCTTTTTTTCCACATAAACTAAGTATTAGGTCAGTAAAACACACATTGCAATAACTTTTTTGTTTTTACCTTATGTTACAACACATACACAACAGAACTTCACTGAATGTAAGCAGAAAATTTTGAGACAGTTCAAGAGATGTTTATAAAATGTAAACAGCTCTTTAAAACATTTAAAGCTACCAATCTTAATCAAGAATGAAAACAAAAGGCAATAAAAAATGTATGTATATTCACTAGAGTTCCCTCCCAGGATTTTAGATTATCCTGCAGTCCTCCTTCCCTCTACCACTTACTGTTGTTCATATCAAGCAATCTGCAAGTTACTCTACACAACTGAATTTGCCTCTAGATGAATAAAGATCCAGTGTAAAAGATGTTACCGTGTCATTTTTAATATTTTGATTATTCATATCATAGTGCACTGAAAAATATAATCAATTCTTAATATATTTTAATAATACACTTCCTATAGCCTATGTAGACTACTTTTAAGAAGTGAAAAATACAAACATAATTACATAAAGTTGGCCAGACCACAACCTCACACATGTGATGTCACCTTTAAGCTGTGATTGTCTCTCTAAGAAACTTCAGTATTTAGCAGAGTGGCGTGTATAGAATGAAAGATATGAGCATAAAATGAATGTGTACTTGTAGAACAGTGTACAAAAAATGCATTGCTGTCTCAGGAGATATTATAGCAACATTTTGGGCTCCAATGATTAATGAATCAATCCTACAATGTAATTAACCTTAAATCTCACCTGTACCACTGTAGAAGATTCTGCTCTTTGATATTGTCTTTGTGTTTCACTAGCATCTTCATTGTTGTCCTGAGAAGGATACAAATAAACCACTTGTTACAGGGAAAGACTGATGGAAGGGGAACTGATTATTTGATATTGAAGTTTTGTCCTACCTCTGTACTTGCAAGCGGTTCAGCATTCTGCTCTTCTGTCTGACTGTAGTCTTCCTCACTTTCCTAAGAATAACATGAAAGAACAGACAAGTTACTGTAATTTAAGAATGATAAACACATGAAAAGTTTTGTCTGAAGTTTTGCCTCACCTGTGCCACTTTGAGAGGTCCTGCAATCAGCTCACTTCTTCGGGTGGCATCTTCACTATCCTGAGAGGAACATGAATCAATTACTGAATAGATAAATGAATTACAGATGTAACAGATATGATCTAATACGAGCACTGGGATTGACTTTGACAATTCACACAGTGCAGAAGAGACTTCATATGCAGTGCACATGTAACGAGAATGAAAGTAAAACTGCCAAATCTCCTCATTGTCAAAGACAAAGAGAATTTCTCTTTTGGAAGGGCAGGGGGGTCTTACCCTTGGACCTGTGAGACGAGTTTCTGCTCTCAGTTCTCTCTGGGTATAATCTTCGTCACTTTCCTTTAAATCATACAAATAACTCGTTTCAGACCTCACACAGCTACAGTAAGACATGAAGGCCAAATGAGTAAATTGCACTCACATGTTGTTGCGTGATGTGCTCCCCAATGTCAGTCAAAGCTTGGTTGATTTTTCTAATAAAACAATGCGCAGCAAGTTACAGTTACTTTCAAAAAAGTGTCGACAATAGCTAATATTAGCTGCATAAAACAACAGTGCGCATAAAGTCATTTTTGGTTAAATATAAAAAGGACATTGATAACACTTGTACTTTCTGCAATATTTACTCAGTCTTTCTCATTTGTTTTGGTTCTGTGAACACACCAGGCGTTTTTGGCAAGGTATCTGTCGCTTCATTCTGGACAATATTTATGATAAATTTGAACTTTATTTTAAATATGTTTTATTTGGAATCACAAAATATAAAAAATAACTTTCTGAACATTTCTTCTTATGTAATCTTTTGTTACTGTTGGCCAAGTTTTATATCAACCAAAAGTAAAATCATTATGAATAAACCCTCCTGTATTTCTTTTTTAAAGGAAGCAACTACTTATTTTTCTACATTGTCCTCCTCCAATAATAAAAAGGCTGCTAAAACTATAACTTCATACTCTAAATTTAAAGTATTTATATAATCCCTTTATATGCTTCTATTTATTATTACTATTTTTACTTTTATCTAATTACTTTTTTATTTTCTTTTGCTCAAACCCCTGGTGATTGTTCACTGTAAATTGTTCCTTTTTCTGTATTATCAAACTTTTTCTTATAAAGTTTATTAAAAAAAAGAAAAAAAAAACAACAGTGCGCATACCTTTTTTTTCCATCTGGTCAAGGTACGAGTCGGAACATTTTTCCGCAGCCAGTCTCTTTCAGTTGTGTCTGATGTAACAAGTTTTCTTTTCGGCATTGCTGTAGTCAGTTCTCTTTCTTAGTCAGTTCTCCGTGGAAAACCGCTAAAACTATAGAAGCTATTTTGCTTTGCTTTGAGCTCTGAGGGCCGTAATTTGTTAAGAGTATGGTCAAACATCAGGAAACACCAATCACAGGTAAGGTAGGACGGGCAATCCCATAACGCCCTGGCAGCTCAACGCGAGACCTTGAACGTGGTCACGCGAGATTGTGTGATCCAAAGAAGAGCGGTAAGGTGCGGTGGTCCGTTAATGCAGCATCTTCGTCTTGTAAAAGATGGAAACTACGCGGAGGAATGCACCTAATGTTAAAGGTATGTACTTTTCAGTTTATTTGTTATATACAGTCTATGCATTACACATATAAGGCTTGCTAAAAGTGGTTAGCTGAGTGCTAACCACATCAAAACAGATAATGACCGTTAAGAAAATTTTCAAACTTGATATGCGTAAGCCAGACACCGTACAAATATTTTACATTGTGGTATAATAATTTTTTTTCTCCAGGAGAAAGCAATGACTGACGTCAATAAATATCAGTAATTTCTTTCTTCTTTTGTTCTCTTAATTACTTCAGAACACAAGGAGAGGAAGTTTGCAGTTGTGCAGTGGAGTGAGGGAGAGGATGCTGGGAAGCTTAGTGAAGTAAAAACTGATAACATACGGAGGTATGACGACTCCAAGATGGACCAACATGGGAATCCCATTTCCACCTACTCGGCTATTATAGAATGGCGCCATGGGAAGAAACAGCGAGGAGGGTGGCCTCACTACAGGGGCACTGTTGTTTTTGTCTGTGGTAAGTCTGTGTTTTGACAATGATATTGTCCTCTTTCTATCTAATGACATTTCTCTAAAAATGTGCTTAATTTGGCCTGTTGATGTTTTACGTGCTTACTTTTTTTTGCTCAGTAGCTGAGACTTTGCAATATGTTGTACTGTAAACATGATGATTATTTAATTTGAAATGTTAAGCCAGTTTGTTACCATTTTAGTTACTGCTCTTCAAAATGTTATAAAATTGTAATGTCAAAGTAAACTAAAGCACACAACTGTTAAGATGATTGCTCTTAGATGTTGAATGGTTTTATATTTAGTTAATTTTATATGAATATAAATTAAGTAAAATATGAATTAGTAGTACTTTGCTAACTGCACAATGTGTACTATACACAAAACTACATTGCAATATGACATTGTGATAGCATAATACATAAAATGGCAAATGTTATCACATAGCATTTAGACAAATATCTGTCTCTTTCTCTATCTCATTTACATTAATTTGTTATCTCTCTCTTTCACACATCAGAAGAACCATTCCAATGTACAATTGCATTTTTAGTCAGAGTTAGAAATGATAGTCATGACTACAGTTGCTTGAAAACATGACATGGTCTGGTAATTAGGGCTGGGCGATATAGAAAAAAAGCTTATCGATTAAAAAAAAATGCATATTGATCGATAATTATTGAAAAGATTTGAAACTAGGGCTGGGCAATAATTCAATAACGATATATATCGATCGATAGACGTGTGGCGCAATAGAAAAAAAGAGAGTCGATAAAAGTTCGATAAGAAACGCAGTTTTCCTTCCTTCTCATTGTAGCCTATCATGTAGGTTTATGCTAGTCACTACTTCCTCCCAACCAATCACAATCGCGGACCCAGGCACGCCGTCACCAAGCGCCGCCCTCTCAAACCACAACACAGAGCACATGAAGATGTCGCAGCAAGGAGAGGCGGAGGAAATTGTTCCAAGGAAAGGTTTTTGTAGTTCGCCAGTTTGTCAGTATTTCGGTCATGGCAAGTTGGACAAAAAACAAACCACAGTCATCTGTAAAAAGTGTAGGGAACCAGTGAAAACGAAGTCTGATAACACAACCAACTTTTTTTTATCATCTCAGCCGCTCACACCCACAGGAGTACGAGCTATGTAGGGCCCGGCGCGGCTCTCCTCCGAGGAATCTTCTGGAATTTCGGGAAAATGTATATATATTTTCAAATCTGGGCAGTTTCCCACGTAGTTCTAAGAATTGAGAGAAAAATGCTGATGGGCCAGCAATTTCAAAGTAATAACTCAGGTTAAAGCAGGAATGCGGGTGGCGGCTGGGGGGGGGAATTCCATTTATTTATTTGTTATATTTATTTTGGTCACTTTTCTGGTCACTTTAGTTTATTCTTTGTCAGTATTTAATAACATAACTCAGGTCTCTTAAGTTATTTTTCTTTAAAACAATTCTGTTATGGTTAAAAAAGTTGGTTAAATAAAGATTTAATTCGAAGTCTGTGTTTGTGTTTTTTATTAAAATTAAATCATTTAGCAATATTATAAAAAGTCCTGGCAGAGCTGCACATAAAATATGGTTTCAAATTTTTTCAATAATTATCGATATCGATCAATATGCATTTTTTTTTATCGATAAGCTTTTTTTCTATATCGCCCAGCCCTATTTGAAACCATATTTTATGTGCAGCTCTGCCTGGACTTTTTAATGATATTGCTAAATGATTTAATTTTAATAAAGATCACAAACACAGACTTCCAATAAAATATTTATTTAATCAACTTTTTTAACCATAACAGAATTGTTTTAAAGAAAAATAACTTAAGAGACCTAAGTTATGTTATTAAATACTGACAATAAATAAACTAAAGTGACCAGAAAAGTGACTAAAATAAATATAACAAATACATAAATAGAATACCCTATTTGGGTGGGAATAGTACACCACCAGCTTGTGGTAATTAAAAGACTGTAGGACTAGGCAACCATGTAAACTCCACTCAACAAGAACAAAAACCCAACTCAACCTACCCTTTAGCCTAGCATTTCTATGGGGGATTTTTTCTCACCCCTATTCTTCTAGAGGTGCTGCTGGCACCTCGTTATGGTTCAGCTTAGTTTCCTGCTTTAACCTGAGCGCCGGGGCCTACACAGCTCGTACTCCTGCGGGTGTGAGCGGCTGAGATGATGAAAAAAAAAAAAAAAAAAAGTTGGTTGTGTTACCAGACTTTGTTTTCACTGGTTCCCTACACATTTTACAGATGACTGTGGTTTGTTTTTTGTCTGACTTGCCACAACCGAAATACTGCCAAACTGGCGAACTACAAAAACCCTTCTTTGGAACAATTTCCTCCGCCTCTCCTTGCTGCGACATCTTCATGTGCTCTGTGTTGTGGTTTGAGAGGGCGGCACTTTGTGACGGCGTGCCTTGGTCCGCGATTGCGTTTGGTTGGGAGGAAGTAGTGACTAGCATAAACCTACATGATAGGCTACAATGAGAAGGAAGGAAAACTGCGTTTCTTTATCGAACTTTTATCAACCCTCTTTTTTTCTATTGCGCCACACGTCTATCGATCGATTTATATCATTATTGAATTATCGCCCAGCCCTACTGGTAATACAAAAAGTGTTCTGGAGTAATAAGCAGATTATTATTATGTAATTTTGTTTGTTTCCTCTTTTTGTTCTCTAGCTACACGTTTTGAGGCAGCTCGTAAACTTAATGCGTTACTGAGGGAAAATGAACCAGCTGACCTGACCAAGAGGGTACCAGTCCACCCTAAAAACTATCAGGATGATTCTGATGACTCAGATCCAGATGACACTCAGATTCTGTCGCAGCCTTTGCAAGTCAAGGTAACATCAATTTACTTTGACCTTTAATGTGGTGATGACACTGTTGTATTATATCTTCTACTATTTTAGCATTAAAAACAAATCCATGAAGATTCTTGATACTAACTGCATCACAGAGTATTGGAAATGTGTCATGATGGGTTCACTAAAGGAGACCCAGTTATGCAGAACACCACTGACGGACACAAGGATAAAAAGTTGAACAGTTTATTTAAACACAAAACACACAGAATGTACTGATTCTGGTTCGGGCCTGGATACTGGTTCACCGGAGTCTGCGTGAGAGACAGCACAGTTAGTGACTGCTGACAGGGTTTGATTTCCACAGGTTCACTGTTTGTACCTTAAGGGTTCTTGAGGTTTACTTTGGGAGAGTCACTGTTTGTTCTGGAGAAGAGTTTGTCAGCAGAGTCCGTTTGCTGCTTCAGCGTCTCGCGTCTTAGCTTGAACAGACCTTGGCTTAGATTTCCCAGCTCTAGTCCTGAGCTGCTTGGGGTTTCTCTGTGAGTCTTCAGGGTTTGGCTCAGAGGGTCGGCTCGGCAGGTTAGCTCTTCCAGAGCTTTCACAGAGGAGGCACAGGTTTCCTGGAAAACAGAGACAGTAGTTAGAATCCAGACTGGATTCAAAGTCATGGAGATTCACTGAGGATCTAGGCTTTAGCGCTGACCAACTGGAACAACACTGCGGCGTTGAGGCAAGGTCTGAAGACAGCTTATGTAGTGGATCCTCTGATGATCTAGACGAGCAGCGGCTGTGCAGGAGGCTCCCTCAGAGGATCCACGGCGGACTCTGCTGGAGAAAGATGGGATTTTCTCCAGCTCCCAACAGTACCCCCCCCTCAACGACCGCCCCTTGGCGGTCCGGAAGAGGTTGGTGGGCAGGAACGCTCGTATTCCTCGATGAGTGCCGGGTCAAGGATGTACGAGCCTGGGACCCACTGGCGATCCTCCGGTCCGTAGCCCTCCCAGTCGACGAGGTACTGCCATCCGCGACCTTGTCGACAGGAGTCCACGATGCGGCGCACTGTGAAGGCCGGATGGCCATCGACCTCCAGGGCGGGTGGTGGGGAGTCGGACGGAGGGCACAGAGGGCTCGAAGAGACAGGCTTGATCTGGGAAACGTGGAATGTAGGGTGGATTCGGAGGGACTGAGGTAACTGGAGACGGACAGCTGAGGGGTTGATGACTCGAGAGATTCTATATGGTCCGATGAATCTCGGGGAGAGTTTTCGAGACATCCCCTTGAGGGGGATGTCCCGAGTGGAGAGCCACACCTCCTGGCCCTCAGAGTACTCGGGGGCGGGACGTCTTTTGGCGTCGGCGAAACGTTTTGCTGATGCAGATGACTGATTGAGTGTGGCGATGGTTTCCCTCCAAATCCTCTGGCAGCGACGGATGTGATGATTAATGGATAGCACCGATATCTCTCTCTCATCTGCGGGGAAAAGAGGTGGTTGATATCCGAGACTGACCTGGAATGGGGACTGTCCAGTGGATGCAGAACAGAGGGAATTGTGGGCATATTCAATCCACGGAAGGAATTGGCTCCAGTCCACGGGGTTACTAGACGTGAGGCAACGGAGGGTGGATTCCAGTTGTTGGTTCATGCGCTCGGTCTGACCATTCGATTGGGGGTGGTAACCTGAGGTGAGAGAAGGTTTGCAGCTGAGCGCAGAGCAGAAAGCTCTCCATACCTGGGAGATGAATTGAGGACCTCTGTCCGAGAGGATCTCCTGGGGGATGCCGTGAAGCCGGAAAACATGCTTAATGAGGAGTTGAGCGGTCTGGAAGGCTGTAGGAAGCTTTCTGAGGGGAACAAGGTGGCAGGACTTCGAAAAACGATCAACTATGGTGAGTATAGTGGACATACCTCGGGAGACTGGGAGACCGGTGACAAAATCGATGGCGACATGGGACCATGGGCGCGAGGGAACAGGAAGTGGTTGAAGCAGGCCAGAAGGAGGTTGGTGTGAGGCTTTGTTACGGGCACATGTGGGGCAAGCCAACACATACTCCTTAACGTCTTTGTGGAGAGTGGGCCACCAGAAGCGTCTGGAGATGAGAGCAACTGTCCTACTGACTCCTGGATGAGCTGAGAATTTGGCGGCATGCATCCACTGGATAAGACGGGACCTGACAGAAGATGGGACATATGTACGGTTAGATGGGCCGTTACCTGGGTCGGGTTCAGTGGCCAGAGCTGAATTAATGAGGTCTGTTATCTCCCAGTTGACCACTCCCACTGTACATGATGCCGGAAGGACAGGTTCAGGAGTCTCAGGATGATCGACGGAGTAGAGACGAGAGAGAGAATCGGGCTTCACGTTCTTGGATCCGGGTCTGTAGGAGATGATTAGGTTGAAGCGAGAGAAGAAAATTGACCACCTGGACTGGCGAGGATTAGCCTGTTTAGTTGACTGGATGTAAGCCAGGTTCTTATGGTCAGTCCACACAAGAACCGGGTGCTCAGCTCCCTCCAGCCAATGCCTCCATTCCTCCAACGCCAGTTTGATAGCCAGAAACTCTCGGTCACCCACATCGTAATTTTGTTCAGCGGAGGAGAGCCTACGGGAGAAGAAAGCACAAGGGTGTATCTTCTGATCTGAGTCGAGCCTCTGGGATAGGACAGCTCCAACACCAGAATCTGAAGCATCCACCTCTAAGATGAACTGCTTAGTCGGATCAGGTTGAATTAGGACAGGTGCTCTGGAAAACAAGGATTTTAATTTCTCAAAAGCTGCTTGAGCCTCGGGGGTCCACTGAAATGTGCGTTTAACAGAAGTCAGGGAGGTTAGTGGAAGAGCGGTCTGGCTGTAGTTTCTAATAAACCGGCGGTAGAAGTTAGCAAATCCTAAAAACCTCTGAAGTTGTTTTCGGTTCTCTGGAACAGGCCAGTCTAAGACTGCTTTGATTTTGTCCTCAGAAGGTTTTACCTGGCCGCCCTCGAGCACAAACCCCAAAAAGGAGACTGAAGGTTGATGAAATTCGCACTTCTCGGCTTTCACGAACAGCATATTCTCCAGAAGTCTCTGTAAGACAAGTCGGACATGTTTCTTGTGTTCATCAAGGTCCTTGGAGTAAATGAGAATGTCATCAATGTACACGAAAACAAACACGTTGAGAAAGTCTCTGAGAACATAATTTACTAGGGCCTGGAAGCAGGCTGGAGCGTTAGTTAGACCAAAGGGCATAACGAGGTATTCAAATTGACCCAAGGGTGTTTTGAAGGCTGTTTTCCATTCATCGCCCTCACGGATCCTAAGGAGATGGTAGGCATTTCTTAAATCCAGTTTGGAAAACACTGTAGCACCCTGTACTGGTTCAAAAGCAGAGCCGAGAAGAGGCAGTGGGTATTTGTTTTTAATTGTAATCTGGTTCAAACCTCGATAGTCTATACAAGGTCTCAGAGAACCATCTTTCTTTCCCACGAAGAAGAAACCGGCGCCCAATGGAGAGGACGAAGGACGAATTATTCCAGCAGCCAATGATTCGTTGATGTATTTTTCCATAGTTTCTCTTTCGGGTTTGGAAATGTTATACAATCTGCTGCTAGGAAGAGGAGCACCAGGTAAAAGTTCAATGGCGCAATCGTATGGTCTGTGTGGAGGTAGGGACGTCGCACTGACCTTACTGAAGACTGGGGCTAAGTCATGGTACTCAGAGGGGACAGAAGAAAGGTCAGGAGAGTCCATCTCCCCCCCACCTCTAGGGGACCCCACCCAGGGGGCAGCAGAACGAGGGCATGTTTCGTGGCACGAAGTGGACCATGATTCCAGGAGACGTTTAGTCCAGTTAATGTGAGGATTATGCTTCTCCAACCATTCGAACCCGAGAACCAGCGGGGAACATGCAGAGGGAAGAACAAAGAATGTTATTGCCTCTCGGTGGTTACCTGACAGAAGTAGCTCGAGGGGCTGGGTTTGGTGGGTAACTCGATGGAGTCTCTTTCCGTCAATAGCGGAAACATTGAGAGGCTGAGAGAGAGGAATGGTTTTAATCTGGAGTTGCTGGACGAGGTTTGAGTCGATGAGATTCCGTTCACAGCCTGAGTCGACGAAAGCAGAAAAAGAAAGACTTTGATTATCACAGAAAAGTGTGGCAGGTAGTAACAGTCGAGGAGATTTCGTAGTGTTAATTCGGCCCGCCAGACTCCTCAGATCCTCTGGCGGGCCCCGGCTTTTGACTTTGCCGGGCAGGAGGCGATGAAGTGTCCGCTCTCACCACAGTAGATACATAATTTGCTTAAGAAGCGCCTCTGTCTCTCCTCTGAAGTGAGCCTGGTGTGTCCCACCTGCATTGGTTCGACCTCCCTTTCGCCAGAATGAGAGGCCTGAACGGGTAATGGTAAAGGCTGGGGTTTAGACCTCTGAAGGGGCAACTGCTCTGTAGAGGAAGAGCAAACAGTCACGTTATGTGAGGCAGAAGAAAATGTACTCTGCTTCTTAGAACTGTTTCTGGCTCGAATTCGATTACCTAGTCTGATGGAGAGGCGAATTAAATCTTCGAGGGTGGCTGGTTCATCGAGGGTTGCAAGTTCATCTTTAATCTGTTCATTTAACGCCATGAAAAAGGCTCCTTTCAAGGCGCTTTGGTTCCAACCGGAAGCTGCCGCCTTAACCCGGAAGTTAATTGAAAACTCTGCCACCGAAGAATTTCCCTGTTTAAGGTTGAAAAGGGCTCTAGAATCAATTGTTTGATCTGTTTCTCGGTTAAAAACCTGGGTAAATTCAGCAATGAAATCAGAGTAGTAGCAATTTAAACTGTCGTCAGCGGCAAATCTTGCCTGAGCCCATTCCAAGGCTCTTCCTGTTAACTGAGAGAGAATGAAAGTTATTTTCTTGTGATCCGTGGAAAAACAGCCAGGGGAGTTCTGAAAAATCAATCGACATTGAAAAAGAAATCCTTTGCAATCCTTCATGTTGCCAGAAAATCTTTCTGGGAGACTAGGACGGAACTCTGATGACGTCACGGCCTGTGACCTCGGAGGTGGGACTGGACCCGGAAATGGTTGTGGTGCAGCATTAGCGCTGTTCAGAAAATTAGCACAACTCTGTAGCATTTGGTTATGAGTTCCTACTAGATGGTATAACTCACGGAGCGTTTGGGTTTGTCCCTGTAGTTGGGCATCCTGCTCTTCCAAACGACGGGTGAGGTGATCTGCTGGGCCTTGAGTTTGGCCGCAGTGTTCTGTCATGATGGGTTCACTAAAGGAGACCCAGTTATGCAGAACACCACTGACGGACACAAGGATAAAAAGTTGAACAGTTTATTTAAGCACAAAACACACAGAATGTACTGATTCTGGTTCGGGCCTGGATACTGGTTCACCGGAGTCTGCTTGAGAGACAGCACAGTTAGTGACTGCTGACAGGGTTTGATTTCCACAGGTTCACTGTTTGTACCTTAAGGGTTCTTGAGGTTTACTTTGGGAGAGTCACTGTTGGTTCTGGAGAAGAGTTTGTCAGCAGAGTCCGTTTGCTGCTTCAGCGTCTCGCGTCTTAGCTTGAACAGACCTTGGCTTAGATTTCCCAGCTCTAGTCCTGAGCTGCTTGGGGTTTCTCTGTGAGTCTTCAGGGTTTGGCTCAGAGGGTCAGCTCGGCAGGTTAGCTCTTCCAGAGCTTTCACAGAGGAGGCACAGGTTTCCTGGAAAACAGAGACAGTAGTTAGAATCCAGACTGGATTCAAAGTCATGGAGATTCACTGAGGATCTAGGCTTTAGCGCTGACCAACTGGAACAACACTGCAGCGTTGAGGCAAGGTCTGAAGACAGCTTATGTAGTGGATCCTCTGATGATCTTGACGAGCAGCGGCTGTGCAGGAGGCTCCCTCAGAGGATCCACGGCAGACTCTGCTGGAGAAAGATGGGATTTTCTCCAGCTCCCAACAAAATGGACTTCAAAGAAGCCAGCCAACGAAGTCTGCTGTCCATGTTGACCATTGGATGGGGTCTATGCAGGCTACAGCCACTTCAACTGGGCTGACCTAGCCTCCAAAGGGCATTTACTGTTTATACACCCCTGTCTGTACATTGCACACTTGTCCCTACCAAGGACTATAGTGCCTAACGTTCTCTGTTACTGGAAAAATTAATTGTACACATACTTTTTTCAGACCACTGATATCATTTGAGAGCCGAAACTCAGTTTTACCTTTACAAACCTACTCTAATGGTCCTGCTATCTTGCACACAGTTGTCATCTGCATGCAGTGAATTATGTTATATGTTAAAGGATAAATTATTAATCAGATGTAGCCATCTAAATTGTGAAAAAAGTTAATTGAAAATTTGAACTGCCTTCCAAGTAGTCTGAACTTTGGAACAAGCCGTGATGTTTGTGGTTGTCAAATCAGCTTTTTAAAGTATGCAGACTTAGGGGCACAGATATTGAATCTGATGTCTCTACACCTCAGATTCTAAACTCCACTATCAGCTTTTTCTTTGTCTTATCATGTCAGTTACTTTCTCTTAATTTCTTTGTATGTGCAGAAGTCAAAGGCTCTCACAAGGAAAGACCCTGCGGAGGAATTCCTTACAATGTACAGTCATTCACCGCTTTCAGTCACTGACTGTGACCAAAGTCCAAAAAAGACTGTGGTTGAACTTAAGCGAGAGATCCAAGACCTGAAAGAAGAGAATGCCAAACTGAGGGAGTTGCTTGTAGAAGGTATCACTCTTTAAATAATTACAAAACTAATATACTTTAAGAGGTCACTTGTTTAAACAATGAGTGTAACACCTTTCATCTCTGTTTTACTGTGTACAGATGTGCCCGAACTCATGAAGACTATGAAAAATGTGATTGATTTAGCTGAACCTCTTAAGAGATCAAGTTTTGAGCTCCCCCAGAGTTCTACACAGTCCAGGCCAGGTTCATCATCTGATGATTCACAGATGCCCATTCCCAAATCTGCTCCATCCGTCTCATCAGAGTCTGTCACTCCATCTACAAGAGAGTCCCAGTCATCAAAGGTATTTTTAAAGGATAAATAAGGTGCATAAATTGGATCTACTGTCTATCAGGAACATTTTTAATTGATGCAGGACCAGTCAAATGCTTGGACACACTTTCTCATTAGATTTAATGGGGAACCATGTCCATACTTACTGGTACTGTACATGTGACAGATTTAATTAGCTTTTACTGCATCACAGCCTTTGAGAGATCTCCTCCCAACCCCCAAAGATTTACTAATCCAACATTTGCATCCTGTCTCTTTGAGATCTCTTCTAGTCAGTAAAAGTCAGTTTAATGTTGACTCTGGTCTCATCTCACTGTATTTCATCTCTTTATCTGATGTCCTCTTTGGTTTCTTTGCTGAATTAGCTATGCTGTGATGTCACATACCAGCACAGGTCACAAGTGATGCACCACAACAAAAGAAAAAGTAGTGAAGTGCTTTCTGTTAGCCTTAGGACATTGCAATGTATATAAATGTCACAGCGCCATCAAAATTAGTCATAAACAGAGTTTTAAGCTGAAAGTTATGTAGTGTTGCTTGAATTGTCTGATACTGGTCCTAAATTGTCACTATATTCCTTTGTTTGATCAGGTGGAGATCCATCCTGGGAAAGGAGTCATGATCGAGAAACTGGCGTGGGCCTATGCTATTAATGCAAATTCTGCTACAGTCTTTGTGAGGCATCTGCTCACAGCAGTATTCCCAACAGAGATACTGCTGGTGAGCAATCTTCGAGGGGGAAAACGAATAAGAGGGGATGCACGTTTACCTCTGGACAACAATAAACTGGAGGCAATTTACAGTAAGTTTTTAGCTTGATATATAGATGTATTTTTAGCCATATTTTTTTGTATTAACAGATTACAGACAAGTTTTTTTGTGGGTTTGTTCTTAATATTTCTTATGAATCCCAATTCAACATAAATTTCATGATTTTTACAGAATTTTTTTTAATTACTTTTGTCAGTTTCATTTTATTTTGCTCACAGTTTTTTTTTCCTTTCTTCAATTGGATGGTATGAATAATTTTGGGGACAACTGTATCTACTTAACATTTCTACATTGTATTATTATTAGGGCTGTCAACAAATTAATCCTAAATTAATCCTTTTGTCAAACAAGAGATTGTTCTATTAATTAGTACTTATATATGCAAAAAAACATTAATTTTTGTTTCACAATTTTAAGGCTAATACCAAGCCATAAATCTGGGAGTTGTCCAGGACTCAGAGCTGAATTTCAGCTTCACGTTAATACAGTTGGGAAGTCAGCCTATGTGGACGGTAGCAGCAGCATTCTGGACGAAACTGTCTCCACCTGGAGGACTTTAGGGAGACATGGAAGGACAGGGTTTCAGCAGTGTAGTCTACTAAAGAGAAATGCAGAATTCCTACTGAGACACCTTTAATCCTATATGTGTTCTAAAAGTGATAAAAACAATGTGATTAATCGGGATTAATTTTTTGACAGCCCTAATTATTATTAATGAAGAAATGCCTCTTCCAAATTGATGAGCCTGATTTACAGAGGTTTGTCTGCTCTTCAGTTTATAATATGCTGTATTATAATCAGGTACAGTTGTCTTCAAAATTATTCATACCCTAAAATTTACAGAAAATGTTAAATTCATAGTAGTAATTAAAATAACAAAAAAGTAATAGAAAAAAATATAGTGTAGTAAAATTAAACATTGATTTCGAATTGTGGTTTTTAAAAAACAGACAAACAAAGCTGTTCCAGACCAATTAGAGCACCTTGCAGTTGTAAAGAGGGTCAAAATACCTGTCAGCAGGTGCAGGCGCCTGATTGGACGTTACAGAAACACCTGATTGCAGTGATTGTCTCGAAGAGTTGCTCAACAAAATTTTACTTCAGGTGCCCCATGATGCTTGTTTACTTCTTTTTCCTTTTTTGTTTTTTAATATTTAATTTGAACCACAATTAAAAATCAATGTCATGATTTTTATGATTTTTTTAAATGTATTATGACTTAAAATTATTTCACTGACAACTGATTTTTTTTCCTCCTTTAATTGGAGGGTATGAATAATTTTGATGATTGCTGTTTATTATTGGTCTTCTCATGGCATGCTGTTATAGGCTACAAATATATATATATACAATATATATATATACAATATATATATATATATATATATATATATATATATATATATATATGTGTGTGTGTGTGTGTTTTGGAGAGTTTTTAACATCAGAGATTAGCTCAAATCCCATATTATGTCTTTTAACCAAATGACTTCCAAATCATCCGTATAATCATATTTTTGATCAATCTGAGCTGTATTTGACCCGTTTTTACCCCTGCCAAAGCTTTAATAAATATAACCTGCAAGAAAAATTATTTAGTCATATTTATAGTGTTCTCAGCTTGTGGTCACATTGAACAAACATCTTTCAGTAGCCTCATAAGTTGATTCTGGCCTAATAAACATGCCCCAATACTCAATTGTCCTGAGTATTAAAGCTACCTGGATTGAAACAAGTGCATAAGACGTTTAGGGAGACAGCTGCCGACGACAGAGGCAGCTAGAATGTTAGGCCCAGGGCAGGTTGTTCCCCTGAGGTCACGCTAGCTGAAGAGGGGCGGCCCTCTTTAAGGATGGCAGTGAGATGTCCAGGCGAGTGTCTCCCGCCACCAGCTTAGCACCCCGTTACTGGAGAGCTGGTTCCCAGTTTTTTAACTGATAAAAAATCGAGGGTCTTAGTTAATATATATATATATATATATATATATATATATATATATATATATCAATTTATTGATTTCTTTCAGATTATTAAATTGTACTTTAACCCCTCTGCTCCTTATTTTTTCACATGTTTAGGTGCAACTCTTGAGAGGTGGCCTGGGACCAAACCCTCCAGCATTGGTGTCGCAATCAATGCCAAGATCATAGAACTCCGAGCCAAAAGTAAAAATGTATCTGTCCCAGAATCCCCTTAGATGGCTTGTTTGTCACACTTTGTGTGAGGATATAGATTGTCATACTGTAAGTGGGCAGGTTTTTATCAATCCTTTGTTTTGCCCAAGTTGATACTTGAAAGTTCTGCAAACTGGGTAGTCTATGAACTGCTAGTGTGTAATTCACTTTAGTACATCTACAGTTGGAGAGGGACAAATATATGTGTTAATTTGTTTCTTAAAGTAGTAATTTGAATCTTTATAAAATTATGAATCAAACATATGGGTTTTTACAAGTTAAGTTTTAAAAATACAGGAAAAATATAGATAAAAAATAGTTGACCATGATATTGTATTGCCTTAACATACAAAAAAAGACATTTAATGGCACAAATTCCTATATGTTTTTGTTAAATGACATATAATATACTTATAAAAAACATACAAAAAAGGGATAATGAACCTGCAAAGTGCATTTATTTTACATACAGAAAACCTATATACAACAGCAGTTGTTTATATATGTAAAGTCTATGTTTTTTTCACAGTCATACAGTGAAAAAGTGCATAAATTATATGGGACATCTATGGAAAATATATATTGAAATGTACTTTCCTTATATACCACATAAATAGTTTTGATATGATCCTCATCTTACCCTTTTTATTATCATGTATGAAAGAAATGCAAAAGTGGCCACTTTCAAGAGTAAATCATATAAGTCTTATATGATGCACAATACATGAAGCAAACTAATGGTGACACAAATATTTTATAAGTTTTTTATGTTTCTTTTCCATATGGGTATATATTCCCCAAAAACTTTTTTGGTTTAATTAAATTATTGGATACAAACTAATGGTACATAGAACATAGACTTGTAATCTCGATCATATTTATTTTATACTGAGATGCTTAAAGGTTTCATCAAATCCAATCACAACAACTCACGAAATCTCACAACTTTAAAAGAAACTACTTAACACTGGCAAGGATGAAGAGATGCAGATTTTGGAAGTAGAGAACAAACCAATGTTGTATGATCCTAATAATTTCTATTAAAAAGACCCACAGCAAAAATAATGTTTTGGCAGAAATGTGTGTGATTGATGCTTATGGGTGTAAGTGAGTTTAAATATGTCATAGTAATTTAAGTGTTCATTACCACATCTTTTGGTCCTACTGTATAATTTAAATGATAATAGCATGCATGCTCTCCTTGAACTCATAGGAAGAAGGAGCAGAGCAAGAAGGGAGGAACTGGGGAGACTGTGGGTTTTGCTTTGCACAGGCAATCTGGAACGGAGCAGGGCAGGGCGGTCACGTGAGATTTCGGGGTAATAGTCATGTTTTTGGACTGTGGGAGGAAGCCGGAGTACTTGAAAAGAAGCCATGCATACACATGGAGAACATGCAAGTCCAAAAATACCTCTGGTCAGGAATGAAATCCAGAACCTTCTTGCTGCAAGGCAATAGCGCTACCTAGTACGTCACCATGTAAATGATGACCAGCAACAATAGGAATATAGAGATCTGAAATTCATTTTTAGACATCCAGAATGCTTATTCTATATTTTTAGAGTGCAATTTTGTTTGAAAGGTTCATTTTGACATGGAAAATGTATTAATTTCAGATATTTATTATTTATTATAATGCATTTATTTAAGATATTAGGAATAAATATTCAGTCAAACTAATATATAACAAATAGCCTGCCACAGCCTTTTGTGGCCACGAAAGGGGAAAACAGGTTTATTGCTTGAATGGTATTTGATTATTGTATTCTATTTAGGTAAACTCAGCCGGTAAAGATTAACTATAAAACATTGTGGAGCCCAGGTATGACCTATGCATCATCTCATGGGTTGCTTCCTCATTTTTATTCTATTCATTTTAATTTAGTTTATTTATTAAGAGCAGATTCACAACACATGACATCTCAAGGCACTTTACAATTCACTATATCATACAGTCAAATTGTTTTCTATCAAAGGAAAATTAGTTGATTGCATCGACTCATTTACTATAAGGCAATCCCTCACACAACATTTTTGTAGCGACAGTGGAAAGGAAAAACTCCCTTTTACCTCGAAGAAACCTCCAGCAGATGAGGCAAAGCTACTATGAGAAAAAGCAGAGAAAGCATAACGTTAGAGATTTAACTAACAGATTCTGCAGAGTGGCAGAATGGAGATGGAATGAATCAGAATCAGAAATGAAAAAGGGGTCCCTATGTCCTCCAGCAGTCTAAGTCTATAGCGGCATAACTATAGAGATTGCTCAGGATAACCTGAGCCCCTCTAACTATAAGCTTTATAAAAAAGGAAAGTTTTAAGCCTACCTTTAAAAGTAGACATGGTGTCTGCCTCAGTGACTAAAACTGTTAGTTGGTTCCCAGTGGCAGCCAGCCCATAGGGGGCGCTGGGGCACCGCCCTCCCTGATAAGAAGAGATAAACTTAAAATATGTTTTTACAAATTAACTCATAAATGTCAGTTTTACTCTCAAACAAATTATATAAACTACATTTCCCTACATACTGTCATTCATTTGTGGATTTCCACAGACAGAATCCTACCGTCTCTGTCTTGGGGCGCTGATCAGACTGCCCCACATGTGCAGAGAATCTGCCAATCATGTACTATTGCTAGGTCAATTTAATAATTTAATGGCCAATCAGCGTCTCAGAATTTTATGGTCTTGGGGCACTGAAAATACTGTCCTTTAACAGGCTTCTGCTCCCAATGTGCAGGGGCAGACAATTAGAGGGACGATGGCGAACGTAACGAGCGAGGTGCAGCTTCCACCAAATTCGGTGAGATCCTTATTCATCTACCTGTTTGCCAGAAGAACATCCCTGTTGTAGGATATGAAAATTTCATGTCATGGTTATTGTGATGAATCCACCTCCTCACTTAAAACAACCTCTCTAACTTTGCGTGCCACACACACATTCCTGTTATACTGTGCTTGTGAGGACCAATTCACTCGCGCTGAGCCCTACAGTAGCGGTCCATTAACTTAAAACACACAAGCTGTTCCTGGTTACCTGCTGGCGTATTAAGGGTGCACACTTAATTTTTCAGTGCGGTTAACCGTGTGTGTGTGGGTGTGTGTGTGTGTACGTGTGTATGCTACGGGGACTTGTCAGCTTCAGTCTGGCGGCGTCTTTGCTGGGTTCAAACCCGAGGCAACGCTCAGTAAGCGGTTAAAACCCCAGAGTTGTTGGAATGTGGAAGTGACGTCACCAACAGTTGATTCTCTAAATGTTTGTCAGATTATTTTATTTATTTATTTTATGTTTAAAAGTTTGGTGTAATTGAATAAGTCAATGAATCTGTGTAAAGGAATTAAGTTGTAAAAATTCTTTGTTTTTGTATATCAATTGTTTGTGGAGGTAATATATGGACAAAACTGATTTATGAGAAGAAATCAGAAATAAGAGAGCCTGAGGGGAGGGGATTAAACTATTTAATTAATTAATGAGGGCTGTGGGAAGAAGAGCGGCCATTTTTGTTTTCTGTTTCTTTGTTACATTGCTGGTAACTGGGGGGAGGCTGAGGCCCAGAGTATCTTGTACAGTGGGGCAAAAAAGTATTTAGTCAGCCACCAATAGTGCAAGTTCTCCCACTTAAAAAGATGAGAGAGGCCAGTAATTTTCATCATAGATATACCTCAACTATGAGAGACAAGATGAGAAATAAAATCCAGAAAATCACATTGTCTGATTTTTAAAGAATTTATTTGCAAAATATGGTGGAAAATAAGTATTTGGTCAATAACAAAAGTTCATCTCAATACTTTGTTATATACCCTTTGTTGGCAATGACAGAGATCAAATGTTTTCTGTAAAGTCTTCACAAGGTTTTCACACACTGTTGCTGGTATTTTGGCCCATTCCTCCATGCAGATCTCCTCTAGAGCAGTGATGTTCTGGGGCTGTCGCTGGGCAACACGGACTTTCAACTCCCTCCAAAGATTTTCTATGGGGTTGAGATCTGGAGACTGGCTAGGCCACTCCAGGACCTTGAAATGCTTCTTACGAAGCCACTCCTTTGTTACCCGGGCGGTGTGTTTGGGATCATTGTCATGCTGAAAGACCCAGCCACGTTTCATCTTCAATGCCCTTGCTGATGGAAGGAGGTTTTCACTCAAAATTTGACGATACATGGCCCCATTCATTCTTTCCTTCACACGGATCAGTCGTCCTGGTCCCTTAGCAGAAAAACAGCCCCAAAGCATGAAGTTTCCACCCCCATGCTTCACTGTAGGTATGGTGTTCTTTGGATGCAACTCAGCATTCTCTCTCCTCCAAACACGACGAGTAGAGTTTTTACCAAAAAGTTCTATTTTGGTTTCATCTGACCATATGATATTCTCCCAGTCATCGTCTCGATCATCCAAATGCTCTCTAGCAAACTTGAGACGGGCCTTGACATGTACTGGCTTAAGCAGGGGGACACGTCTGGCACTGCAGGATTTGAGTCCCTGGCGGCGTAGTGTGTTACTGATGGTAGCCTTTGTTACTTTGGTCCCAGCTCTCTGCAGGTCATTCACTAGGTCCCCCCGTGTGGTTCTGGGATTTTTACTCACCGTTCTTGTGATCATTTTGACCCCAGGGGGTGAGATCTTGCGTGGAGCCCCAGATCGAGGAAGATTATCAGCGGTCTTGTATGTTTTCCATTTTCTAATAATTGATCCCACAGTTGATTTCTTCACACCAAGCTGTTTACCTATTGCAGATTCAGACTTCCCAGCCTGGTGCAGGTCTATAATTTTGTTTCGGGTGTCCTTTGACAGCTCTCTAGTTTTGGCCATGGTGGAGTTTAGAGTGTGACTGTTTGAGGTTGTGGACAGGTGTCTTTTATACTGATAACGGGTTCAAACAGGTGCCATTAATGAAGGTAACAAGTGGAGGACAGAGGAGCCTCTTACAGAAGAAGTTACAGGTCTGTGAGAGCCAGAAATCTTGCTTGTTTGTAACTGACCAATTACTTATTTTCCACCATATTTTGCAAATAAATTCTTTAAAAATCAGACAATGTGATTTTCTGGATTTTCTTTTCTCATTTTGTCTCTCATAGTTGAGGTATATCTATGATGAAAATTACCGGCCTCTCTCATCTTTTTGAGTGGGAGAACTTGCAGTATTGGTGGCTGACTAAATACTTTTTTGCCCCACTGTATATGTTTAGTTTCTTTTGCACCCTGTTTTAAGTTTTTGAGCACAATAAATCACCAACACCGGTAACCCGACTGAGCCTGGATTCTTTGAGGCCAAAGAACCCCGTCACAGTGAACAAAATCATCACTGTTACTGTTATTATATAGTAAATTAAATCATTACTGTTAAATTGTATTTACCGGTATTGTCCAATTGTTTATTTGAATTCTTATTCTGGATTAGTTGGAGACATACACCAGGCTATATCAGCCCCACCAAAAACATTTTTCACCAGCCGCCACTGTTGGTTCCACAGGAAAGGTGCCTGATAACTAAAAGATCTGCCTCCCATTCTACTTTTAGAAATTCTATGAACCACTAGTAAACCTGGAGATTGAGCACGAAGTGTTCTGTTAGGAACATAAGGAACAATAACATCTCTGATATGAGATGGAGCTTGGTCATTTAAGGCTTTATATGTGAGAAAGAGAATTTTAAATTATATTTTTGATTTAACAGGAAGCCAGTGATGAGAAACTAGGATAGGAGAGCTATGATCTCTCTTTTTAGTTTTCATCAGAACTCTGGCTGCAGCAGTTTGTATCAGCTGAAGGCTTTTAACTGCAGTTTGTGGACTTCCAGATAGTAAAGAATTACAATAGTCCAGCCTTGAAGTAAGAAATGTATGGATTAGTTTCTTAGCATCACCCGTGGACAGGATATTTCTAATTTTTGCAATATTGTGGAATGACCAAAGGAAATTCTAGAAACCTCTTTGATATGGGATTTAAATGACAGGTCCTGATCAAATATAACACCAAGATCTTTTGCTTTATTATCTGAAATGACTGACTAATTCTGTCTTAAAATACACAGTAAATACCAAGTAGCTGTTTGCAGCTCATTCGGATCTTAACTGTTTTAACTTAGTTGGCGGTGAAGGGTGAAGCTTTGAAAACCATTTATTTAAACGTTAATGAGGTAGTGTATAGTTCTGGTCACTCCTGATGTTCGGGACTTAAGGAAAAGAACTCAAAGAAACAAGTTCCTGCAAGACAGGATGCTCCAAGCAGTAGTCAGAAACGAGCAAGGGAAAAAAAAAACAAGCAACCACTTTGCGTATGAATCAGGGTTAAAAGGCTTTGAAAAAGGCAATTAATCTTACTCTGGTAGGTGAAAAGCAGGTGTTTAAGTAATAAAATCGCAGGTGTGGAAAATTAACAGTCAGCAGGAGGGGGGAAAGGAGTGAGCATTCCACTTTAGACAAAACAAATTTCTTGACAGCTTGGTCAAGATTTTTCGAATTCTCTTTTTTTTGTTCTTGTTGTTTGGTTGAATTTCTTACCTGTAAGAAAGAAAAAAAAACACTGGTATCACATAGCACATAGAGTGCAGCAGATCTGTTCAATCTGCTGGTCAACAAGCCAGATCTTTGATCACCCAACCTTATTACTTCACAGATTTAAAGTATTTCCAGCTAACAATAAAGTATTAAGCAGCACAATCCACCTTTATGGATCTAAAGTAGTCAGAAAAGAAAAGGGCTGTAATGGCAGCTGATATGGAGCCTGTTAAGCAGATCTTTCATAGTTATACTGCATGTCTTGTCACTGTATGTATTATTAGCTTAGTCAGAAACAAACACTCCAGAAGATACTGGACTAGATCATAATTCACTTTGATTGGAGAAAAGTTACTTTCAAAAGTAGATAAAAATACATGGTATTTTGCCTGCTTAATTTACCATAAATCCTAAAAGGCTTTAATTCAGTAAATCTTCACTGATGGTGAATTTGTTGATTGATGTGTAAAGGGCATGAAGGCAGAAGTCCTTTTTACAGATGCTGTCATTGATCAGTTAAAAAAGACAGGAAAGAAGGTTCATTTATGAATTACAATGTAACAGATTCAATCTTTAGTGGCCTGGATGCACTCTAAACATGGATGTTTTTCTGTGGTTCAAGTTCTCTGTGTCATGTTGTCAATAAAATTCGAAACACGTACATATTACTATAAATTTTATTTATTTATCCTTTCCTCTTAGTATTAACCCTTCAAATGCCTAAAAATCATACTTGAGGTAAATAACAGCTTGGTCTCTTTCATCTGAACAATCAAATGTGCAATAATTTAACTATCTATTTTGCAGTTTTGAAGTTTGATCTCACATAAACGTAAAATTCAGTGGAAAACACCCTGTGGGAAATGTGTTTTTTTTTTATATCCACATTTTTTACCTTTAAGATAGTTGAATATGGTAAATGGAAGCTGTCAATTCAAAGCTCAGAAAGCACAGGAGAAGGTGCAGTAGATCGTCACATCCTGGCCTCATCATCTGAAATCTCAGTAGACTTTTACTGCAACAACATCAGCAGCCTTTCCCTTCAAAATAGACATTTTTTTTCCTCCCTTAGTATTGAGACTTCAAAATAAAACCACACAGGGGGTGCTATAATTACTACAGCAGGTTTTTATCTATGCAAAACTTTCTGACACTTATAACTGCTTAGCCTAACGGGACGCTTTATTACCGCACAAAGCATTGCTGATTTCAGAGTGGGTTTCCCGCTCTCAAAAAGTTCTTCAACCCCTATAAAATTAGGTCTGTAAGCAGGCATTACCAGTAAGGAATTACAGATTCCAGCAACATTCCAGCCAAAGCAATATCCCTACTTTGCCCATAAAGTGATGTTTTGCCACTAACTGATCTGCAGTGAATTGTGTCCCCTAAACTGATAATTGACTTTTTTCATTCTATGTGAGAGCTGTTATTTACGCTACTGTACATTATGTTCTAATATTACCCTTATTATGCTAACCCTTCTTTGTAATTTTCTTACTCTGTTTTCACCCTGTCTCCTCATTTAGTACCTTACAGGGAGATAAACCTGTACTTAAGATATTTACTATCAAATTCAGGATTTTTCTTTCATTTTATTTATTTTTTTGTTCGGCTGAATTTTTCACCTGCAAGGAAAAACACTCGGGTCACATAAAATCAGATCAATGGCTAATTTTTACAATTTGTTTTGGATTTAGATACCTAAAGAAAATATACAACACTGTCAATCTTTATGTAATACAATATTAAAATGTATAAATTAGGGTTATATAACTGGTATAAAAAAAACAACACCTTATTTTCTTTTTACTATTTCGGTTTAAAACATAAAAACAAAACAAAAAATTTGTGGATTTAATGAAAGGATAACACTAAAATTGGAATAAAACAGTTTAATGTTGAAGCAAAAGTTTTTAAAATGCATAACGGGGAAATGCGCACAGGTGCCGACCAGGATAGCACAAAAAATATTGTTAAGTCTGCTCTTTTAAAATAATATGAACATATCTACATATAAGACAGATTTACTCAAAATAAAGGTAATAGGAAGCTACATTATCTGTGCTTTCAAGGGAAGGGATGTTATCCATGCATCTATGTAGGCAATTTAACTAATGGAACATAAATTTCCACATGCACGTAATATGTGGCATCATCCACATTCTTTAGTTGTGAAATACAAAATAAAAATATTTGTCATAGTATTTGTATTATATTTGTCAGAATTACAGTATTAGGTTAAAGATAATCACAATATGAGTCTTTTATTTCAAAAAACTTGTTAAAATTATGCTTATAGTGTGTACAGATCAGGGTTAGGGTTAGTTAAGGGTTAGTTACTTCCAGTTTCATATAATAACCTGACTATGCATATTCCATTCGGCACTCAGTTGGAGCACTCAGGGCAGTAACCCATACACTAAAAAAGTGGCTCTAACAGATACTGTGGAAAACCTCAGCAGTCTCAGTCTAAATGTGCAGTTCTAGGAACAGTTAAGATATTGCAAAGAACAATCAAGCTCCCAGGCCTCTGTCGGAGGAAAAGAGCTTAAGATGAAAGAACCATCCACCCTGCCCAGGAGAATATATACCCCGGGACGGGTGGCCTTGTTTACAGAATTGCTGGACCGTATCTAGAGATCTTTGAATTCTTTTCCAACCAGAACCGGTGCATTAACAGCACAACCTTTTCAAGAAAATCAAAAAGAAACACTTCTAAACAAATCAGTGTCCAGCATGGTTGTTTTCTTCCTGCTGATGTGGTGTAAGACGTAGAATAGGGAGCTTTACTGACCTTGCAGTTGGATGAGAGTCCAGCAGGTCGTACAGATCTGCTGGACTCTCAACCCAAGTCAGATCTTTGATTACCCAATCTTAATACTTCACAGCATTAAATTAACTACTGCTAAAAATAAAGTATTAGATGCCACTACCCACCTTTAAGGATCTAAAGAGAAGGGCTGTAATGGCAGCTGATATGGAGCCAATGCACTGTTAGGCAGATGTCATAGTTATATTGCATGTCTTGTCACTGTATGTTTTATTAGCATTGTCAGAAACAAACTCTTAAGAATATACTGGACTAGTTCATAATTCACTTTTATTGGAGAAAAGTTATTTTCAAAAGTAGATAAAAATACAGGGTATTTTGCCTGCTTAATTTACCATAAATAAGGCTTTAATTCAATAAATCTTCACTGACGGTGAATTTGTTGATTAATGTGTAAAGGGCATGAAGGCAGAAGTCCTTTTTAAAGATGCTGTCATTGATCAGTTAAAAAAAGACAGGACAGAAGGTTCATTTATGGATTACAAAGTAATAGATTCATTCTTTAGTGACCCGCTGCCTGGCTGCACTCTGAACATGGGTGTTTTTCTGTGGTTCAAGGTATCTGTGCCGTGTTGAAACAAGTAAACATCACTATAAGTTGTTTTTAGTTATCCTATCCTATTAGTATTAACCCTTCAAACACCTAAAAATAATACATGAGTAGAACAACAGCTTGGTTTCTTTTTTAAAGGCAAACCTATGAATATTTCATCTGAACAGTCATGTGGGAGATAATTTAACTATCTAAGATGTAGAATAGGGAGCTTTAGTGATGGGAGCAACCTAGCCATTAAGACAAAAAAAATATTAGATATGTATCGGATTTAGGACCAATTGGCCAAGTGGGGTTGATTGCATTTGAAAATCTTTGTTGTTGAAACTTTTATGAAAAGATCAGAAGCAGGTCACAAATGGGCAAACAATTCAGATTTGGGTCACTTCAGGCTTCAGTGACAACTTAGAGACTGATTGCTGAAACATTTTTAAAATAATTAATCTCACCATGTAAGCATACTGCCTGTGCAACAGTTCCATTTGGAAAATGTCCACACTTCAAAGATTTGTAATTAAACTGTGGTATTAAAGCAAAAAACAAAACAAAAAAACTCTGTCACAAAATGATAGGCAATATAAAATCCACTGTCAATGGATGTAGATATTGGTAACTTTCTAAAGATTTAATACCCTCTCACACAAAATATTTCTGCCATAAACCTGCAGATACAAGCTGGCTCTGAACTGCCTTTGGCCATCATAAATCACAAGAGGAAACGAAACTGGCTTTGCGGAATGGCAGGAACTGTGATGCAGTTTTGACATAAGCAGTATGCATAAAATCTGTGTCAAATGTATGAATCCGTTTATTTATCCTGCCTTTTTGATGAGCAAATGCCTCACATTCGAATTACATATCTTGATTTTCACTTTTTTCCATGTAAACAATCCATGAATTATCTCTATATTATGTTGGATAGCTGATTGCACAAACAATATGAAATCACAACATCACCTTCCAAATCTGCAAAGCTGGCTTACACTTGAATGCAGTTACTGTACCTACTGTACCTAATGAGAGGTGTGACTATCACACTTGATGACTTTACATTGTAACAGAATCAATCTGTTTTCACCCACAGATGCTGGATCAATCCTTTTAAAAGACATCAACATGGTCATTATCCCACACTAAAGTGCTGTGAAAGCAGCTAAAAGTCACAAACCTCCAAATGTATGATTAGCTGAAGAATAAACTGTATAAATGAGACCTAAGGCTGACAATTTAATGACCTCAACCCTCACTTTCTGGTGCCAGGAAGCTGGATTCATTCTAAATCTGGGCATACACTGTACGAATTTTTGCCCTTTTCGGGCCAATTTTCCAGTCATGCAAGGATTTTTTTGGGATGCGGCCGAGTTTCAGCCTCATTGTGCATTGTGCTGCGTCGTTTAGTATACAGGGGGTAATAAGGGCGGATCAGCCTCTCATGACCACCTCCCAATCAGGAATCGTAAGATAAGGACAAAATGAAACATGTTTGAAATTCTGTCGGCTAGGTGTCCGTGGGCAAATCCTGCTGTTGAAGAAGAGCTACAAGCATCTATGAGCCGATTTACCAGAACCTTAAGCACTGCGCATGTACAAACAAGGGAGTTCTTTTTCTTCTCCCAGATTGATGTGTCCGACCAGTGTACAGTGTGAGCAATTAGATCGCATTGAAGCATTGGGCTATACAGTGTAGGAACATACATTGCGATCTGTGAACTTTTAAACCCTGTGCAATGATTGAAAATACCATACAGTGTATGCCCAGCTTAGCAAGGTTAGTCACTATGGTAACTCATTTTTTTAATTTTTACGGAATGACTATGACCTTGATGACTGAGAACCTTCATCAGCACACTCACTATGGTAACGTACTTTGAACAGCAAATCTGCTCCGAGGCAGGCTAGCTTTCAGGATTGATCTGAATCATTACAAAAAACTCTACCAAGTTGTCATAAAACGGGATAGATGGACCCAGTATTCAAGGTGAGACAGTCAGAAGGAAAGTTCAAAACATTTATTAAAATAAAAACATAAACAAACTGAAACTAAAGTGGAGCTGCTAGGATCTGCAACTTGCGGATGCTGCAGGAGGGGGGCGGGGCAACGCCCAATCTCAAACACTCTGTGGGAGAAACACAGGTAAGTGACCATGATCATCTGACAGAAGATGATGATCTCAGTGAGTCACTTACCTGGTTCAACAGTCCAGTCCATTTCCCTGGAAAGGGCGCAACCCAGAGTGTCCTAGAGTGTCCCCGGTGCAGCAGTCCTGGAGGACTTGCAGGACGCCAATCCCAGGCAGGGATTAAGAACAGGCAGGAACAGACAGAACAGGCAGGAACCAGGCATCCTAGGGCTCCCAGGCAGGTTCAGAGTCCAACAGAGTCCGGAAGTGTGACAAGACAGACACGCACTGGAGCAGACAGGATCAGTTGCAGAAGGGCATGCTCAGTGGCAGATGGTAGCTGAGACAGGACCTGCAACCAGAATTTGAGTAGGACCTTTAAACTGGTCTCCTCCTAGGAGCCAGGCTTATGGGGATAAAAACTGATGCTCCCTGCGTATAGAGACAAAAACCCTGAGGACTCAGCAGGGAAAAACAGTGGACGATTAGGAGACAAGACAGACACAGAGCCCTCCTTCCACTGGCTACCAGGATTCAGGACATGAACCTGGGAAAAAACAGAACTGAACAGAAAATAACATCTAATGATCTGGACCCGAATGCTCGGCTGAACAGAATATAAACCAAAGGAAACAGGTGAGAGGAATAAATGATAATTACAGCAGGGAGAGAAAATGGCAGGTGGAAGACATAACCAATTAAGGTGGAGCAATCAGGCCAAATCATGACACAGGTAGCCAAGCCTTGGGAAACAATGGTGCTCCCTTTCATTGAAAAACTGGTTTAACTCAGAGAAAAAATAACCTAAATAATACAAAATCACAATAAAGAGCTTGGAAAACAAAAAAACGTATAGCTCTTAGTCACTGTAGATAAATGTATGCCTTCAGTGGTTTTGGTCATGAGGACTATGGGTAATAATTGTGTTAATGAGTTTCTATGTAGGCATGTGTGAATGTGTATATATTTATATTTCGATTAACTTCTTTACTTGCTCACTTAATGTTTTTTTTTTAACAATATGGACTTGTATGTTAATTAGGAATCAGAATTATTACTGGTGTTACGGACTATATGAAGCTGCTCCCATACATTATTGAACAATACTGATGAGGGCAACTATTTAATTGTATTCCCTTCACAAATTAATGTTTTTGTTAATGTGTGGTAAATATAGATTTAGAACTGGTTCTAGGACTGTTTTGTTCCAACTGAGCTTTTAGATTTAGCAAAACTACTATCATCTAAGCCTTCAAATTGTATTTTAGACAGAGTTCCAACCAAGGTATTTAAGGAAGTATTCTCTTTAATTTCCTCCTCCATTTTTGATATGATTAATCTATCCCTGTTAAAGGGATTTATATATCACAGGCTTTTAGGGTAGCTGTTGATAAACCTTTACTTAAGAAACCCTCTCTCAACCCAAATGATAGACCTGTATCAAATTTTCATTTCTTATCTAAAATTCTTGAGAAAATAAATGTTAAACAAGTGTGTGGCCAATTTTTTGAAGAGTTTCAATCAGGTTATAGAGATTATAGCACTAAAACGATAGTGGGGAATGACATTAATGATATTTTCATGGCCTTAGCTCAGGTGTCTTCAACGTTTTCCAGGCTAAGGACCCCCAAACTGATGGCGAGATGAAGCGGGGACCCCCTAATTATATATATTGAAAAAAATTGCTATGGTGGTCATGTGATGACTTCTATTTTACTCATATCTTATATACTGCAAATACATACATAGTGATGGATAATAAGTTACATTAACAGTACTAGTAACTTATAAACAAAAATTTACTTTTAGGAATACTTTCACCATACTTTTTAATTTAACTTAAGTAATATCATCATGATGTTTTGCTACTTTTACTTAAGTTAGGCAAAATTACCAAGTTTAAGTAATGCTACTAAAAAAATAAAAATACATTTTTAACATAAAATACAGCAGGCACAGACCAACAAAGAGTTTCTGTTTCACTAAAATGTGTGTTCTTTTTTGTAGACAGTCAAGGATTTTTATGTTAATTTTAACTGGTGAAAACAAATTCATTTTGAGAAGTGTTTCTTTTACCTTAATTAATTTTGCTTTATTTATTTTAGGTTCTCAAAAAAAGAAGCTAATTAGCACACAACTTTAAATTATGGTCCATCTGATTATATAATATATTTTTACAAAATTCCTTTTGACTATTGATTAATTTCTTAAACAACTACTATTTACTTTTGAGTATAAATACATTCAAGTGATGTTACTTTTAGTTGTTTACAGTTTGCTTGTTCTCTACCTACCTTTGAAAATACAGAAGACAAGTTACCTTTTTCTGTAGGAAAATTATTTTGAATGCATACATACACCAGTAGAGCTAAGTTCCATTTTATTCACACATTACTAAAGATACCTGATATAAATTTATGTTCTATAAAAGTGAAGCATGCATATTATCTGTTTCTGTGTATTTAAAAAAGTTATGTTTGGATATGAATATTTTAATATTTAGATAATATTAGCATTAATGTTTTTATATCTCCTTGGGAGTTGTAGAACATCTCATTTTTCTTAAGTCTATAAATTATTATATCACTGGTAGCATTCAAAGTTATAGATGATTCTTTTTATGGCCATACTTTGTGTTGTGTTTCAACACATGTTCACCGTAGGGTACAGGAGGACTTGACTACAACAGCTTTTAATTGTAATAAGTGTCAAGGTCGGATGGAGATTGGTTATGGACCCAAATTCAGAGATGAGAGAGGCAAAGAGGACTTCTTGCAGGTTTAATGAAATCAAAAAAGGTAACAGAAACCAAAACCAAGGATAAAATACAGAACACCAAAATACAGGTGAAAACACATGGGAGGAGCCAAGTTACGACAAGAAACCAACAATTAAGTACTGTAAAGGAGGTGTATAAATGGGGAACAGAACAAAGAATACGCTAATCAACTGATATCGAGGAGGTGAGGATAGAAGTAACTAGAAGGGAGCTAGGAGATAGGAGACTGGCACAAGGGGGCAACAGAGAGTAACTCAAAAAATACAACACAGCTTAAATATTACACAAAATGAAAAAGAAACCAATGGCCAAAACACCAGAATGACATAAATAACTGCAAACTCAAAAAGAAACTCAAAAACAAGTCCAAAAGGGTATAATCATAACAGTAAGCAAATATATTGTACTATTGTTGCACTCACACATGCAATATTGTAAAGATTTTATAACTATTTTCATTGGTATAGTTGATATAGGTTAAAAAAAAATCACTGATTACTCAGGTTTATTGGGATACCTCATTTAGTGTGACCTACTGTACATTGCAACATAGGTTTATATGGTGCAGAGGATATTTGTGATAAAAGTCTAGAAAAACATCCTGAAGACAATAATATATTCTCATTTTGTAAATGGAAAAAAAGTAAGTAAGGTAGCATATGTTTTAAATTTAACTCAGAAAGTCCAGCTTGATGGCTGATTGTGTGTCAGTGTTTACCTCTGTAATGGAACTAGTCCTTTTTACAAGTTGACTTACATTTGTTAATTCAAAGTATTTGTTTAATAGAAAGAAATGTGGCATAATGATTTACTTTGTGTTGTTGTTGCCAACTTGATTGTTAGAGAAACCAACCTTCAGAATGGTGAACCTTTCTAAATGTCTACATCACATGGCTATTGATTTAGCATAGGTGAATATAGATAATGCCCAAGCTGTGGTTGTACTGAATTTCACAATGAGGCAGCCAGAGTGTTGCATGTGTTGCACCAGGTCCCCTTTCTCTCCACTCTAGCACATGTTCCCAAAATTTTGTTGCACAGAACTGATTTTTAGAACAAAGGGAAATACATTCTGAATAAAATCAGCTTCATTCAAATGCTTTTAAGGTGACCAAACTCATCCCTAAATATCTCTTTAGGTGGAGCTCAAAGTAGAGCCAGTGTCTCATACTATCAAAAGCAGACAGTTGAAGATGTTTGGGCAACTCAACAGATGAGTGTCTCCCTTTCGAGATTTTCTGGCTGTAACCCTCAGGGGAAAAACTCAGGAGAAGACTCAGAGTTCCCTGCAGGAATTATACCCTGTGTGTCATGGGAAAACCTGGGATCCCCCGGAATAACCTTGTGGGTGTCACTACGGAATGAGACACATGGGCTCCCCTCGAGGTAGGTTTCTTTCCTTATAGCTGAATATTTCTTTTCAACATGATTGTAAGCTTTTGTAAATTTGGGTTTTTAGTTGTTACAGTATGGGCCGGATTTATCAAGATCCAATTTTGCGTGCAGTAATTTGCGCTCGCAAACTGGAATTTTGCGCGAGGGGCTGAACCATGGTTTGCGGGTGATTTAACAAGAGCGATTGCGTAACTGGTGGCAGGTGCAAAACTGTTGGACACGCCGTATTTAAATGATGGTTTTGCGCGTTTTGTGGTTTGCGGCAAACTAGTTTTTAGTTTGTGCAAACTAGTGCATCAAGAAATTTTTATCTTGCAGTGACACCCCCACCCCCTCCAAAAAAAAACCCAGATGTTTTGTATTGGCCTGTAGAAAAATGCACATACCAAATGGCTCACAATGGGACTGTGGATGAGATGACTGTGCGTACGCATCCCCGCAGCATTGGCATGTTGCTCCACAGGCCCAGAGGTCGGGGTTCTCCGGTAGGGCGTCACAGGGCTACATGGCATTTAGAACGTCGGACAGCACTTCTGAAAAATGAGATTGGGAGATCCCAGATGCAAAAAAGTGCAATGTTGCAAGGAGTTTTGTGATATCCGGGGTATTGTGGCTGGCTCCAAATCCATTCGGAGTGTCCCCAACAGCAAATGGCCATGCTGGATAAACGATATGTTTTGATGATCGTTTTCTTGTTCATTCCAAAAATATTCACACGGAGTGAAAAAATGCGTTCTCTGCGTCTCCTTGCTTCATTTTGATGTCTCCTTCTTGCGACAATAACCGCTGCCATGTGTTCGCGATTACGCATACAGACCATTTGCACCTTCTTTTGAAACGTGTTAAATATAGAGTCAGATACCGTTAGCAAAATTGCTTTCAGGTTTGATAAATCACTTTGCGATGCTAAATTAATATATTTACATGTTCTCCTCCCACAAGACGCACTTTTGCGTGTAAACGCCCCATATTGCATATTCATTGCAGAAAAAGTACTAAATGGATAAGAGGCGCTATTTAGCACGTTTTAAAGACCAAATCCTTTTAGCACACTATTGATAGATCAGTTTGTACATTGTTTAGCGTGCGCAGTGAAATAGCTCACGTTTTTATACACGCAAACCTTTGATAGATCCGGCCCTATATCTCTAAGCATCTGATGCCTGTTACTATGGAATGTTTAAGTTATTTTCATCAAACCTAACTTCAGTACGGGCAGTTGCTATTCTACACCTCAGCCAGTAGCAGGTCTAAGAGCAACTCTTAAATTCCTGGCATAGATTTCTTAGAAGGTTTATCACTGGTATCAGTGGGATTTTTTACAATGTTATCCAAACTGGGCCTGAGTGAGCTTGGATTAAATACAGAGCCAACATTTGCATAAGCGAAACACAGGCCATAAAGAACAAGATAAATCTTTTCAAGGTTTCCTTTTGGGATTTCCTGTCTTTCTTATTTGTTACCCCTCATTTTCCATTGGATTTGCATGATAAACTGGTTGTAAAAGGTATGACTTGCTTTTTCTAATTAGAAGAAATACCTTAAAAAGCATTTACAGGAAATGCCTCCTATTAGATTTTTCCTCAGTTTATTTTTCTTTGCAGATGTGCTGTATGTTCAAATGAAGAGCAATTCTTTGTATGAAGACAGTCTTTCTGTCAAGTCCTGGTGGCCTTTCTCTGTCAAATTTTTCAAGGTTAGCCTCTCTGGATAGAAAGCATACATTTTCTCTGACAGCATACATTTTTGTTAAGTCATATCATAGATTCATTCATTTAAGGTCAAGTAATTGACTGGGCACTTACAGCACACAATAGTGCACTGTTCGTAATTCGTAATTTTAATTTTTCCTCGAACAATAGGTTTAATATTTTGCTTGAAAGACCACTCCATCCTCAAGTCTCCTTTAATCCAACTTTTTTATTATTAATATTATCCTGTATTTAGATCTATTCATACCCTACAACTCAGCTTAACTTCTTCTCTTTCTCCATTGAAGACAATATGTTAATATCATCATGGAGTAAAGATTTTCTTTGTCAACAGAGGCCTATGGTTTTAGAATTGGAGAGAAATCAGGTTTCTTGATTTTTATAAATTCTGCACTTTTTTTCCATGCTTGCAGATTTACAATGGAAAACTTGGAGAAATGTACATCTAGAAACCTTCTAAGTAAAGTTGACATTTATTTTGCAAAGTAAGAGCCTGCAGTGTGTGAATGAGTGAAGAGCTGAGGGCATTTCCACCAAAGTTTTCAACAGACTTTTAAAATGTTGAAAAAAAGGAAATTAGACATGTTTCTATGCAATAGAGCAAATTAAGGGTGATGCAAAAGATGATGTCATATGGGTTTTTTTTGTACAAAAAATGCAAAAACAAAAAGAAAAATGGATGCAATTGCAAAAGAAAAGTCTGTTCAAACAATCAGTGCTTATTTAATCCCATACCTTTGCTGTACAAAACTAAAGAATTACCCTCTATTATACAATGCTATCAAGAATATCCATAAAAATAATAGCAACAACTGATAGTGATTAGACAATTATTTGTAGTAATAATAGTAAAACCACTACCACCATTAGTTTAAAATAATATTCATTATCAACGCAATAATTTATATCAGTAATATTCTTATTATTATCATTATTTTTATTAAGAATTCTGACAAAAATGACAACCACAATAACCATAATGGATGAGAAATAGATATTCATCACCCTCCATTCCATACACAAGAAGTAACACATTTTTGTATAATGATTTAAGGATATGTATTATTGGAGACTGCTTGTGTTCATCCTCCAGGCAGTTCCACAGTTTAACTCCACATACAGACACACAAAAACTGTTCCTAGTGGTTTTCACAGAGGGAATTCTAAATGTCATGGCCCCTTGTAAATCATAGTGTCCATTTCTATGACCGAAAAGATATTTGATATTGAGTGATAGTGATTGTTTACTGGCTTTGTACATAATCTGTGCTGTATGATGTTATGGTTGGCTATAATAAACGAGAAGTAGAGGTAGCAGGCTAGCGAGAACCACAGTTCAATAATGGCGCAAGATTGGTGCTGTAATGAGGAAAGTGGCTCATAAACATGACATTTGAAATCATAGAGAGAAGTGCAATTATTTTGCTTGCATTCAAGGCAAGATGCCATCATGAAAAACAGCTCATCAGTCATGTGAGGTTTGGTAAACACTTTGCCAGATCTTTTTGTTCATATCTGTTTTAATCGTCTCTTTTTATTTTAGTTTATGCTAGTTTATTTGTTTAATTAATTCAAGTCAGTTAGAGTTTTACAGGTACATATCTAATGATAATTTGGTGATTTATGTCTCTTGGTCCATGTTTCTTAAGTTTTAGTCAGTGGTGAATAATTTTTTTAGTAAAAAGACCTGACCCGTTGTAGAAAATTGGTCTTCTCTTCATTAAAAAAACGGATTTTATTGTATAATAAATATTGTACAGTAGGCGTCACATTTGTATTTTTCAGATGCTAATCAATTTCGTTTTTAGATGTTTTTTCCTGGTCTTATGAAATAATTAAACTTTCCAAGAAAGTGATTTCTAAAAGTTCTTCAGCTGTGTGCTAACTGATATAATTAACAAAATAATTTATTGTAATATGTGTCACTTTTTATGTATTAAGTTTGAGATATATTAATATAACCTATTTTAAATCAAAACTTTTAAGAACAGTGAAGAATATATATATATATATATATATATATATATATATATAAATTTTTATACAGCTAGATTTCTGATTATTTTTTCTAATCTATTGCTAAAATTAGGTTTGGGGTATAAATAAAAAGAATTATGAAAATAGCCGACAAGGTTAAACAGTGTAAAATGTTCTTAATTTTATAACTTAAACAAGGGTAGAGAGGTTGTACTTTGCAGAAAATAACCATTAAACGCTTATGGTTTTTCACACTGTGTGACATCTTTCTCTGTATTCTAGCCCTCATTATACTAATATCGTTAAATAGTGTTAACTTGTTTATCAAGATATTATGACAAACAGGTATTTGGAAGCCATATTGAGCCACTTATTTATTCTTTGTGCTTTCTGCTTAATAGACCTCAAAACGACCTTTTTCTTTCTTTAGAGACATTATTAAGGCAAAAATGAGGTATGCCTGTGCTGTTTAGCTTTTTCCAATCTTCCAAGGTGATACCTTGCTTCTGGCAAACAAAACTCAGTTATGAGTCTTTATTACGTTTAATTATTCAATATTTTTGACAGCCCTTGGTAAATCTTTTACATTCTGTAAGACAGAAATAGGTACTTACAGGCAAGAGTCAAGCTGTTATGGAAATGATTGAGGGTTTTAAGTTCTAATGTCACCTTTTAGTCAGCAATATTTTCTAATTAACATATGTTTTATATTACATTCTTTATTTTTGTACATGTAGAAGCCCTTAGCTGACAAAATGAAGAAAGACGTAAGCTGTGACAAGCTACAAACATTGCAACCTCCATGTTATGTCAATTTGTTTTACAATATCAAACAACAATGGTGACAAGATGTTTTTAAAACTGTATTAGCACTATTAATTCACTTTGAGGGAATGATTTTGAGGCTGACCGGATGTGCGGCAAAACAAGACAAAAAAGGAGAGCTGTATTATAATCATTCCTTTTTGCACCATACACCTAAGATTTTGGGTAAGAGTCAGCCTGATCATTTGCAAATGACCCTGCATTTAATAAATCAGCAAGGAACAAAAAATTGAGTACAGAAAGAATTGCTAACTCTTTAGGATTGTGAATTTAAAAGAAGTAGTAATTAGGTATTATACTCGTCATCTGCAACTTATCTGCTGCTCTGTTCGAAATCTTGGGATGCGTCCTTAGAAGGCCAGATTCAAAGGACGATTACGTCACAGCGGGGCGCCGAGGTCTGGTCGGATTCCAAGAGTCCTCATTATGCGACCTTAAAATGCATCCTTCTTTTTGCCTGAATTGAAGGACGGGTCCAATGTATCCTCGGTATCCTTGGTTTACCCAGAATTCATGCGAGACCAAGCAAGCCGTGATTTACTCCGCGATCAGAGGAAAGGTAACTCGGCGCCGAAAAGTAGTGAAAATTGGAAGTTCAGTTTATTATAATACAAGTCTGTGAATAGTTCCGTCTGAAATGAATGAAAATAGTTGTTTTAATGGTTATATAGTCAGATATGTGGTGGTAATGTTTAATTTATCTAAAGGTTTTTATCTGTTACTGTGTAAATGGGTTTGGCTATAATTTAAGGACAGATTCTAATATATCTGCAGTTTTTTTATTGCTGTTTTGCACAATATGCTTAACTAAGTATTTTTTGTTGTTGAATATTAGATAATTTGCAGATATATTTCTTATACATGCATTGTTTAGATGTACTTATATATTTCTACCCCTTTTATAGAATAGAATAGAAAATCCCTATATTGTCCCACAATGGGCAAATTTACAGCAGTAGAAAGATTATTAAAAATGGTCACACAATTGTGGACCTTAGAAAAATTTATAAGAATAACATAATAGGGAAGAGTTAAAATATAAACAATACAATTCTGTAAAGTGTTTTAACAATATAAAGCTGGAGAATAAATAACCAATATGCAGCTATGGACATTTTTACAGTAATGGGTATTTGAAAACAGCAGCAGAATCAGAGATGTTCAAAATGACAGCAGCATGTTATTTAACTGACTAAGGTTTCTATCATTACATTTGCTTTTATTTTTTTTATGCTCCCGGTGGTTGGCACCTTTATTCCTTTCTGGATTCTTGTGAGTGTAGTTTTTGTTCACTTTACCATAAAAAATAAAGAAATAAACAAACAGTTTTGAAAACTTCGGTTTTTCATTCTTTTCCTGCTTTGTGTGTCAACATTCACGGTTGCTAAGCAACAGAGCATACAGTGGTAAAACCCGCCGAAGGGTAGACCTGTTCGAATTCACAACCAAAACACTTCCGGTCTCCTTATTTTCACGGACTTCGAAGGATCCAGTCTAGGTAGACCGCGTCCTTGGAGGATGCAGCCCAGGATTTCGAACAGAGCCTGCGACTGGGTTGCAGGGGGAGAAGTCTCAGCAGAGATTTCCAGAAGAAGAAGAAAAGAAGAGTCTCTATGTCTCTAGGCTTGCTTAAGAGCAAGCCTATATTCTCTCCAGTGTGTCCTGGGTTCCACCTAGACACCCTGCAGAGAAAAGATCATTTCAGCATTTGCATCCGAGATCTCAATCTTTCAGTCACCATCCAGATTTCATGACTATAGGTGAGGGTATGTAAACAAACCAGTAAATTGAGAGCTTTTCCTTTTGACTAAGCTCTCTTTTCACCACAACAGACTGGTGCAGAGTTTGCCATGTAGCAGCAGCAGACTCACCAATCGGTCTATCCATCTCCCTCTGCATTCTCTCCTTAGACTTGAACAGGAACCCAAGATACTTAAACATCTCCATTTGAGGCAGGAACTCTCCTTCAATCTGTCTTTGATCTTGTAGGAACTAATTCCATCCCTGCTGATTTGCACTCAGCCTTGATCAACCCCTGTTCATGCTCCATGGCTCCGTGGCTGGGAATTAAAATCACGTCATAAAGATTCTGAACATGTGTAAAATGCCTGACATGGTAACTTCCAGCTCTTAACTTTGTAATGCAACGTTGATATCAATCAACTCTTCAAATTAAAGTCTGAGGCTATGTCTGTTTTGTATGTGGCCATGTTGTGAAAGCACTCCTCTTTCAAATGCTCAGCACACACATGCAAAACTTTTGAAGGTTTTGCAGGCAGATTTCCATAAAAAATAAGATCCCTTCACTGAGTCTTCAGGGGCTCAGGTGAAGGCAGCAAAAATACTTTTCTGCTCGTTGATGCAGCCATTACCAGAGCACCTGCAATGCTTGGCTCTTAGCTTAGCCATCTCTGTTTGGATGGTCGTTGATTGTGAGCAGAAAGCTGGCACATGCAAGATGGAAGACAGGAGGCGGGTTAATAGCAATATCATCAACTGGGACAATGGTCATTTCCCTTTGTGGCGTCAAAAAGGTCCTGCTTTTCAGACAGACCATTCTAAACACACATTAGCTAGGAGGTGGAAGAAGGCAATGAGAGAGGTAAACAGTGTTGGGCACATTACTTTGAAAAAGTAATTAGTTATAGTTACTAGTTACTTCTCCCCAAAAGTAACTGAGTTACTAACTGAGTTACTACACAATAAAAGTAACTAGTTACTAGTAAAAGTAACTATTGCGTTACTTTTGCGTTTCTCGCCCCCTTAACCCTCACCACCCAGCCCCCACCTTCTCCCTGTGTGTTTCCAAAGCCAGCTGAATAGAGTGGATGAAAAAGACAAGAACCTGCAGAGAGTTTAGCATTTATTTCAACTCAACGTAAATGACATCAGGGGGGAACGCCATGTGAAGTTTTTAACAGGGCATTCAGATCTGGTGAAATTAATAACTGGGGATGTCTAATTCTGAAATCCTGTGTGTTTGGGTTGTTATAGATACTGCAACATCTATCCATCCATCTATCTATCAAGATGTATACTCTGCGTGTGACATAAAATATGGATCTCCATCCCTGCCACAAAGGCCATCAAATAATGTTTAAAATAAAAAATACAGTAGGTTGAAAAGGCAGAGTATCCATCCATCCATCCATCCATCCATCCATCCATCCATCCATCCATCCATCCATCCATCCATCCATCCATCCAGATTTCTCCCTTTCTCCATATAGGCTATCATTTCTGGCTGTTGTCAGGTTAATCATTTGATCGTTCACGCTCTCCATAGTTCTCCTGTAACGCGAGCAGAGGGCGACTGTTGCGAGCATGCGCGTTTCTTGTCGCTTGCGCTGTGAATTGTGCCGCCTGCGCTGTGCGGAGATGCAGAGGAAACCGTATGTGATGGGGAAACGAAGCTCGACGTAACACCGGTATTTCCATCAGGAAAACGCTGTTTTGCTGCTGGAGTCATCCTCACTCTCCATCTCTCTGTGTGTGCTGCACGTTAACACCCGCCAGCGGAAACACCCACCTACCCAACTGACAGAAGGAATCTCACTATACATCAGCCATTCTCATCCTCCCCTCTCTCATGACAAGGCGCGCACCTCTGGATGACCTAAAAAGAATAATCTTTAATATCTCTTAAACAAAAGTAGCACAAACAATATTTTTTTCTGCACAAATCTGCACTAACATTGCACTAACCATTCAGTCTATTTGCAGAGTTTTTTGACGTGGGTGGGGTGTCAGCTTCACGCAGCTGCGCACGAGTCCTATCATGAAAAAAGGTTCATTGTGCGACCTGAGTAACAGGCAGTAACGGGGTGTCTGCAATGGTAACTGCGTTATAGTTACAGTCAAAGTAATTAGTTAGATTACTCGTTACTAAAACAAGGTAACGGCGTTAGTAACGCCGTTACTTTCAACGCCGTTAGTCCCATCACTGGAGGTAAAAGGGTTCTTTCATTTGTGGACCTAAGGGATCAGCACACATATAACTGTTGCAAAATCTTTACATAACATTGGACATTTAAATTACTGTTGAATTTGATTAAATTTAACTTACAAGAAAGCAAGTAAAGGGTTTATTTAGATGAATTAATATGACTATTTGTGGTGTATGAAGAAATGTCTTGGATGCTCTTGGCTGATAAGAAGGCTTGGAGATTAGAAGAAGATTGGTAGAGGTGGATCCGGATGACATGGCACTCTGGATTGGTAGGTAAGACTTGGCCGTGTCTTCGAGATTGAAAATACACCTAGGTTCCATTTCGACCACAATGTAGAAATTATAACACAAAACTTTTGTGAATTGCCAGGAAATAGGTAAAATCCTAGCCAACACTTACATATGGGACCCATATGAAAGCATGAAATACAAAACGGCCTCATGTTAATTTTAAATTTAGGTCAAATTCAGTACAATTCCAGAGAATCTAAAAAGCGTGATCCGTCATTTCTAGATATGTAATTTTATTTGAACTCAAACCAATTGGAGACACAGTCAAGAACAATATAGTTTGCTCAATTTATGAATATATACATAAAATTGTGAGTTAAGATGCATTGGTGGCCTAAAAAAGATTCTTATAGGACCCATGTACACATACAGGAGAGAGTACATCCTATAGTCTGACACTTGATAGCAATATCTTTAAAATATTTTATAATGTTGACAGATCTGAATGAAGAACTTTATCTTTATTTAAAAATAAAAATATTTTAACTTCAGTTATAAATGCTACAAACCTAATGATAGATTATATATATATTATATATATAATATATTATATTATATAGATTATTGCTTATCAATACATCTTAAAAAGTACAAGTAATTTTCTTTTTAATCAGGTGGAAATATTGCTCTTTTTCTACATCCTACTTGTTTGCCCTATGGCAGGAAGCATATTAATGATATACCCACATGTTTCCCCATGTGCCTGAGCAGAAACACAGCGACCCAGAGGATTAGAGACAGAGAGGATTGGCTTTCACATCCAGATGCTGCAAATCTGTTCTTTGCCTCAAATGCAAGAAGGTACGCCATTGTCTGGAGCACTGCTTGTTTTGCATCGGCACAGACATAGCCAAGGAGATAAACAAGATGAAACTGAGGTTGCACCAAGTCTAAATCTTCTATGATACAGGATTACAAGGTTTATGTCATGCTTAGAGCTTTATCCCCTGATTGTCAGTCAAGATTTTCCAAGTCGCAAAGTAAGCCTTTAATGGTTGCACATTAATCAAAAATTCTAGCAGGAATATGGGGGTTGTGAAAGATCTGCAGAATACTGATCACTGCTTTCAATACACTGAAGTGTGGTTGCTGAGCTGCTCAGAATAGAGGATAATGTGGTATATGCTGTGTATCATTCAAAATGGTCCAAGTTACATTAACCAGCAGACAGCATAGTTTATTCAGTATTAGATTGAGCTCAATCACAGGATATTTATTTAGACTTAATGTTCATAAAGTCCAACATAATTACTGTTCTTTTCTGTTGCAGGGGAAACCTTTGAATTTAAATATACGACAGTATAGGTTTTATACAGACACATTTATGCTAAGACACATTAACAACAAGATTTGTGTCTTAAAAAACAGGATTATCACTCTTTTCTGGTCCCTTGATTGGAAGATATTCAATCCATGAAAATACTCAAAGAGTAAAACAATTATTTTTTGTAGATGTCAGGATTTGATAGTGGTATGTTGATCCAAAAGCAGAGGCAAGGAGGCAGAGGTGATTTTTTTGTGGGTTTAATGAAAGGTTAAGTGAACACAGGGGCAGGAAATCCAAAAATCCAAACACGAAAACAAAGTCTAAATGAACCGGAAACCAGGGAGAGAGTATTTAAGGGAGACAGAAACAAAGGGAGGACTAATGAGCAGATTGGCAGCAGGTGTGAACAGGAAAGAATCAGGAAAAGATCTAGGGAAAAAGGAGAACACAAGAGGGCAGCAGAGGGCAATAAAATAAAAACCTGAGAACTGAAAATAAGCAGAAAACACACACAAAATAAGAATGAAACCACTAAAACTAGAAAACAAGTGGCAAAACAAAACTGAATACTCAAAAGAAAACACATAACAAAACCAGAACTCTGACAGTAGAATACTTTCAGATGACTTTTTGGCCAAATATTTTTAGTTGGATTGGATAAACTTATTCTTTTCACAGTAGATAGAGATTCCCAGAAGTGCTTTAAAACAAAATTCAATAGAGGAAATGGCCTGAAGTTACACAAAGATTCAAAATTTGCTAGCAGACATGATTTTACATTACATCATAAACTGTTGGTTTACATGCATGATGATTCCCACACGCACTATTTTTATATTTGCAGGTTTGTGTGTGTGTGTGTGTGTGTGTGTGTGTGTGTGTGTGTGTGGTGGGAGGAGGGCGGTACCTATATGTTAAAGTTCTGTTCTTTGAATTGGGGTTACATTTAGGACTAAAGTATAAATTCAGTTTGGGTAAGGGTTTGGTATGTGTTGCTAAAAGTTAGTGTTAGGGTAAGGGTCTGGATTAGGCCAAATAGAATTAATGCAAATCATTGAAATTCCACCTCATATGTGTATGTGTCAAGAGACTCATTAGCGACATTTACCCTGAACGTCTTAAAGCTCAATTCTGATTTTTTTTGTCAGATCATGTTTTTTATGTGTTGCTGTACATATTACTGTCTGAAGAAGTGAGGGTCCCAGAAGTAACCCACATGTGCAGAAAGACAATAATAAGTCCCATCAAACCACGCTCAGAGCAGAAATGACCCTCATGTATGTTGAAAACATTTCCCATCATTATAAGAGCTATAGATCATTTTATGTATCGTCAAAGAGAAAAAAATTTAGCTAAAGAAAAGAAATTGGAGAAATAAAGTAATGAAACGAGTAGGCCCTTTGTGGACTCACCTCTACATCTTACCTCCCACTCTCCTCACCACATTGTTTTAATGCCACTGAACTCTGCAGGATATCAGTTGTGAAGTCTCATACCCTCCCAAAAAATCATGAATAATGAATAGTGGATCTTAAAATAAAAAACACACTTTACTAATGTATTCAGAGCCTCCTTTTGAAGTGGGACAGCCGTGGGTGTCACATTAGAATTTTCACACTCTACATTATGAACCCTACAAATAATCAACTTTAAAGTTCAAATAGAATTTCTTCACAGTTTGTTTTTATGGAAGTAAAATGGGCATGTATTAGCACAATACCAAAAAGGAAAGACATCAGCAATGACCTGACATAAATAACTATCGCTGACCTTCAAGCAGTCTTGATACAATTTTAAAACAATCTTAGCTTGTGATTCAGCAGAATGGAAAGTTATTTGCATAGTTAATGCTTTAATTATTTTACACTAATGGTCAGACCCTGCAGGCTTTAAAGAAACCTAAAAAAAAAAGCATGCATACTCATTAACCCTAAATAATGTTTGTGTATTTCCTGTTTGGTGATCCTGAGCTTTAACATGTCTTTTGTGACTCTGTCTCTACCATACTGAATACTTTGAAAAAACATCTCCATCCATTCACACGTAATATATAGAATGCAAGAATGCATTGGTCATAGAATAAATAACAGACGTGTGTGTGTTAGTGTGTGTTACTAAATGCTACTTAAGGTTTGGCCCCTTTCACTTTCTTTTGTATTTACATGTGGGAAAAAAGAGGGAGAACAGAAACACACACTTGTCCCAAATCTCTAATTCACATTGTCAAGTAGATGTCCTTTTACAAGAACATTTAAAAGTGCAATGTATACTGAAGCACTACTCTAAGGGCTTTTTACTTGCCCTTCCTGCTCCAGGAATAACTAGCCCCCAGGAGTCTTATATGAGTCTGGCCTTTCAGGGAACAAGGTCATAGTTTTAACAATGCCACCCTAACGTTTTTCAATCACTCTACAAGGACAGAGCGGTCTTTCCTGTGGTTTTTCAGTTGTGCTCAAGAGTAATGCTTACATCTGTAAAATAAAGAAATATATAATAAAAAGACAAAAGTATGTTGACCCTAAAGATACTCTTTTTGATTGTTCCTCCCACTTAATAGAGCATTAATTAATGTTCTTGTGTTGTTGCCTCAATCCTCCTTTTAATTTATTAGAATCAAGTGTGATAGGACAGTACTAAAAAGTTCATAATTGTTATGGGGAAAGAAAAAAATACATAGCAAATATATTTTCTTTACAAAGGAAAACCTGAAAGTTGTGGACTGCATTTGTATTGAGTTCTGAATATTCTTTCATGGAAACCTTTCGCAACAACTAAGGTATACTTGGGAGCAAGGGCGTAGGAATATGTTTACAATTGGGGGGGACACATGTCGGAAATCTGAGATTCGTAAATATTCAACAGAAATATATCTTAAGTACGCTACTTAAAAAAAGGCTATTTAATCTTTTACTTTATTCCTTTATAAATGTGTCTTGCAAAAATAATGCATTTAAATTTTACATACATTTGTTCATAAGATGTGAGCATATCACCAAACAAAATGACTGGAGTATTTTATTAAGCAAAGGGAGATGTCTTTCAAGGGCTTCAGCTTTGGCATATTTAGTGTCCACATATGCACTAGAAAATGAAATATTTCAGTTGGGTTAAAAACAATTCAGTAGGCCACACAAGTGCAAAGTTTGATATGTTTTATTTGGTCAAACTTGCAATAATGGTCAAAAATGAATTTATATAGGTTGACTGACAGAGGGAGCAGACAGTGTGTTGAAGAATTATGGACAGGGCGCTTTGAAGCATCTGGTTCAAAAACGCATTCTAAACCTTTGGTAGAAATCCATCTATCCTTCCATTTTCTGTACACCCTGTCCCTTAGTGGGGTCAGGAGGTGCTGGTGCACCCTAGACAGGTCGCCAGTCTGTCCAGACCTTTGGTAGAAATGGCGCCTTTAATTCCAATTTGCAGTACAGAACAGAGAAAACTGTTGTCAATGTTGTGTTAATCTGTTTATAGTCTAAAAAGAGGAGCCAGGAGTTTATTTGAGGAAATAAAGATGCAGAAGTTAATTAGTTGGTTAATTAGTGGTTGTGCAGCAGTCCGCTGCACAACCAATGCGGCCGCCGCTGCTAAGACTTAAAATCAACTCTCCCTGTGGTTTTAACTAACAATCAGGAGTGTGGCAGGTATAACATCTGTCCATTTCGGCGGCTGTTTCAGCCTTTTAGTTGGTGGTAGCATTGTACTGAAATGAGATATAAAAAAAAAACGTCTAGAGAAAGTTAGCAGTTAAATATTGGATGAGTGATCATCCCAAGACTACGGAAGAGGATTAGGGCCACTGAAAAAAAAAAAAAAAGTTAAGTGATTTTTAAATTTTATTTCAGTTTAATACGGGATAAAAGTCAGAATTCTGACTTTAATCTCAGAATTCAGACTTTTTTTCTCACAATTCTGACTTTAATCTCAGAATTCTGGATCTTAATGTAGATGGGCACCATGAAGGAAGAGATGTGGATTACTCAGCTTCACTGACAAAGATGTGAGCTGTTTGGGAGGGCCAGTGACACATTGGTGGAAAATGACGGAATTAGGCAACTTTTTACGTGCCCGAGGGGTCCCCTCATTAATGGAGGAGCAGAAGGTCATTAAAACAAGAGAGCTAGTCTCTAAAACAGACATGGCTATGGCTTGATGGTAACACGTTTGTTGTTAAACATACTTTTGTTATATTACATTTGTGTTGTGTTTTCCAAATAGTGTAGAAAATGACTGGTGGGTTTATAATGTATACCTTTTATGAGCAGGACAGGAAGCAGAGAACTGTAGCATTACCTCCAACTAGTTAAACTCATAATTATGAAGTTATTCAACAAATTCCTCAAGTAAAAAAGTGCAACTTTTATTTATTTATTTATTTTTTTTACCAGATTTGTTGATTAGTTTCAAAATTATGTATTCCTTCCAAATTTCCAAATCTGAAGAATTTTTTAAACCAATATCTACATTATTTAACATTTAGTTTATATTTTAGCAGCACTTCCTGTTATATTTCTTTATACGTATATACGTATATTTTACATTTTCTCAGCAGATTTGAAATTGTGTGCTTGTGTAAACACAAGTAGGCAATCTTTATTCTAAACATATATTCTGGTTATTTTTTAGTTAGACCTTCTTGTTTTTATATATCTTTATAGTATATCTGTATAGATTCAGTTTCTATATATTAAAGTGAACTGACAACAAGACGTTATAAATAGGCAATATTCATAGCAGCAATCCCGACCGACCATTTTACCTCATTCACAAGTTTCTGACTTCTGTCGCCGTTTCCCTCCCTTCTGAGTGCTCAAACACTCAGCAGTTCAGAGAGGGGAGGGGGAGAACAGTGACGTAACGCTGCGCCTTGAAAATAAAAGCACGCTAGTAAAAAAAATGTCAAAATCTAATATTTTGCGGTACAATTTTTTGGAGGGGACATATTCACCTGGCTTTTATATTGGGGGGGACATGTCACCCGCCGTCCCCCCCGCTTCCTACGCCGCTGCTTGGGAGTCTTTTATGCTGCCACATTCACTTTATAATATTTAGAAAAAAAAATTTTGGTCGGGATAAAACAATTTGAACTAAAGATGGATCTCGTGTTTGTGAACTCAGAAATAATTTAACTTATAGGCAACGTAGGATAAGACAGACTGGGGAATGAGGCCTTAATTGTTCAAACACTATTTTCATTATGGTAGAACAAGCCTTAGGGGGGCCGTTAGATTTCTCAAAAGGTTTATTTGAAATGGATCTGCAGTGAACAGAGTGGGTGTCTAAGGTAGGAACCTCTGCAGGAAGAGAACAGGTTAGTGACCACGTCACTCTGGCAGAGGATTATTATTAATGTGTGAGTCACTAACCTTTTCTTAAAGTTCAGCCCATGCCCAGAGGATGAGGTTGGTTCCAGGCAGTCGGCTACGGACAAGATGCGGTGGAAGCTGCCAAAGAGAGACCCAGACGCAGATGTTCTGGAGGTCGGAAAACAGGCATGAGATCAGAATCCAGCAGACTAAGGCAGGCAGGATAATCCAGTTTGTGAAGCCAAAGCCGGGTTCCAGGTTCGGGGCACAGACAGGCAGAGATCCAGCAGGAGTCTGATGAGAGGTAAGGCAAACAGATCAGAATTGGGGACAGGCAGTCTCAGAGGTCCAAAGGCAGAACGAGAAAGTATCAGGCAATAGGAAACACTTGGGTACGCCAGAGATCTCTCACCAAACGCTCAAATAATCTGGCACTGATGACTGGTTGAAGGCTGGTTAAATAGAGGTTGAAGCAGGAGGATCAGAACTGGGCGGAACTAGGCAGGTGAATGAAATGAGTGATCAGGCTAGTCACCAGCACTGAGATCATGACATGTAGCGTGAGTAAGAAAAATATAGGATTGTTCACATCTATTGAATTTAAAAACCTAAAATTATTGACCCTTAACAAATCTTTACATTATTAATACATGTTATGTCTAACAAGATGCTTTTGCTAAGAACGATTCCTTATCAACCATAAGACTAATGTACAACATCATTGTTCAAGATCTGCAAATAATAATGACCAATGTGGAGCTCATTCCTGCTTCAGCCACTCCCGTGTACACAATTCTATGAAGACACTTATATAAAAATAATTTCTAATTTCTCTTTTGGAATTAATACTATCATAAACTGAATTAAATTGAATTGAACGTATACAGTATGTCCGTATGGGTGTAAGAGTGGGATCCCATTCATCCAGTGTGACTGGATGAATACACAGCTGGAGATAGGCACCAGCACCCTTCACAACCCTGCTTGGGATAAGCATGACAGAAAATGGATGGATTGATGGATGTCAGGTTGGGCGCACCCACTGAACTTCATAGGCTCAAGTATGAACAGGGCCTGCCTCCTCCCCTGCCTCTTTTTTATACTCACCACCAGGGACTGGTTCCTGCGTCTCCAGCGAACTTTCAATTCTCTAGGTGAGGGGTTAGGCACCTCAGTGAGCACTGTCTCATTCCTGGTGGCTGCTTGGATGGGCTGCTGGCACTATGGCATCCGGGGTTGGGCCCCTCATGAACTGGGGCTCATGGACTGGGCGCTCTCGTCTGCCCTTATCTGTTGGGTGCGGTCATCTCTATATCTGCACTCCTTGTGTCCCTGTAATCTAGGGTGCCTCTAGATAATGGGGCTTGCACCACCTCTTTTTCTGTCCTGGACCTTGTAGGGCTAGTCTGGGGCAACCCCTGTCAGCTATTACATATACTTTCCTTCTGAAGAAGCTTTGGGAATTCTTTATACATGAGCATCCTCATGCATTTGGTTCCAGGTGTTCATGGATACACACTATTGCTAAATACTAAGCTGCAGCTACATATACTGTATATACCACTCTGATTAATGTTTTGCAATCACCATAGGTTCTGACTTTGACCCACATGGACATCAAAAGAATAACTGCTGCTCTTGAAGCTTTTTATTTACTTAAGTTTACTTTGTTTGTCTGTTGACTTCTTTTTGTTGTTATGCTCTCAGTTTTCTGTTCCTCTCATCTCATATAGGTATGGAATAAAACTTCTAGGAGTTACTGCATAATATTCTGTGTTCTCTGTTTTTGCTGTTTTGTTTTATTTTCTCTTTCCATGCACTCTTCCCTCTCTCTTTATCTCTCTCTCCCCTTAGGTCCTATCCCCTCCTTTCTCACCTCCCTTTGCATGTCCGTTGTTTATGATTTTTACTCCCCAAATTATGTTCAGTAAAGTGTAATATACAAGAATCAAGCAGAATTTTATGGCAACAGTCATACTGGTCTGCTTGTGAAAGCAAAGCTGCTTGGCTACCATCTAACTCTGAGACATCAATTCCCAGAGCTCTATTGGCTAAAAAGGACCAAAAAGAAAACAACAAGATAAAAAGAAAAGGCAAAGCTCTCGATTTACTGTTAAGTCTATGTTCTTACCCTCACAAATGGTTATGACATCTGGATCTTTACGGAAAGAATGAAAATGAATACATGTGGCTGAAATTAGCTTTCTTTGCAGGGTGTAATGGCACTCTCTTAGAGATGAGCTCGGTCATTTGGGAGAGGTTCAGAGTAGAGCCGCTTTGTTTCCATATCAAGAGTCAACTGAGGTGGCTCTGACATCTTTTTGGGATACCCCCTGGACTCCATCTCTTGGGAGGTGTTTCAGGCATGTCCAAGTGAGAGGAGGCAGAGGAGACAACCCATGAAATGCTGGAAAGACTATGTTTCTCATCTGGCCTGGGAGTGTCTCGGGCTTCCCCCAGTAGGGCTGGAGGAGGAGTCTGCGAATAGGGAAGTCTGTGAGGCTTTGCTGAGACTGACCCGGTCCGGGGTGAAGGGGAAGACAACAAGAACAAGTATAATTATTTCATGATTTAATACATTTTTTCAGTTTTCTGTGCTTAAGCACAGAATGACCCCTTGCTCACACTGGCTCCGGTGCAGTTACCGAGCCGACGGAGACCGCAACTCCCGCACACCCCCTCTCACACCGCCCTTTTGACTATGGTGCGGTGCGGCTCTGTGGCTCTGCGGCTCCGGCAACAGGGCCGGAGATTTACTCGCGAGAACAGAAGTTCACTTGAGTTCACGTAACTTCACGCGATAACACGGCCCAAATAAGGAAGTGTCGAGTAAAGAAAGATCGCATTTGGATATATCACATGTGTCAGCACACTTCTCCGCATTTTTTAGCGACTTTTTGACTTTCTACTATGAGTAAGTATGATATAGTAAAGTAAAAGTAATACGTTTGTGTTTTTGAAAGTACTATTGTAATAGATGTGGCGGAAATTCCCTACAAATGAATGGTCAGAATTCCCTTAAGACTAGTATTGCAAGATTCACCGCAATACATGACTTGTACTTATGCATGCTATCACTGTTTGTACATCTGTAGACCTTATTTAAGTGATAAATATATACGTATTTGTTTATTGCGTCTTTCAGCTAGCAGAAGAAAGGTGCTTGCTGCCTGCGCCCTTCTTGCACTGCAAGAGGAGGATGAGCAGAGAGGCAGAAGTACCCGAAGATGTTCTTGGGTCCATCCAATAAATCATCAAAGACAGGAGCAAGGAGATTTTCATAATCTTGTTGCAGAGCTTCAGCTCGACAGCCAGCGGCACCAACGATACTTCAGGATGAGTGCAGAGCAGAAGGAGCACATACTTTCCATCATTGGACCTTAACTAACAAGGCAGGACACAAACTACAGAGCTGCCATAGAGCCCAAACAATGTCTTGCGGTTGCACTGAGGTAAATATACAGATAAACCAGATGTGAGCATCACAAATATTTTTTTATTCACACAAAAATACACAGCAAACGTTAAAATAGGATATATGTATTAAAATTATAAAAGGTTATACACAAAATAAAATAAAGACAATAAAGTAAAACTATTTACAAACACACAAAGTAAACTTAAAATTGGGGATAGTCCTCCCATTCACTATGCTGAGGCATTTGGCTTGTGTCCTGCAGCATTTGAGTGAATGAGCCAAATGCACGTTGATCCTGTGGGGGCTGAAAGTGTGGCTGCACTCCTGGAGTTGAGGAGGCCGTGGGGGGTGGGGGAGGGCAAAACAGTGGTGTTGGCCTCCTGATGGCTTGAGCAGCTTTTTCCTGATCCTCTATTTGGTGGAGAGTGTTCAGGATTTCCATTTTTGCTTTTCGTAGGCCATCCGAACTGAGCCTCAGCATCACTGGGACCAAACTTAAGGCAAAAAAGTATGCCTCATCTTTAGGGCCTTCAGGTCTTGCAGGGGGCTCTCGCAGAACCTCCAGCAATCTGTCCTGAAAATCACCACGTGCAGCTGGACTCCTTCTCCTCCTCCCCCTGTCCTGTGCTGCACTTTGCTGTGTGGCAACGGGCTGTGGTCTTTCCCTGGGGCTTCTTGACCTTTCCACGTCCCTGGAGGTTGATGGTCCGGGAATAGGGGGCACTGGAGAAGGGGCAGAGCGGGATGAAGTGAGTCGGGGTTCCACTTCCTAATCAACTTCCAATGTGGCAGATGCTGTGAGGTAGATGGGGAGGGCGTAGTGGTGCGAGTTGGTGTGCTGGCTGGGTTTGAAAGCCGCACATTACTTTTTTGGCTATACAAGAAGATGTCAGAAGAAGATAAAATTAAAAGACAAGTACTTTAATTTATTCTACAATCAATAAAAATACAATGTTGACAACATTAATTTTACTTGAATAATATAATATTACTGACCGTCTGTGCTGGATGTGAGGCCGGAGGAACGTCAGCAAATCTGCATATTTATGCTGTGGAGGGACAGAGTCAGCATCAGCCCCGCTTGAAGTTTTCTTCTCTGCTTTGACGAAGCTGTCTCGTATTAGCCTCCATCTGTTCATGCAAGTGGTCACTAGAAGGACATAACACAAATTTTAACAACAAGAAAATAACAAATGTTTTCATTTTGTGCTCCACAGATATTTGGCTTCTGGTGACTCCCTAATGAGCCTGGCCTTCAGCTATCGACTCGGCCACTTGACTGTTGTGAATTCTGTTCACATGGTCTATACAGCGATCAAGAGCAAGATGATGGAAGAGTTCCTGCCCAGCCCAACTGAAGATATGTGGACTGAAGTGGTACGTGCCTTCTGGAGAAAATGGAACTTTCCCAACTGCCTTGGTGCAATTGATGGCAAACATGTCACCATACAAGCACCAGCTCGTTCAAGGTCACAGTACTTTAACTATAAGAAAACTTTTTACATTGTGCTTTTGGCTCTTGTGGACCATGAGTACAGGTTCAGGGCAATTCAGGTTGGGGACTTTGGAAGGATGAGTGATGGAGGTGTTTTTTCTGCATCAAATCTGGGAAAGGGACTAGAGAGGGGAGACCTGAATGTACCACCAAGTGCATCTTTGCCTGGTGCACCAGAACTCGGACCACTGCCCCATGTCTTGGTGGGAGATGCTGCCTTCCCACTTAAAACCTACTTGCTGATGCCCTACCCTGCTACTGATCTGGACCACGACAACCGTATTTTTAATTATAGACTTTCAAGAGCACGCATGGTCGTCAGCCGCCGCAGCTGTCTCTCCACCCACCCCTCTCACGCAGCCAATTCCGGCAGGGACACACCGGGGCCGTGAGATTTCGCTTCCGACGCCTGATCACTATTCTGGAGAGATTGGAAAGTGTGGAGGGTTCCATCGTATTTTGCAGAGCTCCAGACTCTTTTCCAGATGATTCAGCCAAAATAGCGTATATGATTGGGTTATTGAAGGGGAAAGCGTTGCAATGGGCAAAATCAAAATTTGACCTGGCATCCCTTTCTGAAAAATCATTTGTAACCTTTTTAAGTGAGCTGAAGCAAACTTTCGGCTATGCAGAGTCTAGTTCAGAAATCACGCATCAACTTTGGAACTTGAAGCAAGGATCCCGTTCTGTAGCTGAATTTGCAATAGATTTTCGCACCCTTGCAGCTACGTCCGGGTGGAACGACGAAGCTCTTAAAGGGGCTTTTATTCAGGCTCTAAATGAGACCCTTAAGGACGAACTGGTCTACAGGGACGAACCACCCAATTTGGAGGGTTTAATATCTTTGGCTATTAAGATTGATAATAGACTTCGGGGGAGGTCCAGAGTGAGGAAGGGATCTAAACCTGTGTTTTTTCCAGACAGCTACTCTTCCGAGGTTGCCATGGAAACCCCACAGAACGCGCTCCCTTCCGAGGAACCCATGCAGATTGGCTGCACCAGGATTTCACCCACAGAAAGGCAAGGAAGGCTTGAAGCTCGAGCGTGCTTCTACTGCGGTCTCTCTGGCCATTTTATCACAGCATGTCCTGCTCGGTTAAAAGGACAAGCCCACCAGTGAAAACGGGAGTCCTGGTGGGTGGATGTCCCAGTTCGATCTCCCGATTTTCTCTTCCTGCCTCTCTTTGCTTCAATCAAAGGTCAGTAAACCTCTCGGCACTAATAGATTCTGGGTGTGAGCAAAATCTAATCGATCCAGAACTGGTTAAAAGTCTTAAAATACCTACAGTTTCCCTTCCCGCTCCATTCCAAGTTTCTGCCCTGGATGGAGGAGTTCTGCCGGCAATTTCGCAGCAGACTAAACCTATCGAACTTCTGGTTTCAGGCAATCACCGAGAGTTTCTGACTTTTTATGTGTTTCCCTCTCCTCAGAGCCCTTTGGTGCTGGGTATTCCCTGGTTGAGACAACATAATCCTCACCTTGACTGGTATGAGGGAAGAGTGGAATCATGGAGCAGAACCTGTCATGCAACCTGCCTGCTGTCGGCCTTGACGAATCCAAACTGGACACCACCCAGGAGGACGAAGATGACGCCCAGGATCTGTCTAAAGTGCCCTCTGAATACCATGATTTAAAAATGGTGTTTAAAAAAAATTAAGCGCTTTCACTCCCCCCCCACCGCCCCTATGATTGCGCAATTGATCTCCTTCCAGGCGCTCTGCTGTCTTCTAGTTGGCTGTATAACATTTCTAAGCCAGAGAGGGAGAGTATGCTGAAATATATTAATGAGTCACTGGCTGCAGGCATTATCCGCCCCTCTACGTCTCCGTTAGGGGCCGGATTTTTTTTTGTATCTAAGAAAGACGGTTCTCTCAGGCCATGTATTGACTACAAATGCCTTAATCAGATCACAGTTAAAAATAAGTATCCTCTTCCCCTTCTCACGTCAGCTTTTGAACCAGTTCAGGGCGCCACAGTGTTCACTAAATTGGATTTGAGAAATGCTTACCATCTTGTCCGCATCCGGGAAGGGGATGAATGGAAAACCGCCTTCAAAACTCCGTTGGGCCACTTTGAATATTTGGTCATGCCATTTGGTCTGACGAACGCTCCAGCGGTTTTTCAATCTCTTATTAATGACGTGCTGCGTGAGTTTCTGGACCAGTTTGTTTTCGTTTACCTGGACGACTTCCTGATCTTCTCTAAGAACATAACGGAACACAAACAGCATGTTAGATTGGTCCTGCAACGCCTCCTTGAAAACAGTTTGTACGTTAAAGCGGAGAAGTGCGAGTTTCATGTCCCTTCCATCTCGTTTCTAGGATTCATTTTGGAGAGCGGGCAGGTGAAGCCGGATCCGGAGAGGATTCGAGCAATTCTGGATTGGCCGACTCCCTCCTCCCGGAAACAGTTACAACGTTTTTTGGGGTTTGCTAATTTTTATCGGAGGTTTATCCGTAACTACAGTCAGACTGCAACTCCCATGACAAGCCTCACATCCACCAAGACTCAGTTTACCTGGACTCCTGCAGCAGAAGCAGCTTTTTCAGCTCTGAAGGAGAAGTTTGCTAGTGCCCCTGTTCTGATCCAACCGGACCCTTCTCAGCAGTTCATGTTGGAGGTGGATGCCTCTGACTCGGGGGTCGGAGCAGTTTTTTCTCAAGTCTCGCTCTCTGACCACAAACTGCATCCATGTGCCTTTTTTTCCCGCCGGCTGTCACCTTCAGAGAGAAACTATGACGTGGGGGATCGTGAGTTGTTGGCTATTAAAATGGCTTTTGAGGAGTGGCGCCATTGGCTGGAGGGGGCTGAGCTTCTGATCGTGGTGTGGACAGATCATAAAAACTTGTCCTACCTACAGACGGCCAAGAGGCTGAATCCTCGGCAGTCAAGATGGTCTCTTTTTTTTTCAAGATTCAATTTTCTTATTTCTTACAGACCCGGATCCAAGAATGTGAAACCTGACGCCCTCTCTCGGCAGTTCTCCTCTGATGAAGGTGGTCTTGTTGTGGACACCATAGGGCCGCGATCATGTATTGTGGGGGCGGTTTCCTGGGACATCTCCGACCTGGTCCTCAGAGCTCAGCAGTCCGATCCTGATCCAGGTACCGGTCCTCCGGACCGCACTTATGTTCCTCTTTCTGTTCGCTCTTGGTAATTAATTGGGCCCACGCTTCTCGTTTTTCTGGCCACCCTGGTACCAGTCGGACCACGGCATTAATCAGATGCTCCTTCTGGTGGCCGTCCCAACACAAGGATGTTAAGGATTATGTTTTCGCCTGCCCTACCTGTGCTAAAAACAAGTCTCACCATCAACCTCCCAGCGGTCTCTTGCAGCCTTTACCCATTCCGGGACGTCCTTGGTCACACGTTGCTCTCGATTTTGTTACTGGTCTGCCTCCTTCTAAGGGGTTCACGGTCATACTTACCATTGTTGATCGTTTCTCCAAGGCCTGTCATCTGGTGCCCCTTGGGAAATTGCCCACTGCTAAGGAAACTGCTCTTTTGCTTGTTAAACATGTTTTCAGGCTCCATTGGATTCCTGCAGAAATCTTGTCTGACCGGGGGCCCCAGTTCATTTCCAAGGTATGGAAAGATTTTTGTGGTGCGCTCGGGGCTTGGGTATCTTTGTCTTCTGGTTTTCACCCTCAGACTAATGGGCAGACAGAGCGCATGAATCAGGAAATGGAATCTACGCTTCGTTGTACGTGCTCCTCCAACCCCTCTTCGTGGTCCTCCTATCTGCCCTGGGTTGAGTATGCCCACAATTGCCACATTTCCTCTGCCTCTGGTCTATCCCCATTTGAGTGTTCTCTGGGTTATCAACCTCCTCTCCTTCCTTCAGATGAGCCTCAGAACGCTGTCACTTCGGTTCAACACCATATCCGTAAGTGTCAGCGCATTTGGAAGGAGGCTACTGCAGCTTTGAATCGAACTGCGGCCCAGAACCGCCGTTTTGCTGATAGGAAAAGAAAACCGGCACCTGTTTATATTCCAGGTCAGAAGGTTTGGCTGTCGGCAAAGGACATTCCCCTCAAAGCCGCATCAAAAAAACTGTCTCCTAAGTTTTTGGGTCCTTTTGAGATCCAGGCTGTTCTGAACCCCTCGGCGGTCAGACTCAAACTCCCTTCCTCTCTTAGGGTCCATCCGGTTTTTCATGTTTCCCTGCTCAAACCTGTGAAGTCTTCCCCGCTTTGTCCTCCTATTAAACCTCCCCCTTTTGGCCCGTTACATCAATGGGGGTCCAGCCTACACTATTAATAAAATACTGGATGTCCGTCGTCGGGGCAGGGGTTTTCAATACCTTGTGGACTGGGAGGGTTACGGCCCTGAGGAGCGCTCTTGGGTTCCTAGGTCGTTTATTTTAGACAAGTCCGTTCTTAGGAGATTTCATGCCTCCAGGGATTTGAGGTCGTCCAGTCCGCCAGGTGGCGGTCATTGAGGGAGGGGTACTGTTAGGATTCGGGTCAGCGTGAGGGGTCTTTCCTATAGAAGATCTTCAGAGGAGAGCTCTGACAGGCTGACGCACCGGCAGCTGATTTCGGATGATTGACTGGTGGACCTTAAAGAAGCTGAGGAACAGTTGCTCTTCGCTCGATGGTCCCACTTGTTGGTCAGAGTCAACTCCTGAAAACATGCTTTGATGATCTAAGATAATCTAAGTAATTCTGCGTTTCCTTTCAGGAAAAAGACGAGCTGTCAGAATCAAGCCGAGAACTGCGTCTGGATATTAAAGCCGTTTCTGCCAAGACCGATCATCTCCGCCTGCCGCTCTCAATCTATCTCCTCCATTCCCCCCTCGCACACACTCCCGGATCCAAGCCCTTCCCTCTACGCAGCCGCCATCCAACAAACAGTAAGCCGATTCATTCAAACCCTTCAAGATCTCTCATCACCGGTCCCTGCTAACATCTTCCCTCTTCAACAGAACCCGAGCTGAATCCGCCTGGCCACCCAGAGAAGCCTAATTTCATTGTTTGAATGAACAATAATAAACGCTCACAGAACTGATAACTCAGGTCTCGTGTGAACTTGCATGTGGGTCAAGAGACTAAAATCCAACATGACAATGAAACCCAAAGACTTCTTTTTAACTGTTGTGTATGTTTCCTTTCTTTTGACTTAAAATGCATCTGATTAATGAAAAAGTTTTAAACATTATGTGTTCTGTCCAGTCTCTGTAACACAAGAGTAGCTACTTCCATTCAGTCACACTAACTTGTGAATTCAGGCTGTCTGGCACACCACATATAGATGACAACAGAGAGGTGTAGGTATGGCCCCTCCCATCCCAAGTGCACTGACTCAACACTAAACAAGATGGGACCGAATACTTTTATATTATATTTGAATATCCTTATTAGTTTTAGTAGTGCTGTTGCTACAAACACTACATGTATGTTTATGCCATTTAATAGCTGTAATAACAAATCAAGTACAGTACAGGTAGAGCTGGGGCCTTACATAAGACCACTACATTTGCCTTTTGACTACACAGAAAACTATTAATTAATTATGATTAAACATAGTATCATGTTATGTGTTTTTTTTATTTTTATATTGATAAAAAGAAATAAAACACTTTTCATAAAGTTTATGACAGTATTATTGACAAATACTTACTATCCTCTTCCATGGCAGCAGCTATTTCTTTCCACGCATTTTCTTTCTTTGTGTTATCCTTGTAAAAAGGATTTGAAGTATCATAAATGATAGGATGGTTTTCAACCTCGTGAATGAGACTCTCGTCGTCCATTGCTGTAAATGAATCAAGATGGGGCCACAAAGTTTTGACCCCGTCTTACCAGCAGGCGGTAGTGACGTCATATGGGTTGTACAGAGGGAAGGCGGAGAGAAAGGACAGACAATACATGCAAACGAACGTGTTTTATTTTGAAAAAAACAGGAAGTCTTTTATTCTCACTGGAAATCTTCCTGTTTGTGCCGTGATATTTGCGAGAGCTTGTTGTGGAGGGCTCCGGCACGCCGCAAGGATAGCTTTCTTGCAGAATTTTCTGCTGCGCCGGAGTGTCTCGGTAACCGCAGCCGGACAGCTCAGCAGCCGGTGAGAGAGGTTTACGTCTTTTTAATGACTTGGAATCACTGCGGCGCCGCACCCACCGCACCGCAACGGTAAGACCGAAGTCGGTGTGAGCCTGGGGTAAATTAGTTCAATCACAAATCAGAAAAGAGCTGCTTCATAGAAACTCTGATGTCGGATTGGCTTCTTCTCCCTGGGCAAGATAAGACTCTAAAGTCAAAATCTTCACTGGAAAGTTTGTAAATAATTTTCTAAAATATGTTGCCATTAATTTAAAGAACATTTGGTCATCAACACCAGCCACTGTGATAATATTTGTATTACTCTGTTCTGGATATTAGGAGAAGGATGCATACTCCTTACCTGATGTTCAGCTTTGTTGGTTGAGTCAAGCCATTATCTATTGCTTGTATTCCATGAGTTTATTTGCACCAAGGTTATTCCTGTGACCAATTAATTTCTTTTTTTGCTCACTCTGCAAACAAACTCTATGCTACCTACAATAATCTCCCTGAGAGCATTCTCCAAAAATGTACTTGGTTGTTCACACTTTGTCTCCAATTTTCCCAGCGATTATTTGCCTGTCATTCTCCAAAACTCTGTCTATTCTTCATGTAAAACTCAAATTCTCCATTGGCATCACTCCTGGAACTCAGATCCTGTCATAAAACGGGACAGATGGACCCAGCATTCAAGGTGAGACAGTCAGTAGGAAAGTTCAAAAAGTTTAATAAATAAAAACAAACAAATGGAACTAAGATGGAGGAGCTGAGGATCTGTGGCTCACAGCAACTACAGGATGGGGGGCGGGGCACCGCCTAATCACAGACACTCTTTGGGAAAAACCCAGGTAAGTGACACAGATCATCTGACAGAAGATGATGATCTACAGTAAGTGAGTCACTTACCTGGTTTTGCAGTTCAGTCCATCTCCCTAGAAAAGGGGTGTGATTCAGCTGATGGGCTGAAGACTGATGTGGAGCGCTTAACCCCTGAGTGTCCCCAGTGCTGCAGTCCCGGAGGACTTGCAGGAAGCCGATCCTGCTCAGGGATACAGATCAGACAGGAACAGACAGATGACAGGACCCAGATTTCCAGATATCCAGGAGCTCCCAGGCAGGTTCAGAGTCCTAAAGAGTCTGGAAGCATGACCAAGCGGACACGCACAGGAGCAGAGAGAATCAGGTGCAGACGGGCAAGCTCAGTGGTAGAAGGTAGCAGAGACAGGACGTGGAACCAGAACTTGAGCAGGACCTTTAAACCGGTCTCCTACTTGGAGCCAGGGTTACGGGGATAAAAACTGATCCTCCCCGCGTATAGAGCCAAAAACCCTGAAGAGTCAGGAGGGGAGGAACAGTGGATGATTAGGAGACGAGACAGACACAAAACCCTCTTTCCACTGGCCACCAGGATCCAGGACATGAACCGTGGAAAAAAACAAGAAAAAGCGAACAGGCAGACTAACAGAAAACAAATAATGATGTGGCCCCAAATGCTCCGACTGAACAGAATATAAAGCAAAGGAAACAGGTGAGAGGAATAAATGATAATTACGGCAGGGAGGGAAAACGGCAGGTGAAAGAAATAAACAATTAAGGTGGAGTAATCAGGCCAGATCATGAAAGATCTTTTCAGTTGTCCCTCCATCCTCAAGCTATCGCTTGGAACCTGTTACCACCCCAACTCTCACCTTCAACTCTCAGAACCTTAATCGATCTCATTCTTCAAGCTGTGCTTGTAAATCATTACTGTATCTTGATTATCTCTTGCCCTTTGTAACTACTCCTCATTTTTTCAAGAGGCCACAGACCCCTTAGTCATAAACCCACCCCTGTTTTGGTATTCAGCATTCTTTGTAAATATTGATTCCATTTTTTCCCCTGATATTCCTCCTATAAATAATTCTACAAGTGAGCCACACAATTATTCTCAAAGATTACAAATACCCTCCTATATTCTAAATACTTAACATTAAATCAGACAATTCCCTATTAGTTAAGGTCACTGGGTATAATAAGAATCTGTTTGTATTTTCTAAAAGAAAAAACAAAGCAAAATCAAGGCACCTTGGGAAGATACTGATTTAAGATTGTATTACAGCATCATTATCCACACGGAAATCTTGTATTAAAAAATCACGTTTCCTTGTGTAAAAAACAAAAATGCTTATAAAACTAGCATGGTCAATGTTCAAAGCATTTTCAATTCCTTGCATTTTTAGGAATGCATACAAGCATTTGTTTTCAGAATGTTGATGTAAAGACATTCTAGCAATTTGACCAAGGCTACCACATCAGTTTTCCTATTACATTGTCTCAGTCCAAATATCTAAAATTGTGTCTCACATCTCCTAATCCTTGTTCCTATCCCTTCACCTCTCCTTGTGTTAAAAGTAAGTCCAAAATGGGACAGGAGCCCCATACTGATGTGCTGAAACTAGAAACTCTTCAGCCTGAAGCATGTACACGCACACTACACTGGTCACACTGGGACTACAACCTTCCAGAAAAGAACTACAAAAAAACAAAAAGTATGAAGACATGTACATTCTACAAAAATACATGAAGTAATGTATTTATTTTTCCACTGTCAGGTGGGCTGTACCTATATGTCCTGTCACACAAAGGATTGCATGCAGCCATATGGATACTAGTGGTGGCTTGGGATATCAGAAATCCTTATGCTAAATGAGTTGGTTCTTCCTGAAAGTAGCTCCCCCCTTTACTGCCATGCCTTAATTGCATTTGTTCCTGCATTTTTCCTTAGTAGAGATGTATTGCTTTATGCAAGTTCTTGGTCCACTCCGAGGATTGCACCTAGTGTGTCGTGCCAGAAAACTCTTCAGTGTGAGATTTCTCCCCTAATCAGAGACCACCCCAGTTGTCTCCTTTACCTGCCTGGGAGCAGTCTCTTAGCTTAAACCTCTGATGGGAAGTTATCTACATCCCTTATGTATTTCATGAATACTTTTTATTTCAGTGTGAGTAGAATTTCTTTCCAATAATAACTTTTATTGCTGGGCAGTTGCCATACCTTTCTAGTAACTTATAACACAAGTCTTTATGTTTTCAGACTACTTTATTATACATATTTGTTTTGCCAGTGTCCATCAGTTTTTAACTCTCAAAATTCTAATAAAAGTATATAGTTTAAATTGTATCATAATAACGTAACACAAGTGTAAACAGGTTTGATTAACATATTTTCTTCATATCCTACAGAGAAAACTCATTTCTGTTGCTTGTAGCCAGAATCTTGTTCTTTCAGTCAGCAGCCAAATGTGCATCGCTTAAGGACAGAATGTAAACCAACCAAATTGGTGAAGAGCTATACTTTTGGCTCAGTTCTTTCTTCATACCGACAGAAGGAAACAGTAGTCATTTTACTGTAGACAGAGGCCAAATCCATCTATCCATCATCCATCAATCTCCTGCTTTTTTCAAGCATCGGTCAAAGTCAAGATACTTGAACAAATTTGCTTTAGGCAGAGATTAACCCCTATCTATAAAGGAGCAGTATGGCCTTTCTTGGTTAAGAATCATTGCCTTGGACTGACAGGATCAGACTTTCATTTCAACACCCTTGACACTTGGATGTGAACTGCACTGGTGTCCAGTGCTCTAATATGCCAAAAGATTTAAGTCATCCACAAAAGTCAAAAATGAAAAAGGGAAGTTCTTCATGCAAAGGTATTGTTTTTACGACAATACCTTTACATGATGTCCATGAACACCTCAGATAGGATCAGTTAAATAGGAAAGGAAAACAAATATGTTTTTCCTCAGTAGTGAAAACAAAGCATGTTTAGCCCAGCTAACCTAAAACATCTGGCCTTTTAATTCTCAAAGGACTCACAAAATGTGTTAGAAGTTATATTTTGTTTTACAGTTAAAGTAAACCATAGTGCAATTGTAAATTCAGTATTGGTATTGCAGTACTGGCAACACCAACTGAGCTTTGAATCTGTTGGTCTGAGCAAGCTCCCACCACTTTCAAATACTTAACTTTTTCACCATGGCTCAACTTAAAAATATTAAATCATCAAGGATATTTTCTCCTCATCAGCGGAGACTACTAATGGAAGATTAGTATATACAACATCTCAATGAAAATTCTGCTCACCTAAAATAATTTTGTATACAGAATAGATTTTACAGTGTGTTAAAGATGCAAATACATTTGTCATCTTCGATTGATATTTTAGAATAATAAGTACATTTTAAAAACAGTTTATTCATTCGGGATCTAAAAAGTAATGGGCTTTAAAAGAAAATTTTATAAGTAAAATGAAATGGTGGGATAGCTTATTGAATTTGAAGCTTATGGTACCACAGTAATTGTAACTAGCGGTGGATTAGCACCTTATTTGCATAGGAATAAAGGTTTTTGAAAAATTCAGCAGTACTATCATTTAAATATTCTGATGTAAAATAGAATATAAAGCTGAAGGTTTTTTTGTGTCTCCTGACTGCGACTACGAGACCCCCCCCCCCAAAAAAAAAAAAAAAAAAAAGAAAATCAGAGGAAAGACAGGATGGTTTGCTTTACTATCATATGCCTGAAACACAGACAGGCAGTTTGACAGTTATGAAGACAGATGAATGATGCAAGGCCTTCAGCACTGAGGGAAATGAGATCAGATGTTGACAGCTAGATGGACAGATCCCAGGCATTCAAATCTTTTCTCACATCTAACCATCATATGTTCTGTTTGAATGCATTTAGTCTAAATACTAGCCTTTGCCTACATGGCGAAAATTCATTCACGTTCTTAACCTCTCTATACATGTTGCCAAATATAACTGAGTTTAGCATAATATTTGCAGAGCAGCAGGCAGGCTGAGATAAATGCTTCACAAGCAATAATCTTTCTGAAGACCTGAACTCTCTGGTGTCACCCACCGTGCTAAAAATCTGCACTGCATGGACCTTTTTTTATAACTCATAGCATTCTCCCAGCATTTATGAATAGGCTCTAAAGTACTGAAGCATGAGAGAGATTATAACTCATATTCATATTTTCTGGGTTGTCACTCTTCTCTCTATAGTTGAGCCTGCACTTTACATCTATCTGCATGTTTGAATGCATAATACAATTCAAGCTTGGTTTTCCTGTTGTGCCTGAAAGTGTTTATAGAATACAAACACAAACGTGTATGTAAACAAAGCCTAAAGAGTGTCGTGGGAGAGCGGTCTTTTGAGACTATTAGCCCGAGAAGGGCTATGGCACGATCACTCAGGAGAGAAGGTGTCGGTAGGTGGCAGTCATGTCCTATTTCTGAGACCCACATGGGAGGAAACTATTTCTGTCTACTCTCTTTCTATTTAACTGTCTGTGTCGCTTTCCAAGTGACTTTTATCCCCACATGCTCGCACGCATATATATATATATATATATATATATTTCTCCTTAGACATTACATAGCATTTGAGACAAAGGGTTACAGGTGAATTAGTAAGCGCCGAGAGAGAAGTGAAGGCTGTCCAGAGGTGCGGATTTTCAGTTGTTTGGTTCAGAGCTGCATGAAGACACTCAAAAAAGGTGGATAATTTTCCTTGGCATCGCTGCCTCAGTCTTGCGGGTGAGCCACCTGCAGTCAGTCGCAGAGCACACCCAGCTGGAGTTGAGGGGACTACTTGTTAATGGGAGGTAACCTTACATGATGCCCCTTATCAATTTACCGTTTATGTGTTTTTTTCTTTTTGTGAATATACAAAATGCTAAACGTTAAAGGCAGTTAAAATGGACCGATGGATGCAGCGTGCCAGCGCGTAATGGAACCGCACTGAAGGAGCATTAAAAACTACGCAGTCCTTAGAAGGGAAAAATAGCTGGACAATCGGCGTCTTATGGAAGTGAAAGCCTGCAAATAAATATCTTCTGTCACATCAGAACGAGGCTTCATGCAGGAAAACTGAACTGAGCGACGGGGGAGATGGGGAGGCATGAATGATTTCTGTGAACTGTGACTCCATCCAGACTGGAAGCAGAAAACGTGCAGGAATTGACTTTTTTCTTTTTCTTTTTTTCCCTCCACCTCTTACAGACACACGCTCCTGGTAGGGCTCCAAATGAAGTCCCTCCCGAGTAATTTCATTTGATTAATTTCTTGTTAGTGTTTCATTTTAGATATGAAGAGCAACTTGAAGAGGAAAATTGCCGCTTTATATGCACCCAACTTCCTTACTTCATCTATATAACCACATATTATTACAGCTGGACTGCTTGGAGGAGGAGACACAGAGATAAGCACCCATTTAAAGAAATCTGCGCTTGGAATTCAATTAGTCTAGATTACTAATAAATGTTCCTATAGGGACTTTACCAAAAAGTTGCATTTTCAACCTTAGCGAGCGGGACGTCAAGGCAACCCCACCTCTTTAAAACCAGGATGGAGCTCTGATGTGCATGCACATTGACCAATACAAGCTGTTGGTTTTGGACAGGTCAGTTTTTGAGAAGACAAAATATCACAAGCCTTCTGATTCTTGTGACTTTTTTTCTTATTGGTTTTCTTTTTTGGGGGGAGGGCGTCTGAGCAGGTCGCTGTCTCGTCAGGGAAAGCAATTTCAACAACTGCACTTGTCAGGTGCCTCGGTTGTGATATGCGTCTTGGAAGAAGAGGAAATATCCATTTGCTTTGTGGTGTATCATCACTGAAAGACTTAAGCAGCACGCCGTCCGGAAAAATGTGTGGATTGAATACCTTTTATTTTTGAAAGTAGGAACACAATGTCTCTGTCAAAAGGAGACACCGTGGATTTTTGTAAACGCGTCTGAGAATTGCGGAATGTTTCTATGCAGTTCTTTTTTGGGGGAGTGAGAGAGAGAGAGAGAAAGAGGGACTGTTAACCGACTAAAGCGAGATCCTCCAGACCTCTTCCTTAAAAAAAAAAGTAAGTATTTCTGTGGATTAAAACAAATGACCTATTTCTTGTACATTTTGAACCTATAAAGGTAAATCCTGAGTCTGTTCAATCAACGTATTTTCATGTATTTAGGGCTGCAGTAATAGGGAACATCATACTCAAGGTTCTACCCTCTAAGTGATGCTGCATTCTTTCTCAAAGGAGTTTAATCGCGGGCTGTCTCGCCCAGATAGCAGAAAGATGCGTAGATTTGAACATATCTGTTTTACATTCACCGCATGACCTTTAAGTGCCGGCGCGACTAATGTTTTATAAATAGATGAAGAGTTTGCATTATGAGTAAGGTGACGCATATTTGATTGAAGCATTAATAAAAAAAAAACGCTAGTTAAGTTTTGTTAAAGGCAAATGAGACACCTACCTCCCTCTGCTGGTACCATTGCAGCCCATACCTGTTTGCGTCTAACCCATATTTAGCAACTGAAATGCCATATTTAGCACGGATTTGCTTAGTCTACAGTAACCTTGGAGAAATTCGGCCTACACGGAACTGAAAAGTCCTGCTCACTCTTGGTTTCCTGTATTATCATGACAAAAGTATCCATTTGTTGTCTGTCTTTTCCTCTTTACTTGGTGCGTTTTACACAAAAAGCTCTTGTTCAGCGTCTCTGAGGTAGGCTCAGTGTGAGCTGTCCATCTACGTGGTGCTGAAATACAAGAAAGAAAGAAAAAACGCCGCCTCCAATCTGGTTCTCCCCAGATGGAGCAAGATAGTGGTGCTGTAGTACACCGGTTGCTAAAATCTGTTCTGAACTCCTCTGCAGTATATGTTAAAAAGCAACAGTTGCTTGGCTGTGAATGTGTGTTTGAAGGTTTGATGACTATCAAAATGGGTGAGATAGTTTACATTACAAAATTTGCTTTTGACATTTGTCTCCTTTTGTAGTAAAGTGAATTGATTGTTTAAAACGGATACCCATTCAATTTACTAGGACTCGGGATCCTCAACCTCTGAGAAGGGTTAACAAAGACTGGTACTAGGCATCGAACATTTTTACACGGTTCACCAAAATGAATAGGAACTTTTTAGGAACTCCTGTTATGTATATTTCTAATAATTTTGGTCTGAAAATAAACCATGATCCTCATTTCTTAACTCCCACAATCAATCTGTAATTTTATGTTTCTATGTAGGCTACCTATAAACTCGACATCTTCAGATCAAATATATCTTAACACACTGTTTTTTTCCTGACAGATTTTTAGTTTGTGACCTTAAAAAAGTGTGACACAACAGGTCATTTCTGACTGAAACATGTGATTTTTATATCATTTGAGATCAGGTCCAGAGGTGAGTGACAGATTTCTAAAAGAAAAAAGGCGACTAAGGCCCTGAAATAGAAATGATCTTGATGCAAATAAATAATTTTTCTAACTCAACAAAGCTTCCACATTCCACTCTGATGCATAAAAAAATGTATGCATATAAGCCAGTCTGTAACACTATAAGATACAGCTGCAGGATATTAGAAAACTCTCCCATGATAATAATTCTGGTAAAATTAATTTATGTTTAATTAATTTCGATTATATACCTGTCTCCTTCCGTATTCTCAATCATATGTGCTTTCTACACCTGTGAAATTTTGGACACAGTCTTATTTGTATCTGATGTCATGTGCTGGTGTTTTTAAGATGCTTTTGATATGACTAAATATTAACATTAAAACTTAAAATAACTTTTATAAAATTTTAGCCAATAATTGTTGCATTTTAAACAGATCTTTGTGATAGTAACACTGATATTGGCACTGATATTCCAGTGACAATTTATTTGCAAAATATTGTGCAGTCTTACCATGTACAATGAGTGTTTTGAGCATTTAATCCTTTATGCATTAAGTCTTACATTAAAATGAGTGCCACACTAGTCAGAATAGATAGTTTTTTCTCACCTATGACATGACAAACATTATCCATATGATAGAGTGACATTACCTTAAGCAGACAAAATTAGACAGCTGATTTTGTGTTTTTGCCCTGTCAAATGCTTTATTATGATAAATCCCCCCACATATTCCCAGGATTTTGCTTATTTAATTGATAACTGTTGCTAAATGATTCATGTTAAAAAGCAGGCAGACTACTCCTCTTCCCTGTTTAATAACCTTAAAGGAATAGTACACCCAAAACATGATTAGCCTTCATTTTCTACTCACCCCCATGCTGAACAACACTCTGGAGTACTTTTTTGATATCTCAAATGGAGATCTGGGAGGCTTCTTGCTGTCTGCTGACATTCAAATAATGGAGGTCTATGGTGCCCGAGGCAGAAAGGTCCATAAAAGTCCACAAAAAACGTGTCAATATTCCTCCATACTGCTCGTCCAATGTATTCCAAGTGTCCTGAGTGGGTAGGGTCCATAATTTACTCGAAACGAACGCGCCCCTGCGAGTTCCCGAGCCTACGGAAACCGCGGCAGACCAAGCCAGATGAAAGTGCGCATTCAGCTTGGCAAAGAACTCATGCTCTTCCTCAACACTGAAGTCCTCAGACATTTTTCTTTCGTTGTTTCTTTCTTTGCACAGGTAAACAGCAAATTTCTTCTTCTACGCTTGCATTATCAAGAGCAGACGCTGAATGCGCACTTTCATCTGGTTTGGTCTCCTTTAAACCTTTTTTCCCCGTGGCCAAACTTTCTCAGAAATGGTTGCTGTTGTGGGTTAAAAAAGTCAGACAGATGTATAAGGATATGGCTGTATAAAAATATAACCAAAGCACAAGAAAGTGAGTATCTTTTGAATAAGTTTAAGTTAGTCTGTTTGTTTCACATAACCAACAGTTTTATCCCCTGTGTCTTTATTACTCCATCTAAACCGTGGGGAATAGTGCAAGAATACGAGCAGCAAAAAGACCAAGAGGGACTTCCTGCTTGTACAAACCAAGCCTTCAGCTAATAATGTAGTCACCCAAGAAATGTGTTGAATGTCCTGTTTCTTTTGCCATTGCTGTTTGAATTATCTATTGAAATTCATTCTGGGCAGTCACGTCAGAATATTACTTAACCTTTCAGTCAGAAAAGGGGCACAAATGCAAAAAGATGCTCTTGCAAAGAAACAAGCTCAACCAAAATTCCATTCTCAAAATGCATTTGTCATCTTGTTCTACCTCTCCTCAAGTCAGACTTCACTTCAGAAAAAGACCAGAACAATGTTCTACACAATAAAATGTACTCTTCTGAAATCAGATTAATCACAGTAAAAGCCAGCTAAGAAAACCATTAACATTCATTCCTTTGACTGCTGGGGACTTGTATCAATAATGAAGCTACCGCTACTTTTTAAAAATCTTTTCTGGGAATAAAACCTCTCAGGGGGTTTCACTCCTTGGGAAAAAGATAACTGTTTAAGTGATCTCTTATCTCTGTCTCTTGCCTTTTTTAATAGAGGCCACCTTTATGAAGATACAGGTATTAAGAGCCAGATTTGAAGTACACCTAATGATAGAGCTGGAATTATTTTTAATTAATAAATAATGATAAGAGAAATTGTGGAAATAATTAAGCTACCCCATATTTTTGACCTGGATACTTATTGTAGAATTTAGATCTGCAAAATATACTTTATTTTAATCAGTAGAGTTTGTCACAGTAGGTTATTTTTTTGTTTTAATCTCTACAGCAATCTATAGAACAGGCTTTTAGAATAGCTAATACTAATGTAAACACAGGCTGAAAGCTGAGATAATTATTCTGTTGTTTGCAATAACAAAGTTTTAACGTCCAACCTAGTTTTAGAAAATCAATCTTACAAACAAGTTTTATAAAACTGAATCACTTGTTTTAAGGGTTTGTCCTTATCAAATTTGACCTTTTTACATGGGTATTTGAAACCCCAGATTGTAAAGTTCTATGCATCTTAATGTGATTTCCTAAGTAAATACTAACACAAAATCCTGACTATATGTTAAGCGGAAAACAATCATGCAAGTTTTCAACTTTTGTCATGCATTTGCATTCAGCCTAGGGCTGGGCGATATAGAAAAAAAGCTTATTGATAAAAAAAAATGCATATTGATCGATATCGATAATTATTGAAAAAATTTGAAACCATATTTTATGTGCAGCTCTGCCTGGACATTTTATGATATTGCTAAATTATTTAATTATAATAAAGAACACAAACACAGACTTCTAATTAAGTCTTTATTTAATCAACTTTTTAACCATAATAGAATTGTTTTAAAGAAAAATAACTTAAGAGACCTGAGTTATGTTATTAAATACTGACAAAGAATAAACTAAAGTGACCAGAAAAGTGACCAAAATAAATATAACAAATAAATAAATGGAAAATCCCCCCCCCCCCCCACCCCCGGCCGCCACCCGCATTCCTGCTTTAACCTGAGTTATTGATCTGAAGTTGCTGGCCCCTCAGCATTTTTGTCTCAATTGTTAGAACTACGTGGGAAACTGCCCAGAACTGAAAGTATATATACATATTCCCGAAGATTCCTCGGAGGAGAGCCGCGCCGGGGCCTACACAGCTCGTACTCCTGCGGGTGTGAGCGGCTGAGATGATAAAAAAAAGTTGGTTGTGTTATCAGACTTCGTTTTCACTGGTTCCCTACACATTTTACAGATGACTGTGGTTTGCCCTGACCGAAATACTGCCAAACTGGCGAACTACAAAAACCTTTCTTTGGAACAATTTCCTCCGCCTCTCCTTGCTGCGACATCTTCACGTGCTCTGTGTTGTGGTTTTAGAGGGCGGCTCTTGGTGACGGCGTGCCTGGGTCCGCGATTGTGATTGGTTGGGAGGAAGTAGTGATTAGCATAAACCTACATGATAGGCTACAATGAGAAGGAAGGAAAACTGTGTTTCTTATCGAACTTTTATCGACTCTTTTTTTCTATTGCGCCACACGTCACGGATTTGGGTCAGGAAACTGACTGAGACATTCAAACACATGAATATGTGCTGATGCAAACCCTTGTTCCATTTTAGCTCTATGTCTATAGTTGTGCTGTGGAAAGTAATCCTCCACAACAGTTTTAAATATCTTTCTGTCTAAAATATTTTCTCACAGGATTGTCCTGTGTTTAGCTTCTTTCATCTTCCCACCCACTTTGATCAAATTTTCTGTTCTTACTGAAGAAAAGAATTATACACTACTGCATTTCTATATGTAGACTGCACATTCACTATAATGAGTCGTACTAGTTTATCTCCACATATGAGCCTAAATTAAGATCAAAAGTCTGGTTTTATTGAATCAATTCTGCATGCTTGTTAGGATAATGAATCTTAAATCACTAAGTAGGATGTTTAAATATTTTTATGTTGCTTTATGACCTAAGCCTGATTTAATTTTACCACAAAAATATCCCTTACATGTTTTGTATGTTCCCTGGGCATTATGATGTGGCTTTTTAATTTGTATTCCACAAGGCTTTCACATAACTGTTTTATTTATACTGAGATTAAATAGAAAAAAATATCTATATGTTTATCAAGTGACCTTTGAACACATGCAGTGTTCCTAAAAAAATAATTAGGGGTATTACAGTAAAAATGGATGAACATTAATTCTTATTTGTAAAACAAATTGAACAAAACTAGTATTCTTTTTTTTTCAGTTTACCATTTTGCACTAGTTTGACTATAAACAGACGGACACGGGTTGTAACCCTCAGTGGACCTAATCGTTAGACATCCTCTCCAGCATGTCTATCTGAATATTCTGTAAGGAAAAGAACAGCTTAGCTGGAGAACGGCCACGGCACATTCTACCAGTCAATCGGTTAATCAATTGGTGGTTCAGCTCAGCCATCCATCTCAAGGAAGATTCTGGAAGACATCATAAAAACGCCTTTCTGTCTTTCAAGGTCAAGGGAGCATTGCTCATGCCACCTATCATGGGATCAGAGTACATTAAATAAAATAAAGTGTTTAGTGGGGCAACATTATGAGCCATTTTTTCAAATGTGTCTTATTTTGAATACACAGCTCAAAATATTTTACTGACTCAGATCTTGAAAGGAATTTTTCCAAATCCATCACTACCTCCCTGTTTGCTGACTTCCCTCGTCAGAATCAGCTAAGAGCACTGACCTGAATTCAGGATGCATCATTACTCACCACTCGCTTTACATAAACCCACCTTCCATCAGCAATGGTGTATTTTCAACTTAGATATTTGTACCCCTTTCTGCGGTTCTTCCTCTCTTTTTCTCTACCTCACTAGGATGTGACATGCTATCAAAAAGAGTGACAGCAGCTGGATTGGATTTGATCTACTGGTTGTGATAATAATATATTTCTTAAATGCAGAACCAAAACACACACAATTTCCATTCATCTCTTTCTACACTTTTCTCTCCGGGATACACACATATGCACATTAATAACAGCGCATGTGTTTGGAGGAGTCATTCGTCCTGCCTTTAGGCCAAGTGGGCAGCCTTTATTTAAACTGATAATGGCCATGGCTAACATATTAATGCATGGTGCTAAATTAAAAGGTTAAATGAGGTGATAAAGGGTAAAGGGTAGAGAACTGCCTCTCACTGGCTCATTTTAGTTTTTATGCAATGTGTATAATGGATTTGTGGATACACATATACTGCAGTGAAATGAAGATAGAAGATAAGGAAAATGGCAGAGAAGGACTTTTCACTGAAGCTTTTTAGTCAAATTCTGTTGACAAAGGAATTGTCTGAAAGCCATGGCTGTATTGTGGTCTGTGCTACAAACATTGAAAGTTAAAACTATCTAAACTGGAAAGACTCCCTCAAAACAGTTTTTTTTTTGCTGTCGCATAGCAACAGAGCCATAGTTAGTGCATCCCTAGGCAGCATGTGAGCCCTTAGCTAAAATAGGGATAGAGGATGGACACAAAGCCTTCAATGCCAAATAAATATATAATTCTGCAGCCCACTTTAAGATTTTAAATCACATCCATGAATCTTTACTTGGTCATTCTACTGCTTAAGTTAAGTTAACTAGAAGTAGTGTTTAAGATATCGATGGAATTGTTTTTGTGGAAAAATATTTACTGCATTTTGTCTCTGGTCAATATAGGACTATATAGTTGTAATAGATGACCTGTGAGAGGCAATGGATTTCTGCCTATTGAACAGCAGAGCTTTGTTTATAATTGCTGAGTATGTTTGAGGATTTGTTTTCAAAGATGTTATATCACTCTCTTTCTCTACAACAGAAATCAGGATTATAATCCTTTTGATATTGCTTGTTCTTTGATATTGCTTGTTCTATTCACTTGGCTTTTAAGAAAATATTCAATAATATGGGAGCAGATTGTTGTGCATTCCATTCCTCTGAGGACAATGGAGTATAATATGAGTATGAGTATGAATTACAGGGATGTCTTAAACACTTGCTCTTTAGGAAAATAATGGATTTAAACTAAGAAAAAGGTTAACCATTAAAATAATATTATACTCCTCTGTTGATTTATGGGTAGAAGCATTTTGAATAAAAGAGCAGACAGGAAAACTAACATTACCATTTGTGTTTACTTTAACCCCACCCTCTCCTTTCTTGTCTTCTTCCTGGCTGCTCTCATATGCCTTACCATGCTCTCCTGAGCAAGAAGATGCACCCTCCTGCTTTGTCTCTACACTTTTGTCTCCTTGTCAAACCTCCACTGCTTCACCTTGTATGCTTATCTAATATAACAAATGTCACATAGTGAATATATAATATTACACTTGTCACAGCACAGATCAGGTTCATTTCTATATTCCTCAGAACTTGCGGGAACTGTGTTACAACATCAGCATTTTTGTCTGACATTACCTCAATATCTTCCTTGAGTCCCTTGCTCCTCTTCTGAAAATCTGTTATTATATACTCATCTGAAGGAGGAACTGGAAATGAGTCTCAAAAGAAAAATTATTTCACATTAAGCTATGTTTTGCTGTTTAAAACGTATCTGAAACATTATTCATTGACCTGAAAGTTCTATTGATTAACTGTTTATGACGTGTAAATGCAACATATGTTAACATTAGGATTGTTTACATAGGAATAAACTAAATGTAAACTCAATATAACCTTCCTGGGCGTGAAGGTGGCGCAGAGCCTTCATCCTTGATGCGGCCAACCCGGGTTCGAATTTGACCTGTAGTCCTTTGCTGCATGTCTCTTCCCCTCTCATACCCCGTTTCCTGTCAACCTACTGTAGAAAAGAAATGAGCCACTGATGCCGTAAAAGCTCAAAAAAAAAAAAAGAGACCTTCCTTGGTCCCTTTCTTTGGCATCTTCTACTCCTCCCTGTTGTCTTTGGTTTTCCTAAGATGATTTGACTTCTGTAGCCTCTTTATGGGCAGGAAGGAGCTGGAACTAAAGTACATTTTAATGCTTCATGTCATTTGTGCAATTTTGGTAATATAGGCTGTTTGTGTGTATGTAGGCTACATAAAACCTATACTTATATATTTTTAAAACATATTCTATAAGTGTGATGGCTTTTATTTCACCATGGTGGTGCACCACAAATGATTACATGTATCTGAACCTCTGTGGCACGTTAAGGTTACATTTTGAATCGTATTTAATTTCAATTAAGAATGATGGTCCAATACAATCATATTATCATAATAATAAAGTTGGAAGAAAAATGATACAAAGCATTTTTCAAGGCGCTGGGATTAAATTAGGTCTTGCCATGTTGTCATGGATAAAAAAGAACACATATGACATAGTGTAATTATTGTTATTAAACTAAGGTACGTGAAGGTAAATGGTTTCACACGATTATAATCATTGCAGAAATTATTGTGACCATAACATATTTGCTTATAACTGATACACAAAAATGTCCTTTAATTAGATGTTTTAGGAGCCCAAGCATATAATTTTCAAAAAGCATAGTGTAACACTAACATGCATGTATACATCAGAGAGATCATATATGTACCTTCTCTCACTGCTGTGTAGTGCAGATCCAGGGATGCAGAAACACTGTCTGCTCTATGGACATGTGGGTCGAGCTCTGCCGTCTGTCTCCCAGATTTGCTTTTTAATTCCTAAGGGCGATTGCACTGGCAATCAGATGGCTGTGCAACTCAGCTTCACAGCAGAAGTCTGGTCATCAGTCAAAGATCCACAATACTACACAGCATGTTCAATCTGCACCTAGCAGTCACATACTTACAATAGAGTGTTGGGTTGGGTTAGCAAAGGTCTTTAGTATAAATAATAATAGCCTTTGGTATCCATTACCACTTTTTTGCAATAGTTAAACTTATTTCAGTGTGGCATGTCTCATTTTAAAAGCATGTGTACCTATCGTTGTGTTTTTTGTTGTTTGTTTTTTTTTTTACTCTTTGCTCCAATAAATCGATTGTTTGTCTCTGATCTTAATCCTTCACTCATCATTGGACCTGCATGTAGGTACCATGCCCTACTAGGATATTTTCGACAGAATAGAGCTATTACGCTTGGCTAAATCCAAGTTGCTCTGACATTGTCTGCAGAAGAACTGCTCTGTTTCCCTGCCAAGGTCAGAACCTTATGACAGCAACTGTCAGTGTGCTCTCTGAACCGCATGTGTGAAAATAAAAATATGGCATAAAATGAAATGTTATATTCCCAAAAATAAATATGTATTGATTTTCCAAATGAGAACTATTCACAAGAAATTATTATTGGTAGATGCAAAAACATCAAATGTTTAGCTGCATCCTCTCAGTATACAGTACTGAGAGAAAAAAAAAACTGCAGTTCACCTCAGCATACAGCACACAAAAATACATGAAAGTTAGACTTTTACCAAAGCAACAGAAAAGAGGTCAGAAGAGATCATATATACATTAATGTGCAAATGAAACTTAACACATCCCTGAAAGTGTTTGTGATCAATGATAAGCTTTAATCTTTCTGTCAGACAGCAATATTTTTCACTGATGAAAACACTAAACTAAGGTGATGAATCTAAGTAGCAGGGGAAAGCTGTGGAGAGGTAGCTAATCATTCCTGTTGAAAGCTTGTGTGTGTATGTGTGTGTTTGTGTGTGTGTGCACTCCTGCGCATAGCTAAATGAGTAGCCCCCCACAGCCGGTGCCAGACTTTTCAGCATTTGGCACCAGTCCATCTATCACTAAAGGAAAAAAAAAATTCTGGGCCTTGTCATATTTCATTTGACTTTCGTTAGTAAACTAACCAAATTAGAATCATTTGCATATAAGTAATAATGGAAACTGGAAGGACTGCATTATGTAAAATGCATGCAGAAACTATCCTAATCTATCTGGTGAAATATCAGTTAATTAAATTCAGGCTTCCTTTGTATCAAATTGATTTTTTTTCCTCATAAATTATTAGTATCTGACTGAATTTCTGTGAATACATATGTCTTGTTTAGAATTTTTTTGCTTTTTTAAAGAAGCACGTCTGGGAAAGGCATGACTTTTTTTGCCTATAAATCAAATTTTTTGTTGTTTTTTTTGTTTTGTTTTTTCTTTCAAATGTGTGCATTTGAAGGATCAGAATTCAGTCAGAAAGGGGCTAGTGTTTCCGTCTGTTGGTCAATGTGGGGCAGGCTGGGTGGCCAGTTCATTACAAGACAACAAAGAAACCCACAGGATAAACAACCAGCTACTACTGGTGCAATTTAGAGATGCTGAAAAGCCTAATATGAAGTCAGGAAATAATTAAATGCAGGGAAAAAGCAGAGTCTAACCCATTAAATGTAACACAGCAAACCGTAGAAGTACTGCATCTGCTGTTCTGTTGCATTAAGTCCTAATACAATCGTCAAGTTTTGCTTCCATCAATCCTTTAATCAGAGTAAGATTTCAAGCTGGTCCGGTTTCACATGAGTATACACCTTACTTATCCTTTAAATTTTTTATTTGTTTCCTCTAGTCCTTATTTGAATTAATTAAATATATATTTTAAGTTAGACAAAAGATACTCATTCAAAAAGATAAAAAGTCCATGCAGAATCCCAGTCCAGTCTGTTCTTTCCGAGAAGCAGAAGTTTTAACAGCTGCTGTTCTCAACCGACAAATTTTTCTTAAGTTAAAAAGCAATTTACACAATTACAAAATTCTAGATAGATTCCTAAATATGAGGCATTTCTCACATTTGCATTTTCAACTGAACAAAATATTGCTCTGACTAAAAAAGGAAATGCTCACTGACCCATTCAGAGTGATAAAGACTGACTGCCAATTCAATGTCTTGTGGTACTTGAACAGTTTCTTGTGGAGATGAATCCCCTGCTTGGGGAAAAGTAGATCCAAACCACCAGTTTGAATCCTCAGCTCAGTTTGATGCTCAGAGAATCCTTTCAGGGGGGAGAAGGTCCAAAACATCCAGTTTGCAGGATGACTTCCACCCGAGAGGCAAAGACAAAAATAGAAAGATTAAGACTCAGGTGACAAAAACTCAGTTAGACTCAGCAAAACTCAGCTTGGCTAGAGTACCCAAAACTGGCAAACACTCTGGCATCGAGGTAGTGGCAGTCAGCAGCTTAAGAGTCCTCCGGTAATGAGGCAACCATCCGCAGGTGTGTAAGGAGGCCAATGAGAACCAGGGAAGGGAAAACAATAAAAAGCACAACCCACACAAACTGGATTCCTAACAGGTAACTGTAAAGGGGTAAAAGTTACTCTGATAACCTGCAGTATTTGTATAGAAACTCATTAGTTGCTGTTTTTTCTTTTGCAGTTTGTGTTACCAAGCTGTATTTAAACTTTAAATTTCTACAACTAAACAATTCTGTAACAACCCATCATATTTTGTTTATTAAGAGTGCACATTAAATGCAATATTGAGTGCAAATGTTTTTCTGAATATATCTTTTTAGACAGCTGCTTTGACCTCCCTGACGACTTTGTATCTGGGAGATGTCCTTGATAGTCCTTATGTGAGACTGTTTGATTCCATCCTGCTTTAAAGTCTGTTGCAGTGATATAGTGATTATGTATAGTAACAGGAATGTTCCAGGCTCTATGTTGACTGCTAATTGGGCTCCAGAGTAACAACTGTGTCATATTAATGACCCAGATCCAGCTCATTGTAATATTCATGGGGTTTGTGGATTGCTTTTTCTCTGGAGCTGAGTGTGACACAGGTTTATGATTGTGTAGCTGTTTTTATGAGAATGACAGAGTTGATGTGTCAGCTTTTGAGGGTATTCAGAACAAATACTGATCTCATTGCAGAGCCCCTGATCTATTTATCCTTTTGTGTCACTAGAAAGCGCTTTGCAGCCCTTATAACCCACTTTCTGCATGGAATTCTCCCTGTTTTCACATTGCAAGTCAAATCTGCATTGATGCCTTGACTCACACTTTGTGTAAAATTATTAGGGCTGCAACTAACGATTATTTTAAAAATCGATGAATCGGCTGATTATTTTTTCGATTAATCGATGAATCGGATAAAAAATATTTTTTATACTAACCTCTTTATTCCAAAATAAACATTTTAGACAGAACAAACAAGCATACAAGTACAGGTTGCTCATTAACTGGTGCAATATGAAAAATAAATGTTTGTGTTAAAACTACCAAACTTACATGAGAAATGTAGCTGTACATCCACAAAATATAGGGTACTGTGTTTCATAAAGTGCAAAAAAAGACTTTTTTTTTTTTTTAAGCCCCTAAGGGTTTCAAACAATAGGCCCCCCCATTTCAACAAATGAGTTTTTTTTTAGAGTAGAAGAGTTCTGCCTTTTAAGACAGGAAAGTATAGCAGTTAAAGTTGTTACTTGAGAAAATACTTAACCATAGAGATAAAAATAGCCCTGTGATTCAAATTGTAAATTGTATTTGGAATAAAAATGAGAGAACTAGGGGTGCTAAAAAACACATCCTCCAAAGACAGATATTTACATGGGAATGTGGCATATAATTAATAGACATTTTACTGATCTTCCTTGATTTTATTCTGCTTTACTTCCATAAATTGCAGGATCTTCTTTACTTTATCTTTGCCAGAAGATTTAAACTTTAAAAGCCTTGCCCTCATAATTTGCAAGTTAATTTATTTATAAAGAAAATATAAACGCTGCTTAAGCTAATTCAAATGAAATTAAAAGTAAAATAAGTAGCCAACCTTATTACTGTCTGTAACCTACTAACACGGTAAGGAAAGCATCAGATGAGCTACCTGAGAAACTAACGTTACGTTTCCCCACTTTAAAACCAAACAAACATGGTCGCTCACCCTGCTGATCAGCTCTCTTCACTGCCATAGAAGGCTCCAACGTGTTTCCTTTTCAGGTGCTGCATCATAACAGCGGTGCTTCCGCGCCATGTTAATTTGTTTTTACAAAAGTTGCATGTTACGACTTTTTTCGCTTTACAAAGCGCAGGCTATTTTAATTATTGTGATCAATTTACGCCGTCAATCCCGGCGCATGCGCGCTTCATTTGCTGTCTCGACGCTCAGGGTAAATATCCTCTGACTGCAGCGCTGAGAGGGACTCCTGCGGGAGCGGAGTTGGGATGGAGGAGGCGCCCCACGGCAATGACGACGGCGGCGGATGACGCATGAATCGCGCGACACAACTAATCGATGATGAAATTCGTTGCCAACGCTTTTAAAAGTCGATTGTTATTGATTTTATCGATTCGTTGTTGCAGCCCTAAAAATTATATTAATAAAGACGCATGTAAGCAATGGAACCAGGTGGGAAATGTTAACTCATCTGCTCCTTAAGCAGATTCGGAATAAACCAACTTTTTTTTAGGAGAACAACAGCTGTTTCTAAAGCACAAGAATATGAGTATGGACTTTTGTTCTCACCAAGTCCGTTCTTGACAGTAACACTCTAAGTATGGACTCCAGAGAACAGTAGTGCACAGAAGAAATCTGTGTCAGCTGGTACAGAAAGTATTCATCACAAATAGAAAATAATTTAAAAATGGGTAGATTCTGGTATTACAGCAGCAAAAAGATTATAGCAAAAGTGGTAACACAAATGTGGACCTTAGAAAAGTGTATAAAAATAATAATACTGAAGAGTTAAAATAATAAACAAACAAAAAAGTCTTAAGTGTTTTAACAATATAAAATTGTGCACCTGCAGAATAAATAACCGATATAAAGCTGCGGACATTTTTTACAGTAATGGATATTTGAAAATAGCAGCATAATCAGACATGTGCAAAATGACAGCAGCATGTTATTTAACTGACTAAAACAGAGACTGCAAAAATCAGTATAAATCTAAAAACTTATTGAGGTTGTTGGGAACAGTGGTGGGTGGAAGCTGGGAGGAAGGATCTGTGATAACGCTCCCAGGTGAATTTAGGGCGCAGAAGTCGGTCACAGAAGGAGCTTTCCAGTTCAGCATCACCTTCATGCATGTGGTGGGAGACATTATCCAACCATACCACATTCAAAGCTCGTCTTAAGCTGCATCATTTCACCTCTGGTTATTAATGGTCTTTAGATAATAATAAATTATTACTTTTTTCACCTAGTGGGAGAATAATGATTAAAAGTCAAATAAATACATATGTAACAAATGCTTTGCCATATACAACAACAAGAGAAAAAAAAAAAACGGCATCAGAGCCGGAGCTACACATGGCTACACTGAGAGAGGGCTGCTGCACACAGACTAACGTTAGCCCTGGTTGGGGTTAGCCTCGGAGATAGGGAGGGAGGAGGACAATATCCGGGCATTTTGTCTATTTTTGGTGTTTTTTTGTGAATTGATGTTTCACAAGCACATGGGAACACTCAAGTACACATATTGAGAACTGGCTAACATGTCCTCAGGGACATGTGCAGCTTTTTTAGGGCACCACGGACACATTAAAAGGGTCCTTTGTCTCTTGATTAAACAAGTGTTACTTTAACTTCCTATTGTAATTTTAACAAGAAAAATAATTATTTTTCTTACTGATCCATTGTGGGTTACAGTGGGATCGGATGCAGCAGTGTGCCCTGCTACCAGATGCTCCCCAGCTTCTGCCTTCTATATCATTGTATCCTTGGGCAAGACACTTCATCCACATTACCTACTGATGGTGTTCAGATGCCCTAGTGGTGCCTCATTTCTGTAAGCGAGCCTTAGGGCAGATGTGGATACAATGTACTTTGCCATCATGAATGACTGAGATTGTAGTAAAGCACTTTGGAATGACCTGACTTTTAAAAAAGCACTACATAAGTACAGGTCATCTACCATTTATTTTCTTTTTTTGTCATTCCTTAGAGAACCAAACCTTATTCAGTTGACCATCCAAAATTATTTAATCCTGCGTGGTTGGTTACTTTTATTGTTTACCCTTGTTAGGTTAGTTTTGTTTTGAGGTGTAAAGAATGATGAAAAAACAACAAGTGAAAACCGATTACAGAACATCTTTTATGATTAAAAATGAGTGTCATACCCTGTTTTTAAAGGGAACTCAACATTTGAAAAAGTCATCCACAAACTTCACAGCCCACTGCACTACCCAAAAGTGGAATTGTTGCAGTTTTGTGTGAGGGTTTTCACTTTTAATTAACAAAACTTTGAAGCTTTATTTCCTTGTCCAGACTGACATCAGGAATAAAAAAAGGGGGTGTTTTGCATTCAGTCTTGCAAAGATCAACTGGAACAGCGAAAGTGCTTTTGCTGAATCTCTGGCAAAAGATGTAGCACAGAAACGTTGGTGCAGCGATGAGGAATTAATTACAAGCAATTATGAATGGCAACTATCAATCTGTAAATGAGTAGTATATGTCACATAAATTACACTGCGAGCATTGGAAGCTGACCATAAATGTCAAAAATGCTTATTGTTCTCAGTAGATAAGTTATTGAAAGGGAGCGTGTGGAGGGCTCTGTTAACTACAAAAAAGCAAAAGTGTACCAAGTTTTTATTACACATGGCAATGAGAGGATTCACCACCACCCCAAAAAAAAAAAAAAAAATAGAAATTGCTCACTTAAGGGAGATGTAGTGGTTTGACACCTTAGAAAAAAAGAGGACAACAAATGTATCTGTTCTGCGAGTTTGGTAATACTTTTTTTGCAACATCAAAGGCAAGACAAATGTTACTAAAGAAATTACAACATGGACCATAATTCAAACTTCACTTCACTATTCATTTTTATTTTTCATGTTGAAGATGAAAACGTGGAGCAGCACAACTATAAAACAATAAAATAAGTTATCATGAAATAAGGGCCACGATTTCTTTTTACCAAATTTCAGCAAATATTAGATTTAATTCCTTATTTACTGATATTAACAAAATTAAATTATATGAAACAAAGCAGAAATGAAACTATTACCCAATAATCAAATTTTTTAAAAGATGGATAACAATTATAATAGAAAATCATATATAAATAAAGAATAAACATGTATTGGGCACTTCAATTTTATCAGTTATGGATTGGACAAGGTGTAGGTGGACTGAAAAGTGTTGAGCAAAAAGGATATATCAAAGTCTGGCTCTGCCCAATTGCACTCAAATCACTTCAGGATTGCATGATCCTGCTATAATAGTGAACTTTTAGGCTTTAAATAGAACATTGAACCAGTAAAGTGTTTTTTAACCAGAATATTGACTAGAATTGCTGCCATCAGCCTAAACAAGCCAGCATAGCTACCACTTCCAGTAGAACTGAAGAAGGAACTAATTCTCCTTTTTGTGATCCTCAAATGAGAGGTTATAAGGACTTGTTCCCTCATGCTTTTACCACATTTGAAATTTTTTATAAATTCCCCACAAATAACAATTCACCTTTTTTATCAGAACTTATCACATTTTATATATTTACATTGACCTATAATTATATCATATTCCTTGTGTTCCTATGGGTAAACAAACCATTTGCTACATTTTAGATATTTTTGATTAGTTGTTAAGACAAATACAAAGCATAATGCTCATTTGTCACACATTCAATTTAGTTAAACATTATGGGCCGGATCTATCAAAGGTTTGCGTGTATAAAAACGTGAGCTATTTCCCTGCGCACGCTAAAAAATGTACAAACTGATCTATCAACAGCGTGCTAAAAGGATTTGCTCTTTAAAACGTGCTAAATAGCGCCTCTTATCCATTTAGTACTTTTTCTGCAATGAATATGCAATATGGGGCGTTTACACGCAAAAGTGCGTCTTGTGGGAGGAGAACATGTAAATATATTAATTTAGCACTCGCAAAGTGATTTATCAAACCTGAAAGCAATTTTGCTAACGGTATCTGACTCTATATTTAACACGTTTCAAAAGAAGGTGCAAATGGTCTGTATGCGTAATTGCGCACACATGGCAGCGGTTATTGTCGCAAGAAGGAGACATCGAAATGAAGCAAGGAGACGCAGAGAACGCATTTTTTCACTCCGTGTGAATATTTTTGGAATGAACGAGGAAACGATCATCAAAACATATCGTTTATCCAGCATTGCCATTTTGGAGCTGTTGGGGGAACTCCGAATGGATTTGGAGCCAGCCACAAGGAGGACCCACGCAACACCAGATATCACAAAACTCCTTGCAACATTGCACTTTTTTGCATCTGGGTCATTCCAGCGTACGGTTGCAGCGAGAGCTGGGATCTCCCAATCTCGTTTTTCAGAAGTGCTGTCTGATGTTCTAAATGCCATGTCGCCCTGACGCCCTAACGGAGAACCCCGACCTCTGCGCCTGTGGAGCAACATGCCAATGCTGCGGAGATGTGTACGCGCAGTCATCTCATCCACAGTCCCATTGTGAGCCACTTGGTATGTGCATTTTTCTACAGGCCAATACAAAACACCTGTTTTTTTTTGTTTTTTTTTAATGCAGTGAAGTAGAAATTCAGCCACATACCACCTTAGGGAATAAAGGTAGCCAAGGTTTATTTATATATATATATATATATATATATATATATATATATATATATATATATATATATATATATATATATATATATATATATATATATATTTTTTTTTTTTTTTTTGGAGGGGGTGGGGGTGTCACTGTAAGATTAAAATTTCTTAATGCACTAGTTTGCACAAACTACTTTGCCGCAAAACACAAAACGCGCAAAACCATCATTTAAATAGGGCGTCTCCAACAGTTTTGCACCTGCCACCAGTTACGCAATCGCTCTTGTTAAATCACCCGCAAACCATGGTTCAGCCCCTCGCGCAAAATTCCAGTTTGCGAGCGCAAATTACTGCACGCAAAATTGGATCTTGATAAATCCGGCCCTATGTTTCATATAACACAGTGGTTTCACTTTCTATGGTTTTACAGCCACTGTAACTAAGGAATTTAAAAAATGCTTTTACAGTTATTAGTTTTAGTTATATATTTTAAGGTCTCTAGCTTTTTCATTTCACATTACTTTAGATGTTTGACACATTATTTATGGACCAAAATTCTTATGTGTTTCCACCATTTAGTAGTAAGCTTTTATTAATTTATTTTATGTATGACATAGCTATTCTATCTACAGTATGTGCCACTGTAAAAACAAATTCTTGGCTTGAATTCTGAGTTTGAATTCCCTCAAACTTATTGTTTTCTCAGCATGCTTAGTCAAACCCCAAATGTCTCCCTCTGTATTGCTCTGGCAATTTGTGCCTTCAATCACAGCTATTCCAGGGAAGCAACAATAGACCGGCTGATTTCAGTTGTACCATTCCATTTGTAATGGGAACGCTAAAGGCTGTCGGCCACTGGGATACTGCAAAAAGGCAGCCTCAGAGCAAGCAAAGCTCCACAAAAAAGCCAGAACATCAGTGCTATTGTTAGCACATAGCAGGAGATTAGCGCTGTTGGTTGTATGTGAGCTAGCAGGCTTGGCTGGGGTTCTGTGTCAGATGATAACCAAGCCCACCCCTGCTGCCACTGTGTCAAAATTAGTCAGAATAGCTACTGACAAGACTTCCTATAGCACTGTGGTCAATTCATCTACAAGATTGGATCAGTATCAGTAAAAATAATCATACAAACATTATAACTAAGAACTTAAACAGCATCAAATAATTTAATTTTCTGTGTTTGATTTCTGACAATATAAAACTCATAGCAGATGTATCTAGCCAGAGTTTAGTCATAAGCTGAAATTTACTTACACATTGTGAAAAGGACAAATAGGTAATAAAGAGTAAATCAATTAAAATGCCCTCTTGTGTTTTCCACAGCAAGAAGGCATCAATATACTAGCTTATAGAGGAAGTTGCATGAAAACTGTAGCAGGCAAGCTGTAAATTACACATTGTGTGTGCCTTTCATTTTCCCTGTGTAACTATTTCTGAACCACAGACAATGTACCCACATCCCTTGACACACAAACACATAATTTTCCATTGCCTCTAACTGATTATAGTCCATGATTAATTAGCAGACACACTGCTAAACGATGTTGAACACAGTTTGATATGCAGAGGTAAAGAGTAAACCCTCCATGGAATTCAGTAATGCCCTCCATCCCTAGATCCTTCTCTTACTATTTCCTTCCTCCTCATCTCTGTCTCCCATCTATGGCTTCCTTTCTTTCTATATAAAGCTCTTCTGGGTTAATCATTCCTAGAGGACGACAGCTCCATAGTGATGCAAAAAAGTGCCACACAGCTGTGTGGAGCAAGGTTCTTGTACAAGCACTTTCAATGATTACATATCCTTAAGGGATAAATCCATATTTTACAGTAAGCGGACTGTACACCTAAGTCTATGTGATACGGTTAATGCAGTATCTGGGCTTTGTCTCAACCCCACTGAACCAAATCACTTGACCTTTTCTTTCTTGTATGCCTATGTTTGCTTGTCCTTTCACTTTGGCCCCACATGAGGCTTTTCTAATCTTGATCTTACTATACAGCATTGCCTTACCTCTCCAGAATTATTTCCTGCTTATAGATCTGGCTGCAATTCTTTTTTTTTTTGTTTTGTTATATATGTCTGTTTGCACATGGGAGATTTGGACAGCTGTGATATATTTTTCCAGCTCTTGCAGTTTCACAGTAGCTCTGGCTTTACAGCAGTCCAGCCTTGAAAAATCTCAGAACAATGCATCCTTGAATGCCTACAGTACATGTATGCAAAATAAACAATGTGGATTCAATATACTGATATGCTATTCCCTTATTGCAAATAGAAATGTGCACTCAAACACACATCATAATTGATTCTACATCAAAATAATTGACTATGTGCATAAAGCATGTATTATTCACCAGTGCATACATAAGCAGAACATAAAAGAAATAACTTTAGCTGAAAAGGAGTGGCGTGGACACAATGAAGGCATGAAAAACAATCTTTTTTATTTTTATCTTCTGATAACCTCGCATAAAATTGAGGTTGCCACTAATAATTTTATCTGTCTCATGTCCAGATTAGCTAGCGTTGTCACTCTCTTAATCAATGTGGCTGCAAACTGGGATGTGATGTGACTGCTAACATGATGTCTCTCTGTGTCACCCTTTCCTCTTTGCACTCACACACACACACACACTTGCAGGGTCTCTAGCTAAAGTTAAATGTCTGCCAGCTGAGCATGTCCCTCAGTTGGGCTTTTGTTCGCCTCCAGCTGAAGCCCTGTAATTTGTCCGCCAGCAATTTGTCAGCATTGAAGGTTTAGGCAGGCCAAATTTGTAGAACATTCTATCTAGAAAGCAGAGATATATATTTTTTTCACATTATATTTGCAGTGGTTTTATTTTAGAAAGTTTGTATAAGAAACATTTTCAAATAAGCAGAAACATTAGAATTTTATACATTCTCTATGCAGTGGCAGATGCAACCTATGGCAGATGCAACCTCTTTCAGAACTTCACTTAAGGCTAATAAAACTGAGATTTCTTATTGCTTATATTTAACCCCTTAAGCATGGGGCATTTCGCAAGCTAATAATAAAATCTTTCAAATTCTTCTATCTTTTAAGTCCTCTTAATGTAGATGCTTTTAAAATATAGTAATATTACCGCATGTGAAGTAGATCACCTCATGGTCTTAAAGATCTATCAAACATTATTCAGTTGCAGAAAGGATTAGGAAAAATACACCTCAGTGTAAAGTTCATCATTAGATGGGTTGTTTCAGCAGGGAGCATGTGGGTTTTTTCCAACCAATTCCCTTGACCATGCTTTCACGACGCGACCATCTTCAAAATTCCATCTCATTCAGTATGTTTATTAATAATATGCAGAAATTACCTTGGAGAATCACTGTTTTCTATTCTATTCGCTTGTTGATTCAGTTTTCTCCTCTATAAGTTCATCATTACTGTGAAAGAGGAGACAACATTTTAATCTGCTCATTACTAATATTAAATTAGTTAGATTTTTACTTACAGTAGATGCTGTGAAATAATTCTAACCTGTGTTTAAGGCATGTCTTCCAGAGTGCAAGTTAATAAAAACAGCACACAAAGAACAAAATATTGTTTTTTTTATTATGACCTTAAAATGATAAAACTGAAACACTAAACTCTGAAGTTCTTATTGAGTTTTGATTTAATTACTATAAGGACACTGATAATGCATTTTTTTCCTCATCTTTTCTCCTGAATGCGCATTAAGCTATTTTTTTTTTTTGTTTACAGCATGAGAAATATGTTTTTAACTAAGAACTTTTCTCCACCTCCTGTCGACCTATATGCTCGATTTTCCGCAGGTGGGTCCCCAGACTAAGAAAATACACTGTATACAAATACACTATATTGCCAAAAGTATTTGCTCACCTGCCTTGACTCACATATGAGCTTAAGTGACATCCCGTTCCTAATCCATAGGGTTCAATATGACGTCGGTCCACCCTTTGCAGCTAGAACAGCTTCAACTCTTCTGGGAAGGCTGTCCACAAGGTTTAGGAGTGTGTTTATGGGAATTTTTGACCATTCTTCCAGAAGCGCATTTGTGAGGTCGCACACTGATGTTGGACGAGAAGGCCTGGCTCTCAGTCTCCGCTCTAATTCATCCCAAAGGTGTTCTATCGGGTTGAGGTCAGGACTCTGTGCAGGCCAGTCAAGTTCATCCACACCAGACTCTGTCATCCATGTCTTTATGGACCTTGCTTTGTGCACTGGTGCACAGTCATGTTGGAAGAGGAAGGGGGCAGCTCCAAACTGTTCCCACAAAGTTGGGAGCATGGAATTGTCCAAAATGTCTTGGTATGCTGAAGCATTCAGAGTTCCTTTCACTGGAACTAAGGGGCCAAGCCCAGCTCCTGAAAAACAACCCCACACCATAATCCCCCCTCCACCAAACTTTACACTTGGCACAATGCAGTCAGACAAGTACCGTTCTCCTGGCAACCGCCAAACCCAGACCCGTCCATCAGATTGCCAGATGGAGAAGCGCGATTCGTCACTCCAGAGAACGCGTCTCCACTGCTCTAGAGTCCAGTGGCGGCGTGCTTTACACCACCGCATCCGACGCTTTGCATTGCACTTGGTTATGTATGGCTTGGATGCAGCTGCTCGACCATGGAAACCCATTCCATGAAGCTCTCTGCGCACTGTTCTTGAGCTAATCTGAAGGCCACATGAAGTTTGGAGGTCTGTAGTGATTGACTCTGCAGAAAGTTGGCGACCTCTTCGCACTATGCGCTTCAGCATCCGCTGACCCCGCTCCGTCAGTTTACGTGGCCTACCACTTCGTGGCTGAGTTGCTGTCGTTCCCAAACACTTCCATTTTCTTATAATACAGCTGACAGTTGACTGTGGAATATTTAGGAGCGAGGAAATTTCACGACTGGATTTGTTGCACAGGTGGCATCCTATCACAGTTCCACGCTGGAATTCACTGAGCTCCTGAGAGCGACCCATTCTTTCACAAATGTTTGTAAAAACAGTCTGCATGCCTAGGTGCTTGAATTTATACACCTGTGGCCATGGAAGTGATTGGAACACCTGATTCCAATAATTTGGATGGGTGAGCAAATACTTTTGGCAATATAGTGTATCAGCAAGCAGGAAGCTTGAAAATGACATGAATTTTTATTTGCATTCTTTCATTTTTTACATAATCTGGGTGTGATTCGTTTTTCTTTTTCTTTAGTTTCTTGGTGAAATTTAAAATACCAAAAATATAAATAGTTAGGCAACATGGTGTGCTTGCCATGTGAGCTTGAATTGATTGTTGCCTCGAAATAATACTGCTGTTACTGCTTTTACTTTGGCAGAACCATGCATGTCTTATGGGCAATCTGCCACTACCAGGGTTTACAATCCAGCACCAGTTTTCAGATATGTTGCCAGAGTAATAATATGTATCCCAGATAATCTAAACCAGGGGTCACCAGCGTGATGCCCATGGGCACCAAGGGGCCCTCAAGGACCCAAAGGGGTGCCCTCAGCATCTTATGAAAACAGAACAACTTACCAGTGGACTAAGTTTGAATGTTATTTTTTGCTGCTGCTGTTATGTTTTATCATTTATAGAGCGTTTCATCATATCAATAATTTAAATATATAAGCATTTACAGGGATTTCAAAATGACAATATCTAGAGGCAAATTAGAAATGTAAAGAAACAATAGAAATATGTTTATTATCTATGAAGTTGACTGCTGACTCCTCCAGTTCATAGGTCAATATTAGTAGCCCATCCTGTAATTCAGTACCCATGAAGTAGCCCCTATTCATAAAAAGGTTGATGACCACTGATCTAAACAATACAGAGAACACACGCAGTATAATTTATCATTTTAAGTCTTGTTTGAAAAGGACATAATATGGACACTTATTTAGAGTAGAATTTTGCATTTTGCTAATTAGCATGCTCTCGTTAAATATCACAACTGTTACAAAATTAATTAATACTAGGCTAATTACAAGCAACAGGCTTTTATGTTTGACATCATCATCATTTTAATGAAAGAAAATAGCTGCAGTAATGCAGCAGAATTATCAAATGTATTTTACTTGATGTACATGTAAAGCACAAATAGATAGTTTTACACTCGATTTCTGCTTTATATTTGACTGTTATCAGAACATTACCAACTACTGTATAAGTACTGTTTTAACACCTGTAGGCAGGGATACATAGTTTGTCACTGCCTTGATGTTTGATACTTTAACATATAGACCATGATATTATATAAAATTATATAAAGAAAGTTAACACTAATTTTTTTATAAAATTTCATACAGTTTATAACCAACAAATCAATAATTAACAAGCTACAAAATCCATCCGTCAACTATATCTCATGATATTGCACATCAGTCACACCTACAGTTTTTTTTTTATGTACTCAGCTGGATAATTACCCACATAGACATTTTTATAGTGGATACTGTTGTGTTAGCTTAGTCGCCTTGCAGGAATATAACACTTGCTTTTATCACACTGCCCACCACCTGATTCTTTTTACAGTTCTAGGTGGAGCTTTTGCCAGTCAGAGCCCTGTGGCATCAGCTGTCTTGAAATTTTGTTTCGATCTGGGTATTTATAGTGGTGCCAAGTTAAATACATATCATCTGTAAAATTCAGTGACCATATCTGCCAAAAATCTGCTGGCTGAATGAGATGCACGAGGATGCGCTGATATAGTTCTTTGGTTCAGGACAAATGTGCAATGTTCCGATTGCCCCTTTTTTTTCTATTTAGATCTGTATTTCTAACTGGCTTATTTAAAGTAGATCCATCTGGCCACATAAGCTTTGAAAGGAAACTAAAACCCTTGAATTTCTTTTGTTATACAATCATTGTTATTGAAAGTCATCAGGAAATATAAATGCATGATTTTTGCTATATGGCAGGCACTACTTAGCATTACACCTGATTTATTTCTATGGATTTTACTTATAGTTTTATATATTTTTTAAGTGATCTAAATGTCTACAGACTGCACAAGATTTTGTCATCAAGGAATTCATTGACAAAGACTGATTTTTGTAGGCCTGTTTCACTTTTCAGTATCTGTCACCTGTGTTGGAATCTATCTATCTATCTATCTATCTATCTATCTATCTATCTATCTATCTATCTATCTATCTATCTATCTATCTATCTATCTATCTATCTATCTATCTATCTATCTATCTATCTATCTATCTATCTATCTATCTATCTATCTATCTATCTATCTATCTATCTATCTATCTATCTATCTATCTATCTATCTATCTATCTATCTATCTATCTATCTATCTATCTATCTATCTATCTATCTATCTATCTATCTATCTATCTATCTATCTATCTATCTATCTATCTATCTATCTATCTATCTATCTATCTATCTATCTATCTATCTATCTATCTATCTATCTATCTATCTATCTATCTATCTATCTATCTATCTATCTATCTATCTATCTATCTATCTATCTATCTATCTATCTATCTATCTATCTATCTATCTATCTATCTATCTATCTATCTATCTATCTATCTATCTATCTATCTATCTATCTATCTATCTATCTATCTATCTATCTATCTATCTATCTATCTATCTATCTATCTATCTATCTATCTATCTATCTATCTATCTATCTATCTATCTATCTATCTATCTATCTATCTATCTATCTATCTATCTATCTATCTATCTATCTATCTATCTATCTATCTATCTATCTATCTATCTATCTATCTATCTATCTATCTATCTATCTATCTATCTATCTATCTATCTATCTATATCTATTTTTTTCTAATATATCACAACTCTGTGCAGGTCTGTAATTAAGCAGGTGCAGGATTTTCTTCTTTGGTGTGCTGCTGTACTTACTGCTGGACCCTTTTGTTTGAGAATAAACTTTTACAGATGTCTGTTTAAAGTTTATGTAACTTTAAACAAATTGATTTTTAGTAAATAAGATATGGGTAAGTTGTTCTCGTACCCATATTTGTTAAGTTTTGTCCTCTGCTTGAGAAATATCACTTTGACACGTTTTCTATCATTCCTCACTGTTAAATAAGCAATAAAAATATTAAAGCTGCAATATTGAAATTTTTTAGAAATAAAAAAAAAGTTGTATCTATAGTGTATATTTAAAAGGGCATACTTTCATATACTTTGACTGCGTTCTTAAGTACTACACAGGAGATAGATTTGTTATAACTTTTTATTCTGCACAGAGCATTAATTTAAATTTTGTTTTGTATCTTAATCGTAATAAATTCTCATTGATAGTTTCAATACATGTCCTCTGACATCTGTTTCAAATTGAAGGCAGTCATAAGTAGAACAGGCATGAACTGACCCTTTGGCATTTTATAGGAGACAGATTTTCCCATTCCTAATTATTTTTGTCCAAGCTGGCAAAAAATTGGACCACAACATTCGTACTCCCAAATGGATAAATGCAGGTCATTCTGATAAGACCACTTTAACAAGGTTATCCAAGTTACCTTATTTGAAATTCTGACTTAAATAACTTTAAAGTTATCAGTAGATTATGTCTTAAAATGTATGGGACAACATCCTTAAATACACACTTAATCCCACCCTTGGCCTGCATGCTGAACTTTAAAGCAGAGGCTAACATATTAATCTTCTTTTAAATGAATGACTCAGAAACTACATTCTGTACAATGTCACTTATCAAATGTGTCTCTTTTGTGAATGTTTTAGAATTTAATTCACCTTTTTTAACCTCTTAAAATGGCTTCTATTGAGATCCTGTTTAAAATGACAAGCACAAAATTATTTGAATAGATCTCAGAAAGGATACAGTTTATTACATTTTTTCTGGTATTATAATAAAGGTAACATACAAGAGTATATTTCTGAGGCCTAAATATTAAAAAAGTTAAGGAGTTAATTCGTTTGGCACACAGCAGGGGAAAAAAAGCATTTCTAGCTCAAAACATGCTCTTTATAATCTGAATAATTTTTTAGGTGCACACATGTAGTCATACAAGCATTTTCATTTAAAATACACGTTACTCTAAACGTACGTTATGGATGCAATATGCATAGAGATTCAATACCAGGCCCCAAGTACATCACAAGAATCAGTGCCTACTCCTATTCTCGGGTGGACTTGTTTTTCTGTGATCATATCAACCTTTGTCACTTTGAGACTAAAACCAACCTGAAAAGCGTAAACTGCCTGTGACCGGCATCTTTTCAGGAAACCCTGTCTCTAGAGACACTACTGTTTTCTTCCTAGTTGCAGCTAGTAACTGTCTCTACCCGATCTGTACCGGTAGCAAAATCTGCACCTTCAGCACATTTTCACATGTGTAGGCAGATCTTCATCCAGGTCATCATACATTATATAATCGTGGAATGGAAAGTACTTATTTCTATCCTTAAATAACCAAAGAATTGCATCTTATAGAAACTATTAACAGCTTTTTTAAGAGAATTGGATATGTTTTACATTCTCTTGGTTATATTGCTTGTATGAATGACATTAACAGTGGACATCCTGAGAGCAGTCTGTCAAAAAATTATTCCACAGGTTTTATCTGTGTTTTAGTTGTGCCTTTCCTTATATTATGCATTATATACTATAAGAGTACCAGAAAATGCAAAAATAAAACTCCAAATTATTGCAATCATTTACAAATAAAAAGCAGAAAAAAAAGCTGCCAGAAGTAAGTTCAGATCCCATATAAGTTAATCTAACAATAGCTTTATTGTTTACATTTAGGAAAGTGAGGCTTGAACCGTTGTTTATAATTGAAAACAAACATTAAGATTACTACTCAGTTGGAAGTTATTATTGTTTTCTTTTGTGTCCAGCATTGTGTTTACAAAATTGACAGATGATGACTGAGGTGGCTGTTGCATAATTTGACACTTTTTATAAACATTTTGTACATTTTTACAGAAAAATACCTTTATAATGGCCTTTTAATTTTACTCATCACATGTAATTAATAATAACATTTAAAATGACAAGCTTTATTTACAATTTACCTACTTTTTAAAACTGAATTCATATACTGTCAACTCAGTTGACAGTATATGAGATCTTTAATTTTTCATTTGTTTAATATGAGCAACTTGTGGACATTTTTTCTTTTTTACAATAGATGAAGAACTACTAAATTTATATTCAGATTGTACATAAATAGATTCATTTCAACAGAGGGAGTGCTTGTCAAACCAAACCTTAAGTTGTCAAATAATTTTAACAAATAAAATTAAATTTGGAATCTTTTCTCTGTACAGACAAGCTGACTTTTTAAAATTGAATACTGTTTGTCTTAGGCTGAAGTTTCAGTGCTCTGTACACAGTCTGCAAGAGCCACCAAGTGGTCAAATATTTATAACCGAAATAATTAAGGACACAGCGCCAGAATATTAAAATAGGTTTGAATAAAGGTTTTTTTTTATTGGTGCAGGCAAAGTATTAGTGTAGTATAGTAGTATAGCATTTCAGTCTATTTCATATTAAGATTACTCCAATAATGTGACATTTTTAGAGGCATAATAAGGAGATGCAGGAATTATATAGTATGCTTAAAGCCACATGTCTTCATACAGCATTGAAATACAAGTCGGATACACAATAGATACCAGAAGTGTTTGGGTAAACTTTGGTTTACTTTTGGGTTTCAAGGTGGGATGGTGACTTGTTTAAAAATATTCTTTCTGGTTTAATGATGATCGTCCCTCCTGGAAGTCTCATAAAGCAACGAGCAGAGGAAAAGAAAATTATAATGATTCTGACAAATGAAAAACTATGGATTATAATAAAAAGGCTTTATAAAGTATGAAAAGTATTCTGATAATAGATAAATAGATAATAGATTTTAGAGTATGCAAAACTACGTGCTTAGTAAACCCAGCATATACTATAATAATAAGATACACATCCAATGATGCAGCAAATACTTACCTAAAAAAAATCTACTCATGAGACACTTATTGTTATATGCTTTGCAAACTAAAATAATCAAAACAGGTAAGAAAGAGCCTCAGTAATATTTAACTTGTAGGACTCCAGTGTTTCCTTAATTGATGCTTTACTGTTAATTTAACTTGAGGGTCACAAGCTTTTTTTTTATTCGCTATCTCAAAATACATGAATCTAAATCTTAAAGCTGTAATTTTATTAGGTGTTTCTGGGGGTGTTCAAAGCACTAGGATTTAATTTTCACCTATTGGTATTTTAAACTCCCACAATCCTCTCTTCCTCTCTACTGTCGCTACAAGCATGCTTAGTGTGAGGGATTGCCTTCAAGTCAATAAGTCGATAAAATCAACTGGTTTTCCTTACATAGAAACCTTAACCATAAAGTGCCTTGAGATGACATGTGTTGTGAATTGGCACTATATAAATAAACTGCATTTTATTAAATGAAATCCCTAACAGTTTCAAAATAAAAGCAGATAGATATGAATTTCCAGCATGCATCATACCATCAACTGTTAGTAACTGTAATTATTGTTTTCTAATTGGAGCGGCTCGGAAGCCCCACAAGGCATAGAAGCCAATAAGAAATTATCATTTTGGCCTTTTTGCACTGGCTTCCAGTCCATTTTAAATTTTAGTTTTAAAAAGATATTCATAACAGTTTTCAAATAAAGAAAAAAAAGATGTCAGGGATAATGAGCACATCTTGCAATTCTTACCACAAATATACAAATACGTTTGTTCAATTGGTTCATGCTTGCTCTTTTCTGATTGCCTCTTGATTTCTGTATATCTTGTTTAAAAAAAAGAAACTTCTTCTACTATTCTTAAAAAGTTATCAGCAAAACAAAGTAATTTCCACAACATGCTTTTTTAATTGTGCATCCTGTGTGTTCCAGACAGACACTGTGCTACCTGTTGCCTTACCTTTCTAGCTGTAATGATGCTTTACACTAAACGTTAACAGGGTGAATGGAGAAAACAGACTGTTATCCTTATGTAAAAGCACTTTCAGGATTAAATAACAGTTGCCAATGCAAAAGACACTATTCGAGCAATATGAAGTATGCATTTTGAGTGATGTGAATTGCATGAATTGGGCAAATAGAGTGAAGTATATGAACTTTTCTGTCAATATATGTCGTTGGACCATCACATTTTATCCTAAATTTATTTTATTTTACTTTACATTTGGATTTCAGAAATAGAATTGCTCAGTAGTCTACACAATCTTTATATAGAAGGGATTCTTCATTAAGCGTCATACCAGTTACTTTGTGGCAGTAATTCAAGCTTTTATTATGCTCTAATTGGAGAGGCTTGGACGCCCCACAAGGCACAGCAGCCTGTCCTCTAGATGGGAATAAATTTTTGGTTTGGCTTTCTTACACTGACTTCCAGTCCATTTTAAACTCTAGTTTAAGCTTTTTTTGTTTTTATGACTGTTTCGAGACTAGCTCTCTTTCTGACTTACTAGATTCAGTCTAGAAATCAGTGCATTTTTAGTGGGCGCTAAATTCTGCTACTGTATGGCTTTTTTTATGGTCTTATGTTTCCTTTGACCACAGTATTTTGATTTGGACTCAAAAATTGTTTGAAGGATTGTAACCTATTTTAAAGTAAAAAAGAAAAAAACATTAAGGAAAGTACTTTAAATGAAAGTGTTTATTTTTTAACTGTTTATTGCAACACAGTTTTACTTGATTTCAATCTGTTGATGGTGCAATACTGTACTTCTATTTTTAAGAAAACAAATCTGAATACACTTTTACAAAGGTGTCAGCTTCAATTATTTCGATTAATTCCCAATATAACACTTGTTTAAGTGCAGTTGTGAAAACTGGTGTTCAAACCTCATCTGGGAATAGCTGAATGTTGTAGTTGTATAATGAACACCTAAATATACAAATAAGAATAAAAGAAAAAACATTTTTCTTTAGGCTCATCTGCCCACTTCTAAAACCAAATATCCATTTAATCTTCTGATCTTACTCATTCTTAATTCCTTTTCAATAATTTTTGCTTGATGTCCTCGATAACCTTCAGAAAACAAATTACTTTTATCAGAATATCTGGAATAAATATCTAGATCATTAAAGGCCTCCAGACGATGTTTTCAATGCTCTTTTTGTTGTGATGGAAAAATAGAATATTTTAATACATCAAAACAAAACTGATCAAATCCAAGGCAAAATGGTTAACAGATCTCGTATTGCAAGTAATGCATCAAAAGGAAATACAATAAAACAGGAAATTAACAATTTTTTCTGCTATTCAACATATACATTACCTTGATTCAAAGCCTTTATTGGTTTTACTTGCTTATGAGTTTTTAAAGGTTTTTAAAGAAATATTACATTATTTGATACCAGTTTTTGGGTTAAGCCAGTTTCTTTTCCTTCCTGAGAGTTGCTGACTTGTATAGCCCCCTTATTTCCTTATTTACCCACTGAAAACATTCATAGTGGTGCACATTTTGTTAAATGGTGTTGTTTTGGTAAATATGCAAAGAATAGCATTTTGAACTACAAAACTAAGAAAAAATGCATCAAAGACAAAAATACCAGAGTAAGCAACTGATGCATAAATTTTAAGAGTCATTTAATGAGACTATACCTTTTAAAACTGTAGTTATTATCCTAATGACTCCATTTTCTATTCTTTTAATGTGTATTTACAACCAGCTTAAGGTGAATAGTGTTATGCTATTGTCATTAGTTTTTAAGTATTTTTTATTAGGAGAAACATGTTTTGCTTTAGACAGACGTATATAAGGGCCACCATCTCTATTAGAACAATGTCAGGGGTCCGGTCAAGCCAGAGGATGAATCTATAACAGAGCTAAGATGGTGGAAATTGGCCAGTTTTTCTTGCTGTAGCAAGGACATATGTAGGTCTAGATTGTAAAAGCATCATAATATTCAGACTTTGAGAAGTACAGTGTTAACCTTAATGTTCAGACTGAACAATTAAATACACAGAGACATACCCACAGAGGTCTTCAATGTAAAACAGAGGTATATTACTCTACCAAAAGATCAGAAATAATGGACCTAATCCATTTGCATTATAAGAGCACTGTGATCTGAAGAATACTCAGCAATGACCCAAGCAGAAGTTCTGCCTCAATAATTAAAGTTCACTGCTTTTCCATCTGCATTTTTATAGCTTAATTTAATTTGGCATGGGGTAGAAAAATAAATAAATTAAGTGCAGTTTAGAGTCTAATTGATGCTGGATTCTCCTCCATCCTGCCTCCTCAGCATTCTTCCTCTTCAGCCAATGAACTTAACTAGGTGGGGGATGGAACACAGAGTAACATAAAGGTTAAGGGGAAAGACAAAAGGCAGGATGAACAAGAAAATTTGAAATGCAAATTCAGTTTTACTTAAAGTATTGTAAGTTTGTGGCTTTAAAGGGAAGTAAAAGCAAAGTCAATTTCTTATCACTGTTGTGAGGGAGACTAGCCCATTCTTCGCCTGGTTCTTTTTGAGGTATAATAAATTTTCTACCTCTTTACAAGCCACTTGCTAATAAGTCTCCATACCACACACTCTTTCTCTACCCCTCAATAAAAATATGATGTCATGTATTTAGATGAAGTTGTTACTAACATTGCTTTTATATTTGGTTGTTGTTTTTTTGTGGTTAGAAAAGTAATGATTAAATGGCTAAAACCTGGGGTCTTATAAAGTTGGCATGTAAGATTTCTGTAACGTCCCATTGATAATAAAAGAGACTGAAGCTGGTCTAAAAGAGCTCCTGCATACCTCCCACAACTCTCTCATTTTGATTTTTTATAGCCAAGGACCTCCCCAATGACCTTGATAACATAATTCATACAATACCTTAGGTCATTAGAAGGAACAAGGAATAGTAAGGAAGTCTTTTGTTGGCTCTTATGATAACACCTTAATGCCTAAAAAAGAGCATGCAGAGCCAGCTTTCTGAAGCCCACTCAGCCCCACTTCTCTGGCATCCAATAATTCACTCTGGTCCGGATGGAGAATATGTGTCAGCCTAGACATTCACACCTTAAGTTCATCCGAACAAAGGTGTGGAATGGAACAGAATTATAAAAGGAAAGCACCAAAGGGGACAAGGTAAAGAAATGACTTTTTTAATGACTCAAGGGTGCAATGGGGAATGCAGTTAATGAGGAAGGTTGGGATAAAAAAGCTGCTTCCCATGTAGAAACAGTTAAGCCCAAGAGAAACCAGTCGGAAATCAGTTTGCTTCCCTGCATTTAAAGCTGAACAAAGTATACCAAAATGATGTAGACCACAAAGGTGTGGAATGAATTGAGTTTGACTGGGAGAAAGGAAAAGATGGTATTGAGAATGAACAGTTCTTGTGTTATTGCTCCTTCTCTCAGGGAGACAGCGGCAGCTATCTTGTGGAGATCAGAAAGGTGAGAGATGGAAAACGAGCAGTAGTGGTAGAAAGAACGAGAAGAGAGCAACTGTTGCCCCAGGAGGTAACGACTCCAGTCAGTTATTCCACTGGGGCTCCTTCAACAGATCTTGAATTTTCCATTCTGAATGAAAAATAAATAACGGTTTCACACAGCCTTCTTTTTCAGTAAAAAAAGAATGCTTTCTTAGCAGGTTTAACTATTCATAAATGTAAGCCTTTATGTTTGTTAGGGTTTCATTACTCAAAAACTGAACATGTTTTTTTCTTCCTTTTTCTAAAAAAAAATCCCAACCATGCCCCATGTTGCTTTTCCTAAATTTGGTTTAAGTTACAAAACTATCTCTCCCACCTTAAAAAACAAAAAGAAAACAAACAAATGAGGCTGGTATCCTGCTTCTGTCACATGTTTGGGGGGTTTCTTGTTTTGGACAATTGGGGAAACACCCAAAAAAATACCTTCAATTCAATTGTGTTTATGTTTATATATGTATTAATCCCCAACACATGTCATCCCAGGGCAGTTCACAGAAACAATACTGCCAGATTGGTTAGGAAAACCAGTTGATTACTTCCATTTATTGACTTGCAGGACAGGCTCCTCCTGGAAAATCCTGCAGCGACGACCTTCACTTGCATTTTGTTGCTGACTCTTCAGCAATCCCTCACACAGAGCCTGCATGTAGCGAGAGTGGAAAGGAAAACTCACTTTTAACAGAAAAAATAACATCTAGAACCAGGCTCAGTGATAGCATCCATCTGCCGAGACTGACTGGTGTTTAAGCATACAGAAGCAGACATACAAAAAGGAGTAGAGATACAAAAGGTAGCTGTGAACTAGCTCCACAGGCGGCCCCTTTCAAGAAAGAAGTGAGACACAGCCAGGTAGATGAGCTCCAAACCCATTCACACTAAAATAAACAGGGCTACACTGAAATACAAGCAAAGATCCAATATCTATAAACAGACATGCTGATGACAGCAGCTGATTTTTCAATCCAAGATGGAGTCCCAGCCGAACAGTAACAGACCAGATGAAGATTTTATGATGAGAAAAAGCAGAGAGAACATAAAGTTATGACTGGATTTTGACCAATACTGCATGGTGGGAGAATAGAGATATAATGAAGCATAAAGTGGAAAGATGATTCCTATGTGACCCGCATAGCAGCACAAATACAGAAAATAGCTCAGAATGACCTAACTATTTTGGATAAGGTACAAGAAAGGTAGAGCCACAATAGGGTCAAGGTGAGGCCAAGTAGAAACGTCTATCTGGACTGAAATTATCCCCTGCCGGATCGGGCTGCTCAAAGAAGACCACTTCAGAATAGTCTAATGATTTTCTGTAAGTCATTTTTGGGTGCTTTTAGCTGTATATGTTGAATACTTATCCTGTTGCAAGACCCATGTGCTACATGCTTACATCAGTGAACATAGAGCAAATGTACCAACTGAATTTTAAACATGTTGGATTTTGTCCTGACCTTGCGATTCCTTATCTGGAGGTGGTCGTGAGAGGTTAATTGCCCCTTGTTACCTCCCGTATACTACTCAATGCAGGCCCAATCCAAAAACCACTCGCATGACTGGAGAATGGCCCAAAAAGGGCAAAAGGCCTTACAGTTTATGCCTGCCCTCTGCATTGGACTTGCCATAGTATCTTCTAAGATGACAGTACATATTCACACAGTCTCAAGTCTTTTGACAAAAATTTTAAATTTATAATATAAGACCTTTAAGTACAGTTATTTCTGGCTTATCCCAAATATTCTGAATTGGCCTACCATCTTTTCTCAATGGTGGCGGAAACATCTGATGTGCTAGCATAAGTGTTGTATGTTTACTCAGAGGTATATCATTCAGCACAATCAACCCCAGTCAATTAATTCCAGTAAACGGTTTGACCAGCGTTGAACTGACCAAGAACCACATACACGATTAACAAGCCTTTAGCATTATTTAGACAGGAAGTTTGAATCAAACACAGTGTTAGATATGTTTTTGGTTTCATTGCTCTGTAGGATACCTAACAGTGTCAGGGTTTCTACTATCCGACCCACACTGTCACTCTCAATTAAAAGGAAATAGGTCAAGATGTTCAGGGACAGCCTAATAATCTCCAAGACTAAATTATATCATAACCCGAGCTGAGAATGTTACTTCCAAAATGTAATATATTCCATATTACAAGAAACCTTTGATAGAAAGTAATAAGTTTATTTAGGAAAAAGGACAAGGCATGGAATATTGAAGCTGTGCAATATTTTGTCATGAATAGATGAATCACAAAAATATGATATAAAATCATCAAACAATAAAAAACCTTAACACAACATGACACTTTTGTTTGGCAAATACTTACATTTTTTTATTGTATGTACTTATATATAAATTTGGGTTTCAATGGGTTAAATTAACTATCTGTGGAAACCTGTTTTTTTTTTTTTACAGAACTACATCAATAGAGATTGTTTTACCCTGTCACTTGGTGAAAAGTTTTTTTTTTTTTTTTTTAAGAGCTTAAAAGTAATAGATTGTGAAGGCTCAGTTGTAGAAAGAGGCAGCGCATCCTCCATAACATGGTAATTTACCTCTGTTGCTTTTTCTTCTGTTGTGTTAAGACCGTCTACTTCAAAAATAGTCTTCTTCTCCACTCCTTTAAAGCCGCTTCGTTACCCACCTTAATAACTCTAATAATATTACCAAATTTTAATTTGTAACGCGTTATATTAATTCGTTACTGCTGAACACAATGTATTACAGTAACCACCAGCAGTGATCATTACCCTGCTGGAATTACTTGTAGGATTAATGATTACATTGAATTAGATTTTATTTTACCATAGACTTACATGGTACTGATTCCAACAGAGGCTTCTGAACAATGTCAATACTTTTAAGCTTGGTAAAACATTTTCAGTAGGGCACAAGGCAACACAATTACCTCTCTTTGAAATATTTTTAAGCAATGGCACAGACTGACATACTATCTGGCAACAATGGGGTGCTTAAAGGGGTCCAAGTAAGGATTCCATATAAATGACCTGTACTTAAGTTTTGCCCTGGAGTCTATATTTCCATGCTCAATAATGGTGACGGTAGCTTACCTTATAGAAAGACATTGATATTGAAGCAGGAGGATTACCTTCAAAATTTTCAACTACTTCAGTAGTGGCTAGGTTATTTGAAATTTGACACATTTCTGTTTTATGGTGGCACATTGATCAATATAATGATCAAAATGGGGGTTTGAGTAGCCTAGATCAAAAGACTTGCATTAAAAATGGTGTGGCAGTTACTTTAACCCTGTTGAATATGATTTACTATGCCTAAAGCCAAGTTAGACAATAGAAATAAATGTTTAAAAACAAATCAGTTCAAATTAAAAGCTAGCCAAAATTGTACCAAAATGTTGATGGTGGTTTTAAAAAGTGTTTCTTTTATTCCATTTTTTCTGCAACTTTGTTTTACATGGATATTAGTGTAGGTAAAATCCTTCAAAGCTAGAACTATGACAACTTGAATGCCCTTGGAGATAGCATAAAAATATTTGTACTGTTGTCCTTTCTCATTTCGCTGAGTGTGTCAGGTTGAGTGGAGGTTTGAAAAGGACCCAAATGCAGAGACTATAGCTGAAGGTGGTTTTGAGCAGATTTAATAATCAAAAGTTGGCAACTGAAGCAACGATCCAAAAATTACAAAATACAGAGTGACATCAGGAAAAAAAACACACACAGAGCCAAGAAACGACAAGGAACTAGCAAACAGGGACTGAACAGGAGGTGTATAAATGGGAGACTGAACCAAGACCAGGCTAATCAGCAGATTGGGAGCAGGTGTAGACAGATAAATCAAGAAGGGATCTAGGAGAAGGAGACTGACACAAGAGGGCAACAGAGGGTAAACAGAAAATACATAAGAACTAAAAAAACAACTAGAATAATACAAAATGGAAATTAAACCATTAGAAAACACTGAAAGACATGAATCAAAGCATAACTGAAAACTACAAAACAAAAGATAAACAGAACCAAAAACAATAGAATCATGACAGATTGATCTTCATGATGGGCACACTGATTTCTAAAATCTTACTCTTCCTTTTAGGTCTGAAACTTCCTCCAGAAATAATAGCCAGTGTCAAAGGGATTAGTACAACATGGTTTACCTCTACTTTGATACACTTTTTACTTATGTACAGCATGCAGCCTTGGCAGAATATTGTAGTCTTGGCTGCCAAACAGAAAACTGCACTTTTTCCTAAGAGAGTGCCTCTTAGACATTTCATCATGTCAATTTTTTGGTTTGTAAAAGAAATCAATGTATCAATCAAATGAAAACATGAGTCAAAACAAAGGTAACATAACCCGGCTTTGTGAAGAACACAGGTTTACACTTACTTTAATGTACATACTTTTCTTCCATCCCATCTGCTGATTCCTTTTAGCACATTAATATTAGACATTTTAATCTGGTCTTTGAGTTATGTCTTCCTGCTGATATCATGTCAGCATTCCGATTCTTAAGTCCATTATCAACTTCAACCTCTAATACCTGTAATCAGTGCTGTGCTTAGCGCTGTCATCATAATATAAATCAGCTTAGAATCTGTCTTGCTCTGAACCCAAAGGGAAGGCTGCATAAAGCTGAATATAAAAATACTGTGCATGGCATTGCATATAATAAAGTGAAGCACATACTCATGAATTTTCAGAAACCTGGATATAAATAAATTCTCTCAAAACAGAAATGCACTTAAACTATTGTTTTGCTACTCACTTAACTTTAAATTTACCACATGATTTTTCTTTCCAATGCCCCACACAAACATTACATAGTGTACTTGTAGAAAAAAGGAGGTAAGTACAACACAAATGAAAAATTTTATGAAACAAATATCTTAAAGGGATCAGCAACACTGCGATGGACTGGCGACTTGTCCGGGGTGTACCTCGCCACTCGCCCGTAGACAGCTGGAGATAGGTTCCAGCATCCCTAGCGACCCCGCTTGGAATAAGCGTGACTTAAAATGGATGGACGGATGGATGGATGGATCTCCAACATTCTTCCCATTTTAATTATTAGCAACTTGAAACAACCCATAAAAATTATTTTTTTGTTTGTTTGGGGTACAAATAGAAAGATCAAGCATATACATATATTATCAGTTAGTGAATAGGAAATATGCTTTGACTCCCTTGAGTGTCGTTTTTCAAAAAAACAAGTGTAATTGTGTTCCCAATTGCTGCACAAAGCCATTTTATTCGGATTCATTTAATTTCAGTTGGAAAACCTGACAAGATCATAAAGCAGTCTGTAAGAAAATTATTTATTTTCTATATGCTCCTTTACTCATCACATACTACATCAAAAAATGCCTTCTGAATAGACATGCATGCATTAATGAGTTGTATCTCAAGCAATCTCTTGTGTTCAGTGAGATAAGTGGAGGACTACACTCCAAAGGTGTTTCTAAGAGCTGCAGATGAGTCACCTTATATGGAGAGGTGTTAGAGTTGAGATATTGGAGTGGATTTAGAAAAGGGCTCTTCACAGGCGCGTGAGGTCTAAATTACCGTAAATGAAGGCGGCTTTTAAGAGGCCTTATATCCACCACATTATGAGTTGGCTTACAATAACCACTGTGACCAATGCACATCCATCTAACAATACAATTGGGATACTGTTAATAGTTCTATATGTTTTGTCGCCCATTTTAGAAATTAAAACTAAGTTAATTAGACATATTTCAAGCCTTTGTTTCTCTTGATGATTATGGGTAATCTAAATCGAGAATACAAAAAAAAGTTAATAAATAAGTAACAACAAAACATCTCAAATTGAGATGCAAGGTAATTTTTTAAGGACTGCATACTTGGCTGGACCTAATTATGAATCACTGTAATAATGTGCCGTGATAATGACATGATTAGCCGTTTGCAATGCTGAAGTGTAATATTGATTTGATATCAGTCTTCAGGTCATCTATCTTGTTAGGACTTCTGTATTATCTTCCTCTTGACAAAACCTCCCTTTCTCTAAAATACCATTTAGGAACATTTTTTCCATTCACTAAATTTCTATCAATATGCTTGTTACAAGTGACCATTTAGATGGAAACCGTTTGCAGGTCCTGTAAGTGAAGTCGAGAGTAATGTTATGAAACGCGTGAATAACTAGAATGCTCTCAGACCGAATTTTGTGCATTCATCATCTCAACCACAATTAAACCATAATTATCAAAATTACAAAAATTAATAATACAAATATATATATATGTAATATATCAATATATGAGATTCAATTAATTAAATGAGTTACCAAAACATATTTTAACTTTTCAGGATATTCTGATTTGTTAAGATTTATCACTAAATGTTGATCATAGCTAAGATGAATTGAATTCATGCCTATTATAAGTAAGTTTGACCTTTTGTTAACAGGGTTTTACCATTACCTTTTCTAACATAGACAGTATCTAAGGATCAGTATTTCCATGCTCTTCCTGTATTTCTGCTTCTCCCTCCTTAAATCCTTTGTCGCCGTCATCTGAAGGCCCCTGATACTGACCCTGGTTCTGCAGGTTTATTTCTGTTAAAAGGGAGATTTCCTCTCAAATGTCATTGCATGCGTTCTCTCTGTGTGAAGGAATCACACAAAGTGCAAGTGAATGTCTACTGTCACCACATGCTCATCTAGGTGAAGTGTGTCATGCAAAGGCAATGATTTGATGCAGTCAGCTGGTTTTCCCTAGATAGAAAACGTTTTTACCACTGAATTGTCTGATTGAACTGTCTTTGTAACTAATGAATGATAACTGGTTAATTACTTTCTCTAGACAAGGTGTAAAATACACCAGATGCGTAGCAGCATGTAAGTGCAGCAGAGCAGCATCTGCTATGTTTCGTCAAGTGTTTCACAGCTTTCCTTTTTGTTCCGTCAAGATATTTACAATCAGCAGCATTGTAGGTGTAATCAATCCACGCATTCATGGTATGCTGCAATTTGTATTTTAATTTCAAGCATGTATAGGATTCTGTTATAAACAGTATAAAGTTAGAATATGCAATATTTAATCAGATGGTCATTGCAAGGATCTTTAGGTGATCAAAACAAGGTTAATAGGTAAAAAAATACCCATGTAAGGTTCAAATTATCAGTGAGAACTCAGATCTTTGACTCATGATGTCACAGTTGCAATGCATCCAGAATTACGCTGATTTTGAATATCTTACTCTCCCTTTCAGGTCTGACACTTCCAGAAATAATAGCCAGTGTCAAGGGAATTAGTACAACATGGTTTATCTCTACTTTGATACACTTTTTACTTATGTACAGCATGCAGCCCTGGCAGAATATTGTGGTCTTGGCTGCCAAGCAGTGAAACTCGAGACTTAAAAAAAAAATGTTGTAACTGTGCAAGAATATTTTTTTCCCAAGAGAGAGCCTCTTAGAAGTTTCATTTTGTCATTTCATTCCAGCGCTGCATGTCCCGAGCCCGTAACATTATCAATGACCCATCACACCCCACCATGGACTGTTCTCCATGCTGCAATCTGGAAAGATGCTTTGCTTCTTCCCGACTGCCATAAGACAGTTGAATGTTGAAAAAACTCTAAATCATGTCACAGAGTCTGCATCAAACTGACCATATTAATGCGTTTTTGTGCCCCATGTTTTTTTTTATCCCACAATGTTTACATTTGATCACTGCTGCACTTTAGGATAATGGAAATGTCATGAGAGCTGTACATAAAGAAATTTCGTTTTTTATACACTCTCTGTATACAAAATTACTTTAAATGTCTAAGTCTAAAGTCTAAGTCAGTGGCTTAGGAACTGCTTTAATAAATCTTTTGGCTGTTTTTATATCAATATCATCACAGTTAGTGGAAATTTAATTTTGACATGTGTTATCAACAATTGTGATATGCCCTTCTTACACTGAGGTGAAAAACATAAAATTTTGATTTTTTTGTGTGAGTATGTCACTGCAACTCTTTGTTACCTTTGGATCAAGGGTTTTTTTTGGCAGGGTTTTGGGGCAACATCCACTAAATACATTTTGAATAAGATAGATTCCATGTTTTCAATTTTTCTTTTATTCTTTTAATAATAGTTTAGTATAATATTCCTTTTTCGATGTCCTAAAAATATTGGTGGATTTATTCTTAAATTTTTAATATCTATTTTCTTTCTCTACTATTTTATATTTTAGGAAGTCTCTATACTTACATAGCGCTTTTTCAAGTCAAGAGACTTGACCAAAGCACTTTACACTACTTTCAGTCATCTACCCATTCACACACACACACTGATGGTGGCAAGCTATTTACAGAAATGATGATGCCATACAAAGGCACCAACAGGCCCTCTGACCACAATCATAGGCGAGGCAAGTCGGAAAAGCTGGGCTTTGATCCAACAACCATTCATTGCAGGTAAAAAATCCTGCATCCGAAGCCACAAATAAATCCTTGGTCTGCCTTCTGAATACAAGGACATCCATGGAGTGAAGTACATACTAGTACATATACACAATATTTTGCAGTTTGCCGTCCACATTGCTGGATATGTTCCTTACTTCTTTGGGATTCTGGCCTTTCTGGCAGTGCCAGCCTTTCTCTTCATCTGATGCTTATATACGTATGTCTCCTTTCTTGAATAGGCAGAGCCAGTTTGTGCTTTCTATTGATGATGTGAGTGTGTGACCGTGTTTTCGTCTGTCGCTTTGTGATGATAATGTCATTCATGCTTGTATATTGTTCCAGGTCAGAAACTTTGTTCTCGAGGTAGACTATCCTCTTGTCCTTCTCCATATGTTCATGAAGGAGAGATCTCTCCTCTTCGAACAGCACCATATTACTTTTTGCTGCAGCTTGATAGCAGAAACGTCTGACAGATGTCTGTGTTGTTTGGTCCCTTATTGTATTGGGTTGCCTTTATTTGTTTTAATTGTTTATATCTTATCTATCTTTTAAGAAATCAAAGGAATGCTACAAACCCTGGAAAACTGCCTATTCTGCATTGACATCAATCTAATTATTTGGGAATTTTTTTATCAAAAATTAAAACATTAAGACAGAAAAGGATGGGAATAGAAGCTTTTCTTCTATCCAAATATGTTTTGAAACCAACTTAAATATACTTATCTGATAATTTGAAAATAAGAGACCTTTAACATCACCCGAAAGAATGTTATTGAATATTGACATAAAGCAAAATATAACTAAATTACTTTAAAAAACAACAGCAGCCTAATAGGGTTCAAAAGAAAACCTATAAAAAAGTCACACTCTGACACCAAATGGGAGAAAATGTATACTGTGCTGTTTTTATTTTTATTTTTTTGTGAAAAATCTACATAAATACAATTTTAGTAAAGGAGGGGCAGGAAACTTATCTAATTTGTAAGTGTCCTACTTCAGCTACTGCACCCATCTGTTTCTGGAAAAAGATGCTTTTGGTGACTCAATATAACGTCCATCACAGCAGGAAATGAAATGAATAATGACAATATAAAATTCCCTCTCCTGCTCTTTTCTCTTCCTGTCCCTTCGCTCACATATCACATTCATTTGCTAAAAGGTTTCTCTGCCCTGCCTTTCCTTTTCTTCTTAATTTGTATTTGACTTTCTCTCTCTCCAAGGTTTTAATCTCAGAGCTTTATACTTTTCATTTTGTCTTTGCCCGCCTTTTTACCTTCATCCTGTGCTTACTTTGTTTTAAGAGAGATTTTTTCTTTTTTCTCCCAGTTTTATTTACAGGGTGTGAAATGATTCAGAAGCTTGCAAACACGGGTTTACACTTTTCAGGTCCAATATTTGGTCTAAATATGCTTTTTTTTTCTCTTCACATCTTTTCATCTGGGCTTAGGCTCCACTTTTGTGGCGTTTTGTACATAGCATGGAGATGGTCAGTCTTTGGTTCTGCTGAGGTGTAATGGTGTATTATAAACCACACTTTCCTTTAAAATGGCCATGCTAATCCTGAAAGTTTTTTTTTGTTTACATCATTGATTTATTGCTGCCTATCTAAGTCATAACTGAGTAAGATTTTATGTATTAGAACAAATGTAATGATCTCAGAATATTGGATCCAGAATTCAAGGCGAGACAGGTAGTGGGAAAGTTCAAAGGGCCGGATCATTTAAAGGTTTGCGTGTATAAAAACGTGAGCTATTTCACTGCGCACGCTAAAAAAAATGTACAAACTGATCTATCAACAGCATGCTAAAAGGATTTGGTCTTTAAAACGTGCTAAATAGCGCCTCATCCATTTAGTACTTTTTCTGCAATGAATATGCAATATGGGGCGTTTACACGCAAAAGTGCGTCTTGTGGGAGGAGAACATGTAAATATATTAATTTAGCACTCGCAAAGTGATTTATCAAACCTGAAAGCAATTTTGCAAATGGTATCTGACTTTATATTTAACATGTTTCAAAAGAAGGTGCAAATGGTCTGTATGCGTAATTGCGCACACATGGCAGCGGTTATTTTCGCAAGAAGCAGACATCGAAATGAAGCAAGGAGACGCAGAGAACGCATTTTTTCACTCCGTGTGAATATTTTTGGAATGAACATCAAAACATGTCGTTTATCCAGCATTGCCATTTTGGAGCTGTTGGGGGAACTCCGAATGGATTTGGAGCCAGCACCAAGGAGGACCCACGCAATACCAGATATCACCAAACTCCTTGCAACATTGCGCTTTTTTGCATCTGGGTCATTCCAGCGTACGGTTGCAGCGAGAGCTGGGATCTCCCAATCTCGTTTTTCAGAAGTGCTGTCCGACGTTCTAAATGCCATGTCGCCCTGACGACCAGAGAACCCCGACCTCCCTCCTGCGCCTGTGGAGCAACATGCCAATGCTGCGGGGATGCGTACGCGCAGTAATCTCATTCACAGTCACTTCTTGTGAGCCATTTGGTATGTGCATTTTTCTACAGGCCAATACAAAACACCTGTTTTTTGTTTTTTTTTTACTGCAGTGAAGTAGAAATTCAGCCACATACCACATTAGGGAATAAAGGTTGCCAAAGTTATTTATATATATATATATATATATCTATATTTTTTTTTTTTTTGGAGGGGGTGGGGATGTCACTGTAAGATTAAAGTTTCTTAATGCACTAGTTTGTACAAACTACTTTGCCGCAAACCACAAAACCCGCAAAACCATCATTTAAATAGGGTGTCTCCAACAGTTTTGCACCTGCCACCAGGTACGCAATCACGCTTGTTAAATCACCCGCAAACCATGGTTCAGCCCCTCGCGCAAAATTCCAGTTTGCGAGCGCAAATTACTGCACGCAAAATTGGATCTTGATAAATCCGGCCCAAAGTGTTTATTTAACAAACAGGTGCGCGGGGCTGCTCGTCAGCTGCGGGGCGGATCTCTGCAGGGATAGGAGAATACAAGTCAGTGACTGGACGTGGATCTTAACATGACTTGGAGCAAGTCACTGACCTAATTCAAAGTTCAGTCCGTTCGCGGAGGTTTGACCGTAGATGTGGCGGGCTACGCCCCCAGAGTTCCTAGAGAGCGAGCAGCAGACGCCGAGCAGCAACAGAGTCCAGAAGGAAAATCCAAGGCCAAAGTCAGGAGACTGTTCAAGGTTCAGAAGCTGATAGAATCCAGGATCAGACAGGACAAACAGAGCAGACAAAGGCAAGGCAAAAACTCGAAATCCTCAGGGCAGAAAACTGGTCAAAATCAGGAAAACAGGCAGACTACAGAATGCTAGGGAACGTCTCACAAAAAACACACGAATAACCTGCCGCTGATGGGAGGCAAACACACAACTTAAATAGTAGAGGAACCAGGTTTAAATGATCGGTGATAATCAGCCGCAGAACCAATTAGACAGGGGAGCAAGGAGCAAAGAAAAAAACCAAACCATCCGCGCCAAGATCATGACAACAAAGGTATAATCCAACATTGGCAGGAAACCAAAAGCGACACTGGAAACCAAAAGCTAAATAATAATACTTGGGAAATTTACCCTATTCTGTTTTATTTTTGTTACTCTTTAGACCAATCTGTCAGCCTTTATTGCTTCCAGAACTTATTGCATCTCTTCCTGCAGCTAGAATTCTCTTTGGACCAAATGCTAATTCATCCAGGCACTTAATCAGACATATTAATTCCATATCTCCCCTGATTGCACTAATTCCGCTCTGGTTTGATTTTTTTTTCCCCCTTCTGCTTCATCTCTTCTGGAACAAGACGACTTTGGACTGGAGCTCTAACAAAGACATGTAAAACATTTAATTAGGAAATCTATTTAATATGTTAAGAACAAATGGATGGCAGAAATCATATGCAGGTTTAAAAGCTTTATGTCAATCAGGGTTGATGGGAAGCTGCATGGAAGGATAGACATGTACATTCTGAAGGAAAAAAATTTATAAGCGGTAAAAGACATTACTGATGAGGAGCCTGAGAAGGAGGTTGACCTTTCAGCAGGAAAATGACCACATAGAACCAGAAGTACTGTAGGAGTGCATTCTCTTAAATGAAACATTTAACAGAATAGAAATGAAATATCCATTGCTATCCCACAATTGCAAAACAAAGGTGTACCAGCAGCAAAGTGAAAGGTAAAATGCCATCATGCAAATTCACTTACAAATATATATATATAAAGTAAGAGGAAATTCACAACGGAAGACGTATATATATATATATATATATATATATATATATATATATATATATATATATATATATATATATAATTTTTTTTTTTTTAGCAGAAAACAAGTGACTGTTGACAGAAATTAAATGAAAATAATTACTCTGTTAAAGCCATAAATATACTCAAGGATTTGTGGCAATATTTTCTTCTTGCTTTTGTTTTGAAGGGATTGACTTCAATGAGATTTATTACATCAGTATATCAGGTTTTGTTATACTGATGGTATATTATATAAAATTCACCCAACAAAGCCACTGAAGGTTGTGGCTGTAATGTACAAGTCTCGACAATGTTTCTGGCAAATTCATTGTTTTGCAATGCACTGTTGAAATATTTGTGTCATTCTGAAAAGCAACATTGATCCATGTCACTGAAAGGCCTTTAAAAAGCTCACTGAAGGTCTTTCCTAAAAAGAAACCAGAATCTGACAGTGGTTGCATCTATTTTATTACCTTTGGTGTTTGTGTATATGTAGGCAAGTCTACTGTTTTTCTTTTACAGCATTTATGGAGTGCGAAAGCACACACACACACCGCACGCACATACACTACTGTGTTTTGCTTTCTGTATAGGAAATTGCATTGTCTCCCATTCATTTCCAATTCAATCTTAAGGCCTAATCCAGACCATTATTCTAACCACTACCAGTACGTGCCCAGTCAGGATCAGGAATCTGGCCCTGACAAGGACCCCATACTAACAGGGACCTGTAAGTCCCCATGCTGTAGCCTAGGAAACTGTCCATATATTGTCTCCACAAGTTATTACCCCACCTCCCCCATACACACACAGACACACACACTCATTAAAATGCTGGCAATATGAAAATCCTGCAAAGCCCTGATGTCGTCCACTAAACATGCTGAAAAATGTGTCATTTAATATCATCATAATGTGCATACTTAGCTGCAATTAAATCAAAATCCGTATCGTAATCTAGAAAACGGCAAAACTGCCTCCTTTGTTTCACATAATTTTACACCATTTTAATGCCTACTTTTTAAGTCAACTAATTTATTTTATCTTTTGGAATCATGTTGGCTTTGAATCCCTGTTTCCATTGGCACTGTGCAAAGGAATCACTTTGTTTAGGGCAATGATGCTATCTGTCTGTTGGTCTGTCTGTCTAAATTCTCTCCAGCCCCCAGTGATTTGGTGAGAGGCTTTCACAGAAAACACATAGATTTACCATTAGATAATGACAAATGGCAGGCACAACTAAGCTGATTTCAGCACTTACTGCCCCTTTGGGAGCCTGTTCACAACACACTGCAGTCTGCAGTGCCCAGCTCCACCAGAGATCCTAATTGAAAGAGTGGCTGTTCACCCATTTGATTCAGTCTGACATGCTTTTCTGGTCAGCTCCAGAGGTGATGTAGTTTGACCTGCTGGGCAAAATATGCTAGGTTCCTGAGCAAAAGACACTGACATAAGTCAAGATTTGTTGCAGGAATGACCTTTATTTCTCAAAAACAGAGAGGTTTAGAATATAACTGACCTGCCACTGGATTAATTGGTTTATGTGGATGAATGATGTTGGATTTATAAGGAGAAGACAACACCTTTGGAGTCACGTTAAGTATACAATGTTAGTAAAACAAAGCTGAATGAGTGGAGCAATTATGTAAGTATATATGTTTTCCCAACTCACTATTATACTTGTTTTAATTTGATCTAAATCTGGGGCAAATGCATAGCTACCAGTTTGCTCTTCAGATCTGATCCAACAACTAACTCTAAGGAAGCACAATCAGACTAAACTGAAAGCTGTTTTTTGTAATATGCACTTTAAGGTTTGCATTCATCTGACAGACACATTCTTAAAGACTCACCTGGGAACCAAATGGAAAAATATAATGATGTTTCACTTTGAAGTAAGGAAAGAAGAGCTGGGGGATGTTTTACTCTGTGTGTGTCTGACTGTGTTAAGAGAAATGTCTAGGTACATGGAAGGGTATAAGGGGCTGCATTATTTATGTTGTGATAATAACAGAAATGTAATGATTATACCTAAAAATTCAGTACACATTACCTACTTAGTAATTATAATTAATCTTTTTAGGAATGTTCAATCTGGACAGTAAAAGATTTTAGTTTTTTTTCTGAATTTATTGCACTGCAACACATGCTGTTTTTAAAAGATCTCTATTTTATTGTTCTATTAACAGATCTTCTAATTATTTAAGGCTGCACTATGACAGTAATGCTGGTTTATGCTCAGAAAGCCGGTTGTCTGCATCGTCTGTGTGTCGCAGTTAAAGCAGATATGCCCCCGCCCCTTTCACAGACACTCTGGTGCACCTCTCTGAAATTGTAGGTGACCGCAGACTGTGCCGCAGGCAAAAGGACTCTGATTGGTGAAATCTACATCCGCTCTACACTATGCGTATTTCCTGTTTGGTACCTTACTGGCTTTTTTTTTTTTTGGATGACCGCCATTGTGGAAAACGACTCGTGAAGATACACCAGCTAGAAGAGCAAGGTGCGCGAGAATGCTGGGACCCTTTTACCACCTGGATCTTTTTCACCCTCATGTCCTTCCATCATTGCACAAACTTGCCCCTTTCGATTTTCCACTTCCTCACCGCCTCGGCCGTATCTAGACCCACTGCTAGTTCATGATTGTTGCGTTGTGGCATGGAATAACATAGCACAGGCCATGCTTCAAATTTGGGCATAAATAGGGTGATGAGTCATCCTCTTTTTCCCAGACATGTCCTACTTTTCATGCCTAAAAAAATGTCTGGGGGGAATTTTCAAAATCGTCTGGGATTTTGGTCAACTACAGTGCAGCAGAACCGAAAATTTTACATTTTTAAGATATTATTATAGATATATATAATATATAATATATATTATTAGATATATTTTAAATAAATTTTTAAATACAAAAGTTGGGACTTTTCTTCAATAGCGTCCAGGTCATGTGACCCACCGACTCAAATTCTTTATGAAATTGTTTTACTACATTAGCCTGATGAGGCACACTCATTGTTATTTCATTTTGAGCCTTTCTATGTTATTTTTAAAAAAAATTTATGACAAACATAACTGATATTACTTAATAACTTCCAGGTCATGTGACCCACTGACTCCAAATCTATGTCAAATAGTTCTACTATTTTAGCAAGATGGGGCACACTCATTTTTAATCTATTTCAAGCCTTTGTATATTTTTGCCTTACCGTGTTTCCCCCCACCTGCCCTGGAAGGGGGAAGCACGGTAAGGCAGGCGGGGGGAAGCATACCGTCACCGGGTCGGGTTCGGTCGCTCCGTCTGATGGCTGATGGCACAGTTTGAATGCCTGGTCCGGTCCAGTCAGCGGCCCAGCAAATAATTTAAATACTTTTAAAATCTATAAAGCAACTGCAGTGATACTGCCTAAATGTGTAAATTTGCTCAAATAACACTTAATTGTATGTGCGTTGGACTTTAACGTTACAAGGAAATATATAGCTGTTTGAAAACATAGCTTCATCAGTGCTAATCACTATGCATTTGATCCTGAGGCATTTATATTTTCATCACCAGCTAAGACTGACAACTAAGGATTTTTATGATTTTTTTATTTTTATTTTCTATTATGTGAGTATTTTAATTGTATTTCATAACATAAAAATGACCTGAGTGAAGCAGAACTGAATTGAATGCTATAATACACAGATGCTGTGTCGGTAGTAGTGTTTTTTTAGTTAAAGTTTATTCGATCTTTTTCGATTCCAACACAACACAAGTACACAGTTAGTCAAACACCCACTCATTTGCACATCTAGTTTCTATACAAAAAAAATAATGGTTGACATAAAAGATGGAAACTTAACTCCATTTGCTTTTGTCCACAATTATCTCTGTAACAAATTAAATTCACCTTAACTGTGTACCTGTAAACCCAGAATATGCATCTTGTTTTTTCTATTTCTTTTAATGCTGGGCTATTCATGTCTAATGAATTTGATTACTCCTATCTAAGAAACTTTTTCAGCCATATGGGTGCATACTATATTTTTTGTTATATTCAAACCATCTGGTTGCTCCAAGACATTTTATTGCAAAAATCTGTGGTGAAAATAGAAGGGAAGAGTGGTGTATTTCTAGCCATGGCTGAAGAGAGCTAAACTTTTTAAGTGTCATTTGCCTTGTAAAGAATGCCATGCTTATACCCTTTTTCTTGTATTGTGTCTTTTGTATTTACAGGGACAGGGAAGTATGTTGAGGTGGAGGCTAACATGAAAATGACCAGAGCTTTTTGGACATATAATTGAGATGGCAGGTACGGAACAAACTCTACATAGGAGTGTGAGCGCCTACATTTTAAGCCTAGGTAAAAACAGCATGTACAGTATAGAGGTTCAATCTACCAGGAAAAAAAAGAGCAACAAAGTAATGTCTATTAAAAAGGATGTTAAAAAAATGCAGAAAAACATTTTTGTTTTCCTGTCTTTTGTGCTACAGATGTGACCCAACCCCTGTGTTTTTGAAGAAAATATAGCAAATAAAAAAAGAACATTATTGAACAACTAAACAGCCTTAATATGTTTCTTAAAAATTAGATTTATTCATAGGGTAGTTTTTCTAAGCTGCTTCTATTATTTTCTTCAGATGCTCTTTATTGTACTGTAGCACTGAACACTTCACAAAACAAGAGCACACATTTTCTGTTAGGTCAAAAGTACAATTGTAACAATAAAAAAAATATGCATATCGGGGGTAAAATGTCTTACCTTGGCCATGATTGAAAAATTATTAATATTAGTAGTTTAATCTGTATTAAATTGGAAACTGTTTTAAACAATTTTAAAGTTACTTGATAGTGCAGTGTAGAAAATAATCATTCTGGCTATGAGACACTAAGGTAAAATAAGATAGACTACATTCTCACAGCAGAGAAATTAACTCATTACAATTCTTACTGAAATGCAAGTAAAGTGCAGATTGTGTAGAAATGTATAATAAATCATTGAAATTAATTTAATTGAAACTAAAAGATCCAATTAAAAACAACAATATAAAAAGAAAAACACAACCCATTTACATGCCAGTACAAGTAAATAGATTAGAGATATTCACAGTATTGTCAGAGGTCAGAGCGGATTGTGCTAAAGTGACAGTACAGTAGATGTTTGCAAAGACTGCGGTATACACAGTGCTGCATAATCTGACAGTTGTGGCGATGAAAGACATGTAGAGGCTCTCCATTCTGCACCGCAGGTCTTAGTGAGCCACAGAGAAGCTGCTCCTCTCCTCTGCTAACCTGGAACAATTCTTGCACTGCAAAATGGAAAAGGTTCTTTTGACAGACCATCCATTTCTTGGGCTTTTTTACTAATACCAAGTGATCACAGCACATAATAATTTCAATAACAAGGTTTACTTCCTAAGTACTAAACCATGAAAGAAACAAACATTTTCTTATTGCCAAACTAATATAGACGTATTTTAGTGCTATATTTTTTTTATATTTGGCTTTGGCAAAGTTTATTTTATAATGGATAGAATTGTTTGAAAATATTTTCTAAAATCACAGCATGTCTGTCAGTCTGTTCTTTTGTTGTGTCCGAAATATAAACATCTGATCAGACAGGGTGTTTATCAGTAGAGCAAAGGAATGATAGATCTAATGTTAAAAGGTAAAAACTCCTGGTGAAACTTTACAACATTTTGGAAATCAATCCACTTTCAATTCAACTTAGTGTTGCTCAGCTTTTCAGTTTTTCTTTTTTGATGCAATACATTTATATAAATGGTTCAATATATTTGTGATTGAATATTAAAAAGATGCTAGTGCTAACATTGTTGCCTTGATGGAAAACCCGAAGAGTTTTCTTTGACTCCATATCCAATCATTAAAAAATCTTTTAAATCAGATCAGCGTATTTTTGTTGAATTATAATCAATTATATTATTTAACATTCAATTAAAAGTACATTCACCTGGATGTGCCCGACAACGGGCACATGTGTAAAAGCAATAAGCGAAATTTCAAATAATTTGGCACATTTCGAGAGGTTTGGAGATGCTGATGACTCCGGAAGTTAAAAGTCCTATATTTCTAGAACTGTTATACCTAGTGGTCTGATATATTCTGAAGTTGTTGTTGGCATAATGCAGAATAAATGTAAAACAATGAAAAATTCATTTCATTCATTCATTTCAAGCATGTCGTTGTTACTGTTATTAAAAAAAAAAAAAAAATGTTTGAGAAGAAAAAAAACTATAAGTCATGTTTTAACTGCCTCAGCTTTGGCTTTGTTTTAGTCACACTATTTTCATTTACAGGTGCTGGTCATAAAATTAGAGTATCATGAAAAAGTAGATTGATTTCAGTAATTCCATTTAAAAAGTGAAACTTGTATATTATATTCATACATTACATACAAACTCATATATTTCAGATGTTTATTTTGTTTAATTTTGATGATTACAAATGACAACAAATGAAAATCTCAAATTCATCATATCAGAAAATTAGAATATTACTGAAGACCAATAAAAACAAAGGATTTATAGAAATGTTGGCCAACTGAAAAGTATGAACATGAAAAGTATGAGCATGTACAGCACTCAGTATTTAGTTGGGCCTCCTTTGGCCTGTATTACTGCAGCAATGCGGCGTGGCATGGAGTCGATCAGTCTGTGGCACTGCTCAGGTGTTATGATAGCCCAGGTTGCTCTAATAGTGGCTTTTAGCTCTTCTGAATTGTTGGGTCTGGTGTATTGCATCTTCTTCTTCACAATACCCCATAGATTTTCTATGGGGTTAAGGTCAGGAGAGTTTGCTGGCCAATTAAGAACAGGGATACCATGGTCCTTCAACCAGGTACTGGTAGCTTTGGCACTGTGTGCAGGTGCCAAGTCCTGTTGGAAAATGAAATCTGCATCTCCAAAAAGTTGGTCAGCTGCAGGAAGCACGAAGTGCTCTAAAACTTCCTGGTATGTGGCTGCGTTGACCCTGGACCTCAGAAAACACAATGGACCAACACCAGCAGATGACATGGCACCCCAAACCATCACTGACTGTGGAAACTTTACACTGGACTTCAAGCAACGTGGATGAAGTGCCTCTCTTCTTTTCCTCCAGACTCTGGGACCTTGATTTCCAAAGGAAATGCAAAATTTACTTTCATCAGAGAACATGACTTTGGACCACTCACCAGCAGTCCAGTCCTGTTTCTCTTTAGCCCAGGCAAGACGCTTCTGACGCTGTCTGTGGTTCAAGAGTGGCTTGACACAAGGAATGCGACAGCAGAAACCCATGTCTTTCATACGTCTGTGTGTGGTGGTTCTTGAAGCACTCACTCCAGCTGCAGTCCACTCTTTGTGAATCTCCCCCACATTTTTGAATGGGTTTTGTTTCACAATCCTCTCCAGGGTGCGGTTATCTCTCTTGCTTGTACACTTTTTTCGACCACATCTTTTCCTTCCCTTCGTCTCTCTATTAATGTGCTTGGACACTGAGCTCTGTGAACAGCCAGCCTCTTTAGCGATGACCTTTTGTGTCTTGCCCTCCTTGTGCAAGGTGTCGATGGTCGTCTTTTGGACAACTGTCAAGTCAGCAGTCTTCCCCATGATTGTGTAGCCTATAGAACTAGACTGAAAGACCATTTAAAGGCTTTTGCAGGTGGTTTGAGTTAATTAGCTGATTAGAGTGTGGCACCAGGGGCCATCAATTTTGAACCTTTTCACAATATTCTAATTTTCTGATATAATGAATTTGAGATTTTCATTTGTTGTCATTTGTAATCATCAAAATTAAACAAAATAAACATCTGAAATATATGAGTTTGTATGTAATGTATGAATATAATATACAAGTTTCACTTTTTAAATGGAATTACTGAAATCAATCTACTTTTTCATGATATTCTAATTTTATGACCAGCACCTGTATATTTTCAGAAACTAGAGGGTGTTAGCTTTCAAATGATGTATCACACATGTAATTGGGCTTACATTTCCTTAGGTATTTCCTTTTTTATTTGGGTATGCAAAAAGGAGAGGATTACTTCAATTTAGGAGGGTGTTAAGGTTTTAGTCTATCTAATTTTTTTTAATACAGGGGCTGATCCGTATTTATGGATGGGTGTGTTATTTACCTTTACGCTTCACAAAAGTAAAATTAATTATGTTAAAGCTACAGTGTGTAATAATTACAGGGATATACAGTCAGAAATGTAATATATTATACATAACTATGTTATTTTATCATCATCTACGAGCTCAGCCTCTTAACCTTAATATTTGCGTTGCCTTAGAATTCGTTATTTATAATTACATAGGAGCGGGTCTCGCAGCCATGGAGGCAGACATCTTTGCTCTACGGCAGCGCAGAGCCAACAAACTAGTGATTGCGAGATCGCCAAAATGTCACAACGATGTAGAAAAAAAAACGGGTATATTTATTATCTTAAGTCTACATGAAATCTATACCCTACACAGACTAATGAAATACTATCTGTAAAATTATCTATGTAAACAAACCTCTTCACTTGAGAAGGTAGGTGATGAGGACGTCGTGGAAGACATTTTTTCCCGTAACGCTCGGCGTACTGTTCGGGGGGAGAAGCGGGGTGGGGTGGGGGGGGGGGGGGGGGGGGGGGGGGGGTGTCATGTTGCTGCAGTCTGACCGCTAGATGTCGCTAAAAGTTACACACTGTAGCTTTAATAATACTATCAATGTGTCTGAGATCACTTACAGCATGTAATCTAAAGATTACGCACTGAATGGAGGCCATAATAAGAGCTCAAGAAGGTACATGGCTAACAGACAAAAGATAACTCGTAGTAAAAGGATATTTTGGTCTTATTCTAGTAAAACTGTAATGATTAAATCAGAAAACAAATAAAAGTTAATGATGCATATGAGTTTAAATCCTTATTAAATTAAAGTATCTTATAATTTTACAACACTCCAGACATATTAGCATCTGGCTTAAAAAATGCTAGCAGGCTATAGTCAGTTTCTAACCAATAAGCTATTTCAGTTTAGGTTTGACCAGAGTAAAACACAATGAAAGACAATATGCAAATGGTTTAGATGAAAATAAATTTCGCCTTTAGTTTTGGACTCCGTGCCTCTTTTTTTGCATTGCTTTGATGAGCAAGGATGATTTCCAAAGGTCAGGAAATGTTTAAGTATGTCAGAGGTAGCATGGTTTAGGGGTGGAAGAGGTTGTTTGTCTTTCTCGCAGTCTTTTGCAGTTCTTCTTGACCACGGGTACACGGAGAATTGCTGACTTTACAGAGTTCTATGCTGGGGACACATTGGACAACTTTCACATTCTTCACAGATTTTGAAAAGACACAATGTTTATAGTACCAGGTTTTTCTGGGATGCTTTGCTTGCTAAGCATCTAAAAACTAGAGCATTTACCAGAGCAACTACAAACAACTGAAGGCATCAAATCATCAGGAATGACAGTAAACGTTTAGGGAGAAAAAACCTAACAGTAGATGACAGTAATAAAAATATTCTGAGAATTTTGAAATGCTATTACGCTTCCACTTCTCTTTAAAATAACAGAGGCTACATTTGTAATACTGCGAGTCTACAGAATGGCGTCTACAGAATGCGTCTACAAAAATAAAGCAAACCTAATTTAAAATCCTTACATAGGGCACAAGCTTAAGGCATGTCACTTTAAATTAATAGATTTTTTTTCTCCATAATTTTCCCCTAAATTGGATAGCTGAAGTCTTGGCAAAGAAACCTAGACTCCCCTCTTCTAACACTTCTCCTCAAACTCCTGTGGGAGTAGCCCTAGGTAATACAAGGGTAGCCGACAGACATTGTTCGCTTGGCCTTCTATCAATGGAACATGCCAGGGGCACCTTCCAAGGGAGGGGTCCTGGCTGGAGGCATCGAAAACAGATACCCAAGCCAGCTTATTGTAGCCTAGACCTCTCGATTTGAAGGAGCAGCAACTTTGCTCAGTAATCCTCTTCAGTGGCCAAGCTCCTCACGCTATCTCCAAACACCAATTCACATTGCATTCAACTCAGCTCGGCTTAAGTCCAAACTCTGCAGAAAATGGGCACCTATTATGATCAGGAATGCAGTCCAAAGTCAGTATCCAAATATCCAAACTGTGCCCACATGAAGATGTAATACCCAAAATCTTCATTTTAAAAGGTTCACTAAAGACAGATTACATTTTCTTGGACTTGCAGATAAATATATGCATATATTTAAAAATAAATACTTTTTAAATTAATCTTTAACAGTTAAACATAATATAGACATTAAATACATTTAGGCTATCAGCTAATAAAGAAGGATCAAGTCTGTTTTTTGTTCCTAAAAACATGACAATAATAATACCTGTATATAGTTTCATGAATAGTACATATATATATATATATATATATATATATATATATATATATATATATATATATATATATTTGACTTCATTTTATATTTTGTACATACATTTTTTAAATCCAAAATCCTTCATATTGTTGTATTTTAAAATCTATGATCTGTATTCAACTGTAGTTCAGCTGTTGATTATTCTTTTCGGCTTTTAAAAATGTATAGTGCATGACAGTTAAAATTAGTTAATACATAAACATAGGCATCGCGTTTGTCTGGTGAGATCAACAGATATCCGTAAAAAGCTGACTGTACAGAGAACAAACTGCTGATAAGAGACAAAACCCTTAAAGACTGTTCACGGGGGGGGGGGGATTAGTTCAACAGTGGCTAAGTACAAAGTTATGACAGACTTTGTTAAGTTGAAATATTCGATTTATGATTTCATGGAAAAGAGATTACATAAAATATTGATTATAGAAAAAAATGGTCTAGCTCTTGTATTTTTTATGTAAGAACTCTTTATGTGCAGCTGCATTGTTGAGCTTAAACTGTAACTGTAAGAAATAAAGATTACTCTGAATAAGAATTCCTACTTTATATGTAATCCACTTAGTACTCACAATAAATACATTCATAGGGGAATTTCCCTTTTATATCCTTACTGATGATTACTGATGATCATTAGAACTTTGAGCATTCAGAAATAGAATCATATGATAGAACTTAATTGCAACAAAATGAAATCACAAACAATATCACATCACCAATGTACTTTTAATTCAAAGCATAGTGACAAAAGCATACAGATAGTACCTGCATACAGAAAGATGGACAATATTTAAATACTGCACCTTATAGCCAGAGTCCATACATTGTCTTCTGTTTGAAGGAATTTACTAGCAGTTTTCAAGAATAAGTATCTTCTCTGCCTTCTGTAGAATCCCCACTCAATATGCTTTAAAGACATTTTTGTTCATCACTTTCATGCATTTCACACTTGTTCTATTAACTCCAATGTTGTTTCTCAAAGGGTCATATTCCCTCTATTTGTGCAAGTTCATTTGTCGTTTGACCTCTTCATGACTCAGAAAGAGTTAAAAGTGATGCATGCCATCCTTGACCTTAAATAGACACCAGAGTGACAGCAGCATTACTGACAGACTCTTGCCCTGACATCCTTGAAGAGTAGTTAGCAACCATTTTCTGCCCACAGCTTCTCTAAAATGTTCACAGGGTGAAGCGGATTTTATCAATAGCTCTTGACACCTTCTAGTCCTCACTGCTAGTACTGCCTCTCTGTGAAAGGAGCCAAATGTCTTGTATAAAACTTGGAAAACTCTTCATATGGCGAAAACAAGTGTCTGGATTTTGCAAACATGTTAACGTTGCTGCATAAATCTTTGCCTAATTTTTGATTTAGTCATGCAAACAATTATAAGAACACCCTTGTTTTTTTCAGTTTCTTTTGTGAAGATATATTATCTGAAGAATACACTTGACACAAGGGTTATGTCATGTTGCTTTAAAATCCTCCGGAGTGTGCCTGCTGGGTTAGTCTGTTGGCCAGAGTGTTCTGTCATGTTTGGGTTCTGATTCTAGCCCAAATGCAGAACACACTCTGAGACTGGGGAAAAAGTTCAAAGGTTTATTGAAACACACAGGTTTACACACAGAACTGATTCTGGGGAAGATCTGGTCCAGGACTGGTCACGACTGATTTTCACTGCAGAGGGGGACAGAATGGTTAGCTGAAGTCCAGGTAATCTTGCTGGTTGAGTGAGCGCAGGTGTGTACCTGTTCAGAGGTTTGAGCAGAGCGGCAGAGGGGGAAACCTGGAGGGTCCAGAGGCTGACGGCAGGCTGAGGGCTGACAGGTTTGATTCTCCAGGGACCTTCCGTGATCAGACAGACTGGTTTCAGACAGAGGAACTCTTCCCGAGTTTCTGATCTCCAGGGTTCTTCAATAATCAGACAGATTGGTTTTAGACAGAGAAACTCTTCCAGAGTTTCAGATTTCAGACAGGTTCTTCCTGGAAGCAGAGAGGACAAAAACAGGTTAGGTTCAGGTTATCAGGAAGTCTAGATTCAGGCAGGCAGATTGGCTCAGGCTTGCTAACCATGACTGGCAAAACACTCTGGCACTGGAGTGTTGTCCACAGCCCCCTTAAGTACTGGTCTCCTGATGAGCAGATGAGGAGCAGCTGGTGAAGTCAGCTCCAGCTTCAGGAGATCCACTACGCCCTCTGGTGGAGGAAGGTAGACAGCACCCCAGATCCCAACAGAAGTACAAACCATCAGGAAGGGATCCTCGGCGCCCTCTGGTGGGCAAGCCTCTGGATCCCAACAGGTTAAGTATACTGTATGTTGGTAATGGTTAGGGTAAGGGTCTTGGTTAAGCTATATGAAAAGAATGTAATTCAATGAAATTTCCCATAAATCATTAAAACCAAGCTGTGTGTTTGGCCATGTTTTTTTCTTTTTTTTTTTGCCTGGTGAGGACAATTCCCAATAATATGTTACATTTTATGGACTTATTACTTTGTACCAACAACTGGTCCCCATGAGGAAAGGTTCTCTTCTTGGGTTGGGGGTTAGATTTAGGACTAAGGTGTGAATTGAGTTTAGGTTAGGTTTAGGTATGTGTTGGTAATGGTTACGTTTTGGGTGAGGGTCAAGGTTAAGCCATAGAAATGAGTGGGAAATGAATGGAAGTCAAAGAAAGTCCCTCAAGGACAGTGTGATACATTGTGTAAATGTGTGTATGTATATGTATTGTAGCAAGGGAAAAAGTGGATCTAACTACCAAGGCCCGAGTAGGGAGAGGGGCCCATGAACAACCTCATTTAGGTGCATTTATCACTGCACCTGCAGTATCAGGCTGGATTTGAGCAAATAAAAAGAAGGTCCTGCTGTAGAATCACAACTTCCAATAAAGGTTCTGACCATAAAATTTTATCTCAAGTCTATTTAAACTTGTCACACATGCAAAGTCCTATATTCGACTGCAGCAGGTGTGAAAAGCTGAAAGTGCAAAAAATGTATTTAATTAATAAGAATTAAAAAGACTATTCCAGGGTGGGAAAAAAAATCAATGTGACTTTAAATAAATTCATCAACATAATTAAATTATTTTTATCCTATTTTTTTTATTAAAATTATTTATAACTTTTAATTAAATACTTTATGCCCATATGGTGTCTTGCAAATCAAAGTCATTCCTACTAGATGCACATTTTTAGGCACAATTAAATCAACATTCTACTAAAAGAACAGATAAAATCAGAGTAAATAGCATTAAAGAGAATTAAATATTTATTACAGTTCAGTGTAATTGATAATCTTAGTTTTTATGGGAATGTGGATATTTCATCGGCATTGCTATCAGTAGAGGTTGAAAAAAGTCCACTCATAGGGTAAAAGTATCACTGTAGAGATCAAACTTTGTTTATGGTGGATGTCAGTTTCTTTTCCTGTGTTTAGTGTAGATTTAGACCTGCATTACAAGCATACATGCCCTAAAGTTATCACATCATAGCCTTGTCATACTGTGGCTACCCACCATTGTCCAGCTGATATCATGTTGACTCAGTAAGGCCCTAATACGAGACCTTATCCAAAAACAGAGACATATGCGTCATTAAATAGCAGTAGACTGTATGTTTACACAGAGATACACTGAGCAAACATGTAGTGATAGTACAGAGCCCTCAAGCTTGCTGTAGTCATAATTGGTGTGGTGTCTTACATGATACTGTATGACAGCACAGCCAAGCCTCTGTTTGAAGATCTGAGGATTAGCAAACCAAACTACAAGTAAAAAAATAGCACCCACTTACACCAAGATTTGAGAAGTGGCTTAAAAGATGTGTCTGTACTTGAATTGTAGTTTTACTTGAATTGAACAAAATAGTTAGAAAATTATTTATTTTAGAGATAAAGATTTTTTTTTCTAGAGCAAATAAAAAAAAAAAACATGAAACCTAAGTTAATCTACCTACTGCCCAAGCTTGCTAAATATGAATGATATTTTGTATTATCTCTGAAGCAGTGGGAGTCAACCAGTGGAGTTGTTTTCTTCAAACCTTGGTGGTGGTTATAGCTCAGAGGCAGGGAATGTGGCACACTCTGTCCAGAGGAAAAGAGGGCAGGCACTGGCTTTGTGTTTTCTAGTTGTGGCCAAGCTTTTGGCCTGTTTGCAGCAGGGACTAGAATGCAGTGCTTGAAACAGCAGAAATGGGGCAATTAGGGGCTAATACTCATGGTTTGCAGCTAAAAGAGGAAAGAGCAGAATGGCTTTTCCAAGGCTCTAACGAGCATGGAGTCATGCAGCATTTCTTGCTCTTTTCTAATTTATAGTTCAGCAGCTAGATGAGACCTGAGCTCTACTCCGCTTTTTTCAAAAAAATTCGAACTTGGAAAACAAAGTCCAGTGGTTTGTTTTTCAACTTTTTCAACTTTTTTGGAATGACTACGACCTGGATGACTGAGAATCTTCACCAGCATATCTACTTCGCTTGGTTCTGCAACAGAGGATTGAGCAGGCAGTCTGGTTGCTTTGCTGGGACAAAGCAATTCCTATACTATAATCCAGTTGACTTTCACAAAACTTTCTCAAATTATTTTTATCAATACAAGTGAACCGAATAGCAATGTGGAGCACTCATCAGACTATTAGTGCGGTGGTTCCAAGCTTACAAGCTTCTTCTACAAAGGAATGAAGGGGTGGCCTACCAGCCTGGCCAGACAGACTGATACAAATTATACACAGCCAAACAGTCTGGTAGAGCTTTTTACCAAGGTGGGACTATAGGATCACCGTCATCTGGTTACTTTAATCACTAAGTATAATCAAGATGTAAAAAGGGGAGTTGCGGCCTAGTGGTTAGGGCATAGAGCTTGCAATCCTGAGCTTCTGAGTTCGAACCCTACTCCCACAGACTGCCAGTGATTCACAGTGCAACGAGGTGACCAGCAGTCTTCCCATCACAAACCTTAAGGGAGGTGCTTCCTCTTCCTTAGCAGGTTAAGAAAGATGGTAGTTGTTTTTGTTCAGATATAACCTCAGCAAAATCAAAGCTGCAAGGCATGCAGTAAGTTGTAGTTACAGTTTGTTTTATGGTGACCAGGCATAGTAAACTTTAAAAAGGCTGGGAGCAATCTACTTTTTCATGCAAACATGCAAAATGAGCTCTGGAAGAATATTTACAGCATACATTTATTGGTGGTGTTTTAAGGAAGGTGGGCGATGGGGAGGGTAGTGTAATGTACTATCTGTTTTATTTACCATTTGATAAACACTGTTCTGATAAAAAAAACTCATAACTATAGAAGAAGTGTCTTTAGTTTAAGCTGCTGGAGCTTAAACTAGTTGTGGGTTTAAAACCGATAAAAGACTGACCAGACAGACAAATACAGTTGGCAATTATTAGAAAAATTTATTTTTAATCAAAAGATTTTTCCTCATCAGACAAAAATGATGAGACCATTATCAGTTACAACAGTTGCAAACAGAGCTAAAAGTGTCAATAACAAAAAACACTCATGCAGCTCCGCATCACAACATTTATCAGGTTTATCCAATGTATCTTGTAGTCTTAAATAGAAGTGGAAGTATGTCAGGGGGATTTATTTTTATTTAAGCAGCTGTCATTTTTGTCAGCATGAAACAAAAAAGTAAAATAATACTAGGACTTAAATATTGTGTTTTCCATGGCAAGGTTTAACTCTTACTATCTCTGAACACTTAATTTCATTGTGCCTTTTTATATTTGCATTGAGTAGTAAAGCAGAAATGTTACATATTTTACCGGTGTGATGACAAAGAATTAAGTTAAAAGATGTTAAATCATCTTAATCTAGGTATATTTTTACATGTTTTGGAGATCTAGAAAGTTGTCTATTTCTATGAGAACATGTTTTTTGATTCCTCACAAATTTTTCAATTTCAGAATGTAGGTATATTGCATAAATCATCGTAATTTTGACCTAATGTTCAGGAGGTTCTACTAATTTTTCGTGAGGTTCTTTTTTCCCATGGTCTTACATAAGACTTTCGTCAAGGATTAGGTGGTAAATCATCGTAGGTGAATTATTGATATAAACAATGGTATTGAGCAGTGGCAGTATGTTATATTTCAAAATGATTCTAGTATGAATGTCACAACTTTTCTGATTGGGATTTTACACATATTCATTGTATTTTTGCATATTATCTTTAAAGCCTCTCCCTTGTCTGTGAAAGGTGCTATATCAATAAACTATTACTTAAAATACAGAAGTCAAGCCTAAATGCCTCTCCCTTATAGGCTTTTGCACCACTTCAAGTGTGCTGTCTTTTTTTTTGGTACTTATATACAATTTGTTGTGACTAGTGAGAAGCCATTCAAGCTCCCTATGATAGAAAGTATGCAGCCTCATTTTACAACCTTTTTCCTCAGAACTTATGGCAAACGCTGACACACACATCCACTGTAGCTAAAAAGTCTTTACCAGTTAAACCATTTGGGACTTAGACCTTGACTTCATCTTGGGAAGATTAGACATTTTATTCAAGTGTGCTGGACACAGCTAACATGTAGAATACCAGTCCTCAAGGACTGTTTCAAAACAGTTTGGTCAGCAAGGTAACACAAAGTTTTAATCTGAAAGGAAAGTCTCAATGCTGTTGAAAATGTGCAAATCTCTGATGCCGATTCTATCAACCATGCTGGCTAATATTAGCACTGGCTATATAAATATATAAGAAGTGGTCATGTGACCCTTATAATACAACTCTGTTATATTTACTGTTTATGCAGCAAGACTGCAGAAAGGGAAGAGAGAGTCTGTAATGCATGTGGTGGGTTTCCCTCCCACACTGCAGTCCTGAAAAGATTCTGATTTATATTTGGAGCTGTTGCAAGATTGCTGGCATTATCAAGACGTGACCTGATTTGATTTATATCTCATTAATCTCCCTCTCTCTTCAGCGCTCTCTCCACCATACTTGCTAACCTTCCTCTGTCTCAACTGTCTCATGCTTCACAATATCCTATCTTCTTTTTTTCCTGCTTTGCTCTGTATAGAGATAGACAAAGGATCTGTCACTCAATTTTGGTTTAAAACTTCATAATCCCTTAGCATTCAAGCACTGATTTAGGAAATGTCATACTCAAGTGTGCCCTATCTCATTTACCCATGGAACAATGGAAAAAAGATACACATATACACTCAGACAAAGGCACTCAGAATGATGCACCCACCAAGAAATACATTTAGGCTAAATAGCTCTGTTCCTTAGAAAGACATCATACCATATTCCCAGGATTCCATAATCTATAAATCAATCAATCAAATATTGATTTTGCATTCGGATGAGAAACTGAAATAGGCTACACCAGTCAGATTAAATCGCCACCTGATACAGTCTTGTATCTGACTTGTTTGGGATTAATATGCTGATTTAACACCTTTATTTCAGTTCAAATAAAAGTATTCCCTTGAGGATAAGCATAGATTTTTCACTCCTGTACACTTTTAAACAAATACACAGAGGATTCTTTACAGTTCACATCAAACTAAGACTGTTTCAATCAGATTTGTAGGTCTGTTGAAGTGAATAGATTCACTTTCAATTTTAATTTAGTTACATTAAATGCTTTTAAGCTTGTTGCGATATAAAATATTTGTGTCTGCCAATAATTCTCACTGTAGGTTGAAAGTTTGCATGGATTGCCTGATGATTTCAACTGACATTCATATTTATACATCCTGGGTCTTTGTTACGCATTGTGCTGCAGCATTTTTGTGCACACAAACAATTTATACATGAGGACCCAGAAGCAATTATTTTTATATTTATGATTCTAAAAAGTACTTACAGTAAACTCTTTTGAGTGAGATTAATTAAGTTATACTTCACCAATCTAGACATTCTGTAAAAATGTTGTTTAAAAAAATATATATAGATTTTGATGAAAATTTTATAGCTATGGCCTTTAATTGTATACCTCCTTGAGTTATAACTCGTTCAGCTTTTAGACTTCCTAGCCACAATCTACGCCTTGGAAAACAGAATACCTTAACAACTTACTATTACATATGACTGCTTGAGATAGGCTAACACACAAACCCTCCAGCTAAAAAAATAGCTAATAGAATAATGCAAGCTTGGCAGATATTATATGTAATTAAATATACATGTTTCTAATCAATGTGTCTCTACCCTAGTTGTTCTGTTACTAATTAACCTTAAGTTGTCCAATGACATAGAGGATGGAGTGAAGAAACAACAAGAAAAAAAAATACTAAGCTGGTTTGCTGATAAAACTCCAGCACACTATGTTTTAGGCTTTCCCTACTGATGATGGTCAGAGGGCTCGGTGGCGCCAGTGTACGGCAACCTCAGTTCTGTCAGTAAGCCCCAAGGCAGCTGTGGCTGCAATGTGGCTTGCCACCATCAGTGTGTGAGTGTTTGCAGGAATCTGTGAATGACTGAATTATTGTAAAGCGCTTTGTTCAAGTCTACTGACTTAAGAAACAGGCTATATATTGTAAATACAGGCCATTTACACTACCATTTAATGTAGTTATTGGTATTTCTAATTTCCACATTTATAAGTCCCCCTTTGTTGCTGTGGTAGCTAACTGCTTATACACGGGCTTATGTCTCGTGCTGATAGCTCACCCAATAGTTCTGTTGAATATCCTATTTAATATCTTCTTGGTGTAATCTTTATCCCAATGCAATTTATTTTGCAACAATACACAAGTGATTAAAAGAGGCTGTGTTTTTTTTCAAAAGCACTTTATTTTCACCAGCAAGCTAATTCTTCCACACATTTCTGGTTATATAAGGTCAGCTTTTATTTGCATTAGCTATAAAATGGGTTAATTCTTATTAATTTCACACAAAAGGACAATAAATAGGAAAAGATATTAAAAAAAAGCCTGCAGAATGCCTGTAAATAATAGAAAAATACATAGGACATAGACATTTTCTAAAGTAAAGGAAATTAGAGACAAAAAATAAACATAAAATAAACATAAAAGATATAAGAAAAGAGAGGAAAGGCTAATTAAGTAGCAATTAAGCAGCAATTAAGCAGCAGGCAACATGCTTTAAAAATAGGTGATGAACAGTTATCATGCTTGAAAACATTATTATTATGTAATACAAGACCTCATATCATAACCCCATAAATACCTTATTCATCCATTCGTGCTTGCTTAAATTCTCTGATCTAGAAGAGTTTCAAAGCTCACAACTAATATGGTCAGCTAGAAATAATCAGTAACAAGACAGCGAAGAAAAGCATTTGTTGTGAGAGATGGATGGTATAATTACAGAGAAAATAGATATTTGTTAACTCCAGATATTTATGTCATGCATATTTCAGTTTCTTATTTTTTAAACCCTTGCACCAAATTGATCTGATTTCTTTTTGATCTGGGTCGATCTTAAGCTCTTTCTGGCAGACAAAGATACACAGAGCAGTTCATAATCTTTTTTTTAAAAAAAATTAAAGACGCATTATTTTTCTAATCTCATCCTGTTATCTGTTTTTTAACCTATTTAATTTCTGCAGTATGTGAATCCATGTCTGCTGCTTTCACTGTCTTTATTCTGACATTTTGTTTTACTTTGTAAATCAGCTTCAATTTTTTTGTTGGTCTTATTTGGATTTTGCTGATTTACAGCTTTCCTTCCTTATGCAGGTTTTATCTATTAGGGCAATGAAGAAAACGCAGACAGAGAAACAGGGGTTGGGCTGAGTTTAGTTGCTCAAATATAAAAAAAGAAGTTATTTTAAATTTTTTTAGCAACTAAATTTCTGCTTTAAACTAAAGCTGTCAATAAGTGATTCTACTGACCTATCTACATATTGATATATATTTTTAAACTTGTATACTCTACGAACCTAGGGGTTAAAGCCCAAGCCAACTGCAAGTTAACTACCAATATTAACTATATTCTCTTATATAATCTAAGGTTTTATTTCCTTCCAAAAAAAAAAAATACTATCATGGAAATTATTTAAAGTGTGCAATCTTCTCCTTTTGTCTACCTGTTTTAATAAAAAACTTATTTCTGCAAAATGTACGTACTTTTTTGTAGCTGAAGAAATTACAAGAATCTAAGTAATTGTTAGTTTTTAAGTTGAGAGATTTCTGTTATAGATTTAGAAACAAAGGAACATATTCATAAGATAAAGCAATATGTTGGCAAACCAACTTGAAAGTCAGCTGTCATTTTATTACCAAGTGTCTGGTATAGTTTACGGGAAAATCTGTGAAAAATACAAACTGGGGACCCCAAAGGTCAAAATGGGAGCCACCTCCCAAGGCGATAGAGAAGGAGATCTACATCATGTGGGGCTTACAGGTACAAACAGACAAAATGGCCAACCAACGTTGTTATGATTGATAAGCAACAAAGGACAGTTGTTGTGATGATGTGGCCATCCAAAATGATGGAAACATCAGGAAAAAAAGAAGCTGAGGTATTTGAGAAATACCAAGGGCTTTATGCAAGCAGCAACAATTATTGCTGTACATACTATTACTGTTCCCAAGAGCCAAATATTTAGTCAGGCATAAAATGCTGCTCAAATATCAGGAAACAAAACAGTGTTCATGTTTACCTGTATAAGTTAAAGGGAAGCGGCAGTGTTTTTAACCAGCTGAAACTGATTAATTGTATACAGGTGACGCCTAATATTAAGACCGTTACAATAATCTAATCTAGTCATAATGAAAAGTATGAATTCAAATAAATAAAAAGAACAAGCTGCTCCCTGGCGCAGTGAGTAGCACTGCTGCCTTGCAGCAAGAAGGGGTCCTTCTGCATGGAGTTTGCATGTTCTCCCTGAGCATGCGTGGGTTCTCTTCGGGTACTCTGGCTTCCTCCCAGAGTCCAAAAACATGACTGTTAGGTTAACTGGCTTCTCAGGATTCTCCTTAGGTGTGAGTGTGTGAATGAATGGTTGTACATCATTGTTTGTCTCTGTGTTGCCCTGCGATTGTATGGCGACCTGTCCAGGGTGTACCACGCCTCTTGCCCATTGACTGCTGGAGATAGGCACCAGCACCCCTCGCGACCCGAATTGGGAAAAGTGTGTCAGATAATGGATGGAGAAAAAAAAAAACGATGGGATGAAAGAAATTATTTGTTGCTTTGCCTCAGATAAAATCTGGTCTTGATTAAAGATTTTAATGTAGATCAAGTTTTAAATGATTGTCCACAACCAGGGTGTTGGCTGTCCAAGTCAGCATGGGCTTAGCATGGGCTTTTAAAACAGCGCTGGGCTTAAATAACACCTCAGTCATGTTTGTTGAAATGCAAAAAAAAAAAAAAATATATATATATATATATATATATATATATATATATGACATCCATTCTTTTATTTCATCAATACATTCCAAAAAAACCTTTGAGAAAAAAGGTTATTTTTAAGAAGAAAAAAACTTCTTATGGTTTTAGTCACATAAGTTTTACATCAGCTTCAAAATGAAAGGCAATACCATATTTATGGAGGACTGAATCAAGAGGACGTTCATAGAAGGAGAAGAAGGCCAAGTATTGAATATTGGGGAACCCCACATGTAAGAAACACCATTGAGTATTCAGGAAAAAACAAAAACTCTGATTTTAATAGGACTTGAACCAATCAAGAGTAACACATAAATTCCCACTAAGTTCTCTGGGGAGTTGTTTTCATAATCCATCATCAAAGGCAGCAGTTAGATCCAACACCATTAAAATAACACCTTAACCAGAATCAGTGGCTAAGAGAATATCATGAGAAATCCTTAACAGAGCTGACTGAAATGGTTCAAGAAGGTTTGAGAAGGGTCAAGTGAAGGATGGCTGATGAGGTCTCTAATGCTTTATGTTTTTAGAAATAAAAAAGCTCAAATATTCTCATACAGACCATTTAAGTTTGCCAGACCAGCTGATTGAATATTAAGAAAAGATTCAAGTGTTTTATTCCAATTAGAGACTATAATATCTGAATAATCTTTTTCTTCCACAGTTTTTACAATTATTTGATAAGCAACATCTGAAAGCACACCTGTGTGTAGGCCAACATTTATGCAGGGCTCAGATCTTCATTTAAATCTCTTAAGATAAGATAAGAATGCCTCAATATATAAATTAATGCCATTAGAGTCACTAGGAAAGATCATTGAGGAAAAGGCATCTGGGAACTGAGTGGCAGAGGAGTTAATAACCTAAAAGCGGCATGACACTGAATTATATTTAAGTGACATATAAAAAACAATGGTCCAATGGTCTGAAAATACAGAGCCTCGGAGTCAGGTTAGAGACATTAAGACCAAAAAGTGTAATAACATCCAAAGTTCAAACTAGTTCACCTCGAGGTTGGAAGAGGAAAAAATAGATGTAACACATTTACAGAGAATAGTTCTCTCTGTAAACAGCAGCTAAACCTCTGCTATGAAAAGAAAAAGAAAATCCAGTCCAAGACAAGCGCAAAATTCCTTAAGAATATATGCTGAGGATCTAGGGTATATCCGAGCAACTTTAAAGGCGTCAAAGAATGCAAAACCGAGTTTACATTGTGATAGATGAATAATGATAGTTCAGTCGGTGAAATGGACATACAAAGAAGTTCAAACCCCATTGACTCCTCCTTTCTCTGCAAATCTCACAACTCTAAACTTCCACCATAAAACGGGCAAATTCAAACGAAGCACTGAATTGTAAATTCGGGGATGTTACCTTATTTAGTTCTAGCCTGTACTATAGTCACGCCCCAAAATTGACATATAAGCCAGTCCACTGGTCCGCTGGCCCAAGGGAGGGGGGGTTATGAACTGTTGACTGCTGGGCCACTGACTGGACCGGACCTCAGCAGAGAGCCATGAGCTGCCCGTTCTCAGCCAGAGGAGGGGGGCTGGGGGCCGGTAATAGACATCCCAAGTCTCCCGGAAGTTTCAGGAGTCTCCTTAATTTAGATAGTTGTTCACGGATGTCCTTGAGTCGGATAAATTATCCTGGATTTCACACAATGCGAGGTGGTGTTTTTTTTTATGCGAGTGAGAGCGTGCAGACAATACAATAATTAATTCACCATGTGTGGATTAGAACTACTTTGATTGCGCAGACAACAACAGAGAGCGGGGTGTGGGGAGGAGGTTGCTTGTGAAACCTGTGCATATCTGTCCAAAGCGGTCCTCTGTTCAACAAGCATTCCAGGTGACTGGTTGTCAGAGAGTGCGATGATTGGATTAGTCAAAAAAATAAGCCAATAAATTTCCGTTTACTCTCTGAAAGTAGCCTAGACACCACTCAAAGTTGTGCATCCTCTGAAATAGGTTGAATCCTCCAGTAAAAAACAAAAATATAACACTCATTTTACAGCAGAACATACTAAAGTAGTATGTCCACATCTAGTGAAGGTGAAGAATGATGAAGTGTGTAGTCGACCAAAATCCCAGACATTTTGAAATACCCCCCAGACATTTTTTTAGGTATTACAAGTAGGACATATCCGGGAAAAGGAGGATGTCTGGTCACCCTACCATATCAACAATTTAGATGTTTCAGTCAGTGAGTACATGTTGCTATGATGAGTCTTTGCTCAGCAGCTTTGCTCGTTGAAAACAAACAAAGCGCACAGCTCATCTAGATATTCATGAGCATACAAGTTTCATTCTAGGGCTTTTAACCAGGCTTGCATTAGGGCTCATAGAACAGCAAATATGCCATTTTCAGCCCAACCAATGTTACACACCCTATTCAGAGACCTTAAGGACCATCACAAAATACCCTATATAACCATTGTATGACCCCTTTAACAATACCAGCAGATGGTGTCTTATCTTTGCAAGTAGCAAGGTCTAGCCGTCGCGAATTAGAAGGATTTGCTCCACACCGGCAGGATGGAGAGAAGAGAGACAACAGGCCGGTTTCCCCTCATCCAAACCAAAGGGGAGCAGATTGGGTCCAAAGAGGGCTATGAAATGCAACCATATGTCGTCATAAATGCTCCAGGTAGACCTATGGGACGACAAAACAAAACATCTGCTGCTTTTCCCACACTATCTGCACACCTGTGGAGCTGGGGCATGGCATAAGTAGGCCCCTAAATCATGTAAAAACTGAAGGACAAAAGTTTCCTGGCTTTTTTGCCTAATTGGGCCAAAATTAAATAACTGTGTCAGAGATTAACAAGTCTAATATACACTGGCTGAGAGTTGGCACTTTACACAGCTGTAAATATGTATAAAAATACAAACATAGTTTGGCCAACATGCCAGATTCATCTACTAACTTTCTATAAGCTGGCCCTTTCAGCTAGTTTGCTTAAGAAGGCTGGAAACACCAGAGCAGAATAAGCACTGATTCGAGTGCAGTAGAGCTGGTATGGTGAATAAGCAAACAGAGCAACAGAGGAACAATGACTAGGGTAATCCAGACGTTTGACTGAATGCGTACATGCCGCGAAGCATCTGTGCCCTGCATCTCGGTTTTCTGCTACCGCTGTAGTCAGTCAGAGGGGTTCCACTTGGCGTGTCGTGGAGCGTCCCAGAAGCATCAACCATTGAACACTTCTCTAAAATCAGCTTGATGCAGATTGTATCACCAAAAAAGCACTTTACTGTTCTATTTAAAGCCTACATGTATACTAATGTCATGTAGTAAGGGTATTCTAGCGTGGTCAGTGCCCAACCGCTCTGAGGCGCTCCACCCTCAAACATTCCTAGTGAAATAGGGTGCTTGGCAGAAAGTGAGGGGGGTATGGTCTAAAGGATGCATTGCAGCGCTTGTCTGTTCAGTGGCGCCTTGGAGTCAAAGTAAGAATAATGTACTCTATTTTCTTTAACTGTATAATTTTTTACTTGTTTAATGTTGCAGCAATGCTCCCCCTAGGGGTTGGGCCCAAAAGGAAACATCTATGCCAAGAGGTGGCTCTGCCAAAGCCTTGGAAATGATTTTAACCATTTTTGCACTGACCTTACTTAGTCACTTTTTTTTTATTGTTTTTAAGTGAATCTCATTAAATTAGGGTACAGCATATTGCTTTTGGTAAATTCTTAATCTATATAATCTGTACTACTTCTTTCTCAATGGGTTCTTAATTCTGCATGATTAATAGTAATCAAACCTGGTTAAGGCTTTTGATGTTAACCACAGCCTTCCAGAAATATAATAAGTAAGACTTGATTCAAGATTTCAAAGGTAAATTAGAGTTATTTTGGACATTATTCTTATTTTATTAATTAAAGAACACGATTAAAATTAAAATAAAGCCTATATTTTAATTTACCAATCTTGGGGAAGATAAAGTGTTTGAATTAAAACATTTTATGTGAAAAAATTGCAAATAGACACAATCTAAAAGGGCATGACAATATAATTTACAAAAGGACATTTGTTATATTTAGGAAAGTGTGGGTCTTAAAACAAACATTTCTAAGCATCTATGTTGCTGAAGCTGTCGATGGTATTTTTTTCCGTCTTTGTTTCCTTATTTTTTTATGCTTTTTGCTAGTCTTTTACCTTTTCCTGCAGATAAATAACTTTAAAATGAATTTGTTTATTTTTTTTTCCATTGCAAGAATTTAGTAGCCCATAGATAAAAAACATTTCTTTGTTTGCAAATATATTTGTCATGATCAATCTAAAACAGGCATCCCCAAACTCGGTCCTCATTGCCCCCTGTCCTTCAGGTTTTAGAGGTTTCCTTGCTCCAGCACAGCTGATTTTAATTGAAAGCTGATTAACAGGCTTTTGGTCTGCTGCAATCATTATAACCAGCTGTGCTGAAGCAGAGAAACTTCTAAAACCTGCAGGACAGGGGGCCTTGAGGACCGAGTTTGGGGATGCCTGATCTAAAACATACAAATAAACCTGACCAATCATCTTTGGTATGCAACATATTAAAAAACAATCATATTTATAATTAATTAATGATTTGTCTTTTTTTCATTTCCTTACAGTTGGCCTGAATCCTCCTGAAAAAGAGTGGAAGACCAGTCAGTGAATTATGAATGTTCAACAAGATGACCTCCTCTCAGCAGCAGATGATGCCAGGTCCTAGGTGGAACCGGGCCTTGTCCGACCCTTTATTTGTGCTGCTCTTAGCCCTCCAGTTGCTGGTGGTGGCAGGACTGGTGCGTGCACAAACCTGTCCTTCAGTTTGCTCCTGTAGTAACCAGTTTAGCAAGGTTATTTGCACCCGCAGAAGTTTGCGAGAAGTTCCTGATGGAATCTCTACCAACACACGGTATTTGAACTTGCAAGAAAATCTCATTCAGGTCATTAAGGTGGATAGCTTCAAACATCTAAGACATTTGGAGATTTTGCAGCTGAGCAAAAACCACATACGTAAAATTGAGCTAGGGGCTTTCAATGGACTGGCAAGTCTCAATACCTTGGAGCTTTTTGATAATAGACTTACCACCATTCCAAATGGAGCATTTGAGTACCTGTCCAAACTGAAGGAGCTCTGGCTTAGAAACAACCCAATAGAAAGCATTCCATCCTATGCTTTTAACAGAGTTCCGTCATTACGAAGGTTGGACCTAGGCGAACTCAAACGGCTCTCATACATATCAGAGGGGGCTTTTGAGGGACTGAGCAATCTGCGCTACTTAAATTTGGGAATGTGCAATCTGAAGGAAATTCCCAACCTCACACCCTTGGTGAAGCTTGATGAACTTGAAATGTCTGGAAACCAGCTATCTATTATCCGACCTGGTTCATTTAAAGGGCTTATCCACTTGCAGAAGCTATGGATGATGCATGCTCAGATCCAGACAATAGAAAGGAACTCATTTGATGACCTTCAGTCACTTGTGGAGCTCAACCTTGCCCACAATAATCTTACACTTTTGCCCCATGATCTCTTCACTCCTTTACATCACTTGGAGAGGGTGCACTTGCATCACAACCCATGGAATTGCAACTGTGATATCCTTTGGCTAAGTTGGTGGCTTAAGGAGATGGTACCAGCAAACACCAGCTGCTGTGCTCGCTGCAGCTCACCCACTCAGTATAAGGGTCGATACATTGGTGAGCTGGACCAGAATTACTTTCACTGTTATGCTCCCGTTATCGTGGAGCCCCCCGCAGACTTAAATGTAACAGAGGGAAGTGCTGCAGAGTTGAAATGTAGAGCCAGCTCATTGACCTCTGTGAGCTGGATTACACCCAATGGTTCAATAATGACACATGGTGCATACAAAGTCAGAATCTCTGTGCTAAATGATGGCACACTGAATTTTACTAATGTTACCATGCAGGACACAGGGACATACACATGTATGGTTAGTAATTCTGCAGGTAACACAACAGCCTCAGCAACACTTAATGTGTCCTCTACAGAGAACAGCAGCTTTAGCTACTTCACCACAGTGACAGTAGAGACAATAGAAACACCTCATAATGAAGGCTTCACCACCACTGTTCAACAGAAAGTGGGCCCCACACCCTCTGCAGGTATATGGGAAACTCATTCACCCACCTCAACAACCACAAAAGTTCGAACCCCACTCTCCACACGTGCAACGGGAAAGCCCTACACAACTCCTGTGACAGAAGGCTCGCTCAACGGTTTGGATGAGGTTATGAAGACAACAAAAATCATTATTGGCTGCTTTGTTGCAATCACTCTTATGGCAGCAGTCATGCTGATCATCTTCTACAAGATGCGCAAGCAGCATCACCAGCAGAATCATCATGCACCCACACGCACTATTGAGATCATCAATGTGGATGAGGACTGCGTCACAGGGGGCCCAGGAATCGAGGGTCACCTTACTCTGCCGTCTCTGGAGCATGAGCAACTTAACCACTACAATACCTATAAGATTGCTTACAACCATGCTTCTACTATGAATTCCATACACAGCTCAGCACATGAACCTTTGTTAATCCGGGCCACCTCAAAAGACAATGTACAAGAGACCCAAATCTAACACTTTTTGACAGACTTGTAAAACTGTTGGTATTACACAGTGGCAGTACTGACAGGACACTACTTGCAACTGGTTTAGAGGACTAAACACGGAGGAACACACTAATGTTTAGCAAATCACTTGGCAGTGATTTTCTTTTATTGACTTTGGGATTTAGAATATGTCTACTGTTTCAAAATGTCTTTACAAAACAGAAATTATTTATTTAAGAAAAAATATTGTGGTTGAATCAAGAAAAAAAAGAATTCTGAAACTTTTCCATCTATTAATATGTTTTTTCTTCCTCCTGTCATGTAAAAAATACTGGTTTACAGATATGGTTTATCTCTGTCAGAAGGCATCTGTTTAGGAAAAACTAACAATCATTGTTTTAAGCTGGTATTTTAGTGATATTACAGAGATGTACGTGAGTAACCCCATTCACCACACCTGAGAAAGATTTAGAACAATTAAGTTTTTTTTTCCATCAGTGGATAAAATGATTCAATCATTTGTGGCCATCTTAGACATGATTATATAAAACCCACCAAAAAGGGAAAGTGAAAGTTATGGAATCTGACCATAATTCAATGGTTAATTAAAACTGTCACATACATTAGGCACTCTCTGCTCTGTAATCAAGAGACCAAACGTTCCGGAAAAAAGAAATTAGATTCTGCTTATGAAAGCTGTTTAAAGGAAGTTCATTACTAATGATTTTATTTTTCTCTTAGATTAAATTTTATTGATCTAAATGTTTTCTGTCCCTAATCTGTAAGCAAAATACAATTATACATCTAATCTCAAACTTGTCTTGACTCAAATCTATGTCTATTTAGAAATATAATATACTATTGACTTCATAAAAAATTACTGTGGTTCTGGGAGTCATATCAGCATTAATAAATACTTCAGACACATTACTGTAATTTAAGAAGATGGGAATAGTGTGAGTGTTTACAATAGACATCCTGGAAAATTCCCCTTGTTTGAAATCTCTCAGATGTATTCTGACCTCACATATATCTTTTAATGCGATGTACTGGTGCATATTAAGGTGACTTCTTTTTTTTATTTGTTTTGAGTCATTTTACTGAGATCTGTTATCTCTTTTGGAGCACTGCTAGGAGAGCTATCAGAACCAGAGCAACAAACTGCAAAAAAAAAAGCCCTTTATATAACTATCTGACCACATTGCCTGTCATTTATGCGCCACATTTTCACATTGAGATGCTTGGTAGCCCTAGCTTACATCCCGCTCCTGCAAGCCAAAAGACTTGGCTCTGTGATGCAAGGCTTATGTGACAAGAAGCTTTACATTTATGCAGAATATGTGGCATCAGGCATCAACCAGATGTTTGAGTTCCACCTGCCTCTTTTCCTTTCCCTTAGTGACAACAGAATTTACATTTTAATTGATGTGCCCATGGGCTTTGTATGGACACAGTTCTGCAGGCACTCAAAGCCAGGAAGCCATTTTAAAGTCCCTGCTGTGAACATGGTGCCAAGCTTCATAAATGCTGTCGTTAGGCAGATGGTCCTATGTTTACTTTTAGCAAGTAAACAGGGTTCTTCTTTTTAAACTACAAGATATATTTGGTTAAAAGCATTGTCACACTTTTGATCACATTAAAGGAGTAGGACATCTAAACATTCAGAAAATATTTCATTGAACCTAAAGTTGGAACACCATTCTAAAGCCTCGGATGTAAAACATTTTGAGCTGTAATGATCTCTATAAATCAGATGAACGAAGTAGCAATTGTTGTGAAGAAATGCAATATTGACTCCTCAAGTCATTTCTACTGTCTTATGTTATTGTACCATGATAATCTATTAATTGTAACATTCATCTTAAAATCTGTATTTTTAAAGGGATTTGGATTTTAAGGTCTTACTTTGTACAAGTTGAACAAAAATATTACATAAGCTCCATCAAATCGTAAACATCTCCTCTGAGGTTTGCTTGACTCAAAAATACAAAAGAAGACCATAAAGATCTAAGAGAATGCTTCTTATGTCCCATATTTACTGAAAATGTTAAATACTTTATAACCAATAAGGCAGAATCTTTCCTTCATCCATTGTCCTGCATTCAGTGACTGATATATGTGACACATCCCGAACAGGTTCCCAGTCTATAAAATGACAGTACAGAGACCATAAGACCATAAGCACTCAAATTTATATCAAATTTAGAGAGACTAAACCTTACAGTCTTGTTTGTTTTTAACTGTTGGAAGAAGCCAGAGAAACTAGGAAGAATCCATGCTTGCATGGGGTGAACGCTTGAACTCCATGCACACACCACCTTCTTTTTGAAAAGCAACAATTCTACCAACTGCACAGTGTGCAGCCTGGGAGTTACAATGGTAATAATTTACACTGAACTAAAGCTAACATCTGAACTAATGGCATAAGAAATAGAATGTTCTCAAAACTTTTATTTATCTTACTATTCTGAAATTACTATACCTGTATTTTGTAATCCTCTCACAGCTCAACATTCATCAAACAGTTTTGAATTATAAAATTGCTCCACTGCTCCCCAAGGGGATAGGTGAAATGCAGAGGTAAATTCAGACCAATTCAGATCAATAAAGTTGAATTATTAATATTATTATTACAATGCTCTGGCTATTTTTCTTACTTGTTGACCCACACTGTGGTACAAATAGTTTTTTTTTAGACTGTATTCAAGTTCTGATTTGTTAAAAACCACAACAGACTAGAAAAACACTCAGAGAGCGCAGACCTTAGCCAAGCAGCTAATTTCGCCTAATGTTCAGGGAGTGTTGGCCTAGTGGTTAGAGCAGGGCGCTTGTGCAATTACCCCACAGCCTACACTCTGGGTCCCTGAGCAAGACCCTTAACCCCACACTGCTCCCCGGGTGCCACACAATTGCAGTCCACTGCTCCCTGAGGGGATGGGTTAAATACAGAGGTAAATTCTCCACTGTGAGATCAATAAAGTTCAATTATTATGATTACTATATCGTGACCTACACCAATAGTTAAAATATGCACGTCTGGATCATGACTTTTGGAGTCCAATGCTGCCAATAGTCACTGCTGAAACCCTCTGGTTTAGACGGGGGGGCTGCTTGTTTCCTCCATAAAATACTATCTCACAATGTTAAAATTCCTTAAAAAAAATCCTGTATTCAGATTATGATCTGGAAAATCAGCAACATTTAATAGATTGTTCCTCGGCTTAAGTCACACCTCTGTTAAAAATTTCATTATAGTCTGTTTATAGCTTTTTAAGTTATCATGTAAACAGAGACAGACAGAGAGACAGACAAACACACGCAAACTCTTATAAAAACATAACCTCCTTGGGAGAGGTAATAAGTTATTGAGAGTCCAGGGCACATTACTTGTGTGGTGATGATTGCTTCATTAATATTACCCCAAAAAATGTTAAACCTAAAGTTCTACAAATTTTTACCAGCTATATCACCCCTTTATGTTTGTAGATTCTGGTACATGTGTATGCCATAGCTGACAAATGTCTCATTAATGTTTTTTTTTTTTTTACTTCTTAGAGGTGGAGTTTAGGAATACAATTATATGTTTGGGACTTTTATATTTATATTTTTTTATATTTTTTTCAGTTGGAGGAGAACTCAGAAAATTTAAATGGTAAACCTGTTGCATCTTAGTCAAGCTGTCTCATGTATGTAAGATTTCTCAATATTTTGGTCAGTATTGCTTTTTTAACAACTTTCTTTCTTTTTGATTATGAGAGGGAATGCTGTTTTAGTGGTAGATTTCTATAAAATGACTTTTAAAATTGAAATAAAAAAATGCTTTTTTATTATTATTAATATTATTTTGATTTTACTTGTGCCAACAGCCTGTTCAAAAAGTGAATATAGAGAAATATGCTGTAACAGAATAAGAGATTGTTTTTCATGTAAGCATTCTTTCATGACCTTTAAAAGATATGGAGATTGATTATAGAGACCAGAGTTTGTAGTTCAAACACAAAATATGGGTAAAATAAACTATTGTTGTTTTTTCTGTACTGTATGATTCTTTTTTCAAGCACTAAAATATATTAGTTTCATCCATCCATTTTTTCCATCACGCTTTATCCAACCTGGGGTCGTAAGAGGCGGGGTACACCCTGGACAGGTTGCCAGTCCATTGCAGGGCAACACAGAGACATACAGGACAAACAACCATTCATGGAGACACTTACACCTAAGGAGAATATCAGTCATGTTTCTGAACTGTGGGAGGAAACAGGAGTACCTGGAGAGAACCCATGCATGCACAGGGAGAACATGCAGAAATACCGGAAATCAAACCCAGAACCTTCTTGCTTCAAGGCTGCATTGCTACCCACTGTATTATTGAGCAGCCCGATACTAGATTAAAAACTGATACAAGTTAATAAACTATATACTATCCATTATGTTCCAATGAAAACCAATGATTTTTATAAATTAAGTTAACTTGGTTGGCCTTAATCATTTACTTTTAAGACAATTCTTAATAATGTTACTGTGCAATGAGACTAAATAAATGTGGAATTATTTCAGATTGAGCTCATTTTTACTTTGGACTTAAAAAAGCATATTAAATTGGATGTAATCTAACCTATTAATCTTTACCATTTTATCAAAGCGTTGGAGGTTTAAATAAACAAAAAAATTAAAGATCCCCTTGTATGTAGGTTTGTATGTAGGTTTCAAAAGACATGCAATTAGGGAATTCACTGTATCTTTGTTTGATCAATGTATGTTTGATCAATGTATGTCTATGTATATTATTTACAATGAATGTAAATAATAAAAAGTTACTAATTGTTACATTTAGCTAGGCAAAGGTTACCTTGCAACCAAGATGAATTGTCGCAAGATTTTTGAATTCACAAATTACCGAAAATACATCTTGTCAGGAACCACCAGATGCATGTACGTGTATGACATCAACATGTCAACGAGAGGTGGAAAGGTGAAGTCAAGCAAAGCTGGTTTTGCCAGTTTAAGTTGGAATACATTCTTTTTTGGAAAAATGAGCAAAAGCATGTGAATTCTACCTTGGTGGATAGGAAAGATGTTTGCCTGTTTCTTCTAAATTTATTTGGTAAGAGTTTGATTAAAGAGTGAACTCTACTAGTTATACCCAATCAACTCACAGAATTGTAATGAATATACCTCCTTTTTGTTATTTCCTCCACAGGAGAGTTTCCAGATGGATACTGTGTAGAATTAAAAGTGGTTAAAAAATAAATAGCACTGCAGTATTAGTGTTACCAGATAATATTTCTACAATTCTATATAATTTTATTAAAATCTAAGTAGTGGTGCATTTTTTTAGCTAAATAAAGACTACATATATACATATCTAGAGCATTTTTTTAATTACTTTTTGTTCCAATTGGATGTGTTAAACAGCATGGATCTTTCATGATAAGATCTTACCATGAAAGATCCCTCCCTTCCCCTATATAGATTTGGCTTCATTTATTGCTGCTAAATATAATGACTCCCCGTTCAAACAATTTTTTATATTTTGTGTTACTCGCAAGTCAGTTTTCAAAATGGTTTTGTGTTCAGAAAACAGCTGTGTTCCACCTCCTCCTTACTAATTTGCCATTAAATCAATTTTCTTAGTTATTTTGCTCCTGAGGCTCAGTTAAATGAATGTGTTTTTACTGTCAGTACAACTCTTAAAATTCCAGTGGTTGTCTCTTTTAATACATGAGTTTTGGTAGAAAAGTGAGGACAAGGATACTCATTCAGAGGGGTGTTTAAGGACTACATTATGTTATTTCATACATATTCAATTTACAAATTACTCGTATTTGTGAGGAAATCTCTCTATGATTGACCAAAATAAATGAGGATTTGCACAGGCCTCGTTTTGGTAATGGCCACAACAGAAATAAAGAAATGTATATAATAATAAGAAACAGCCTATTATTTCCCCATATACATTTTTTTAAATTGATTGTTGTTTAGTCAGTTGATAATTTAACATTGCAGTTAGTTTGAAGTTACAAAGCAAATGTCATTGCAGAACATACCTAAGGATAACATGCCTCTTGACAATACAAATTCCACACTATTCTTGAGGGGAGTTCATCAAAAGTAACCACAATGACTGCAGATGCAGAAGGATCCAAGTGCAGAAAGGGACTGTGGTAAAACAACAACTACAGGATAAATTGCAGGTAAAGTATGCCCAGGCACCAGGAAGTAACCCAGAAATGTAGTTTTTGAGCCACTGTAGTCCCAAGAATGTGGTGTCTGCAGGTGGCCAGGTTTTGCAGATTTGGGAGGTAATATTGTAGCAGTGCATCTGAAAAGACATATTGATAAATGAAGTATTAGGCCCCGTCCACACGAAGCCGAACCCTGGCCTAAACGCACAAATGTTTCACCAAACCAGCCTCTCATCCATACGAAGCCGGCGTTTCGGGGGTCTGTAAACAATCTTTTTTTTATTCAGCCTTCAGAGTGGGAAGATTTTGAAACGCCGTTTTCGCGTTTCCATCTTTAAGCTCTAACCGCATTTTTTTTCTTACACTCATGCGTCATAGCGTCACCTCTAAACACGCATGCGCGACACAGTATCATAACAACAATGGCGCCGTACTGTGTTGAATGGTTGCTGCTCATGCTACTCACCCTGCTGCCAGGCTTACAACAGAATCTTCTTCTTCTGGAATATCTCCAGGAAGTAGAGCAATATCAACGACATAGTTAAGCACCTGAATTTGACTGAACCACGAAAATGGACCCGCAGGGCAACCATGTATAAAAATTAGTGCGCATGCCCAACATTTCGTCGCCTATTTTTGCTTTGGCACCACAGCGCCACTTACAGGCCTGACATACATTTTGCAGCGTTTTCATGCATTCGTGTGGACGATCACATTTATTTTACGTCTCCATCTTTACGACAAACGTTCTGGAAAATATTAGCGTTTCGTGTTCGTTTTGACTTCGTGTGGACGCGGCCTTAGTGATCATAGGCAACATCAACCTCTTTGTCAGAACAAACAGCAAGAGTAGACTGAATGGAAATTCTAACAACTCAACTAAAATTTTAATAAATTGATATAGAGATATAGACTTTCAACACAGGTTAATGAGTGCAGGACTTAAACCCCCACCTGTGATGGGTCCTCTACCTTTCCTGGGTCTTTAACCTCAGCACCACTGCTACACACATTCATGGCTACTTATGCAGTCACTGAATGGTATTCTTCACAGCAAGATTTAATACAACAATTTTAGGCAATTATTTTTCCTAAAAAAGGAGTCACTAGTGTCTGAATTATTTAATTCGTTTGAGAGCTTATACTATCATCCTACAAACAAAGATTATATATAAATATTCAACAAGCACCTACTATCCTGTGTGTTATTTCTATTTAGTCACTCTTTTTTCACCTTGTTCCTTAAGCATCTGAGAGATTTTATCTTTTTAACATGTCACCAGAATGATGCATTAACAGGTTCTAATATTGCAAGAGCAATCTTCTCTGTACAGGGTAACAAAAATATCCATTTTCTGTCGTAAGAACAGTTAAAGTGGCTTATTAAAAAAAGGTAACAGGGGTCTTGTTCAATGTCTAGAATTCAAGAATGGAGCTGGCTGAACACTGACGTAGAGAGGTAAGCAGCATTAAAAGATTGCTAAAAGGTTTTACAGAGAAAAATGGTTGATCTTACTCTTAGTGATAGGAAAGTTCCAGGAAGAAGTGAAAAAGCAATTGAATTTGTTTACCCATTGAGACTGAGAGAGACAGGAGTTCAGTTTCTGAAGGTCAAATCTTTGTTTAACTTTTGCAGGTGGAATAGTAATTATTAGTAATTACATTCAGTTCAATATATGTTTTTAATGTAAACAGAAATTTTAATTATGATTCAACTTTTATGGGTTTTTCAAAACTGATGTATGTGTTTATGGCTGAAAGCAGGAAGGATCTCCTACTAGAGTCCGCCTTATAGAGGTAAGAGGTTAGTCCGACGCGCCCGACCAAGGTTTGAATCCGACCTGCGTCCTTTCCCGCATGTCTCTCCACTTCTCTCATTACCCCTTCCCTGTCAGCCTACTGTCAAGAAGGTGAGCCATTAGTGCAAAAAAATTATAATAAATACATTTCAAGGGAGCTTAAATGGAGAAAAAAACAAGAAAAACAACTGCAAAAAAATAACAGATTAAATTACGAACTTTAGTTATGCACTCTAACAGTACAGTAGGTGGTAACATGAAGCCTCATAAACTGTGGGGGTTCGTTGAAGCTATTTATCCAAACAGTTCAATGTGTCATGAGGATTCATGTCGCTATCACTTACAAAAAGGCAACAGAAGCAAAATTCCAAGAACATAATACAAAAAATACACATGAGGAGCACAGTAACGAAGAGAAACCAGCACTGTGAAACTGCACAGGAGGTGTATATATGGGAGACAGAACAAAGACAGAGATAATCGGCTAACAGGCAATATGTGTGGATAGAAGCAACTAGAAGGTAGGGGAAAGGAGACTGGCACAAGGGGGCAACAAAGAGCAACATAAAAAAACACAACACTGCTTAAATTTAGCAGAAAAAAATACAAATGTATTGTTTTAAATTGTTCAATTATTACATAATGAATTTTAGAAAATAGAATTATAAATCTTTGTGATATTAAAAATTAAAATTGCCATGTCAATAAATTTGTTAAAAAGCTGTATTTCTAAAGTTGTTCTTATATTTTTCATGATTACAAGGCCTAAAAGACATAGTTATTGCTATTTTACTGATAAATATAAGCTGATATCTTCCATCCATCTGCTTATCCGTTAGGGCCACGGTGGGCCTGTTGCTGATATCCAGCAGTTAGTGAGCAAAAGTTACAGATCACCAGTCTGTCTTATTTTACTGAACAGTTTAATAATCTACGGTTAATTTGAACTACTCAGGTAGCAAACCTTTTTTGGAAAACCCAGTCACGTATTGGATACTTTTGCCGTCTCTCCTCTTTATCCCTTATCCTTATCCTTATTCTGCTCTTTTTGAAAAACCGACTTTGATTTCTTGGGCCGCTGCATTCTTCAGCTTCTGACCTGTTTTTCCACACTGTTGCTTATTTATAAATTTTCTTTTTCATTAGTTTTATTCGTTGCAACTTGACACTATGTTAATTGAAGTGTGTGTGACACTAAAGCCCTGGTACTAACAAACTGCTGCTGACAGACAGGGACCTGTTGCACCAAGGGAGGACCTGAAGACCAAATCATTACACGGGATAGGTTGGTCAATATATTGATGCTATCTTTTACTGTTTACTGCTGAAAACAACAAAAGAAACATAAACATATCTTATTTTACTCAGAGAGAACTGAACATAGTACCATTTTCGATTACAATCCTGCCTGCTCTGATGTAGATGAGAATAACTTACAGTTTTTTGCATGTTGCCCCCCCCCTTTGATTCCCATGGAAGATGGTGTCGCTGTATATTGGTTATTTATTCTCTAGGCTCAGAGTTTTATATTGTTTAAGCACTTTACCGTACAGTATTTTATTGTTTCTCTTTTAACTCTTCCCTTTTATGTTATTCTTATACAGTTTTCAAGGTCCACATTTGTGTGACCATTTTTCTCTACGTTTTTTTTTTTTTTTACTGCTGCAAACACCAGAATTTCCCCATTGTGGGCCAATAAAGAGATTTACTATTCTGGTATATTCTATAAAAGGGGTAGAAAGATATAAGTAAATCTAAACAATGTATATGTAAAAATATATCTCCAATATTCAACAACAAAAAATACTTACTTAAGCAGATAATGCATAATATAGCAATTAAAAAATAAAAATATCAGATTTATAGTCCCCACACTGCAGGTATATTAGAATGTCCTTAAATTATAGCCAAACCCTTTTACACAGTAACAGATAAAAACCTTTAGATAAATCAAACATTACCCGCCACATATCTGACACAATAACCATTAAAACAACTATTTTCATTAATTTGAGGTGGAACTAGCCACATACCTGGATTATATTAAACTGAACTTCCAACATTCACCACTGTTCGGCACCAAGTACCACTTCCTATAATCACGGAGCAGCTGGCTTGCTTGGTCTCACAATGAATCCTGGGATATCAAAGGTTAGTGAGGATACATCGGACAATTCAAACATCCTACAAACAAAGGACAAAAAGGACGCATTTGTAGGCCGCATATTGGAGTCTTGGAATCCGACCAGACCGTAGGTTGTTGCGTTGCTTCGCTGCTATTTAAGCTGAATGTATTCATGATGTTAAAACTGCACTATTTTTGTTATTATATCTGCTGCTATTCCAAACAAACATTCTTAAATGTATTAACATTTGGCTTACCTTGGACAATTTCAGAAGCCAGTTAAACAGACTCTTAGAACTCCTTTTTTTTTTGTTTCCCTCTCTTTCTTTCAAAACTAGTCAATTAGTCTACCTCATGTTTATTTTCTAATAGCGTGTAGTGTTTGCATAGGTGCTAGATTTCTGTAATCCTGGATTATTAGAATAAAGACATTATTTGTTTTAACTTGCAGTCATTTGTATGGCACACAGGACAGATTCATCTTCCTTTTGGTGACATTTGAAAAAACAGGGATAAACATTTATTTGGTTGCTAATTAATAGCTCTGCTGATAGTCTAACCTAAGTGACTACATTGGTGGGAATAACTGGATTTTAACAGCAGGTCTAGAAACCACCCGGATGTGAAAGGCCCAAAAGGTCATGTTAGGTTTCAGGTTCCTAACCCACATGCTGAACACTCAGACAGGGAAAAAGTTTAAAGGTTTATTTAGAGTTTGTACAATAAAACAGATCAGGGGGTTATCAGATCCTGGACAGGTCACGACTGGGTTCACTGCAGAGGGGGACAGAGGAGTTAACAGATGTCCAGGTAATTTGCAAGATGTGGAGGTGCAGGTCTGTACCTGTTCTGGAGTTTGAGCAGAGCGGCAGAGGGAGGGAACCAGGAGGGTCCAGAGGCTGTCGGCAGGCTGAGGGCTTGGTGGAGGCAGAGCTTGGTTTGAGTGTTTTCAGATCACAGGTTTGAGTTTCCCTTCCAGATTCTTCAAAGAGCAGGCAGGCAGGTCCTTGACAGGTTTGATTCTCCAGGGTTCTTCAGAGATCAGACAGACAGATTTCCAACAGAGAAACTCTTCAGGGTTTCTGGTTTAGGACAGGTTCAACCTGGGAAGCAGAAAGGACAAAACAGATCAGGTTCAGGTGAACATCAGTGATGTTCTCTGCCTCCTTATATACTGGTCTCCTGAGGAGCAAATGAGCAACAGGTGGTGGCAATTAGCTCCGGCTCCAGGAGATCCAGTGCGCCATCTGGTGGAGAAAGTGGACAGACCTCCAGCTCCCAACACAAAATCCTGGTAAGTAAGCAGATTATAGTTCTAATTATCCAACTAACAACATTAAATTGTTGTTAGTAAAATTTTACCCCTGATTTTGAATATTTTAAATAATTAACTACAACTCCAGTTCTAGTTAATCACATATTCATAATCTACAGGTAAAATATCACAACAAATGTATATATGAGATAAATGATTGAATCAGGCAAAACCATCACAAAAGAAATATGAGTTTGGTAATAAAAATACATCTTACTCCATGGACTGCAGTATATATTTGCTCTCTAACACCTTCTGGCTCCTATAATGATGCTCATATTACTCTGCAGTCGTTGGGTGCATCAGAAATGGACAACAAGGTGAGTACAGAAAGCTATTGAACCACTTTGCAACATGGTGTGGAACAATTATCTGAATGTGAAAAACAGACAAAGGGAGATGATTGTCGATTTCAGAAGAAACAAAAACAGATCGAGTCGTATTAGCAACCTAGATGAAGTGGAGGTAGTGGAGCATAAATATTTTGCTGTTCACCAGGAAAACAAAGTGGACAGGATATGCAACCCTGAAGTCATCAATGAGAAGGGAAAGAAAAGACTGTACTTCTAAAGGAAGCTTAGGTCCTTCAGTTTTTTAAACAAGATGCTGCAGATCTATCAGTCTTTTGTGGAGAGTGTGGTCTCTTCTGCCATCATTTGCTGGGGTAACAGTTTTAGAGAGATTGACTGAAAGAAGCTCAACAAGCTCATCAGAAATAACCTACTACATAATATATGTTGAAAACAGTCTTAAAACCAAATAGGTGGCACTGACTACAGAAATACTTGCAGTTGGAATCAGAAGTTTACACGAACTACATAAAAAGACAAACATTCTTTAGTTATGAAATCTTGATAAATGTTTTTCCAACTTTAAATTAGTAAGGAATATAATGTCAAAATAATGACATAAATTATGTTTTTCTCAGGAAATCTTTTAAGATAAGTTTCAAGTGCTTTTCCAAGCAGATTCGTCTGTTTCACTCCAATATCATCTCAAGCATATTTGTATATAACCATTGGGGTTGTACATGAACACTAAAACAAATCTATAATCTTTCATCTATTTGGGCTTGTAAGCATCATTACTGTAATATTGTTACATCTGACTTGTCTAGATTTCTATATAAACAAAATAAGTTTATATAATTATGCATAAGTTACGCACAAGATACTCATAGGGTTTGGATAAGTTGGACACCATGATTTATGAGTAACTTACACTTATCTTATGTCAATGATCAGATAATTTATCTGTAACTTATGGCCCAGCTATGAGCACATACTGACACACGTCAGCTGACATACTTGCTGTATATCGACGTGTGCCAGCGTACTTCAGCATGCTCACAATTTATACAAAACATACCCATAACTTCTTCAGCGTATGCCATTATTTTGCCTGATTTTTTTGTATGTCAGGCATAAGCTGTCTAAATCGTCAAAGTGTGACAGGGGCTTTAGCTGTCCCTAGAAAAGCTTATTTTTAGACTGAGAGCTATGATGTTTCTCAAGGTATCTCTTGTAGCCACTTTTCCAGTGTGGTGGTCACTGCCCAGAGTTTTCCAGTGCAGTTGCCTTCCCCTTCCAGGCTCCTTCTAGTTATCCACTGAGACCTTTGTATTTTTCCAATTTCTTGTCCTCCTTTTCCTAATTTTGCTCTCATTTGGGATGGCCACCTCTATCAATGAATCTGTCCTCTGCTGCATGCTTGTATCTTGAATTCCGACAAGATCTTAGCTTTCTCACACTCCATCACTTTGGGAGGTAGCTCCCATTTTGACAAGGGGGTCTTCAGATGTGTCTGTATACTTTATCAGTCGGTTAGTTATGATGTTATACCTATTCCTTTTCTGTCAGTATCTTACACCTTGTTGTGAAACAGTGAATTGTTTCTGGGGCCAAGTTACAAAGCCTGAGCCTGGGATGCGGGCTGGTATTTTTTATTTGAGCATCTGTTGCTCTGTTGCTCCAGGCCTGATCCTGTGCTGCTATTATCATTGTTTAATCACATATAAAGCCTTTGATGGCCAAGCTCCAGTTTATATCGGAGAAAAGATTCTTCCTTATGTTTCTAACAGAGAACTTTCTAAAAGTACAATGAGAGGCAGATCTTTTAGAGGCAGACACCCTGTCTACTTTTAAGAGTAGACTAAAAACTTTGAGTTAATGTTTTGATAAGGCTTATAGTTAGAGTGGCTCAGGTAATCCTGACCTTTCTCTGTAGCTATGCAGCTACAGGCTTTGACAGCTCGAGGACAAAGGGACTTTTCATTTTCATCATTCTGCTTCATATATCTCTATTCTCCCATTCTGCCGAATTTGGTAGTTCAATCTCTCACATCATGCTCTCTCTTTTTTCTCAGCACAGCCTCACCTGGTCTGTTCCAGTTTGGCTGTGACGACATCCTGGACAGGGGTGCCGGCTGTGCTGCTGCCATCAACACCTTTGTTGGTGGATGTTGCAGTTTGGCCTGTTTTTCAGAGTAGTCCTGGTTCTCTGACTGTTACTAACTGCATGTGCTCTCTTACATCCTCTGACATGGGAGCTGGGACGGAGCTCGTCTACGAGGCTGTGTGTTTGCCGAAGAGGCCCCTGTGGAGCTGGTTGACAGCTGCCTTCTGTATCTGTGCTTTGAATCACTTTGAGTGTATGAAATGGTTGAATCGTCTCTGTTATTTACCTTGAGATTACGTGTGTTGCAAATTGGCACTATATAAATAAACTGAATTGAGCTAAATTGAATCAGTGCTTCTATGCTGTCCTTCAGCCTGGCCCTCTCTAACCATTGTTAGGAGTTTTTTCAAATCATCCACTTCAGGAATCTGTTGGTGGAATATCCCATGCAGGGGTTTGTCCAGTGGCGGATAGCCAATAGAGGGTGTTAGGGCGCCGCACAACCAGCCCAATGACCTGATCAAGACATAAAATAAAACAAATTAAAATTAAATTGTAAAATTTAGAGTTATAAAAATAAATTTGAAATATGTTGATGTACATTTTTAGATGTGCAAGATAAATATTTATTCTTAAAGTTTCATTTCATTTTTCATCGGATTGGAGACGTTTTTCCGCCCTAGAGCGAAAAAATGTTTGCCCACTGATTCTCATAAGAAATGATATATGACCAGTAGCTCCTCTACAACACAGTAGTATAGGAGAGCTCTGGGCACACCAAAGCTGCATGCTGAGGTTAAAAGAATTTTTGTCACAGTTGTTGTGCGAGTGATTGACAGGCTGTGGTAGTGGGAGGGAAGCAAACTTACCAAGAGAAGCTGGAGGGGAAACCGTTAAGAGCTGAGCTGAACATCAAATTTTATCAACAGTCCAAAAGACAGATGGAGACGGTACACTGTGTCTTAAAAACACTGTGTTAAAAAACAATATAATATAGTGTACTTTTTCTAGATGTTTGCTAATTTGCATCGTTGGTCTTAAATAAACACATTCTCAGAAAATAGTTAATATATATATTAAAAAAATAAAAGCTTCTCCATTATTAAAGTGGTACATAGTTTTATTAGGTTTGTGACAGAAAATTGCCTGCGATGGACTGGCGACCTATCCTGGGTGTACCCTGCCTCTCGCCTGTAGACAGCTGGAGATCAGCACCTGCAACCCTCGTTACCCCACTTGGGATAAGCGTGACGGAAAATGGATGGATGGATGGATGGATGGACATAATATTGGACCATGCAAAACATCGATTTTCTTTCACAAAGCCTCAGAAGGGCAAGAGGAACATACAAAAAGTAAACCTGTACATGAAATTATGTTTTTATAAAGTGTTTTTATAATGTTTTTTGTTGTTGGCATTCATATAAGTATACTGGTGGGATTTCTTAGTACACGTTCGATTGGGTTTTGGTATCTGTCGATTTTGAATTTATAGCCCCCCTTTGAGAAAATCAGCCGCCACAGGGTTCTTCCTCCCATGATGGTTCCTTTAGTTCCTTAATTTGAAGCTTCCATTGTCTGAGACATTCACTGATTGCTTTGTCCCTTCAGGCCATCTGTCTTCCTGATGTATTCCTGGAGCTTGTTTTTTCTCTTCATCAATGATGGCTTTAATGCTCACTAGTGTAAAGGTTTTGCAGTGTAAACCACCATGCATGGTGAGTAGCTGCTGTGTTTTAATATCATTTGCCTAAATTTCCTCCTAAGGACAACTCCTTATCCCAGCAGGGTATCTGATTACTGGCAAGGCATAGCTGTTAAATGCCTGGACCCTGTTATTACCATTAAGCTGACTTTACAGAACTTCCCCTACTCTTTGCAGGTATTTTGCTGTTGCTGCTTTCCTTTTGGCCTCTTAATGGTTGCCATTTGCATGTGGTATTCGAAGGTACTTGCAGCTCTCTTATATCTTATATTTGCTATTCTCCCTTCTGGCAGTGTGACTTCCTCTGTGTGATTATCTTAACCTTTTATTTTTACCATCCAGCTACATTTCTCCAGCCCAAACAACATTCAAATGTCCCTGCTGTAGATCCAGGAGGAGTGGATCAACGAGTCAATATCTTGTTCGCTCTTGGCAAGCAGCTTGATGTAATCCATATACAGGAGGTGGCTGATAGTGGCTCAGTTTTTGAGTTGGTATCCATAGCCATTCTTGTTGATTTGGCTGAGGGAGTTCAGGCCTATGTAGAACAGCAGGGGGAGGGAGCATCTCCTCATTGCATTCAGTTTTGTTTTTGACAGCCATCTTAGATTTAGTTTTAGGCTTTAGTCTTCAGGACAAAAACTATTATTATTCTGTCACATTTTAGTCATTACGATATGTGATTGTTTTAGTCGACTTAAACTTACAAAGCTTTTAGTCTAGTTTTATGTTACAAAAAACAATAAAACTATCCCCTCTCCCTTTCCCACATCCCCTTCTGTCTCTGTGCCCATTACACACGATTATATTCCCTAAATAACTTTCAATAAAGTTTAATTTACAATTACCAAGTGGAACCTTATGGCAACAATGATAATAGTTTGCTTGTCAAAACAGTTATATCGGGCTATTATCTAGCTCTTGCAGATTGATTCCCAGAGCTTTATTGGGGAAAAAACAGAACACACAGACAAAAAACAAAAAATAGAGACAAAATGCTTTGGGATTTTGCCTGGAATAATATCTGGAATCATGAACAAGGTCAAATGATTTAAACAAATTGCTTTTTGATGATTTATGGTGATATTTTTTTTTTTTTTTGTGTTGTCAGATCTCAAATCGTATGAAAAAGTTTGGAGGAGATGCTTAATCATTCTTCCATTGGGAAAAACATATGTATCTTGTGTCCACAAAAAGCTAATTATCTGATGCATTTTATTTCTTCTGTGAAAATCACTGATTAAATACCGGGTGGCAAACAAAAAGAGTGTTCATGTAAATTGAATTTTTTATTTTTTTTTCATCTCAATAGGGATTTTGCTCATTCACAGAAAAGTGTTAGTATTGTAGGAGCCAAGGAGAATCCCACTAGAGAAGTGAGAGAAATATACCCATGAGGACTGAGTGGGGCAAATTATGTCTAGAGCAGATTCATGATTTTCCTTTATTGAGCAGATGGAGATGATAGTGGAGCAATACAGAGTGGACTGAAAACTGAGTTATGTTGGTTGCATGGAGAGGTCCAAGTTGCAGATCTGAGAAGGAGCAACCAAAGCAACAGTGAGTACAGGGAGGCGATCCAAATATTTTCTAGCCTAAGAACTTGAAGGAAGACTTGGTGCTTAAGGGACCCATATTATGCAAAATTTGCATTATAAAAATATAAATTAACAGTCCCAAATGTCCTGGAGCTTGTGTATTAGGCTCACAAATGAAAATGACAATGAGCACCATAAGTAGGCAATGTGGGTGAAGTGTTTTGCCCAAGGACACTACAATGGAGATGGTTAGAGCTGGTTCACTGACACATGGACGAAATATTGTTTTTTGAACTGGGGGGGACGCAAGTATTTTTTTTTATATAACTATAATATTACCGAGTGTGCAGCTGCTGCAGCTGTCCAGAGGAACTCCATCTGAAGTTAAGTTATTTTCTCTGTAATATCTCTGTATCTAAGTAGCTAGCCTAGGCTAGCGCTAGCGCTAGCCTAGGCTAGCATTGCTATGGCTTCTCTCTCTCCCTCCCTTGACTCTTTTCCAACTCTTCCTTCTTCCTCTCCTCTCTCCTGCTCTCTGTGTCAGATGTTCAGTTATTCCTCTGCCTCCTTTAGTGATAATGGGATGTGTAATAAGTGTAGTATTTTTGTAGCTTTGGAGGCGAGGGTGTCAGAGTTAGAATCCAGGCTTCAGGCTGTTGAACATCCAGGAGTTAAAGTAGGCCCCCCACGTAGCTGTCCTCCAAAAATGCCTGAGCAGCCAGGCGATTGGGTAACTGTACGCAGAAAGCGTAGTCGTGGATCTCTGCCCACTGGTCACCACCAACCCGTTCACGTTTCTAACCGGTTTTCCCCACTCAGTGACACACCCACTGAGAAGCCCACTCTGCTGATTGGCAGCTCCATAGTCAGAAACGTGGCATTAGAGACACCAGGGACCATAGTCAAATGTTTGCCGGGGGCCAGAACGGGCGACATCAAATCCTACCTGAAACTGCTGGCTAAGGATAAGGTTAAATACAGTAAGATTGTTATTCACGCTGGTGGTAATGACACCCGGTTACGCCGATCGGAGGTCACTAAAATTAGTGTTGCTTCGGTGTGTAAGTTTGCCAAAAAAATGTCGGACTCGTAATTTTCTCTGGTCCCCTCCCTGATCTGACCAGTGATGACATGTTTAGCCGCATGTCGTCATTCAACCGCTGGTTGTCTAGGTGGTGTCCTGAAAACAACGTGGGCCACATTAATAATTGGCAATCCTTTTGGGGAAAGCCTGGTCTGATTCGGAGAGACGGCATCCATCCCACTTTGGATGGTGCAGCTCTTCTATCTAGGAATCTGGCCACATTTATTAGTCCTCCAAAACCCTGACCACCCAGGGTGCAGACCAGGAAGCAGAGTTGTAGTTTAACACACATCTCTGCAGCTTCTCTACTGTTACTCCATCCAGACAGTGTCTTGCCCACGACCAAAATCTAATAAATTAGCAAAGATTCCCAAAGGAGTAAATCATGATAATCTAATTAAAATCAAAATAACTCCAATTGGGGAAAAAGTTAAAACAATTAAATGCGGTCTGTTTAACATAAGATCGCTTTCCTCTAAAAGTCTGCTAGTTAATGACTTGATTTGTGATAATCACATTGACTTGTTTTGCCTTACAGAAACCTGGCTGCAGGAAGAGGATTATGTGAGCATAAACGAGGCAACTCCTTCAAGCTATTTAAATTTTCACATACCCAGAAGTTCTGGGCGAGGAGGAGGAGTAGCAACAATCTTCCAGTCTGACTTACTGATTACTCCCAAAACAGTTAATACCTACAACTCTTTTGAACATTTAACCCTTAATTTCCCTCATCCAAATTTCAAGGCAAGAAAACCTCTTCTTTTTGTAACTTTGTATCGTCCGCCAGGTCCTTACTCTGAATTTTTAGATGAGTTTTCAGAGTTCCTTTCTGATTTGGTATTAAATACTGACAGGGTCATCATAGTGGGAGATTTTAACATCCATGCTGACATTGAAGGCGATAGCTTAAGAGCAGCCTTTAATGCTATCTTAGACACTATTGGCTTTGTTCAAAATGTGAATAGTCCCACACATTCTCATCTTCATACTTTGGATCTTGTGCTGACATACGGCATAGAATGTGAAGAAATAACAGTATTTCCTCACAACCCTGTCCTCTCTGACCAATTTCTAATAACCTTCAGGATTACTTTAACAGAGTTCTCCTCCCCCAAAAGAAGGTTCAATTTTAGTAGATCTTTATCAGATAGTGCAGTTATAAATTTTAAAGAATCTGCTTCACTTTCTCTCTCCTCTGTGTCGCTGAGCAGTGCTGCAGAGTGCAAAAGCATAGCTTATACCCCTTCACAGGTTGAATATTTTGTTGATGGGGTTGCTAGTTCTCTGCGTACTGCCTTAGACAACGCAGCTCCCTTGAAAATGAAAACCGTTGAAAATAGAAAACTTGCTCCTTGGTTTAATGCAGAGCTGCGTACTTTGAAGCAAAATGCTAGGAAACTGGAGAGAAAATATCGCTCCACTGCGGGCCTGCGGGAGTCCTTCCTAGTCTGGAAAAATGGTTTACTGCTGTATAAGAGGACCCTTTGTAAAGCAAGAGCAGCATACTTCTCCTCAATAATAGAGGAGAATAAGAATAATCCTAGATTTCTTTTTAATACAGTTGCCAAACTCACCCAGAGCCATAGCTCTGTTGAACCGTCCATTCCACCTGCTCTTAGCAGCAATGATTTTATGGGATTCTTTATAAATAAGATTGATCTTATTAAAAATAAGATCATAAGCACTCCTCTATCCGCGATTGTACCTGAGGTAGTCATTGAATCTGAACCGGGTTTAGACTGCTTTGATCCAGTTGAACTTTCTGAATTAGCAAAATTTTTGTCTTCATCTAAGCCTTCAACTTGTATGTTAGATCCAGTTCCAACCAGGTTATTTAAGGAGGTATTCCCTTTGATCTCCTCCTCCATTTTAGATGTGATTAATCTATCTCTGTTACAGGGATATGTACCTAAAGCTTTTAAGGTTGCTGTAATTAAACCTCTGCTTAAGAAACCGTCTCTTGACCCAGATGACTTGGTTAATTATAGACCTATATCCAATCTTCCTTTCTTATCCAAAATTCTTGAGAAAGTAGTTGCCAAACAAGTTTGCGACCACTTACACCATAATGAACTTTTTGAAGAGTTTCAGTCTGGCTTTAGAGCTCATCATAGCACTGAAACAGCTCTGGTGAAAGTCACTAATGATATTCTCATGGCCTCAGATAATGGACTTGTATCTGTGCTCGTCCTGTTGCATCTTAGTGCTGCATTTGATACAGTTGACCATAATATTCTTTTAGAAAGACTTGAATATTTTGTTGGAATTAAAGGAACAGCACTAGACTGGTTTAAATCTTATCTATCTGATCGAATTCAGTTTGTTTATGTTAATGATAGATCTTCAACACACTCAAAGGTTACCTGTGGAGTACCACAGGGATCAGTGCTAGGACCAATTCTCTTTACTTTATACATGCTCCCAATTGGTAGAGTTATTAGACAGCATGGTATTAATTTCCTCTGTTATGCTGATGATACCCAGCTATATCTGTCTATAAATCCAGATGAAGCTAACCCATTACATAGATTACAGGCATGTCTTGAAGACATAAAAACCTGGATGACTCTTAACTTTCTGCTTCTGAATGCAGACAAAACAGAAGTTATAGTCTTTGGACCAGAGTCTCTGAAAAAGAAGCTGATTAGCCAGTCACTTCATTTGGATGGGATTAAACTGATTTCAGATAATAAAGTAAAAAATCTTGGTGTTATTATTTTTATATCAGGACCTATCATTTAAATCCCAGATCAAAGAGGTTTCTAGAATTTCCTTCTTTCATCTGAGGAACATTGCAAAAATTAGAAATCTCCTGTCCAGGGGTGATGCTGAGAAACTAGTACATGCATTTGTTACTTCAAGGCTGGACTATTGTAATTCTTTACTATCAGGAAGTCCACAAACTGTAGTCAAAAGCCTTCAGCTGATCCAAAATGCTGCAGCCAGAGTTCTGATGAAAATTAAAAAGAGAGATCATATCTCTCCTATCCTGGCTTCTCTTCATTGGCTTCTTGTTAAATCAAGAATAGAATTTAAAATCCTCCTTCTCACATATAAAGCCTTAAATGGCCAAGCTCCATCTTATATCAGAGATCTGATTGTTCCTTATGTTCCTAACAGAGCACTTCGCTCTCAATCTGCAGGTTTACTAGTGGTTCCTAGAATTTCTAAAAGTAGAATGGGAGGCAGATCTTTTAGTTATCAGGCTCTTCTCCTGTGGAACCAACTACCAGTTTTAGTCCGTGAGGCAGACACTCTGTCTACTTTTAAGACTAGGCTTAAAACTTTCCTTTTTGATAAAGCTTATAGTTAGGGTGGCTCAGGTTATCCTGAGCTGTCTTTAAAGTTATGCTGCTATAGGCTTAGACTTTTGGAGGACATAGGGACCCCCATTTCATCATTCTGCTTCATTCTCTCTCTGTTCTCCTATTCTGCAGAATCTGTTTGTTCAATCTCTAACGTTCTGCTCTCTCTGCTTTTCCTCAGAGTAGCTTTGCCTCGTCTGTTCCTGTTTGGCTGTGACGTCATCCAGGAAAGAAACATCAGCTGTGCTGCTTCCATCAACACCCTTGTTTGTAGATGTTGGAGATCGGCCTGTCTTCATGTGTGGTCCTGTTTCTCTGGCCGTGGCTGGGTGGATGTGCTCTCTTCATCCTCTGGCATGAGAGCTGCCTTGGAGCTCGTCTGCCTGGCTGTGTGTTTCCTGGACGTGGGCCGCCTTTTACAGCTGCTTTTTGTATCTCTGCTTCTGTCTCCTTGAACCCCAGTCGGCCTCGGCAGATGGCCGCTCACACTGAGCCTGGTTCTGCTGGAGGTTTCTTCCTGTTAAAAGGGAGTTTTTCCTCTCCACTGTCGCTACAAGCATGCTTAGTGTGAGGGATTGTATTTGAGTCAGTGAGTCAGTGCAATCAACTGGTTTTCCTTAGATAGAAAACTTTGTATCAATTTGACTGTATGATCTGGTTGCACTGTAAAGTGCCTTGAGATGACATGTGTTGTGAATTTGGCGCTATATAAATAAACTGAATTGAATTGAATTGAATTAATAAATAGGTACAGTGTGTATTCTAGTAGATCTGAGTTTGTTTCCTCCGATTTCTTTTGCATCTCTGCTACACAGCAAAAAAGCCAACTTGTATTTTTTGGCCTAAAATCATCATTTAAGTTGTTTAAACTTGAAAATATAAATTATTGACATTTGAGGCAATAAAATGTGTTAGCACAACAAAGCAAGCAAACTGTATACTCTGAAACAGTTTGGTGAGTTGGTAATACTTAAATCTTTAAGTTGGAGTTCAATACAAGGGACAAAAGTTCTATAATCTCTTATTTCTTTGAAATGTGGGAAAGCCAACTTTCTGAGATGGTACATCACTTGTTACATCAAATCCCATTGTGGCTGTGTTGCCTCGACATGGAGTTTACACAGGTATGTGACCTTTAATTTAATTCAGTTAAAATTGTTGTGGTCTTTGTCCTGTTAAGTCTTCTTTAAGTTTTCAGTTTCATGTTGATTCATGTTTTTCTTTATTTTCTAGTTTCATTGGTTTAATTCCTATTTTGTTGTGTTTTTGGAGGTATTTCACTTCTTAGGCTTTTCTTTGTTGCCCTCATGTGTTGGTTTCCCTTTCCTTAGCTCTTTTCCTAGAAGCCTCTGTTCACACTTGGTCACAATCAGCTTGTTAGTCCCTTTGTTCAGTCAACCATAAATACTCTCCCTTTGCAGTTCCTCAGTGCTGGTACCTCGTCTTTTCCTGGCTTCTTCTGCTCGTTTTCCCCTGATGTCTCCATGGTTCTGGTTGTTTAACATTTGAACTTGGATTTTTGGATTCCTGCCTCTGTTACCTGTGATCACTACATTAAAACTGCAAGAACTCACCACTGCCTCCCTGCCTCTACATTTGGGGCCTCAAAAGCCACAACGATACCCTGACATACCCACCTTTCTACTATCACTCCACCTTGGCAGCGGGTGGGGGCTGAAAGAAGTACTGAAAAGACTTCAAATGTATCCAGAACTCCAAACCTTTTATCTTCAGGCAGGTTACATAGCCTTAGCTGAGTGAAACATAAAGGATCCCTTCTCTTAGCTACACAGTAGACCTCCAACCCCTAAACCATCACTCCGTCACGTTCCATCTCAGCAGTCAATCAACTCCAAGGCGTGAGCAGTGCTGCCAGAGGAAGAAGAAACACTGGTATTCAACACATTACCCATATATTAGATGAATAAATCCCAAGTTATTGGAACCCGAACTTCTTAATAGAATTCAATAAATCTGTTTACTAATTTCCGTTAACTTTTCATAAAATTTCACCAGGCTAAACGTGGTGAATCTAGTGAATCGTCAGCTGGGTCGGTGGTGTCTATTATTGATTTAAAAAAGAAAACTTTTTAGGTATGGCTTATCCCGTAACATTCAGTCAAGTCTTCACTTCACCTCATAGATGGGGTGAATTTCCTACTGGATGTCTCATCACTCTAAATGATAGGTTAAGCTGCAGCCTTCTCTTTACAGAGTCCAATTTTTAACATCACTACAAGCACTTGTCGAATCCCCTTTTTCCACCGCTGCAGGTGTGCCATGGTGCATTATCTGTCAATGTCATGATTCTGTTGAAGGTTTTTGTGAGGACCTAAATACAGAGGCAGGGAGGCTGAGGTGAGTTCTTGCAGATTTAATGGGATAACATGGGTAGCAAAAACAGGAATCCAAAAATCCAACTTAAAAATTGAACTCAAACCAGAACCATGGAGACATCAGGGGAAAACAATCACAAGGAGCCAGGGTAAGATGAGGAACCAGCACTGAGGGACTGCACAGGGAGTGTATTTATGGCTGACTGAACAAAGGCAGAACTAACTAGCTAATAAGGAGCAGGTGTGAGTAGAGCTGACAAGGAAGCCAAGAGAAAATAAAACACAGGCGGACCAGCCCTGTTCTTTACTGCTGTTCATGCATATCTATCAAAATTCGATGCTATGTTTCCTGCCGAGGTCTGAGCGCCAATGGCCAAGTAATTGTATCAATACATTTCTTCTTTCCGTGTGAGTTTTTCAGATTCAATTGGTATCATTTGTTTGGAATTACTTGGAAGGGCTTTGCTCCTGGTACAGTTCAAATAAAACCAAAGTTTTGAATGTATATATTGCCTCTGTAATTATTTATACATTTCTTTAATTTGTTATAAAAATTAGAAGTTAGTGTAAATTACTGGAGAGTTACTAGGATAAAGAAGTTAAAGTTATTACAATGTAAAATTAGAAGATAGTAGAATAAAGAATTTAAAGTATTTTCAGTCTAACATTAGATGTTTGCACAATTTACACATAAGTTGCCAAAATTAGAATTGAGAGTTGAGCAAACTCAAAAGCAAAACTTAAGATATTTAGTTTAATTGCCCAACCTCAAATTTTAGGTTGGACAATTATTTTTATTAGACAATTTTTTTTTTTTTTACATTTAAATTCAGAATGTCATCATATTTGGATATTTATATTTATAATCTTGTTTTATTGAATTTAAAAAATAAAAATATTTATGACACTCTTTTCTACAGTGTTATTTGAGCAGTGGCTGTTGCCCTTCCTTATTTACACACTTTATTGTACTTCTGCAAGAAGTAAAAAAAAAAATAAAAATCTCACAAGGCTAAACAAGATATGTTCGTCTTGTAGAACCGCAATAAATAGGTTTTCCAGGCATTGTGCACACAGAGTTTGAAAGCTATACCACCAGTGGCTTTTATCACGACACTTTTTCACAGATATGTGTATTTAAGAATTTTTTGTGAGACAGTTATTACTCCAAGAGGCAAAGTTTAGGAAGAGAGATGAAGGGGAACAGAAACTTCAGACAACATTGCCCAGAGGAAGAAGGCAAAGATGAGGGGATTTGACTACAGAGAAACCAGAAAGAGTGAACAAATCTTTAGCTGCATAGCAGTCAGCATAAATCACTGTCATTTGGTTTGATGTCCTCAGAATTTTAATCCTAATGGTACTGGATGCTTCAGCTTTTACATTTTAAGTTTACTTTTGGACCATGTTCTCCAGCCTCAACGATTCAATGTGCCCTTCCCTTTAGTGTAGAGATTTTTTACCTATTACAAGAATGTGACAGTACAAAAATACTGCAACAAGATCTGACTAAGAAGAATTAGACTAGCTGTCTAAACCTACAAACCAAATCACAGCTCCTCAGTTATGTAGCCAAATAATTCATTATAATAATGATATAATAATAAATTATTTGCAGTGTACCTCATACTAACAACTATTGACCCTTCTATCAAAAATACATAGCAATATCTTCATCCATCAGTACAACCACACTATCTTTTCGGTGTATAGGTTCTTTTTTAATAGTACTAAATTTACAGAATCCTCCCAGTCCTGTTATTCTATAAATACTGCTTGTTCTAGTTTACCTCCCACATATATATCTAACTATAACATATAACAGGACCCTGAACCTTGGACAGAGAGAAGTAGAAGACATGATCATTGATGAAAGATCAAATGTTAAGTTGACCCACTGACTGAATGAATGACATTTTCACAAACTGTGCTCAGGGCAATCTCAGGAGCAAGGTGAGTTCACATTTCAAATTTTTCATTTCTCCCTTTTCCAACACTTCTGTTATTCAAGTTCTTTCTAATTTTCTTTTCTCTCTCTCATTCTTAAATGTCTCTCCTCTCTCAAACACTGCTCCACTGTTGAAACATATACAAAAATAATTGAAAAAAATAAGGTATTAAATACTTTCCTGACAACGTGATGACAAAAATAATCAGTAATAAAAGTAATTATTACTTAAAAAAAAAATTAAATAAAACAGATGAAAGAAATAATGCAACAACTGAGACCTTTTTTTTTTTTTACTGTTTCAAGGTACAGGTAGGATGTCCCATAGCATATACTAATAGTTACAACCTAAAGCTGGTAAATTACCAATGGGCCTTAAGAACATTGTACTAAAGAGTATATCGAATTGAACAGTAACTTGTAAAAACAGTAACTTGAACAGTAACAGTAACTTGAAAAATAAAAATTGCAGCATTAAATCTTCTAGAAAATCCTATTTGATTCAATCTAAATCATATCATCACCCTGCAAGTGTAGAACTTTAATGATGAATAAAATCCTAATAATTTGATTTTACCTGAACATTTTCGGTTTCTGAGTGAAAAATACTGCATAGTGAACATCTTATTTAATACACACTAGAATATTTAAACCTAACTAATAAATGAAAGAATAAAATAAAGTTACAGAAGCAATATCAGATCCCTATCACTGGTCAAATGTCTTGTTATAAAGCCAAGTTGTTAAAGAGCCTCCTAATTTTAATAAGAATTTGTGGGCCCGAAGAAAAAAAAAACAAACAAACACCAAAACTTTTTTTTTTATATGACCCATACTTTGAAAGTTGAAATTAATTTTAACAGTTAGAAGGTAGGAAATAATTATTCTTCCTTTAAAATGGTATCTTGATTAATTACAGTTTCAGAACAAAATGACATGGTAAACTCTATAGCATTTGGGTTTTTTAATCAGTTTATTTATAAATATATTGGTTCATGAACCACAGCATAACCGCCTCAATAATTATGATCACATCTCCAGTGTCATAATATATGTTCCTGACGTGTAAATTCACAGTGAAGCATCAACCATGACAAAAAGCTCAGCTCAGCTGACAACCTAATAAGCACATAATTGTCTCTGCTTTGACAGATCTGCAGCACTAAGCTATTGGCCTTTACTAATCTGCTTGTCAGGAGAAGTATGCACATCCTCTGTCCAAGAGGTAGTAATTTAAAGATTGTACTTATAAATGTACTTATAAATGAATAATATCAACTGTGTCCAGCAATCAGTGCATCTAGAGCAAAATCACTGAGGTGGGGGCATTGTATTTTTTATGGATGCACAGAATTAAGGAATGAAACAAATTAATAGGGCAACAGTTCATTTTTGAATATATTAGGTAATCCATAGAGCCACTTGTGGCCCAAAAGCTGCAGGTTGCAGACCTTTTATATAATATATGATTGTAATATAGCTAAAGCTAAAAGCACAAGACCTAACCTTTAAATCATTGTTAAGCAAAATGGTAAATGTAAAAATTTATATGTTTCTAGGAAGCCAATTCTCTGAGGTTTCATCATAAGAAATAGATATAGTATGAAGCCTTGAATACAGGGGCCAAAAGGCAGATCATTTTACAGGGGCATGGGCTATTTTTGCCCCTGTTTTGAACAACACATACTAGCAAATGAGAAGCATGCTCGGAGTGATGGTAGCACACAGACAAACAAGAATTACACTTAGAATTTGAACAGTGGAAATATCAGGCAGAACAAGGGCACAAACCGTTTTTCTTTTATGGGTTTGGAGCCAAACAACTATTACATCATGTCTTGAGGCATGTCACCTCATGTTCAAATATGAAAAACACTACACGTGCATCTCTAAATGAATAGCACAGTCCACATTCACAAAGATGGGTAGTGATGAGTTACACAAATGTACATCTTGTAGTAATCTTTTTGCACTATACATTATTATCAAATGTCATATAGTGCATCACTTTCAAATATTGCTACTCTTTCTTAAGTACAATTCCTGTCAAAACAAAATTGCCCACCTTTAGTTCACTGTTTAAAAACACTAAACACAGACAACTCTGGACATTTCTTGCCAGAAAAAGTCAAACAGCAGTTATATAACAACCTGCCAAAATAAAGTCTTGCTGAGGTTACACTAAGGTCAGCTTTTTATCAGCGATGGAGCACTTGGTAACCACTCACATCTCGGAAGCCTCAGCTTTAAAAATCAAGAATCTTTACTCCTACTAAGTAACCATAATCAAATTTTGTGCAAACTTCCGTTTCCATAAAAGACTCCCAAATCCCAAGCTTGTCTGACTGTCAACAGTATCCAAAGCAGATAGTGACTAAGACTAACAGTAACAAGTAATCTGCAGGTTAAAGGAGAAACTCCTCATGGTAATTATAACTAAAATAAAACTTGAATGTATTTAGATGAATTTAATTTAAATTGACCTAAATTTGAAAATTAACTGCAAGTCCAATATGAACATTTAGGGATCTGTTATTGACAGTCTAATATGAAAAGGAGGGAAATTATTTCTGTTGCTTTTAAAATGTAGGGTTTCTGTTTTAGACTACTGTACCAGTTCCACAAATAGATAACAAAACTGACCTTGACCATAAACATTTATCACACTGTCGAACCCAATTTATTAGGACGGATCTGACAAATAATTTTTCACTCACCACCAGGTACATGGACATCAGTTTCTTTTCTCAAATAACCAGAACCATAAATAATCATACTAGAAGTACAAATTATAAAGCTATAAAATAACTATTATAAACTATTATTAGATGTTTGTAAAACCAATGTTCTATAATAATTTATGTGAGCTTAATAATAAATATTTTTTGTGTTCTTAATACTTTATGATTGTGTCAAGTTAGGATAAAAAGGTAACTGACAGCATTTTCAACAATAATCAAGCACCTCTCTTGTTTCTTTTAACACTTTACTAATAATGTCATGTTTTTAATTATTTAGATACATTATATTGACTGCATATTAGGAAGCAACTTAGTACTCAGAGGGTGGTCACAGTACACTGGAAGCTGCCAGTAGGGATCCATGTTTGTGGGATTAAGTCATATTAATGATCACACTGCAGAAACAATACAGAGACAGTGGATGCAGGGCTATAAAGTTTTTCAGCTAATCTCTAACACAAAAGCAGAGTATATCTTAAATGATATTCTCATTTAATTATTCTGAACAAAGTCTGTGATGTCATTAATGAAAATATATTTTCTTTGGCTACATGTTAAAAAAAGACCTTTAAAGTATATATTCATGTAGATCTCATTTTCTTTTAAATGTGGTGTTTATAACACCCACCTTATTTAAAATAATCCTTGCCTATTTTGCATACCCAAATAGAAAATTAAACAACTGGGGAACTGTAAGCCCAAATTACATGTGTGCTACAGCATTTGAAAGCTTATACATTCTAGTTTCTGAAAATATAAATGAAAATAGTGTGAGTAAAACACTTTCAAACATGACTCAATTACTTTTTCTTCTACAATCAATTTGCCACAATCTGACAAATTGTGCCCCATAGAATAATATTGAAGCACTTTGATTGTCACAAAAAATTTATAAAGCAAGTAGTTTTCCACTTTTTTCAGAATCAGTGTATATAACAAAAACGGCTTCAAACTGCACTGTATTTCACTCTTACGCAAGCCGGCAACACGACTCTGCTTTATGCAACACAGCCATGTCTACCCTTGTTTGCAACCTTATTTCATTGGCTACAAAGCCTAATAGCCCCCCTGGTTTTAACCAATAACAGCAGGGCTCTATGAGGCGTAATATGGCTCTATTTGGTGCGTCGTTGGCTGACAGGCAAGGAGCTCTTGTGAGACTTCATCAGCTGTCCCTGACTCAAATAGAGTCATACAAAGATGCAGACAATTTTTTTGTAGGTAGGAGATTATGTAAAAAAAAAAAAAGAAACCAAACATTAAAGGCTAACTTTTCAGGAAGTCAGCCTTACTAACAAGATGCTAAGCATTAGCTATGACTAGCAAAATTTTCTGATGTCAAAATCCAGACTTTATGTGGCAATTTTCTCATTATGAAATGTTTTTATCACCACTATTCGGGATTACTTTAATATGGGGACCCTTATAGATGAATGGAGTATAACAATTGAAGATTGGATTTATAAAATGGCTTCTGGACGCCTTCAAAGGTAGGTTGTCTTGGCTCCTTTGTCATATTTATAGTTTACCATGCTGCTATATCTGTGTTAATTGTGCTTTGGTGTTCGCTGTGTCCATAAAATAAACCTAGTGGACCCCCCTCTGCTCAGGCCAAAAGTCCACTTTATGTAAAGAATCTACTGTGAGCCCTACAAATGCAGATCAACCAGTCACCACACATAAGTTAGAATACCACCCCAGCCTTATACAACTGGATAAAAACACCACCAGCGGCAACCCAATAGTGATTTCTTTTTTCTTAAAATTTAAAAAGAATTTGCCATTTCCACTCTTTGTAATTATAAATTTTTGCAAGAAAAAATGTGATACATGCAGTCAATAAGATAATAAGATGCTGAAATAACTGTGATTGTGAGGAGGGCATAGTACATAATGGTAATGGTAAAGTAAAAAAAAAAATATATATATTTTGTATGCTAAAGTACTGAGGAAAATAACAACGAACGACTAAAGAGTGATGAATACAGCTTGTTAATATTGTTCTTTTAATATGACGTAGGAGATAGTGATAGTTGAATGGAAGAATTTACTGGGTTTATTTGTTATATTTGGGAATGTAACCATACGTGAAATAAGAAAGTTTGAAATGTTTAAATAAAGCTGCCAGATGATCAGGTGTGCAAGAACAGCTGATACCAGTCTGTTTCTCTGCTTGTTTTTGATGTATATCAAAGCTGAGGATGACCTCAAAAATATCAGAAAAACATACTTTTTCTTACATCTAACATGTTACTGTACCAGCAGTGGGCCGCCATTGTGGGACGCCCGGGGAGCAGTGCGGGGTTAAGAGTTTTCCTCAGGCACCCAGAGTGCAGGCTGTGGGGATAGAACCTATTACAGAGCACAAGCGCACTGCTCTAACCACTACACCCACACTCCCACATTATTTTATTACCTGAGAAATAAAATATTTTAATGTACCCTTTGCAATGCACTCAGGGACCTCAAGGGGTACGAGTACCCTCTCCTGGGAATCTCTGCTTTATCAAAATCATTTTTAATTATACTAAATTAAAAAAAATGTTTGCATCATAAGAGGTAAAAAAAAAATCTATAAACGTGATCCATTTAAGGAGAAAAAACAACAGCATTTACATCTTTTTTTTTAATGATCTCTGAACCAGCAACCTCTCTCTTGAAAATTCAATAAAATTGACTTGCATGAAGGGTGGCCTTATTGAACTCACAGTTTCAACAAGGTGTCTAGGTTCTAGGGCTTAATTGGTATCACATGCTTGTCTTAAGTCCATCTCAATAGAGAAAAATGCGCTTGATTAATGCTTTCAGAGTTTTAACAGAAACATAACTACTAATTCGATATAATTTATGTGCATGTTATTATATTTTTGTCTGTTTTATTTTTCCTTTGTATTTTTATACCCTATTTATTTTTTTTTCAATGCCATTTATTTCTCCCTGTCGTTTTTACATTTCTTTATGAATTTCTGCATAAATAAAACAGAGGAATAAAAAAGACAAAACTATCATAACATGCACATAAATACGTAAATACTTTAAAAAAATAAGTAATAAATAAATAAAGTTGAAGATTATAATACAATACAATAAATAAATAAGGTATTTATTCCAAGAGAGAATAAATAAAGAAGCTAATTAAAAGAGATATGCATTTATATCTCACTGCATAATTTAATTTCTACCTACATTTATTTGTTTATTGTATTTTGGGGGGCAACTAATTGTATGCTTATTTATTTATTCAGCATTTATTTATTTATGATTTTATTTTTAAAGATGGTAGAGCTGTTCCTCCATATAGGCATAACTGATGCAGGGTATGTGTGGGAAAAGTCCCCATGCACTTTCCCAACAGCATCAGTCTCCAAAACTTTTTCAACTGTTAAAACAGTTAAACCCATTAATAGCATGCAATAATTGTTGTTTTTTAGCATAAATGCACCAAGAAGTTCACCATGAGACATGATGCTGAGCAGTGCTGAACATGAGCATAACAATGTTAATCAAACCAACCAGCAAGAAACAAAAAAACTTGTGTGATTTATGCAATTTAGACTTTTTAGTTAAATGGTGACAAGGTGAAGAATGTCAATCTTTCAAAATTCGGCTTTCCAGATTTTTTTTAAAAATAGAATACAATAGAAAATCCCTTTATTGTCTGACATAGTCCCAAAAATTCTCCCAAAAGTGTGGTGTTTATAGCAAAGGTTTATAAGGTTATAGTAGAGGTGTATGTACACCTTAGAAAAGTGTATAAAACAGATGAAAATAGCAGATAGGATAATAAAACAAATAGAGTATTGTACTGCACAGTGGTTTTACAATATAATACTATGTATCTGGAGAATTAAAAAAAAATCAATAACAGCTGTGGACATATTTACTGTAATGCACATGAGGAAAAACAGCAGCAGTACTAGACATGTGCAGAGAAAAATGAAATAACGACAGCATATTATTTAATTGAATGAATCAGAAACTGTACAACATTTTTAAATGTTGATTGCCATAATAGAAAGAGCAAAATTAGGGAGGAGATGGACCAGAGTCCAGCAGCAGAATCCACCATGCAGGGTCTACATAATGGTAACACACACAGTTTAACCAATCCCAGTTGCTGCTCATATATAACCAGGTCCCTCATCGGTCATTTTGTTCCTCAAATCTGGCAGTCTAACCAATTAGAGACTTTAACTGCTTCCCAGTGTGCTCTAGATAAGAAAAAAGAAAATACAATTTCAAAAGCATTTCTTAATCCAAATTGAGAAAGTAAATGGAATTGGAATAAGGAATAACATTTTTAAATATGTGATTAGGAAAGTATTTATAATATAATTTATGATTTTTAGTTTTTAAATCTCCCTTTAGAAATAGGATTCGAAAATACATTTTCAAATCTCATACAATGTGTAATTCCTATTAAATGATTAAATTCAAATGTACCATTAGAAAATGCTTTTCAAATTGGATTTCAACTCCAACTCTCCAACACCTCCTCCAAAACTGCCTCTTGATATAACTTCCTCATTTAACAATGTCAAGGAATAGAAATGAAACATGTAACATACCATGTCATCTATCACCTTTTCTAGGTTAGATTTTTGGAGATAGGTAAGTTCATGCATGTCCCAGCAAAAATAAAGGCAGTCCAAGAATGGGAGAAACAGTCTGTGTAATTACTTGACACAGCATCAATATTTTGAAGCTAAAGTTCCACATTTTAACCTTTTTCTGAATGCCACTGTGTCTAACAGTGTTTAATATGCAGACGATTCCACTTGTTATAAAGTACATCTATTGGGTTCTATAATGGGGAGAAATAACACTTCCTTCAGGTAGTTGGGTGTGATAAGAAAAGTGTACACAGGGACCTCGTAGCCAGTCTTTGGATGATGAGCACGAGGTGCTGTTACTTTGGTGACGAGTCTGAGCCCTGCTGATTTTGTATTTTGCTTTTAAATTCAGGTATTTATTTTATATCTTTGTAAACTTGTTAAATATCGCTGTAGCCAGTCTTTGGATGACGAGCACGAGGTGCTGTTCCTTTAGTGACGAGTCTGAGCCCTGCTGATTTTGTATTTTGGCTATTAAATACAGATAAACGACCTGTTTTCTTTCATCCTGTCTCCTGACGATCTTTGAACACAACGCAGAGAACAAATTAAGGACAGTTTGCACAATTAAAAACAGATAGACAGGGAATGGAAGGTTACATGAGCAGTGTTTTGAACGCACCCTGTGTCATGAACCGAGGACAGATGGACCCAGTATTCAGGAGAGACAGTCAGTAGGAAAGTTCAAAAGGTTTATTAAAATAAAAACAAAACAAAAGCGGAGCTGTGGCTCGCGGACACTGCAGGCGGGGGGGCGGGGCACCGCCCAATCTCAGACACTCTAGGGGGGGAAACACAGGTAAGTGACCACGATAAACAGATGTATGATTATCTGGGTTGGTCACTTACCTGGTTTAACAGTCCAGACCACGAGTGTCCCCAGTGCTGCAGTCCCAGAGGTGATGCTGGAAGCTGATCCTGGTGAGGGATCCAGAACAGACAGGAACAGACAGGAACAGGCAGGATCCAGATCAGACAGGAACAGACAGGAACAGGCAGGATCCAGACTTCCAGGCATCCACAGGCTCCCAGGAGGGTTCAGAGTCAGACTGGGACCAGAAGCATGACCAGGCGGTCACGCACAGGAGCAGACAGGATCAGGTGCAGACAGGCAGGCACAGTGGAAGAGGGTAGCCGAGACAGGACGAAGGAACCGGAACTTGAAGCAGACTTTAAACTGGTCTCCACCCTGGAGCCAGGCTTACTGGATAAAAACTGAACCTCCCCCCATAATGAGCCAAAAACCCAGACGACTCCGCAGGGGAGGAACAGTGGACGATCAGGAGACAAGACAAACACTAAAACCCTCTTTCCACTGGCAGCTAGGATCCAGGACATGAACCAAATAAAAACTGAACAGAAAGACTGACAAAGAGACAAGCAATGATCTGGCACTGAATGCTCAGGCTGAACTGAATATAAACCACAGGAAACAGGTGAGAGGAATAAATTATGATTGGGGCAGGGAAGGAAGAGGGCAGGTGAGAGGAATTACTAATTAGGGGAGAGCAAACAGGCCAGATCATGACACCCTGTTACACGATCCCTGTGAGGTCGGCCTTGTAACGTCAAATGTTGTGTCTAATTTTGGGGGAAATTTGAATATTCTGAGTCTTTCTGCTGGAAAGGCATGATGAGAAGAATCATTGCTCACCCTGTTGGATTTTGAGGTGAAGACATTGCTACTTGATTTATTCAATGCTGCCATATACAATTTGAACTAGAGCAAGGGACAGCTGAGTTTATATCTAGGTATAGTTTAGGATGTAGTTAGAATAGTTTCACAGATTCATTCACATCCTATAGTTAGGCTAAGGTATACATCTTAGATTGTGTTGAAAACTGAATCAATCATTTTACTTTGTTGTGTTGAAGTAAAAGGGCATAGTTTTAGCCTGAAGTCCGGGTCAGGTTAAGGGCAGGTTTATTTGTATAGCACAATTCAGTAAAAAGACCATTTAAAAAAAAAACAAACAAAAAAACAATATGAAGTGATTAACAGGAATTATACAATGAAATGGCGGGGGGGGGAGCAGAATAAAATCAGATAGAGATAAAAAAACCAAAAAAACAGAACAGTTGAACCAAAACCATAAACTAATCATACCTCAGTTAACAGTTTAACTTAAATACTCAAAGGCAGTTCTAAACAGATGGGTTTTTAATTTTTACTCAAAAGAACTTCGGCTTTCAGCACTTTTACAGTGTTTTGAAAGTTTGTTCCAGATGGACAAGCTCTAACATTTTAAATATGAATTTAAAAATACATCACTGGTACTTTAGTTTTTGTCTACTTAATTTTGAAAATGAAGAAAGTGACATGCAGCAAAAAAGAGCATGCAGTGCACACATGAACGTGGCCTCATCCAGCATTCTGATCAATTTCGCTCATCACATCACTCTCCATTTGTATGCACTCAGAGTATGGATAATGGAGCCCATCCTGCAGCTGTTGTAGAGGGGACAGATAGCACGTCTGTCTGCCCTGCTCTGCTGCACCATGGGCATGACCAGCACAACATCAGAGGTTTACACAAACAACATAAAACGACACAAAAATGTTCCTTCCCTACGTCAGTGAAGAAATCTGAATAAACTTATGTTCAAATAGGTCGGTAAGAACTACTAACACTTTTTGTTGTTTAGTTCCGGAATAATCCAAAAAGAATATTCTTCTTAATATTTAGATGTTTACATACACTGAAGGTAATCCTAGTGGACCTAAAACTGAGGTCACATTGGGTTTTTCGCAACCTTTAAATCTTTGAGGACATTTTTTTCCATGTCACACTGAATGCAGTGACCATCATGAGAGCCTCCCATCATGACAAGTCTGTACACCATGGTCTTAAAACACAACAGATGATTTTACTATATATAAAATATAATAGACATTATCTTTGTAAAGGTTTATCTTGCAAGCACCGTCTTGGAAAGGCTAGTATAGCAAGCTTTGACTAAAAGGCTCTGTGTGGTGTTTTGAGCTGGTCATATGTTTGGTCAACTAATAATAGAAATAAACAAGGAAATAAATACGTTCATCTTAAAAGGTCTCCAAGTCCACATCTCAGTCTGCTGCCCAAGGCACTGGCAGTGGTTACGATGTGTCGGACTTTGTGTCATGTTCGGATTAATGTGTCTAACCCACATGAAGAACACTCGGAAGCAGATGAAAAAGTTAAAAGATTTATTAATAATAAATGTACAAAGTATGTTCAGATCCAAGAGGGGGCTTGACTGGTCACGAGTGGGTTAACTGCTGAGGACAGAGAGATTATTGGAGGTCCAGTTCCTTTGCTGGTTGTGAGTGTTCAGGTCTGTACCTGTTCGGAACTGGAGCAGAGCTGCAGAGGGGGGGAACCTTGAGGGTCCAGAGGTTGTCGGCAGGCTGAGGGCAGAGGCAGAGCTTACTGAGTGCAGGCAGATCACTGATTGAGTTTTCCTTCCAGTAATCTTCTGAGAGCGGGCAGGCAGGTACTAGACTGAGGCTGCTCTCCAGAGTCCTACTGAGAACGAGCAGACAGATCACCGGCAGAGAAACTCTCCAGAGTTTCAGGTTTTCAGGCAGGATCAACCGTTACTGGCAAACACTCTGGCACTGAAGTACGGATCTCCTGATGAGCAGATGAGAGACAGGTGGTGCGGTCGGCTCATACTCCAGGAGATCTTGTGCGCCCTCTGGTGGAGAAAGTGGACAAACCTCCAGATCCCAACACTTTGATTCAGATGACCCTGATTCAACCCACCTCAATTAGCTTCTCCACCATCGTACAGTAGCAGCCACTCGAAATGGACCATCCCAGTCAAACGCAAGCTCAATGGCAGTAGACTTTCCTGCAACTTCCAGTTACTGGAGTGGCCCTCTTCTTCTCCTGGGCGTGCATGTTTTGACTCTGACTCCGCCCCGGTTCTGACCAGGAAATGACGCTTCTCTTTGGACATTAAGATCTAAAAAGAAGCATCATGTCCTGGTCAGAACCTGTTATTCAGTTAAAGGGTGGAGTCAGAGTCAAAATTTAGATCTTTTTGGATCCCACTGGATCTGTCCATACAGCTAAAGCACATCGTCTCACCAGCCAGCAGTCATGGACTGATCAACTTCATCCATCTCCAGTGATGGGACTAACGGCATTGAAAGTAACGGCGTTACTAACGCCGTTACATTGTTTTAGTAACGAGTAATCTAACTAATTACTTTGACTGTAACTATAGCGCAGTTACCATTGCAGACACCCCGTTACTGCGCGTTACTCAGGTCGCACAATGAACCTTTTTTCATGATAGGACTCGTGCGCAGCTGCATGAAGCTGACACCCCACCCACGTCAAAAAACTCTGCAAATAGACTGAATGGTTAGTGCAACGTTAGTGCAGATTTGTGCAGAAAAAAATATTGTTTGTGCTACTTTTTTTTAAGAGATATTAAAGATTATTTTTTTAGGTCATCCAGAGGTGCGCGCCTTGTCATGAGAGAGGGGAGGATGGCTGATGTATAGTGAGATTCCGTCTGTCAGTTGGTAGGTGGGTGTTTCCGCTGGTGGGTGTTAACGTACAGCACACACAGAGAGATGGAGAGTGAGGATGACTCCAGCAGCAAAACAGCGTTTTCCTGATGGAAATACCGGTGTTACGTCGAGCTGCGTTTCCCCATCAGATACGGTTTCCTCTGCATCTCCGCACAGCGCAGGCGGCAAGATTCACCGCGCAAGCGACAGGAAACGCGCATGCTCGCTAAAGGCGCGCAACAGTCGCCCTGTGCTCGCGCCACAGGAGAACTATGGAGAGCGTGAACGATCAAATGATTAACCTGACAACAACCAGAAATGATAGCCTATATGGAGAAAGGGAGAAATCTGGATGGATGGATGGATGGATGGATGGATGGATGGATGGATGGATGGATGGATGGATGGATGGATGGATACTCTGCCTTCTCAACCTACTGTATTTTTTATTTTAAACATTATTTGATGGCCTTGTGGCAGGGATGGAGATCCATATTTTATGTCACACACAGAGTATAGATCTAGATAGATAGATAGATAGATAGATAGATAGATAGATAGATAGATAGATAGATAGATAGATAGATAGATAGATAGATAGATAGATAGATAGATATTGCAGTATCTATAACAACTCAAACACACAGGATTTCAGAATTAGACATCCCTAGTTATTAATTTCACCAGATCTGAATGCCCTGTTAAAAAACTGCACATCCCCCTGATGTCATTTACATTGAGTTGCAATAAATGCTAAACTCTCTGCAGGTTCTTGTCTTTGTCGTCCACTCTATTCAGCTGGCTTTGGAAACACACGGCGAGAAGGTGGGGGCCGGGTGGTGAGAGTTATGGGGGCGAGAAACGAAAAAGTAACGCAATAGTTACTTTTACTAGTAACTAGTTACTTTTATTGTGGAGTAACTCAGTTAGTAACTCAGTTACTTTTTGGGAGAAGTAACTAGTAACTATAACTAATTACTTTTTCAAAGTAACGTGCCCAACACTGACACCAACCCACTGCCAGTGCCCCCCCTGCACCATTCTTGCACAATTACGCACACCTTGGCGCAGCCATTCATGAACATGCGTGGACATCTACACCCTGATTAATAATCACACTTGTGATTATTAAACACTTGTTTGCCACTTTTTTTATTTTTCTGATAGAACAAATGTTTCCTTTTGAGAATAAACGTTTTTATTTTATGCTCTTTGGCGGACAAACGAACGCGCAATTTAACTCCACAAACCCTTAAACTAAATAAGGTGAAACTCATCGAAAAAAAAAAATCATTTTGGTGCTGTTTCCATCACATTTGATTCCACTGCTTTTTAGCTTGTTGATGTGAATTTAACAAGTATGTGCGCCTGTCGCAAATTATACGGTTGGTCAAATGTTTGTATTATAGCGCACGCTTTCATGCCGGGTTATTTTATTATACATCCCGAGTTGTGCGTCTTTTGTGCGCAGGCCCGCTTTATATGTGAGGCGAGTGGGCTAAATAATTCTATACTAAAGAGAAATTCTTTAAAATATTGTTTTTGATTAGTAAAACGTAAAAAGCTGTAAAAAGAGAATTGTGATTCATCATTTAGTTAAAGTTCCTTAACATTCCTAATGATTGCGTCTGTGCTAGACTCACAGTTTAGGCACAATATCACTAAAATTGTTACTAAATTGTTATTACAACTATAACCAATAAAAAGGTAAAAATGGTCCCTTTCTTAAAGCTGAACTGTGTCTGCACAGAAATTTCATCAAGACATGACAGCCAAATCAAATAAGCAAGTTTAATATATGTTTTTTTAATTTGTATTATTATTTTATTCAAAACATAATATATCATGAAATTAAAACCAAAACAAATTCTCTCCTCAGTTATACATTTATAAAAATAAAATAACCCAAAACTTTAACATCAAACTGATCTCATTTAGACATATAAGATAAAAAAGCAAAGAAGTTAATTTCAATACCAATAAAGATTATACAGTTTATTATTTCTTTCCAAAATACATTTATTTTCTCGTATATACAGTAATAAAATCAAATTAAAGTATAATTTATAGTTTAATACATTGTCTATGAAATTAATATTCATCTATCTGTGCTTTATTGAAAACATTAAAGGGAGTCAGTATTTAGTAACTGTGCAAGAAATAAATAGCCTGTAAAATTATACTTTCACTCTGTCTCGTGTGAAAAGCCTCAATTAGTCATCAATGTATAGCTGTTGTATTCAATCTGACGTTATTTCCAGTTTCACCAAAACATTCGCCGACAAATAGAGGAGGAAAAGGAAATGATGCAACCTTGTCAAGGTTGTGAAAGTTTACAGGGGGAAAAAATCCTGCATCACTTAGAGTATAAAAGCCATGAGGATGCCAGAGTTGAGACAGATACACTCAGAGGATTTCAATCAAGACAAGGATGGCACTCTTGAAGCTCTGTGAGTATCACATATATGATTTGTGCATCTTAGCAAGGAAAAAAAAATTGAATAAAGTTTTTATCATTGCTCTGTGTTATATTTAATATTTCCAGACTTGACTCCTACGCTGCTGCTTTTGGCACTTTGCTGTTCCTTATGGGAGGTCAGCCACTCAATGCCGGTAAACAACAACAAAGGAGAGACAGACTCCTGTGTGTTTTATGCACGGACACTCCTAGAAAACATCACTGATCTTCTAATGCAGGTAAGGAACTTGGGAAAGGTGGGATTGTAAATGGTCAAATATATGTTTGGGTGTTAAACTTAGATCTTATTCTTAACAGCCACAACTGTTTAGTGGAATAAACTGCACAAGGCAGAACATGGAGCTGATATCGGAGACCAACACGCCTACTGTGTGTTCCCCAACGGTAAAAGAAATCACAGAAATTGTGCTCAAATATTTATATATGTAATTGTGATTTTTATTATCTGTTTCTAAACCAAATCTTTGTTTTGCAGAATTCTACATGCTCTGGGATAATTACACCGGCTTTTGATAAGGTAGGCAGCTCTATATCGTAAATATAAAAAGAATTGAAATCTCAATTGTCTTGTGTGATTAATGACTACTATTGCTGCTCTTTCAATCAGGACAAATGTATAAAGGATATGGGAAACGATCTAATCCACTACTACAGATATCTGTCAGCTCAGCCAGATCCTGACAGCATAATTGGTCTTTCTGTTCTCCACAGCCTCAGAGAGCTCATGGAGGTTAGTTGAAAACTGCCACCAGCACTTTCTTAACACTTGCTGCTTGGTAGCCTTTACACTAATACACAAGAATTGCTTTTTATTTAAGCATTAAAAACTCACTTCTAAAATATTTATGATTTCAATACATTACAAAAATTGCTTTTAGAAAAACTAAAGTTATTTTTTAATCAACAGAACTGCTTTAAGTTGTCTCCACCAGAAATTTCTGCCTCAAATCAGGTAAGATGTCTAACTTTTCCCTCAAATGCAAGAAGTAAAAAGAAAATATATTTCTTTAAAAAAAAACAAACGAAAAAAACACACATTTACCAGATGAGCTAATTCCATAAACTCTTCCTCTGTTTTTTCAAGGCTCTTGTGGAGCGGTCAAGCAACTACAATGAAAGACTGAGCCTTTGCAAAGTCCTGAAAGGCTTTCAGGTTCGCACTGTCACAATCAACCGAGCCATCAGCTACCTGAACCATATTAAACACACTAACTGAATCCTCACAGACCTCCGTGGCAAGAAACGGGCATCAAGGAACCGCTCCTTAAACAAATAAACCACACCATGGTACTTTAAAAAAACAGCCAGCTCAAAGAGAAACACTGGAATCTATTTATTGTAATGGAAAATATTTATTGTCTTTATAAGACTACAATGTTTCTATTTAAATTAGACGGTTTGTGAAAGTTGAGTTTTATCAAGTATATTTATGGAACTTGTGATATTTAAATGTTTTTATATTTAGGAATATTTATTTCAACTATTTATGGTGATGTTGTTTACTTGGTTCTAAAATTGATTAAATAAATATTGTTTCCGCAAAATACATATTGTTTTTGTTGTCTTTTTATCACTGAGTTCCACCTTCTTTTCTAGCTAAAAAAAATATAAAAAATATCATGATTCAAACCAGAATCTTCTATTCTCCTTGGAAGTTTTCATATTTTGACACATTATAATATATATTTCTACTTTTTTTTACATTTCTAATTATAGCTGTAATATTTTGCCTACTTGAAGACTAAGATTCTCCATTCTTTTTTGCTAAATAATTAATGTTCATTAAGATTGAATGGAAAGCGTCTGTATAGATATTGTTTCATGTCATGAGCAGAGATTTGCAATTGGACTATAGCTGTGCCATTATACCACATTAAAACAATATAATCCAAACTATTCCATGTCTATTTTGGCTACATTTTTTAAGATATTTTTTCCTGGTGGAAGGTGAACTTCTGCCCTTTTCTCAGAGCTTTTGCTGCATCAACCAGTTTTTTTTTCCTAAGATTGTAAATATATTTATCTCGATTTCCATCAACGGCGACTGCCTTTCCTTTCCAAGATGAAGAAAAGGACCCCAACAGCATGATGCCGCCACCATGATACACAACAGAGAATACACTCACCGGCCACTTTATTAGGTACACCTGTCCAACTGCTCGTTAACACTTAATTTCTAAGCAGCCAATCACATGGCGGCAACTCAGTGCATTTAGGCATGTAGACATGGTCAAGACAATCTCCTGCAGTTCAAACCGAGCATCAGTATGGGGAAGAAAGGTGATTTGAGTGACTTTGAACGTGGCATGATTGTTGGTGCCAGAAGGGCTGGTCTGAGTATTTCAGAAACTGCTGATCTACTGGGATTTTCACGCACAACCATCTCTAGGGTTTACAGAGAATGGTCCGAAAAAGAAAAAACATCCAGTGAGCGGCAGTTCTGTGGGCGGAAATGCCTTGTTGATGCCAGAGGTCAGAGGAGAATGGCCAGACTGGTTCGAGCTGATAGAAGGGCAACAGTGACTCAAATAACCACCCGTTACAACCAAGGTGGGCAGAAGAGCATCTCTGAACGCACAGTACGTCGAACTTTGAGGCAGATGGGCTACAGCAGCAGAAGACCACACTGGGTGCCACTCCTTTCAGCTAAGAACAGGAAACTGAGGCTACAATTTGCACAAGCTCATCGAAATTGGACAATAGAACATTGGAAAAACGTTGCCTGGTCTGATGAGTCTCGATTTCCAGTGATGGGACTAACGGCGTTGAAAGTAACGGCGTTACTAACGCCGTTACCTTGTTTTAGTAACGAGTAATCTAACTAATTACTTTGACTGTAACTATAACGCAGTTACCATTGCAGACACCCCGTTACTGCCCGTTACTCAGGTCGCACAATGAACCTTCTTTTCATGATGGGACTGCGTGAAGCTGACACCCCACCCACGTCAAAAAACTCTGCAAATAGACTGAATGGTTCGTGCAACGTTAGTGCAGATTTGTGCAGAAAAAAAATATTGTTTGTGCTACTTTTGTTTAAGAGATATTAAAGATAATTTTTTAGGTCATCCAGAGGTGCGCGCCTTATCATGAGAGAGGGGAGGATGAGAATGGCTGATGTATAGTGAGATTCCGTCTGTCAGTTGGGTGTTTCTGCTGGTGGGTGTTAACGTACAGCACACACAGAGAGATGGAGAGTGAGGATGACTCCAGCAGCAAAACAGCGTTTTCCACATGGAAATACCGGTGTTACGTCGAGCTGCGTTTCCCCACCACATAACTGTTTCCTCTGCATCTCCGCACAGCGCAGGCGGCAAGGGTCACCGCGCAAGCGACAGGAAACGCGCATGCTCGCTAAAGGCGCGCAACAGTCGCCCTGTGCTCGCGCCACAGGAGAACTATGGAGAGCGTGAACGATCAAATGAAAGGGAGAAATCTGGATGGATGGATGGATGGATGGATGGATGGATGGATGGATGGATGGATGGATGGATGGATGGATGGATGGATGGATGGATGGATACTCTGCCTTCTCAACCTACTGTATTTTTTATTTTAAACATTATTTGATGGCCTTTGTGGCAGGGATGGAGATCCATATTTTATGTCACACACAGAGTATACATCTTGATAGATAGATGGATAGATAGATGTTGCAGTATCTGTAACAACCCAAACACACAGGATTTCAGAATTAGACACTCCCAGTTATTAATTTCACCAGATCTGAATGCCCTGTTAAAAAACTTCACATGGCGTTCCCCCCCGATGTCATTTATGTTGAGTTGCAATAAATGCTAAACTCTCTGCAGGTTCTTGTCTTTGTCGTCCGCTCTATTCAGCTGGCTTTGGAAACACACCGCGAGAAGGTGGGGGCTGGGTGGTGAGGGTTACGGGGGCGAGAAACGCAAAAGTAACGCAATAGTTACTTTTACTAGTAACTAGTTACTTTTATTGTGGAGTAACTCAGTTAGTAACTCCGTTACTTTTTGGGAGAAGTAACTAGTAACTATAACTAATTACTTTTTCAAAGTAACGTGCCCAACACTGTCCATCTCCACTGCACCACCAGTTTCATGCCTTGGGGAAAACATCCCTATTCCTTACTCCAGTGTATGCATATCAAAGTAAAATTCAGCTAATGTTTCGTGCCGAGTGAGTTTCCCCATTTCCCCATTCCCCATTGACAATAAAGGGATTTACATTTTTTATACTGTTGGGGCATCAACTTTAATTTTTATTTTGGACATTTAGGACCAATTTGTTAAGAAATGTCAAGCTATGCATAATTTCAATTTATACTACTTATTAATTCAAGCCTGTATTGCACCGATATCTCCAAACTGTTATTCCACCTATGTGCTGCTATTCAAGGGTCACAGCTTTTTTTAGTTCTTGTTATGTTGGTTCGAGTTCTCAGTTCAGTCACCTCTTCGACATGTGAAATGCATGTTCACTTGGGTTAAGGTCACTTGACCAGTCAAAAATCTTCCCCTTTTTCCCCCCTGATTAGGTCCTTTGTTTAGTTAGCAGAGCTCTTTGAGTCATTGCCTTGCTGCTTTATCAACAATGTTCTGATTAGTTTGGATGCATTTTTCTCTTAATAAGTAGACAAAATAATTTTTTGCCCTAAAAATGTATTCTGCCGTTACCATAATCAGTTGCATCATCAATAAATATGAATGTACTTATATCAAAAATGGCTTTGCACATCAAACCTATGTCAATACCTTCTAAACCTTCATGGATCTTGGAATCTTTAGGTATGGCCTCTATACTTATGCCCTCAGACTCTCCTTTGAACAGTGGATTGTGATACCTTGCTGTTCCAACATTTCTGGAGGGAATATACTGTGCAAAATAGCTTAGAGAAGAAAAAGAAAAAACAGCCTTATAAAGGTAGAATATTTTGGGAATATTCTAATCTGGTCTAATCTGGTCCAGTATTTTAATTTGTTCCAAAAAATAAGCGTTCTTTTTGTTTTGCTGCCACCAAAAAATATATGTTTACCCATTTTTAAAACTGGTCAAACAAAAAAGGTTTTCTTAAAAATACATCTTAGTTCAAGATCTTAAGGGAAAGTACCAGTCAACACCCTCAAGGAATGCTAGCTTGAGTAAAAGGGGAGGTATCCCCTTGAGTCTTATGGTGACAACAACCATGTCCTCTCACTGTGTGTGACATTTAGGTCTCAAGTTCCCTCTGGTAGATCATTTCCAACTTGCCGGAGGTCAGCCTCAGGACACATTTGTCTAGCTTCACTGGCCACTCATTGCTTCTGGCATTTGGCTTATGAACAAAGCAATGGATTATATTTTTCAGTCCCTTTTGGAGTTTGTCTCTATTTCAATATGTAAATAAACCAATTCTAATCTTTTATAGCTTACTGTAAAATATGTAGTTGTGTCAAACCAGAACAAAAAAATATTATATTGGGAGAGGTTAAAATACCTTTTTTTTTTAACTTCAGTAAAATTTTTGTGTTTGTAGCTTGGTCTAATACTATTGTAACAAAATTTTTTAAACGGCTTATCTTGACACCCGCCTGATTTTTGGTAATCCTCACCTTTTTGCATACCCAAAGAGAAAGCAAATCACAATTTGAAAGCTAACACCTTTTGGTTTCTGACAATATAAATGAAAATAGTGTGACCAATATGCAGCCTAAACTGCAGCAGTTAAAGCATGACTCATAGTTTTTTCTTCTTCTTGAAAATAATAGGTATTTTTTTAAAGCATTAACAAAGACAGGCTTGACAATATGCATGTGTCATTGCATTACATTTATTCTTCATTGTGTTAACCACAACTGTGTAAAATTTCAGGTTTAACAGTTACAAAGCTATGGGACTTTTAACTTCTGGTGTAACAAGAGTCTTCAAACCTCTTAAATGTTCCAAAATATTCCAAATTGTGCAAATTGATTTTACACAACAATTTTATCCCAAAGATCAAACTGAAGTATTTTGATGGCCACAAAACATTTTTATGGAAGTTTGGGTAATTAGCCAGATTGTTAGCATTTACTATTAGGATCAAACTTTTCTGATGGTAAAAAACTGATTATATGTGGTGATTTTCTCATCCTGGTATGTTTTTATTAAGAATGCTGGAATACATTTAATTGGTAGACCTTTATGGACAAATGTAATATAAACAATCTAAGATTGGACTAAATATGGCTTTTAGGATTGCTTCAAACGTAGGAAACCAAAGCTTTATTTTAAAAATTCAGATTTAACATGTTGCTATATCTTTATTAATGTCAAGTTTCAGAACAGAGAACCCAGGATTCAGGAAGAATTAAAGTGGAATAACTTAAAAGAATTTTTTCAAACAAGAAGGTCTACAGAAGCAGCAGCTAGGGTGTCTATCACAAGAACGTCTGGTTAGACAGTTCATTCGGTGCCCAGAGAATCAGGATGATTCCAGCCGGTCGGCTCATAAGATGCAGGGAACGCTGCGTCTACTCAAGCTGACAAAATAAGCCAGACAGCAGACACCACCAACCTTGCTCTCATTTTTTTATCAAACAGGATGCAGTTTTGGAACTAATACTTTGATTGGATTAAAAAAGTTGAGCGTAATTGACTGATGATGAGGTTCATTTACGTATATTTATGAAGTCGCAAGCACAGAGACAGAGTCGAGCGAGTGGAGAAAAAGCCGAGCGCACAGCTATAAAGCGGAAAGAGCAGGTCAAGCACGTGCAGAGACGGAGTTGAACGCACGCAGAGATGGAAATGAGCATGAGGAAAGTGGTTTGAGAAGAGCTTTTGAGAGTGGAGCATGCGCCATACCGGTTTTGAGCGCCAGCATGTTGGCTAACTGTGTGCTCGGATTGGTTCCTGCATGCTCAAACAGAATACAGAAATATTGCTTCATGCAGAACGGACAGGAGATCAGATCCGAGCAGACGAAGGCAGAGTAATCCACAGGGCGAAGTGAAAAGGCTGTGAAAGAGGCTAAATTACTGTATTCTGAGAAACTGCAAAACCAGTTTTCAGCCAACATCTCTGCTTCAGTCGGGAAAGGGCTTAGACAAATCACAATTTACAATACGAAATCCCCCCCAGTCCATAGATGACCAACGCTTACCCAATGACCTGAATTACTTCTACTTTTGTTTTGGCAGACAAAGGGACAGTCCTGTGACCACCCCCCTGTAACATCCAGCAGTTTGTCATCCGGTTTGCTGAGAAGGTAATGGATGTATCTGTCATCCCCCAGGATCTGTATGCCTCCAGGACTCTGGCGTGCAGGGAAGATTGTGGCAGATCCCTCGCACCACAACCACAAACTATTTCAGTCACTTTCCTCTGGCAGGAGGCTGCGGTCCAGTAGGACCAATACCTCACTCCACAAGAAGGGTTTCTTCCCATCCACTACCTGCCTTATCAACAAGGCCCAGACACCCCTATGATACTTACACTTCCTCTTTCCCTCCCTCATTCAGAACCTAGAAGCTACACCAATGTAGAATCTCCAGACCTCCTGCATTACAGTACAATAACGTATGGCCTACTGTGTATAGTACATTGCATATATACTATATATAGTTTATTGTATGTTTTATATTGTATATAACTATAGCTTCTGTATGCGCCATCAAAACCAAGTCAAATTCAAAAGTCTTCCAAGTCAAAACATAACACAATTAGTAATGCTCAAAAACTCTCTACACTGAAGGCTCAAGAGTAATCTGGCACAGATGGCTGGTGCAGGTCGATCAGATGGACAGTGATGAGAAACAGGGCAGAGCTAGACAGGTGAATGAAATAAGCAATCGAGCCAGCCATCAGTGCCAAAATCATGACAATCAGTTGTGCTTTAGTTCTCATGATGTGCATGTATAACATGTATAACATCTCTATAATGGTAAAAGTTTAGCAGTGTTATTTTCAAGCATATGGCTTTTTTTGTCCCGCTATGTTTAATATAAATATACAAAAATGCGTCACCAGCAAACCAGCGGATGTTAAGACCACAAATCTTAAAAATTGACCTTGTATGTTCTCACTTTAGCTCTAGTTTTATAAAGCAGCTGATGTTTATACTATGTTAAGATATTAAATATTAATCTTACTAATAATTAAGGTGGCTGACAGGTGCACTAAACAATGAAACAAGCTGTAAAAACATTTTTGATGCAAACTCCAACATTTGGCAACAAAAAACCCAGAAGTGTTATCTGGAATGCCTGTTTTGAAAGATGGCATAATCAGTTGGGAACCTGCTAATGCCAGTTGGGAATTGGCTTATACCAGTTTGGAACCAACTTATGCCATTTGGAAACTGGTTTATACCAGTTGCTAACCAGCATAAGCCAGTTGGAAACTGTGAGTTAATTTAATCAACTCTGATGTTACGTTCACACCGGACGCAGCAGAAGCAGCGAGTTTACATGCAAAGTCAATGGTTGACGCGCGTCAAGGCGCAGCAAATGGTCCCGCAGCGCGTTTTGAGCAGCAGGCGCAGCGCGTCTGAGCAGCTGAAGCAGCGCGTTGTGTCGCAGCGCGACGTGCCGTAAATGCGCTGCTGCTCAAGATGGAAAAATTGAACATTTGCTGCTCGACGCGCCGCATCAACCAATCAGAGAAGCTGATATGGGAGCTGGCGGGGAGAGAGACACATCGCTGATGATAAAGAGCACTGTGATAGCTACTCTGAAACAGTTTGACGCCTAAATTAACTTAAAATGCTAAAACCTGCCAACAGAATATGTTCGCTTTTATTATCCTGGTGCCTGCAGTTTGGATTATTTTGATGAAAAACACCTACCAGCCGCCGCGGTGAACCGCAAGGAGGCGACCCGGCCAGAGGCTACTGTTGAATGGGATTCCTACTGACAGTGCACCGCTGGTATGTGGGGGTCTGGGCGGCACCGACAGAAATAATATTAGAAGGTGGAATTGTAATCTGGATGAACTGACTGCACTGATTAAGTTTTCAGGTGGATTTTCCCACTTAAAAACATATTAAAACTACTTTATTCCCACTGATCACAGCAAATATAACTGCAAGGCAAATAAAGGATAGTGAAGCTCTGCCCAACGCGCGTCAGATTAACTAGTACAAGCAGCAAAAATGAAGCAGCAGACACGATTTTGCTGCGCCTGCTGCGTCCGGTGTGAACGTAGCATAAGTAGATCCACTCAGAGTTGACAACATGCGTAACAGGTATGGAAAGCCAATAAGAGTAGAGCCTAGATTCAACGAGTCACCATGACGACAGGCAACAGGAAGGGCCAATTTAATCCCACTGGAACTGGAGATTTTTATGCAAAAATAAAAAAAATGGAGAATGTCTTTATAAGACAGAGAAACAGCACTGCAGCTGCATAGGAGAGGAAAATTGAAATGAGAAAGCATAAGTTTATATGCAGTCTGGTATAGCAGGCCATTCTCAAATTTATTAAAAGCACTCTCTTCGCTGTTGTTTCATTTTCAGATCACTAAAATAGTATTCTTCCTGGTCAATATCACATTTCTAGTCAGAACTGTGTGAACAGATTTGTTTAATTACAATTTTGCCATTTAGGATAAGCTTGATGGAAAATGGATGAATTTTCCAACCAAAAACTGAATTTCAGAAAGTAAAAAACAAAACTGGAGCAGTATAAATTAAGTTCATACTAGCAATGTTTAACATTTTAACTTGCTGTTTTAAAATGTATGACCTTTACTGAATATGTATTTATGATATCTGAAATATGTTTCTTTATAGTCAAAATAATACAAATGCTGACCAGTGACAATAGGAATATGGAGATCTGACATTTCTAGAAAACCAGAGTGTTTATTATAGATGCCAAGAATGTGATTTTTTGTAAAATGGTCATTTTGACAAGGAACAATAGATATGTGAAATAGTCAAACTAATACATATCAAAACTACCTGCCATACAGTAGCCTGTTGTGACCACCATAACATTACAGGAAAATCTAGTTCATTGCTTGAATGGTAGTGGATCAATGCATTATATTTCGATGAAATGACCTGGCAGCAGTAGAAGATGTAGTGTAAAAACATAATTCAAACAGGTAGGACCTGTGTATCATCTTATGGGTTCCTCCTCATTTTGGTTTTCTTCCATCACACAGTAAATATTAATTGGCTGTTTGCAGCTACTTTGGATGTTATCATCCATTTTTAACTGGTTGTTATTAGTGATTATCAGTCCCATAGAATGGCTTCAGATTGTCAGCCTACTGGAAGGTAGGCTCAGTAGATTATAATCACAGAATAAACCCTAATCCTAACCCCGAAGTCATTATTTTTTCCCCACTGTTATGGAAAGTTCTGTGTTAACACTTTAAAGCTTTCGCTCTCCAGTTCTTTCTGAAAATAGATTACTTTGGACAAACTCTATAAATAGAACTTCATAGTTCATATGCATTAAATATCCGTGAGACATGACAAAGGATTTTGACAGAAATTGTGATCTTACTCAGTCCAGAGAAGTTGCTTAGGGTTACAGAAGCCAGCGCTTACCAACGGGCCCTTATCTCGTGGGTGGATTGAACTCAGAATCCCTGGATTTCAACTGCAATGCCCTAACCAGTAGGGCGCCACTCCCCACCTTGTTTAGTCAATTTATTATGATTTTCTTATCTTAAAAGAATTTACACCTCTAAACTAAATATATCTGCAGTGGCAGAAAAAAGACTGTTGCTTTTCCTCTTTTTACCGTTTGTGTGCAAAGGACTAGTGTCTTTGTCACTTCTGTAAAAACTCTTGAACTGTGCTGCTTTAAGTTTTAGGTCAGGAAAAAGAGGTCCCTGTATTTTTCAGGTAAAATGTATTAAATAATACTCCTGCTGTATTAATATTTTTTGAAATTTTATTTCAGTTGACCTTTCAGATTGCTACCTTATAAAATGGCTGATGGTGACCTGTGGTCAGCCTTCCCTTTCACACCAGCCTACTAGAATGTATTTTCTCAATCTCATTGTGAAAAAACCTTTTTTATGTTGGAAAATGAATATTTCATATTTATACTCTTAAAGCCAACAGCTGCATTTTCTGTTTTAATCAACTGGACAGACCTTGGAGAATAAGGAGGCCAAGAATATGGGAAGCTAAGCACTTGACTAAATACTATGGTCAGTCCATCTTTCTATAATAGTTAATCACCTATACCCATAGGGTAAAGACTGTCAGCCATTAAACTCTACTTGAAACCCATTTTGGCTAAAGAAAATAAAAGGCACATATTGACACACTGCACTCTGCTGAGAAAGCAAATGTACTTAAGCTGTCAATGAGTAATAGAAGTCCTAATGAGAAGATTATGCTCTTTAAAGCAGAGGTTATAACATTAGGCCTATAATGAGACTTGAAGGTTGTTGCTAGGATACTGTTTTTATATGTCTAAAAAATTTGTTTTTGAAATAATTTATGGTATTATTTTAGATAAATGTTCAACATCCACTAGCTGCACATATCAACTATGTTGATAGCTGTCCAAGTTTATCTCTCTGAGAGATTATGATATTAAAGTAGGTTATTTAAAAACTAAAATGGTTAATAAAAAATGTAGTTATTAATACTTATTATAGCAGTCATCATTAGCACAAATACTGTTAACAAGGATTTTGAACAAATTGGGTCCCATGATGGTGATAATTTAAAGTGAATTTACCACAACATATTTAATCACATGTAATAAACCGAATAATGTATAACACATTTTATTGAAAATGCCTGATATAAAAATGGTGTTGGGATCTGGAGATCTGCCACCTGTCTCCAGCAGAGAGCGCTCTGGGCGTCCTGAGCTGGAGCCACCTGCACATCTGAGGATCATCAGCCCATCAGGATAGCAGCTACATAAGCAGCGGCCAGACCTGTCTTCAGTGCCAGAGTGTTGCCAAGTTTTGGTTAGCGGAACCTGAGCCTCAGCCAGAATTTAGAATCTCAGTCTACTCTGGAGAGTAACCTCATTCTAACCAGTCTTTGTCTTCTCTGCTCATAGGAAAACCCGTTTGAAGCCTGAAGCTCTGGAGGAGCTCATGTTAGGAAACCTGCCTGCCTACCCAGAGAAGCCAAACCCGAAGATCCTCAGTCTGTGTCTCCCGGTTAGTTCTCAGGAGAGAACTAGGAGAACCACTCAAGGTCCTCGCTAGCCTGAAGCTAAACTCAGCCGCTGCTAAGCTCTCTGCTAAATCCACAGTCTCTGGACCCAAACGGTTCCCTCTCTCCACCGATCAGTCTGAACCTCATCAGGTACAAATCAGAATCAAGACTCTGTCTGGATATCACTGCTACCTGGCTAACCAAACAAATACCTCTCTGCAGATTACTCTGTGAAACCAGTCCCCGACCAGTACCAGAACCAGTGCAATCTTTACTCTGTGTGTGTGTTTACCTAATAAGCTGTTAAACTTTCACCCCTGACTCCGTGGTTTGTTCTGCATATGGGTTTAATCTGAAAGCCATCATGACAAATGGTAAATTGCTTCCCTCATTTGTATAGGTATAGCAAAACTGTTTTCTTTTTTGTCTTAATTAAAATATGCTGTGTATAAAGGACTCAACATTTGTCATTTGTTTAAAATTTTGTCACCTATTTAAATAAAGCAAACTTTCAGAAATGGGATAAATGAAAGGAATACAAGTCCCAGAGTCACAGTAAATATTATATTCAGTTCCATAAAACATGCTTCTTAGAAAGTTACTTTGTTTTTGTTGCTGTTTTTAAAGAAAATGCCTCCTCTCTGTAGTAATAAATATACCTTTGCTTACACTTACTTGGTAACTCAGAAATTGTTTGCACCTCCATCCATACAATAAGAGTCTGCTCAGCTTTCTTTCTGCCAGGGTTGTCAAGTGATTTATCTAGTAGGTGAAAAGCCCAGTTAGGTGAATTGTTGAAAGATAGGACTTTGATTCTAATTAGTCTTCCTCGTGCTCAGTGTGCAGATTGTAATGTTTCTTCAGGCTGTGTTGGAATTAACCTTACCATTCTTTCTCCAGTTTTAGTAAGTAATGTTGTGATCGCCCTTACTTGGAGAACATTAATCATCCTTTCTGTGAAAGGGCCCAATTGCTTACAGTTACGGCCGGGCATTTGGCAAACTGTAATGCAACTAGCCACAAGTCCCCTTTTGTACGACAGACATGCTAGTTGGCAGACAGTATTCAAAAATAAAAGAGTACAGTAGATTAAGTGGTTTTGTCATTAAGGACTTTGGGAGTGTTTTAAAATGAACCTTTCACAACCAAAAAAAGGAGGGAAATATGTTTCTTTTCTTTCAACCCTAAGTCATGTATTTTATTAAATTTTGTTTTGAACTCATCTGTCGTTCCAATAAAAAGAACAATGCTGATACCAGACCACTTTGGACCAGCAGATTGAGAAATCATGGACTTAGTTTTAAATGTTCTGCCACATGCGTTTCTCTAAATTACATCTTACATCAGTGAAGGAAAAATGTGTCTCATAAGGTAAATGTGATATGTACTTTTTTTATTTAAAAACTTTTAACTTAGTTTTCATGTTTAAGGGGAGATCAGACTGCCCTAAAATGGCACTCTAGCTAACGTCCATCATTCGTAGATGGATCTGGTCCTCCTAGGTCACACAAACAAGTTTTTTAAGAAGGGCATCCCGCACAGATCATCAATATGCATCTAATGCTGCACATGGATCTAAGAAATTATTGAATCTTAGATTAAATTAATTAAGCTGATACTTGGGTGAAAAATGATACAGTGTTTCTTAAAGTACAGTACATATATGATAGATGTTGCATCTGAATATTGAAATATTAAATCGTTTTAATGTGAAACATGTCTAACACATATGTTTTTTTAATGGATTTCAAGGACTCTGGTGGTTCAATGCATGAAATCAGGCTTAACGCTTGTTTCTTAGATCCTGACTGACTGTGTGTCTATTTAATTGAATATTACATGTACATTAAAACCCTGCTATTGTTTTCCCAATTACAGGGTAAATATTTACACTCTTAAATTCATACAGTGAGATTTTTATTTTGATAGTGACTCTGAAATATTAAACAATCATTCAAATATGCTATGGAGGTGTGGTAATCCCATTGCTTGTTCAGATATTCAAACATCCAAAGTTCCAAAAACTAATTTCAGGGAGATTGCTTATCGAACTCCGACTAGTTGGCTTATTTTTCTGACTAATCCAATCAGTCCAATCAACCAGTTGCCTGGAAGGCTCGTTGAACAGAATATCACTTTGGACAGATACGCTGCACAGGTTTCACCAGCAACCTCCTCCCCACACCCCCTCTCTCTTGTTGTGCCTGCACAATCAAAGTAGTTCTAATCCGCACATGATGAACAAATTAGTGTAATAACTGCATGCTCTCGCTCGCTTTAAAAAAAACACCACCTTGCATAGTCTAAAATCCGGGATAATTTATCCGACTCGCGTTCATCCGTGACCATCTATATCAGGGGACTCCAGGAACTTCCGGGAGACTTGAATGTCTGGATATTACAATTTGCAGCAGTGTGAAGCGGCCGGGATAAGGATCAGCACCTCCAAATCCAAGGCCATGGTTCTCCCTGTCTCAAGTGGACGGGTTTGACACCTCCACCCAATCTTTACCCCACCCTCTCCACATATAATCCATTTACACTTCCATGCCAAAACCGGTTCGAGCTTGGATCAGTTAACCAGGCCGAGCTTGGTTCTGATGACCGTTTACACATCATGCTATCTTGGTTCTTCGACTCCTCGCCTCCTAGTGATGATCTGCGGTATTACTGCCAGTATTGAAGGAGGAAATCAAGCAGTTGGTGGCGGTAATGTACCAAAAGTTGTTTGCTAAGCCCCATAAAACACAAGAAGAAGAAGACGAAGAAGGAGGGGATCAAGCAAATCAAAATGGCGGCGCCCGTCGCATTCAGAAAGTTATGCTTGATTATTATTGCTGTACTTCGGTGTTATTATTTAAAATACCATTATTTGAAATGTTGCCTGGAGAAGATTTCGATTGTTGTTTATAGTTGTTCTTCTTCTTCTGTTTTGTGTTGGTTGGCAAGCAACTTCCGGAGGGACATTACCGCCAACTACTGGAATGGAGTGTGAATCGGGATGTGCAGCCAGATGGAGATGACGCGTTCTGCTCATGCGCTCTTGTTAACAAAGAACCGAGCCAGGGAAAAACCAAACCGAGCCCACCTATGGAACTGGTTTGCAGTTAGCTCAGTTCGGTTGTGTCTAGCTCGGTTCAGTTCAGTTTGCTTTCCATTTACACACGATAAGTTATGTAAATGTCCTGTACTTATATAGCACCTTTATTCAATTCAGCAGACTTGACCAAAGCGCTTTACACTACATTCATTCACCCATTCACGCACACACACTGATGGTGGCAAGCTACATCGTAGCCACAGCTGCCCTGGGGCTCACTGACAGAAGCGGGGCTGCCGTACACTGGCACCACCGGGCCCTCTGACCACCATCAGTAGACAATGCAGGGGAAGTGTCTTGCCCAAGGACACAACAACACTGAAAGTCGGAGTCGGGGCTTGAACCGTCAACCCTTCGATTTCAGGGCAAACTCCTAGATTCAACGCCACTGTTGCCCCTCAGTTATCTCAGTTACTGAGCTCGGACCGGTCTCGTCATGGTTTTTCAAGGGTAGTGTAAATGGGGTAATAGTGTACTTAATTTGCAATCTCTGTCTCAGAGAATTCAACGTGCTCCAAGTTAAAAAAACGGTTGGTCCATGCATTAAGATCACCTATCTTCTGTATAATTTGATTCACAATCTCTTTTCTGTATAGCCAGCAAATGGAATCAGTCTCTATGCATCTCTTCCTGCACATATGTGTGCTTAGAGGATTGGGTTCATGTTGTATTTAAGTCATTATAACAATAGCATTTGTTTGCAAAATGTTCTTTAAAATACATTTCTCTTTTGATTGATAAACAATATTTGTTCAGTCGCATTTATGAAATGTAGATTTACATACAATGCTTTACTTCATTTACGTTATTAATAACAGTAAAGTGTTGATACAGTGAGTATAAGTAGTTAAAAGATCATACATTGTGATTACTGTATTTTTTCTTTCTTTTTAGATTATGTCTCTCACAGTGGATATGCACCTGCTATGACAATTTCAGACCCCTGCATGATTTCTAAGTGGGTGAACTTCCAAAATAGCAAGGTGTTCAAATACTTATTTTCCTCACTGTATGTTGGCTAAGTTCTTGGAATAAAAAAAAAGTAAAAGCCCTTTTTTCTATTGTAAATTTGTGTACAACAAGTGTATATTGTACTTCAAATAGACACTCTCTTCCCTCCCTTTTCTTTGATTCCTAAAATTGTCTTTCCTTTTATGATGCTCTTGTTTCACATATAAGCTTCCTACTGGATATTGCTAGGACTGTATTGTTGGGCTTTTTTACTCATTTATAATGGATTAAATTGAAATCCTGTCTTCTAGGGTATAAAAGCTGCTGTCTACTGTGAGTTTTCTGCTCATTCTGCTAATCCGTAGTTGACAGCTTCAGCTTTGCAAAGACAACTTAGATGGCTCCTCTTTTCTTTTTTTTTTCCTTTTTTCTTACAGCTTGATGGTAAATTAAAGCTGAGATATAGCTTTTACATTACTGACTTCTACCCTAAGTGCAAATGCATATTTATTTGTTGTACTATGGATCCCTCATAGATTAACTTGATAAAATACACAAAAGAATCATCTGCAAACCTGAGCTCAAAGGGGCCTTAGTGTTGTTGACTGATTATTAGAAAATTTACATGCTCCACTGTCTTCACTATTACATCCCGTGCAAAATGGATGAAACTCAGGTCATTCTAGAGCAGAGGTCACGGATTAGCGGACCACGGTCCCAACCTGATTTAAATAATTTATAAATTACTGAATGTTGTCTGACGACATTGTCTAAACGTCAGTTGTGTCACTTCTCCTGTTACTCCGAAATCCCACATACTCCATCACCGCTTTGCCCCGCAGCGCTCCAGATGACCTGTGCAAAGTAAAGCCTACAGCCTCCGCTTTTCCTCCCATATTGCTGCGCTACGACTTATCCACTGAACTCGAGGAGAGAATTTACGGTATTATCATTAAATACATAGGAGCAAAACATGCAGAAATGAAAGCTTAATTTCATATGATATATAAAAAAAAAAAACCCATCAGCATCCAGCATAAGTGCGCTTTCTGATGGAGATGAGAAATCTGCTTCCTGGTCTGTTGAAGTACCAATAGTTTGCATCCAATCTATTAAGTAAACGGTTTTAGTCTTTTGAAATATATAAGATTTTTGCTCTAATTTGTAGTTACCAATCTGTTGTTACTATATTTAAATTTGACAAACTGGATCGTCTCGCCATTCTTTTTCCTGTTTGGTGCGATTGCAATAGCGGATCTTGACCTGGCCGGACCGGAGCGTTGTTGTGGAGAGTTTGATTTCTTCTTCCTTCCTCTGCTTGGGTAACAGAATCAGAGCAAATGACTTAAAAAAAGCTCAACAAGCTAATAAAGAAATCGGGCCCTGTTCCAGGAACGCCTCTAGAGATTATTTCACAGGGCAGACTTCTTCATAAAGTGAAGAAAATTATTAACAACACTGAGCATCCTCTTCAGAAGATTTTTAAACAACAGTGAGTGTTCAGTAAGAGGCTTCTCCAGATCCGGTGCAAGATAGATACCGAAGATCTTTCCTGCCTACAGCTATCACATAAAGCAACTGTTTAAAAAAATAACGTATGACTTACTGCAACATTTAATTTTGCTTTGGGATTAGTAAAGTATTTTTAATTGAATTGAATTTTACTGCATGAAAAGTAGGATCATTGGCAGTAATTGGCATGTAAAATTGGAGAAGAGGTTCAGGATAGTTGCTGAACACACATATTTTAGTTTTGCACTTAAATCACCAAAAACTTCCTTCCCCCTTTGATCAGCCCTAGGGTAGGCAGTGTTGTCAGGTGTATGGTAATTATTGTATTTGTCTGATAATTTTGCCCTTTGTATGAAGTACAATCAATACTAAAAAATGTCCAAATATATAGGATAATCTGAACATTCTGTGAGTGTGTAGTTGTAATTGTTTGTCATTTGAATGTCGTAACCTGAAGGCATCTGTGTCCAGATCCAGAAACAGATGTTGCACTAGCTAGAATTTCCAGCCCATCTTACTTTTCCAAATGTGACCTATGGTTGCCTGAATTGTCAGCCACACCTGCCCCAAGAATGAGGAAAAGAGAAAAAGTAGCATAGATAGAAGAAGCATTGAAAACGAGATAGCAAAATCTAAAATAATGCCACCTCACACCATTTCCTGACTTACTGTCAAACTGGTCATGCTGAAGGATGTTTGAGGCAGCAGATCGCTCTAAATCACAGGTGTCAAACTAGTTCCAGAAAGGGCCGTGTGGCTGCTGGTTTTCTTTCCACCCAAGCAGTAGCACACCAGACCCCATTCATCTTATCAAGGTGTGTCTAGTCTTAACCTGATGACTTGATAGAATGAATGGAGTCTGGTGTGCTTGGGTGGAAAGAAAACCACCAGCCACACGGCCCTTTGTAGAACCACATTGACACCCCTGCTCTAAATGGTATCTCCCAAAACCATATCTCAAATGTGATCAGTGTTGACCTGCTTTAATCTATGAAGAACACAGCACATCCCCATCTGTGGACGTCACGCCCCAATACCATGCTCACGGGTCAGCTTCTAACTGTTTGTGGAGAGGCATGCAAATTTGTAGCCTGCTGAATGTCATTTTGCAGGGCTCCTCCCGTTCCTCCTTATACGAGGCGGAGGTCCTGCTACTGGGTGGTTGTCCTCCTATGGCTTCCTTCACATCATGTGTCCTGGTTGCTTCTCCAGCCTACTGACAGACACAGCAAACCTTCTTGCCACAGCTCCCATTGATGTGCCATCCCGGATGAGCTGCACTACCTGAGCCCCTTTTGTGTGTTCTACAGTCAGTCTCATGCTACCATGAGTGTGAAAGCACCTCCAAAATTCTAAAGGGACAACAAGATCTGCCAGAAAGCATAGGTACTGAGAACTAGTCTGAGATCCCCATCTGCAGAACCAGTCCTTTATTTGAGTGTGCCTCGTTAGTTACCAATACTTGCCACCTGTTGTCTATTCCATTTGCAAAACAGCATGCGAAATTGATTGTCAATCAGTGTTGCTTCCAAAGTGGACAGATTGATTTTACAGAAGTTTCAAGTTGTCTTGAGTGCTGTATTTATCAATGAAGCAATGGTATGCTTTCTTCAGCACAATGACCTGAGGATGAAAGCTTATTTTAGCTTTTAACACACCATGGTTCACATTAGATATGTTGCTAGTACCAGTCAGATTGGTCAATTATCTTCTAAACTAGAACAGTATTCTTTCTCTCTCTCTTTTTTTTTTCCTCGATGGGAATGTTTTTGGAGGAGTGGATTTAAAATTTGTATTAAAGTGTTTCTTTGCTGTGCCTCCCCAATACTTTTCCTTATTCTGATTTTTAAAAAATTGTTAGTTAATTTTCCACAAATTGTCAGCTGTTATATAGTAGTAAGATGTATCATAGTTCCAAGCTTCTTTTAGAATTATCTTTTAGGAGTTATAATGTGCATTTTTAATGAATAAACCTTAATTTTCCATTGCTGTAATATGATCCAACCTTTAAGCATTGTCCTTTAACCCTGCTACTGACTAAGATCTGCTAAAAAGTACAACCACTCCAAGTCGTCAAGGCTAACGGATTCATTTTTAACTGTTATCTCTATTCTACTTTTTATTAGTACCTGCCGTTTATCAAGGAGAAATAAAATAGATTACGTTAAAACATTTGCTGCATCCACAACACTGATGACTCTCAGAGTGACATCCTTATTACAAGCAATTATTTAATTATATTATTTAATTGCATTTTTTTTCATTGCATTAAAATGGACCAATCCAAAAAGTCACAATGAGCTTAATAATTCAATCCTGTATTGTTGTATTTACCCCAGAGAATACATACCATTGCAATAATTAAATTTTGTATGGTATATTCAGAGTGCATGCAGTTAGTTCCTGAATGTTCACGCGCAACCACAGAGCCAATAAGCAGTGTCAGTTTTGCAGCACTAACAGGATTAAGCACCAAGACTTTATGTCTTTTACAGCCACTGCCAGGCACAGGCCTGGAAATAATGGGATCACTTTGGAAGTAGTTCATCATGGGGGAAACCACCTTTTCACACATTATCCCAGAGTGAAGCATCCCCATCATGTATGCATGCCCAGAAACATAACAATAAATTTAAGACAATTGTGGCACACAGATCCATAATATTACCTGCAGAATGTTTGTGAGGGGTAACCGTTTAATCAATGCTACACTGTTAATACAATATTCCCTGACTATAAACACTTTCTTTATTAGCTGTGTTTTTGTGGGCCTTATTTAACCAAGAATTGTAATTATCCTGGGCAGCGTGGGTAATTAGCTGAAAAAATAACATGAATGGGTGTTAAAAGGATAACAGCATGAAGAAAAGTAAATACATGGATTATTAAGGTTGATATATTTCTTGGTGGCACAATAAAAGTAAACATGACTGAAGACATAGTGATAGTTAGTTATGATATGTAAGTATAAACTGACAACGTGCTGATACACCTGCACTTCTGGTAATTTTTCAGAGAGAGAGATTTCAGGTTTGTACATATTTATAACTTAATTTAAGTTAAAACTACCTTTTTTTAAATAAAATTTAAATTAGAACTCAAGAAAAACATAAATAAATTAGAGCTTTTTTATTTGTTGTGAAAAAAACATCTAGCTGATGAAAACTGGGATCCAATCTCAATACCACTGAAGCCATCACCTTATTGTTTTTGAATAATTAGCAAAACAGAATTTGTAAAGAAAAAGAGCAAATAGATCCAAATGACCTATCAGTAACCATGTCTGTTCCAGCCAAATTCTGTCAAATAGCACATCTTCCTGTGGAAGATGAGGTAAGCCCCCCTGCCCCCACCCATCCTCACGACCTTCTACAGAGGCACCATAGAGAGCATTCTGCGGGAATTGTTCTCCACTGTTGCTGCATACATGATCATTGGGAAGGATTGCTGCAGAGTCAATGACCAATGCAAGGAAATGTTTAATGTCAACATCTAAACTTAATTGAAACTGAATCAAAGATGAAACACTGTAGATTCAGAACACCTGCACACTAAATAAGCTTTTACTATTTTAAAGTTTTATGCAGGTACAGAGCTAACAACTAGGTATGTTATGTTATTCATAAAAGTTTTGCTTATATGGGAAACATAGGTAGGTTATATGTTGTGGATGAAAAAAAAACAATACAGTTGACAATACAGAAATATATATTGATATACATGTTTATTTTCATGACAAGTAAAAATATCCAAGCCCCTGTTCTTGATGTCCTTTCACCATCATAAGATCAGCATATGGTCCTCTGTGTGTGTTTAGGTAGCACAAAAGTTCTGCTGTCTTCACAGAATGGGCCAGGTTTACAAGGTTAGATTGTAATGAGTCTCTTTGCCTGAGCAATCTCTCATCTGATATGTTCCTTTTTGCTGCTGTTAGAAGCCCAAACCTTTCTATCATTGTGTATCCAGGGCCAGCCAGGTCTATCATTAATACTGTTCTTATCATTGTGCCTGCAATGATTTCCATCCAAGCCTCTGTTATCAGTGAGACCCATATCAAACCGTGTCTGTCTTGTTGGAACATACAACAGAAGATTTGCTATGAGGCAGACTGTCTGTTAGTTGTTGCCTCCTGGGCAACAGAAGACACCACAACCTTGACATTAATGATTCAATGAGCACAGTAATTGAGTGCCTTTCTCATTTCCTGGCAGCTACAATACAATGCTGTTGGTGGGGTGACAGAAGAGATATAGAAGGAGAAGGATAAGGGGATGACAGACAAAGGTTTATGAAGAAAAAAAACTCAACAAAACAAAAAGTGATAGGATTTAGTGATGAGCATAAGACACAAAGGGAAGGAAACAAGGAAGGAAACTAAAGTGTGGGTTAGGATGAAGAAAGGATCAGAGCCGAAAGACAGCAAAAATAGAGAGATTGCTTTTGCTTATCATCCCAGTGGGCCTGGCTGCACTCAGACATTGACAGTCCTAAGAGTTCCTTTCCTTCAGGCTTTCTCACTGCTTTTAGAATTATGGCCTGCTTACAATTATGGCCAATGTTTTCAGTTCAGCAATTTCATTTTATCTTATTTATAAAGTGAGTTTTAATATCCTACATTTTCAACTAATCTATTTTAATGTTGCAGCAGAACTAATATGTGACATAATAGTGGGTTTTTGCATATAGTACATAAAAACAAGTTAAGAACAAGAGCCTGTTTTTTTTTTTTTTTTTTTTTTTTTTAAAGGGAGACATCAGAAACCTGTGTCTTTCAAAGGATACAGGTTTGTGCTGTAGTTGAAAATACCTTTTTCTGTCTAAGTTAGTCCCTTTAATTTCAGCAAAATTCACTCAAAGAACATGTACATTTTGAAAAGAGAACTTACAAAATAGCAGGGTGCTGTAGAGTTGAGTTTTTTTTCTTTCTGTCTCCTACCATCGGCTTCAACATGTCATATCAGATTCAACAAACGCTCTTAAATGCAGTAAATAATGTAAATGATAATCTTAAATATGATGCCATGTGCATAAGTGAGCATTCATTCCAGATAAATGTCAACCTGCAAAATTACCTCCCCAATAATGCCATATAAAGCTAGGTAAAAGTTGGAGGGCTATTACTTCACATGCTTGTCAGAGGGTTGTTGAAGATTAATATTATTATTTTTTTTTTTATTTTGTTTTAAATAACTATTACATCTGTTAATTTCTATATCTGTTCACTCTTTTATGTGGGTCAGCCAAATGGATATTCTTATAATGACATATTGTGGCCAGAGCGGCTCCAGCATCACCCTACAGTATATGGTAATGCTGTAGGCTGTGTGAGGAAGGCTAGATGCCTCGTTCTTTCAGTGGCCTTTCCCCTGAATTGGTAAAGATGCAATTTGTTCTTGTATCAATGATTTTGTTAACCATGACTAGAATAAATTCTCTTAACATGTTTCCTCCTTTGTCTACACTATTTGAGAAACAATACCTCCACAGATCTGGCCTGGGTAATAAAAGGGTCATACAAAAAGGTGTTCATTCATTGAAATGGCATTGAAGACAAAGAAAAAAAAACTTGACAGGGTTTAAGATCGAAACACTGCGGACTGAGAGCTGAGCTGCAGAATTAAAGAAACAGTGAGAGCCACTCAGTGAAATAAATCACAAGAGCTGTAAATAATGCTGTTGCGCTGTAAAAGTAAAAAGAAAAATAATTTGATCCAAAAACAGTAAAAGAATACTTCTGATGGAGGAAAGAGGTGCAACATATGATGTAAATGCTTTCACCACCAACCAACATGAAAACAATCTCCTAAATTCTCCTAAACCTGCTTTTAATACACACATACACTTGTGCCAAACATCTCCAGACCACATCTGTAATCCCTTTATCTACCTTCTCTCTCACACAATACATAAAAATATAATGTATGACGTCAGACAATGCTATCTATTCAAAGCCCAAAAGCCTACAGCTATCTTCAAAGACACAATCGGGAGTAACAATGTCCAAATAGAAATTAAAAAGTTAATGTTGATAATGATATCGCCAACCGCAAATTGTTAAATAGTACAATGATAAAAAAAAAAAACTGTCTAATCACACAGAAGAAAACAGAATCCCTTAAAAAAGTTGTTGAATTCTAAATTATGTCATCACCTACTTAACAGATACGTCACCAGGATTGACTAACACTGGCATTCACCTTGTCAGGAGCAGAACCAGCTGCACAGAATAAATCACTATTATAACTGATGTGTTCCTGCTTTCATTGGAATGAGTTGAGGTTAACTTGGTCTGAATATCTGAGAAATTCAGATATAATCCCTTGTCTTGGTTTTGGGAAATAGGCCCCTGGACTTTTTCTTATTAAATAAATCAACCATCTTCTTTGAAAAAAATACTTTCAGAATTTTCCATTATATTACATACGCATTATATCGTTGAAAAAATATTTAGTAAGTTTTGGTCCTCTTAGGTTCCTCAAAGTGGATCTAACCTTTTCATTAAAGGTAAGTCACCTGAAAGTCACCTTTAAAAAAAAAAATGCACATGCACAACCCTATATCTGCTCCCGAAAGGGAACACCGATTAAATGTGTGTGAGAGCATGTACAAACCTATTTCTCCTGGTAAATGCTCTGTTTAAAAGATGCTCTTTGCATTGCTCATACAAGCTTACTTTCCAAAAGAAGACTTGCAATTTTTCCATTACCTGAGACTCACCATTACTTACGCCAAAAAATTGTGACATGGTTTTGATCCTACTTTTGATTTATTTTTGAGTTTATATTGGTTGTTTTTCCATTTTGTGTTATTGTAGTTATTTTTGACTGTATTTGATTTATTGTGTATTATGTATTTCTTGTTTTCCTTTTGTGCCCTCTTGTGCCATTATCCTTTCCTCTGACTACCTTCTAGATTCCTCTGTCCACATCTGCTCATTTGCCTGGCTTTTGTTTATTTTGGTATTTTGCTTCAGTTGCAACCTTTTGTCATTACATCTGCCAGAAACCCCCTTCAGCTTCAATCTCTGCATTTGGGTCCTCCTCAAACATCCATACAAGCTGAGAGTAGAATCCAGCCGGAAATGGACCAAGCAGAGCACATCCAGGAGGAAGCTAAACTCAACTTCTTAAAGGACTTAAGGTTTATCTTGGACTGAATTTCTACTTTACATCCTCCTTGGAAGACAGTAAGTGCAGCCTGGGAGTTGGAAGAGGTTTGTGAGAGACAATCTGAGCTGTTTGCTGCTATTGAGATAACTGGATTGTTTGAGGAGATCAAATGGAACCAACAAGCTGCTGCAGCTCAGTTCCTCAACCAACCTCCTCCACCCAGACCAACATTGACCTCCTTACCTGGTTCTCCATCGGTCGTCACCGTCCCTGCTGCTTCTGCTTCTCCTAATGCTGAGCCTCCTGTGCCACCTGCCCCGTGTAAGCACAGACACCGCTGCCGGTGGAAGAATGTAACGGTCTCCCCAGCCCATCAGCCTTTCCACCAAAACTATACATTTGAGGGCATCAATGCATAAGAAATATGAAAACATTAAGAATATGTTAAAAGGTCCCCTTTTCGTTCATAATTCATTCCGTTTTCTCATCAGTGTGCGAGTGGGGAGGTAGTTCTCGGCAGCCAAGCATTTTTCAGCATCTGATTAGGTGAAAATGGGGACCAGCCTTAGGTGAACATATCACCAGAAAGATGGACAATTAGGAAGACCACTTATTTTAATAATCCACCCGGAAACAGAACATCCTCCACTATAACTTTAAGCTATTGTCATGGCAGAACAGAGAACTCTGTATTCAAGGCAAGTGAGAGAGTAAGATTACTCAAAAGGCGTTTATTTAAAAACAACAGATTTACGATGTTAGCTATAGTGTCTAAGGCAGGAACCTCTGCAGGAGGAAAACAGAGGTTAGTGGTCATGTTAATCTGATGAAGGATGATTACGAATGTTTGAGTCACTAACCTGGACTTAAAAGTTCAGTCCGTGCTCAGAAGAAGAGGTGGATTTCAGCCGCATGGCTGCCAACATGACGCAACAAACACTGCCCAGAGAGTTTCAGATGTTGAATTTTTGAAGATAGAAGAACTGACAGAAGATCTGATCAAAGCAGGCGAAGGAAGACAGGACAATCAAAGGATAAAAGCAGAGCCGGTGTCAAAGAGGTTTACAGGATTCCGGGCCAGAAGATCAGGAATCCGAAGAAGTACCAAAGGAAAATTCAAGTCAGTGTTAGGAAGCAGATCCAGGGTCTTCAACAGGCAGAATCCAGCAGGAGTCAAAGACAGGTCAGGACACAGAAAGGCAGAATGGGTCCGTATAAGGTAATCAGAAAACAATAAGGTATGCTAAAGACCTCTCACCAAAGGCCTGAATAATCTGACACTAATGACTGGAAGCAGGCAGGTTAAATAGAGACTGGAGCAGTTTGGTTAAAAATGGTTCAAAATGTTCTATAGTGCAACAAAAATTTATAAATTTGAGTTGAACAGTGATGGAGAAAAACCTTTCCTCTTCAACAATGTGCATACGCAAAACTGGAGTCATTAAAATTTTTTTCTCAGAGAAGACAAATTTATAAAAAAAAAAATACACTTTGGAACTTGCACTATATTTCTTTAATCTGTAATATTTGGGAATCTGAAACACCAAACTTCTGAATTCATGTAGGAGAGAATAAAAAAAAGGAGAAAATGTATCCATTAATTGTAAATCATTATGCCTTTTCTAGAGGCTTTGGGATTAGACGTCGGTTTAATTTCTTTTTTTTTTGTGTGTCATGTTTTGACAATATACAGAAACCTATAGTGAACAACTGTAACCAAACACCTGTGGTATGTATGCATGGGCATAATCATATATGCAATGTTTACAAAGCTCATACAGAAGGAAAAAATGCTTAATAGCAGGTGTGGGTGGCTCCAGACCAGTACCGAACCCCACACCTAGAGAACCATCAGTGCACCAACAGGCTCCGGCACCTGTCATGTGGGCAGCATTTAAGATGAGGAGGATACAGGCCGTGCATAAGTGACAGGATATTCAGTAGCTGGAGGGAGGCAGACAATCAACCTAAGAAGTAGATAAAAAAATTCCCACTCAGCCGGTCACATTCACAAATTCACACTTTTACACCTATACAGACATATACAAGCACTCAACAGAGTGTCTTTTTTTTAATACACATGCAGTAGGTGCACATCGCGTAAGAGTACAAATCAAAGATGAATGTGTCAGGGATTTCCTGTATTTGGGTACAGCACACTTTGCATCCATTTTCAGTCAAGATCATCTGACTCAGCCACCTGTCAGTCGGACAAGGCAGATGGGAGACATAAAATGCTCCATGCCTTGACAAGGTAGCCTGTCAAAGTTAGGTAGAATAGTCATATGGGGTAATGTTTTGACATGGCATTAAATGTCTCCTTTGCAGACATCCAGGATGTCATTCCAGCAGATTGATTTACAAATACAGATGGCTTTATAATATATAGCTTTGTAGATCCAGTCAGCTCATCCCTTGGATTTTTAATACTCCATGACCCCATATATTGCAAAATTGGCCTTAAACTAAATTACCTCCAGTTAAACATCTCTCCAACGGCACAATCACAATCAGGATTTTAATTAATGCAGGATTCTATTGGTAATTATCAGTTTTCCATTTAGTTTTAAAAATGTGTACCATTTGAAGTTTCAAATCATCCTTGAGTGGTATTTCTCATTTTTATAAGACTGTAAAAGTTTGTAAATTTCAGTTCTGGATAACACACTAATTTATTTTGTTTTTTTGTACATTTTTTTTCTAATAACAGATGTCTAACACACTCATGGATAGTGGAGCAAAATGTACAATCATTCTTTTTAAAAACAGATTATCCACTGAAGCCAGATATGGAAAGAGTAAGGTTGATCAGGTCCAAACTGTCTGAATGCATTGATGGATTTTTTTTTATGCATGCCTGGAATGCTTCATGGCAATGGCTTATCACAATCTCATCAGTCATTTTCCTTTAAATGCATGTATATCTGTCAGTGTTTGGTGAGGCTTTTGAGGACCTATATGCAGAGGCAGGGAGGCAGAGGTGAGTTCTTGCAGTTTTAATTAATAATCAAAGTTAACAAAGGGAGGAATCCAAAAATCCAACTTAAAATGTAAAACAAATCCAACAAATCATAACCATGTAGACATCAGGGGAAACCAAGCATGAGGAACCAGGGATAGACGAGGTACCAGCACTGAGGAACTGCACAAGGAGAGTATTTATGGGAAACTGATCAAAGAGAGGACTAACGAGCTGATTGGGAGCGGGTGTGAACAGAGGCTTCTAGGAAAAGAGCTAAGGAAAAGGAAACCAACACAAGAGAGCAACACAGAAAACCCTAAGAACTCAAATACATCCAAAAAAACAACAAAATAGGAATTAAACCAATAAAACTAGAAAACAAAGAAAAACCTGATTCAACATGAAACTGAAAATTTAAAGAAAAATTAACAGAACCAAGACCAATGTGGTTAAGTTTATGTTGTTTTGGTTAATAATAAAACCATCAGCTTTTTAAAAACCATATCTTATTTCTTCAAGATCATGATTTGGTTAAAAATAAATCAGCTACAATCATGAATATTCCACTGTTAGTATTTCCAACTTGCATGTTTTTACTCACCAAATGTAAAATTAGGCAGATTTTTCTTTTATATTTGCATAGTGGATCTTTTAATTTGTTGCAAAGTTATTCAATGTGTGTTAGACTAACCACTGCTTTCATCAAGCTGTACAACAATATACACATTCAGCTAGCAATAACGAAGTCAGTACAGAACTTGGGGTTCAGTTTGTTCCCAAAGCATGCCCTGGAGTGAGAATATCACCTGGAAGCCGGAAGCATACCTTAAAATCTCAGTATAGTCTTCTCTGCATTTGCAACCTGTATCTTATTGTTTTTAGTTTAAGTTTTAAATGGCTCGCCACCACTTACCTCTAAGATTTTCTGCAAGACCGCTGCATTGCTAGAACACTATCATTAAACAATAAACTACTCCTACAGGTTCCCAGAACCAGATTTAAAAGCAGAAGAGATCGGGCATTTGCTATTGCTGCACCAAATAAGGGAAACAGCTTGCCCCTTAATTTAAGATCTGCCCAAAGTTTGGATAATTTTAAATCACTTCAGCTTACTTACATTGGCATTTAAATAAGGTCTGACTCTGTAAAATACCTGTCATATTGTTCTCATTTTTTCATGTTTTATTCAAATGTGCTTGTTTCATTGAGGGTTCCATGAAAACTGTACAGAATTTTGGTGAAATTATAAGCCGTGTTTAAGGTGCTTTATATAGTAGCAGCCATTCAAAATGGCTCTTCCCAGTCAAACGCCAGCCAAATGGCAGCCCACTTCCCAGCATCTCCCGGCAAAATCCCCTCCAACTTCCATCCACTGGCCTTCTCCTGGGCGTGCATAATTTTTACTCTGAGTCCACCCTTTCACTGAATTACAGGGTCTGACCAGGGGATAACACTTCTCTTTAGATCTTAATGTGCACAAGTCATGACCGAAAGAATATTTTAATACAAAGACTGATGTTTAAGAAAGGATTGTAGGGGACCACTGAAGGGACCATCAAGGAAAGTGGTAACATTTTGAATGGCTACTACTGTAAATAAAATTGAAATTGACCATCACACCAATGTGCACATGAAATATAGAAGAACAATATATGTAACAAGGTTATATGGAAAATTCATACACAAATCAACTTTTTTTCAACTTATTCTATTATAAAATTAAACAAATGTAGAATTCTCCACCTCTCTCTTTCTATCCCTGTTAAATATAACCTATGTCAAGTTGTTGTAACAATTGTTGCAGACATTCAAGAATACATACTTAAATGTTGTTTGGAGGGTGAAATTGTAGATAAAGTAATGCAGCTATTTGTGAAGAAAGGTTCTTCAAACTTGGTAATTCTCTATATGTGCTAAAAGTTCAGGTATGATTTGTAACAGACAATAAGTAATAAGAAATCTGGGCCAGGGTATCCTCAAGGTTTTGTGTTCTGTTTTTTAATCCAAGCGCCTGCATGATAAATGCCTCAAACTAGAATGGATGAGATAAGGCTGTATTTTAACCTCATGGTTGTGTGGCCTTCAGCATTTCTTCACCTGTTGTAATGAATTATATGTGTTACCTCAATGCTGTGCCAAATGTAGTCCTTTCTTACCTGCCCCTCATCTTTATTCTAAAGATGTGGTTTGTCTGCAGAGCAGCTGAGCAAATTGAATCTGCCAGTCAACTGAAGCGTCACACTTATCTAATCTGACCTGTAATACAGGTCCATGCTCTATTGCCTTTGCATAACAACCTCACCATGTTTGTAACTCAGTCCCCAAGGTAGTTTTTAAGTATTAATATTAACCTATTGTAAATCAATGCCAACTACCCCTTTCCAAACTTATTTCTTAGTCTGCTTCTTTCTCTTTTTGTCATGGGTTATCTCAGTTGTGCAAACACAAAAAGTTCGCTATTACTCACATAATTAGACATACTTAATGGCACTGAATGCCTTTACAGCCAATAGGAGTACACAAGGGCAGGAAGATGCACAGAGTGCCTGAGAATTCCTTATGCTAGGGACTAAAGCATTTCTGCTGAACTCAGCAAGGGAGATGTTAATGCTGGTGTAAGAATTAATGAAAGTATTGGCTTAGAAACATTTGGTGATGCATTATTGTGGCTCCCAGCAAGTGGAGACTCTCAGGTTATTTTTCAATTGCAAAGACCACAAGGGAAAAACTTGTTTTAATTAGATACAGGAGAAGCAAATAGTAACTCAGGGAAACTATGCTCTGCGGTCAGCTGTTTCCTGTATTACAGAAATATTCATAATTGTTGATAAGCAATTACGGTTAAACCAAAAACAAAAATATTAAATATAGTAACCAATGAAAAAGTTAAAAAGGATAACAGTAGAAATTTCGCTATGAGAGAAAATGTATTTTCACTGGAAAAAGTTTTTTTTTAAGTGAAATGTTCAAACACAACATTAGTAATTGTACAAGTTGTAAAACTTGGCAGATTGTTGCTGAACAGAAACAACCTTTTTTATTGCTACAACAAATACTACTTTTGCTATATGTTGTATTAAATTCCTACTAACTATTGAACAATTGCACTTTTAGATAAATTTTTCTATAATTTTTTTTTCCTAAAGAAAACATTATTTGCTCTTCTATTTTTCTGCTTGCTAGACTAATGGTCATGACTGAAGCAAGGAAAATGTTTAAACATTCTGAGAAGGCTAAAAAAAGAGAAAATGTGAAAGGGATTGTGCACGAGGAAAAACAAAAATCGGTCTTGGAAAGGAGTTTGTTTTTCCTTGCGCAAGCTGAAAGAAGAAGCTAGATGTAAAATCGATTCTGTTTTCTTAACCTTGTTATTAGACTGGTAAGCAGTGATGGGCAGTAGCGCCGCTACATGTAGCGAAGCTATTAGTTTAACTACATATTCCAGTAGCTTGACCGTAGCGTCGCTGCTTTATTTATCAAGTAACTTTCCAGTAGTGACGTTATTATTTTTATCAAGTAGCGACGTAGCGTCCATAAACGCTACAAAATCAAGGGCATAACTAAGAAATGAAAGCATGTTTTCTATTTTTGAAACAACAATCGGAGTTATTCGTTGGATATACACGCATGAGCCTCTTTTCTGCCTCTCCTGTCTGTATCTACGAAACATGCGCATGCGCACTGCAGTGGAACTCAAAGAATGGCACACACAGACACACAGAGCCACACACACAGGATGGAGGAGGAGACAGGAGCAGAGCGCCTTATCTTCAGAGATTTTGAAACTTGTTGAATCCTCTGATAAAAAGTATGTTCAAAGTGTTCAAATTTCGGTTCTTGGCCATAGAGAGCTCATGTAGCCAAGACTAGCCATTTGTTTTACATAGCCAGACACTCATTAAAACAGTCAACTGCAGTCAATCTTATGAAATAAAAATGAGAAAAATATATCAGCTTAACTTTATTGGCGCCTTTAATTTCCAGATAGTTCAATCTGATGAGTGCCACTAAGATATTCTCATTAGAGAGCAGTAGCCAAAATTAGATATTGTCTTTTCATGGCCTAATTTACCAGACAGGATGTTTACATAAATCTGTTTTAAGGCTTATTTGCACAGATAAGATTTTTTAGGTATGGAGGAACAGCTCTACCGTATATAAAATAAATACTTAAATAAATAAATGCTCAATAAACAAATAAGCATTCAATTAATTACCCCCACAAAATACAATGAATAAATATGTAGGTAGAAATTAAATTATACAGTGAGACATGAATGCATATATATATCTTAATTAGCTTCTTTATTTTTTCACCTTTTTTGTAAACAGTTTCATTTGTTACTTGAATCGACTGTTTAATTGAGGTCTGAAGAAGTTTTCTCTAAGGGAGACCCTAAAGAAATAAGATGCCTTTTGCAGGGTTTTGTTTTCCCTAGAGATGTCCATTGAATGCAGACTCATAGCCATATCTCGATGTGTACTGTAGAACACTACACAGTACCTTTAATTTGGTTCTAATAACAGCAGATTGTTTATTTTTTTGTCTACTAGTAATTACTTTAGTTTTTTTTTTATGCTGATCATAAAGCAATTTTTACACTGTGTTATGTTATTGGCTGATCTTTAATAAATGTTTTAACCAGTGCATCAGACTCATTTTGAATTGATATTAGGTTGGTACAACGTTAAGTAGCATATGATGTAGTTAAGCTACTGTTAACACATTAGTGTAACTTAGCTTGCTATAATTCTTTAGATTGTAGCTTTTGTGTAGTGAAGCTTAATTTATTGTTGAGTAACTGATAGCTTAGCTCACTACACTGGACAAGTAGCTTGACCAACACTGCTGGTAAGGTAACACTTTGGTCCTAGTATCCAGTCATATGTCCTTGGTATTATTTTCTATGTTTAGTAAGAAGTAAAATACAGGCAGAGAAAGCTAGCAGGTGTGGTACAACCAAATTGGTGCAACCACATGTCATGATATTTAGTACAAGAAAGCATTTTTATTTATTTTCTTTACCATTTCAGCTATTTATATAAAATCATAACTTGAGACAATTATTTACACATTTTTGAGATGTAGTCCTGTACAAATATTGGAAAGAGAAATGGTAAGCGGAACCTTTGAAGCTGTGGTTGTCATCTCAGGTTGCCTACTGAGGGTAGGTTTCCCTGCTCTCTTTAGTTGTTACTTGGACTTGAACATGAGTGCTGCTGTTGTTTTTCTTACATGGACTCTACCATTTTCAAATTTCTCTTTGTTATTGTGGTTGCCCGGCCTGTGGACCCATAATACAGACAATAAACAAAAGCTTTTAGGGGCACTAGATGAAAAAGTTACAGGTCTAGAATCCCAAGTGGCCAAAAGTTACACGGTGTTCCTTTAACATAGAAGCAGCAAGTTGTAAGTCAATTTTGTGGAAGGATGAGACGATGCATGGTGCATGATTAAATTACACTTGCTTATAAACAGGATGGATTAAGTCTCAGTTCTTCCACATTGCATGCAAATCACAGGCAGATTTGCGTGCTACAGGCCTTTGACTTCAGTGGTCATAAATTGTGTCTATACTTTAAGTTTAGTAATGCTACCATTAAATGGCATTCCTCTTTGCATTTTTGTATCTCGCTTGCTATTGGTGTCAGTCTGTGTACATCATGAAAACCAATCAACGCCTCCTCAGCCAGCCGATGTCGGATATGTCTCTCACCAACCCTGCTCCTATACTATAAACAGAAGGAGCTCTCCTGCAGTGGAGAGTTTAAGCTTAGAAATTCACTTTAATTGACAAAGTCATATTAGTGCACTGCATTAGATTAAAGATAAAGTAACAGTGTTGCCAAAAGGATAAAAAGGAATTGGTTAGATGGTTTTATTAGTTAAATTTAATAAAAAGGTGTTTACTAACATTTTTATATCCTATCACCCTTGTTCCCTAATGCCATTATTCTAAACACTGTTATAAGATACTTTATTATACAAACAGCATACATACAACGACATTTTGTTGATCAGATGAGGGCTTAGCCTAAGCTATTCTAAATGTATGTAAGGCCATTTTAATGAGCATGTACACTCACCGGCCACTTTATTAGGTACCCCATGCTAGTAACGTGTTGGACCCCCTTTTGCCTTCAGAACTGCCTCAATTCTTCGTGGCATAGATTCATCAAGGTGCTGGAAGCATTCCTCAGGGAGTTTGGTCCATATTGACATGATGGCATCACACAGTTGCCGCAGATTTGTCGGCTGCACATCCATGATGCGAATCTCCCGTTCCACCACATCCCAAAGATGCTCTATTGGATTGAGATCTGGTGACTGTGGAGGCCATTTGAGTACAGTGAACTCATTGTCATGTTCAAGAAACTAGTCTGAGATGATTCCAGCTTTATGACATGGTGCATTATCCTGCTGAAAGTAGCCATCAGAAGTTGGGTACATTGTGGTCATAAAGGGATGGACATGGTCAGCAACAATACTCAGGTAGGCTGTGACGTTGCAACGATGCTCAATTGGTACCAAGGGGCCCAAAGAGTGCCAAGAAAATATTCCCCACACCATAACACCACCACCACCAGCCTAAACCGTTGATACAAGGCAGGATGGATCCATGCTTCATGTTGTAGACGCCAAATTCTGACCCTACCATCCGAATGTCGCAGCAGAAATCGAGACTCATCAGACCATGCAACGTTTTTCCAATCTTCTATTGTCCAATTTCGATGAGCTTGTGCAAATTGTAGCCTCAGTTTCCTGTTCTTAGCTGAAAGGAGTGGCACCCGGTGTGGTCTTCTGCTGCTGTAGCCCATCTGCCTCAAAGTTCGACGTACTGTGCGTTCAGAGATGCTCTTCTGCCCACCTTGGTTGTAACGGGTGGTTATTTGAGTCACTGTTGCCCTTCTATCAGCTCCAACCAGTCTGGCCATTCTCCTCTGACCTCTGGCATCAACAAGGCATTTCCGCCCACAGAACTGCCGCTCACTGGATGTTTTTTCTTTTTCGGACCATTCTCTGTAAACCCTAGAGATGGTTGTGCGTGAAAATCCCAGTAGATCAGCAGTTTCTGAAATACTCAGACCAGCCCTTCTGGCACCAACAATCATGCCATGTTCAAAGTCACTCAAATCACCTTTCTTCCCCATACTGATGCTCAGTTTGAACTGCAGGAGATTGTCTTGACCATGTCTACATGCCTAAATGCACTGAGTTGCCGCCATGTGATTGGCTGCTTAGTGTGTTAATTAAGTGTTAACGAGCAGTTGGACAGGTGTACCTAATAAAGTGGCCAGTGAGTGTATTTAATGGTAGGGAAAACCAGAGTGCCCAGAGGAAACATACATAGACACGGGAAGAATATTCAAACTCCACACAGAAAGGAACTCTGCTGAGCCCAGGACTCAAACCTGGAACCTACTTGCTGTGAAACAAGAGTGCCAACAACTGTTCACTATGCTGCCGTAGCAAGTCATATGAAAACAATTCAACATTCTCTGCTTCAAAGCCCATTACTTTGTTTGGTATTTAGTTTCTCAGTCAAAAATTAAGGAAAAAATAAAAGTAATGTCAATTTCTATGTAGACTAAATGCAGGCTTCTGCAGTTTCAGAACTCTGCGGTGAGGTTACAGACTCATACTAACAGAAGGGCTCATATTACACCGCTTTTAAAAACTCTTCATTGGCTCTCAGTTTTTTTTTTTGGTTCCAGTTTAAAATCCTGGTACTGACCTTCAGGGCCTTTCACGGTCAGGCTCCCTCCTATATTAGAGACGTGTTGTGTCCATATACCCTCTTGGAGGCTGAAGTCTCAGGACAAGAACATGCTTATGGTCCATCGTACTCGTTACAAGACCAGGGGAGATTGCTTCTTTCAGGCGGTCGCGCCAGTGCTCTGGGCTTTCCTATTTTGTTGATGTTTTTAGACCAAACCTTAACAATACCATCTTCATAAGAGGAGCTTTTCATTTCAGAAGATTTTTCAGTGTTTGCATGTTTGTTAGTCCTGTATATCTCTATATTACCCTAGGATGGACTAGTGACCTGTCCAGAGTGTAGCCAAGTCTCTAGCAAAATGATTACTGGAGACAAGAGTCTCCCTCCTCTTTGTGGAGAGACACCTTAGTATACCAGCTTAGTAAACAAAAAGAGCAATATTATAGCAAACATCGTTCTTTTCTTACACAGATGCAAGAGACGCTACACAGCAAGAAACGACAAATTTTCGACCACCTAAACGGCCCTGAATTGCACTGGTTTGAATAAAGCTACAGGTGTTCCAGAGGGTGCTGGAAACACCCACTTTCATAGCTGGAACACCTAAAAAATATCCCATCTCCTGCAAAACGATTGTAAACGCAGGTTTCGGGAGTGCAACACATGTTGACTTAAAAAGATATGCCGCAAAGAAACAGAGTTCTCTTAGAAATTATTTTAAAAAGCCTAGGCTTGAAGGCCAACAGGACTCAGGTTCTACAATTGAAGATGTTCTCCCCTCAACAAGCAAGCCCATGACATCACCAACTGAGCCCACAGCTGCCCACGCCATCCTAGGGGATAATGCTGCACCTAACGCGGCTGTAGATGAACCCAATACAGCTAGTTCTAGCTCAGAAATCCCAGATCTCTCATCTGCAGACGAGCCTGCATGCCAGCCCAAGCTGCAAGCATTCCCTGTCACCGAAACGGTCAGTGGAAAGAAAATAAATGTTTGTACTAAGTGGTATGCCCGATACAGTTGGTTGGAGTACAGTATTAAATTGGATGCGGTATTTTGTCAGTCATGCCGTCACTTCAGCAGAAACGACAAGGCGGACAGGTTCACAAACACAGGAATGGGAG